>CM062811.1:1093048082-1093648082 GCA_031772625.1 Pinus tabuliformis
CAACTAGGCATGTTTCATACTTGTGTGATATAGGGTCAATTCTGACCACTACCACTATAACTTGTAGGTGCCTACATACACCCCTTCTCAAACATGTGATAATATGGGGGATTTGAACCTAGGATCTCATAGTTTACGTAATACTTCATGATACAACCATAGCTAATTGAGCTACCCATAAAGTAGTTATTGTGTCGAGAGGCGCTCTACAACCTAGTATGAGGGAGATGTTGTAGTATCTGTAAATGAGTGTAAACATTTAAATGTCAACTCAATATAGGAGATATGTTGTAGTGTTTGTAAATTGAAGCATTATATCAAATAATAATAATAATAAAATATAATGTTTCCTCAATTAAAAAATAAAAATAATAAAGTGATTCAATTCAATTTGTTATATTGTAATTTTTTTTTTATTAATAAATTTATAAAGATTTTTTTCAATAAATTTAAATAATTATGATTCATTTTCGTAACCATGATATTTAAGAATATATAATTAATCAACATACAAAACTCAATATATTTAAATAATTAACATATAATTAAAAATAAAAATATTTATAAATATAAAATTATGAAATGTACACACAGTGTAACTAATAGACGAAATGGTCATTTTCCAAACACTTTTTTTGATCAATTTTGTCCAAAATATGGTAAAGATTTTTAAGAATCATAAGTTTAAGTTGTTTAGAGTGCAAATTTCGAGTGCCTTAGAGGTTTCATGAGTTTTTGAATCAATTTATGCATTTAAAAGTGCATTTTAAACAATAAGAAATCACAATCCTTTTCAAAATTGTATTACCATATTTCAACAACAACAAAAATAATTTTGTCTATTAGTTAAATTATACACACACATACACACACGCACACACACATAATACTTGGAAAGAAAGAACAAGAAATCTCAGAGTACTTCCCCACATTTCATGGGTAGTAAACTGAGTAAACCATTGACTTGAATTACAAGACCTTGCCTCAAGGGAATTGAAGAGAGTTGAACCTGTGTTCAACAACAACTAACAACAATATTAAAGAACTTCACATCTCCTATAGACCACTTGAGCTAAACCTTGGGGCTAATGTCTCACACACACGCACAATTAAGATCCACTTGATCATGTAAACTAAAATAATGATTCATATTTATAATCATTCTATTTCAAAATTTTAAATTTAAATTTAATTAATAAGCATAAAAAAATTTAATATTTATGACAATTTTTTTTCTAATTTATATATCTATCTATCTATCTATCTATATCATCAATATGTACATCACATTAAAAAATATTAAAACACGTCAAAGAAAAATGCCATATATATGTAACTATATGCATTATGAATATTTTAATGAAATTAAAAATAATAATATTTCTAGATATAGAGATGTGTAAATGTATTTTTAAGAATCATCATAGATCCATCTTAACTCCAAATCTATGAGAGGAATAAAATCTCTTGAGGTGCAAATCTTCCCTCAAATTTTGTACTCAAACTCAAATTTGCATTTGACACAAATCACTCATATTAAGTAAATAAATAAATAAATTGTATACCTAATTCGGTAGTTAAATTTGAAAGCTCAATCCATCATCAATTATAATTAAATCACATAATCCTAAATCATTATATTTAAACTTGTTACTTTTTAAGATATCAATGGGGTTATTTCTCTTTATGGCATTTCACAGAATTGAAATATGATAATTATTTAAAAGTCATGTTTAAAGATGATGAAAAACTATTCAAAGTTTATTTAATAGATTTTATAAAAAGTTTTTTTGCTAGAAATTTTTAAGAATGAAAATTTATATTAAAGTTTAGAGATCTTGACAAATCTTACTAATCTCCAATTAATAAACTTTGAAATACTAGGAAATATTTGTTTAAAAATATTCAAATTTATAATAATTTTATATGGTATTTATAAAATATAAATGGTTTTTAAGGTAAAATTTTTTATTACTATAAAATTTGGGCTAATAACATAGAAATTAACAATTATTTTTTTAAAAAAACATATGAAAAATTAACCCATCTACCAATATTAACCCATAAAAATATATATTTTACTTTACTATATAGAACATTTTTTAATCGAATTTTGATACATTATATTTTAAATATTAAAATTACATTAAATAATAAAATATAAGTTATTTATATAATCCAAATTAAATCTAATTAACTGATAGCATTATTAAATTATATAATATTATATTAAATAATATATATTTAAATATAAAATTATTTAGTAAATTCTAACATTAATATTATGTCAAATAGTTAACACAAATAGATATATATGCTTAATTTTTTTTATTAATCCTTACGTTGACTTTAATACCAAAGATTATGTTTCGCGGATTCTTGAGACTTCCCAACCCGATAGAACCTTCAGCCATAATACGCTTGAATGGGTGATATTTAAAACATATTGAATGAGTTGTTAAATTTTTTTAATAGTTAATTATTTAAAATTATATTCTTAAGTAAATATTTAAAAATAAAAATGGTTATAGTTTTAAATTAAACATTTAAAATAAATTTACTATGCATATATTATTTATTTATTTTTATATATTACTATCGTGAGAGTAAATAGAGTGTGATGGAGATGATATCATGTGTAACAAGTAAATTTCAATAATAATAACACTAGATGTTTATTTGATATTTATTAAAAATATCTTTTTATGTACATGAAAGAAAATGAATATATATATATATATATATATATATATATATATATATATATTCCACGAGTTTTAGATAGACGGTGAATGAGTGCTTTGTTAAGGCACTTTTTGATGTGAAGTCACTGGTTCAATTCCCCTCCCTGATCAGGGTGATATATTTTGAACACAATGAAGATGTAGTCCTGCCAAACTTACTATATATAGAGAGAGAGAATTTAAGTGAGAATATTTATATTAATTTAAAATCATTGTGCAAATGACACCAGGAATATAAGTTATTACATCTAATAATGTTTATCCAAGAGACAAGGATTAGAGATCCATAAGATTGTTATCCTATATCATTTACATACAAATACTTAATCTTTGATAAGGGAGGATTTTTCAATCAACATGAAGTGCAAACCTGATTCAATATGGAGTTTTGAATCAAGATGGAGTTATGAATCAGGATGCGGAATTACCTTCTTAGAGGGCTAAACTTGTTAGATCCATCTTGGAATAATTATTCACTTAATAGAGTTAAGGTTTATCCCTCTAAGTTTAGCCAACTCCCTCAAAAGGATCAACTCCTCCAAGAGACCCTTCATAGCAAGGTACCCAAATTTATTTAATGGATATTGTTTTATTTGCCATAACTTTGGCCACAAAGAAGTTGATTGTAGAGTTTATGTACGAAAAAAATATAGAAGAAGAAAATCCTTCAAAGCTACCATGAATAGCTATGTAAGAAGCAAACCTAGAAGTACGTATGAAAGTGGCATTCGTAAAAGTAATTATTTTGTTCTCTTATTTGATTACATTGAATGTTACAATTGCAATAACCTTGGGCACAAAGTTCAAGATTGTAGATGAAATACATTGAGGTCTTTAATCCTATGTGGAAAAGAAGATGTTGTTAGCAATGTAAATCAAAGAACAAAGAAGATATGGAAAATGAAACTATACCAACAAGAGGAATTCAATCTAGCTTTATGCGTTCAAAATGCAGATAATCAACGGTATATAAGCAATGAATGTTCTCACCATATGATAGGAAATAAAATCATATTTCTCTCTCTAAAGGAGATCAAGGGTGGCATTGTCATTCTTGGAGATAATGCATCAATCAAGATAATGGGCAAAGGAATGGTTATCCTTGGTAATGAAAGAGTTAAAGTTGAAGATGTTCTATTTGTGAAGATTTGAAGCACAATATTCTAAGTGGAATTCAAATGGTTGATAAAGGACATGAGGTCACAATAAATTCTAAAGGATGTGAAATAAGAAAAGAAAAATATGGAAAATTAGTGGCAAAAGAAACTAGGACTTCTAAGAATACATATGTCCTTAATGAAGGTAAAGGAGAAGAGTGCTAACTCTCTCATCAGTAAAAGTGAAAGGCAACAACATCTCAAGCCACATTAAGAAGATGAGAATTTTTTAGTATGGGTTGTAGAAGAAGGATGATGAGTTTGCAGGATAGACATGAGGTGATAATTTAGTCATAACAATGGTACAAGGAATGACAGAGAAGACAACCCCTAAAATTGTTCCTAACAACTCGCTTGTGAATGAAAGTATGGCTTCAAGTAAACAAGCAAGGAGATGGAAGTGCAATAATCAAAGTTGCATGATAAGAATGATGAAATGCAAGTCATGAGCCAACTACTATAATATGAATGAAGTGAAGCGAATGTTGAATCTCAAATCAACATAGTGTCTAATACCTTATGAAGAATGTATGTCCTAGCTTAAATAAGTCTATGACAACAGTGAAAATGTTGAGAACTACATCAACAAGTTTTTGTCTGTACAAGTACAATGAAAATGAATAAGATAACAAAAAAAAAAAATCAATGACATCATAGTTTGGTGTTGAATAAGTCAACAAACTGAAAATTCGTTAATGAATTCAATAAAAGAGAAAGAGAGGCATGCGGACCCAAAATGAAGGAAGGTAATACAAAGGCTTGCATTTTGGTATGAATTAATAGCTAAAACTCAATTGACACAAAAATTAAAATAAGGAAAATTGCAAATAAGGATAAGCATCAATTCATGGGGACCTTCCCTTTGATTTTAAGGAAGCACAAACATAAAGGGAGTAGTCTCAAGAGAGGAACTACAAAGGAATAAATGTTTCATGTAGGAAAAAATAGACATAAAGGAAGACTAGTTGCAGATAAAGGAGAAGCGAGCAATCAGAGGAGGTAATAATTTGTTGTTAAGATCTCAGAGGAGAAATTGTAACCAAAAGTAAAAACAACCATTTGCCAATATAAAGAGGGAGAACATGCATACATAAGGAAATATAACAGATAGAGGGAGTAATTACAGTTACTAAGAGACAATTGTAGATATATTTACCAAATCCTTCTCAGAAAAAAGTTGTGAATATCTTAGACCAAGATGGGTGTAATCTTCTCCTCATAAGGGGGAGTGGTCCTCTAATTTCAACCAAGAAGTATGTTGGTGATAGGGTGAGTTCAAGGAAAGAGTATGCACCAGGCACAGGGGAGTATATTCCCTTTTCCATTGATATCAAAGGGTGACAATAAGTAGACATCAAGAAAGCATCATTCAGTAGTCAACAAGAAGATAGGGGGATTACACGTATCAATCAGATAAGGGGAGTCTAGCCCAAGATCATCAATGACTAAGAAAATGTTTGGTGGTATTTCCAACAATAAAAAAGGGGATAGTATTGCACATGTTTCCATTTATGTCAAGTGATGTCAAGTTTAGGAGGAGCTTGTTGATATGTGTTGTCATGGCTTGCTGAGTGTAAGTTTTCTAGATTGATGTCATGAATGGACTTGCATAATTAATCTTTGAAGGCCTCTCTTCTTCGTCCCCTACTCCAACCTTGTATGCAAAGTGTACATTTTGATAACTCTATCAAAGGGATTTCCAATGGTATATGGAACTTAGCCTAACTCCACAAGAATGAAGGGAAACATCAATTTGAAGTATAAGAAAGTTCCAGGAAAGTCATGGTTACTGACAAGCTTAAGTATGGAGAGTGGTCCCCTCATGGCTCGACACCAAAAGCACAAATTAAAATCTCAAGAGGGAGTGTGATGGTTAACAGGTGGTGGGGAAGTAAGGCCTCAGTCATATCTCTTGGTTATAGGGAGCTTGGCATAAGCATCCAGGTGCTTATCAGACCACTTGGCTATTACAAATGGTGAACAAAACCAATAGAGTGGCAACTGATGGAGCATCAAGGCACTAGCCATAACCCTCGGTCACCGAGGATCTTGGTGGAAAGTGCCCAAGTGTTTATCAGACTACTAGATATAATGATATGCACACGAAGATTCAAGCAGTGAGCAGTAAGATACAAGCTGAAATGATGTACAAGACACGATAGACATAATGTGGATCAGGTCATGATGTGGCACCCTAAGGTGAGGACACATTGCAGGAAGATTTGGACTTTTTGGGTGGCCAAGTCGTCCATTTCCAGTGACACGTGGTGGAAACATGGCATGAAACGTGGTAGGTGAAGTGGCAGATCCTCGGGATTCACGTTAGGGAGTATTGGTTTCATAATGCTTTGAAATGTTAGGATATTTGGCCGATGGGCGATGAGCGATAGATGGAAATGTTGAATGTCGAATATTTCATACATTAAGTAATAGATGGTAGACCCTTCCCCCTTGTTAAATTTCAGATAGTCGAGGGAGCCCCATGGTGGATTTGTTGCCGTCATATTTGATTGTTGCACAAGATCCCTTGGTTCACTTGGAAAATATAAGGGTAAGTTAAGTCTTATATATGAAAAATCATGGAGCCCCCTTGTTAAATCTCGAACAGACAGGGGGGCCATGAAATGACTTGTACACCGTTAATATTTAATCGTATAAATTAGTGTGATTTAGAAGTTGATGGTTATTTAAGCACATTAGAAAAAGGTTACTTGAGCATCCAGTGTTCCAGGGATGTAGGCAACATGTGCCTTAGCTTAATGATCATATCCAGATTCAAGCTTAATGGACAAAGTATTCAAGGTTCCAACACTGGTCATGGTCCTATGTGAAGAGACGTTATCTGACTTATCCAGAATCTAGGAGTATGCATGCATTGACACCAACAAAAGATTCATATCGAGATTCATTGTAAAATAAACTTGGTAAATGTTATAAGGTTTTGGTTCCATGGAAAATATATCTAGGAATCCAAGGATCTTCCCAAGAAATAACACTTCCAGGTGTAAAAAACAAGATGTTGGATATAAAACAACAAGTCAGTTAAGTCTAGGGTCTTAGCCCCATGACACAAAGATCATATGTCCAACACTTAGAGTTAAATTTAAATTTGGGACATCTAGAGATTTGGGGAATATAAACATATATTTTTTTACTCATACTTCATATATATTAGAACTATCCATTAAAGTTGTGGTCCTTTTCTCTATCATATGAGATAATTTCAAAACCCCTAGGGATGGAGTAAGAGCAATCTGGGTATCTGGATGTCTAGTAATGTGTTTCACTCAAGTAGACCCTGATCTAGATTTGCTAGAACATTTGAAAAAGTGGGTCACATCATGTGGTTTTGTGGAACTAAATTTAAGTGCCCAGGAGTTAAGGGACCATTGGAATAAGTTCTATTTGGGTCATCCAGACCAAATTTTCAGCCATGTCACCATATAATTATCAAAGTTTTTTGGTATGTGTTTGAAGGCATGTCGACCCTATCAGTATTTCATTGAGCCAAAGTAGTATAAATATCACAAGCCATGAATAAGAAAGGGCATGGTTTTATCGTGGATACATAATGTCTTGCAATACATAGAATGAATATATGTTTCCTTTGGTTATGTAAGGAGCGAGAAAGATAGAGAAGCAAAATGAATCCGTACATGACTGAAAATAGAAGGAGCCCAAGAAATGAAGTCCATGGAAGACATTTGATAGTGAAAAAGTGAAGTCAAGAAATATGTGCGAAGAAATTAGCGTAATAGAATGTTATGAAATCTATAAGTATGGTTTGCTGAAATATGGTTTAAATTTTTCATTGTAAAGAAGAGGAATATAGTATGGGCTCCAAGGCACTGAATTCTATATATATAGAATAGAAGGAAAATGTATAAGGATTGTAGATTAAAAAAAATGAAGTCACATAACAAGGATTGATGTGTAGAATCAGAGGACATCTTGAGAAGAGACGAATTGAATAAAAAAATCAAGAAAGTTGTATAAACAAGAACACTTGTGGATTTGAGTTTGAAAATGTTATGGAAAAGGGATCTACTAATAAAGATTTTCGAGTTGGTTCCCACATTTATAATGGGACTGGTTTATCCTTTTGGTTGGTGCTAACAAAGAAACTCAAGTTGGTGCCTGCATTTCTCAGGAGACAAGTGTTTCCTTCTGGTGGGTGCTAGTAAAACAATGTAATAGTAGGTTGGTGCCTATAATATCATTCAATAATAAAATAAGTTTCATATATATGTGTGTGTGTGTGTGTGTGTTTTTAACGTGATTGATATAATATATGCATTGATGTTCTCTAATTGCTTCATATTGGCTATTATACTGATCCCCCCCCCTCTCCTCTCAATGTAATCATATTTCTAGTAAATACACCATATCCTATTCTTCTAATTGAAATGAGTCTTTCACCTACTGACAACATGTCTATTATTAGGTACTTCAAGTAAAAGAACAAGATCAACAACATGGATGACAAGAGGCTACACAAAATTACTTCAAACTCTAGCAAAAACCACTCGCGACTTAAGCAAGGATGTCATAAAGATGTGAAGTTTTGGCCAATCATTCAAAAATAAACAAAAAGGTCATTGTGTAGAACATCGATAATATTAAAAATATTACCATCTATATTTAAGGAGAAATTGTAGTGCAGTAAGAATTAGAGATGACAGTAAATTTATGTTGTTATTATAAGGAGGGTCGACCTTAATCTAAATAATCAAAAGTATCTCCTTGTATTATTCATCTAAATTTAAGGAAAATTTGTGGTGCAATAAAGAATTAGTGAATAAAACAAAAATAAGATATTATAAGGATGTGGTAATCCTTAATCTAGAAAATGAAAAGTGTTTATTTATTTGACCAGCGTAAAGAATTAGTAAAATAAGAACAAACTCTTACAAATTGCATGGTGCAATTGGGCATTGTACAATTCCCAAAACACCATGGGATGACAGAATTTATTATCTCCATTACACTAAGAGGGTTGAAATGAAAAGTGTTTTTCTTGAAATGTCCTATGTATACCCAAATTAGATCTTAATTTCAAAATATTTCTCACAATACCAACCTTTTTAACTTTGTAAAGCATCAAAACAATGGTGATATATAAGTCATTAAATTATATATATATATATATATATATATATCAACTATGGTTCATGGACAGTGAGTGGTCGCTACATCCACGGGTAATAATCCGGGAAGATCAACTCGAAGGAATCTACCTATATGCCTAATTTGTCAGGCCTAACCCCAAGGGAATCGAAAAGATTTGACCCCATGACCTCCCAATTGGTAAGGTACTTAGCAACGGAAACTCAACCAACTGAACTATCCCTTGGGCATTATATATATAGTCATGAGTTATTTGGACTTAACTTAAATAATAAAAACAATTTATATATTATCAAGTATAGTTTTAATTTTAATATATTTATATTTCATGTAAAAAAAAGAACCTAAATGTGGATGATAAAAACACTTCACCTACTCATCCAAACAAAATCTAATTGATATGTGTGTGTGTGTGTTTTAATCAAAGTGTTTATATTATGATAAAAAAATGGGAAACTAGACCAGTAGCATAGACACAAGATTTTCAAAATTTCACTCTATTCATAATCTGAGGATTTAATAGAGCAAAAACTACAAGGAGTGCTACATAGAAAACCTAAAACATACTAGAAATCATAGTAAAAATATAATGTCCCTAACCCCCTTTTGGCTTCATCTGTAACACTTCTAACCACGGTTGGGTCATGGTATCCACCAAATGGGTTTAATCATGCCCAATGACCCTCCATAACTAAGGAATATACTTTTTATTTATTTATTTTGTTTCTAGTTCCAACAATGCCTCAACCCCCGACTAAGGCATAATTATGTGCCAATCATTGTACCTCATCACCTAGGTAATTACCCTTATTCATATTTAGTGCATGTGGATATGCATGTCTTATTTATTTTTATGAAAATTCCTAGCAGATATATTTTTACACGCAACAAATTAAAATTTATACATAACACAAAAAAAAGGTTTATAAGATATTGCAACATAATTAGGTAATTGTTATAGAAATACCTATATGTTAAATGGATAATTGGCTGTAGACCTTCGACCTTCGATGGGTCACCCCTGAGTTGGGGCCTTGACTCCTTGGGGCAACAACTCACTGAAATTCGGGTGCATTTCTAGTACCAACAACTAGCCAAGGTACCAAACCCCATCAAGCTCCAACCTATTGGCTTACACCCCCCATCAACATGTGCCCAAGCATTGCACCCCTTCTCTACACCTGAAATCCCTCAGGTCGTGCCACAAACTCTAGAGAATATTACTACTGGATAGGGACAATCTTAGCTATGTGTCTTTAGGAGCTCTTGTTGTCCTTTGGGGTCTCCAGGTACCCTCCAAGTGCTCATATCAAACCCTGGAAACGTCTAACTTCTAGGCTCACATCCCACATCAGCCTGCACACACGTGGTGCACACCCTTCTCTGCACCCACAGTCCCTTGGGTCTTGTGCCACCACCTCCAAAAAATCTTACCATTGGATAGGGATGGTCTCAACTCTAGGGCTCCAAGAGTCTTACTATCGTCCTGGGTAATTAGTCTTACTATCTAACTAGCTCCCCTTCATAAAGAATAATCCATGTTTTATGTGCTTGAATTCCTTTTTCTTTCACACTTGGCACCCTCTAAAGTCAATTATGGACTTTAGTTACCTTAATGTTCTCTTTTTTTCCCTCATTAATAAATCATATAATCCCCCTTTTATATTCCCTTGGAGTCTTTTGCCCCCCATACCCTTTTCATCACATCCGATCTACAATCGTTATGTGTTCAGAAAGACATGATTGTTGACTTTAAATTCTCTATTTATTCTGTTCTTATCAATGTAACTTTTCTTTCTCTATTGGGCAACTTTCAAATTTTGTTTAATTTATATTACTTGCTCTTCGATGAAGCAACAAAAATATGAGTTGTTGTGCTTTAAATGTAAAATACACAAGTGTATTGAGTAATAATTTTTTATTGATAAGTTGATAGTACAAGGATTGATTGAATGTTACAATGATGGTCTACTTATATACCTAGGCATGTGCTCCTTCATGAATGGCCATGTCCTTAGAGACATGTCTCTTCATTAACTAATTATTAATTAACTATTATTATGATTATTATTTATTTATTTACATTTATTTTTATTTTTATATAAATGATATTCATAACATTTCCCCTCTTCAAATAACTTTTTCCTCAAAGCTTGATTGCTGACAATTTTCTTTACTTCGCCCCCATCATTTCAACATGTGTTAGTGGTATTGTTGGCTTATCCTTTTTCTTTTCGATTTTTTTTAATTATTATTTATTCTATTTTAAAATTATTATAATATATATAAGGGACTTTTTATTAAATTTGTTTTAATTATTTTGTTATACCCAATGGTCACTGTAATGATTCATACGATCATGACTAGCTGGGGCGAGGATGGTTTGACCAAGACGAATCTTCTAGTTAAGACTGGCAATCATGAGTTCTCTAACTCAAATAACACAAGTATGTGCAAACCCAAAAAATGCGTTCTCTGCTAGATCGATCTTTGAATTGCAACGTTGCAGCCATATGATAACAATACTGTGATTTCAATAGAATGAACCTCTGTCACCAATTGATGACTGATTTCCAAATTCTTAATGGGTTTTTGATGCTAGGATATAGTTCTAGGATGAAGGATGAGTTTCAAAGTAGGGTAGTGATGTAAATCCAACTTCAATGCAAAAACATGGAGTTTTTCTTTCAATTCACTTACAACATAAACCATAATTCCTCCAATCTCTTTGCCACATATTACCTCAAATGGTTGCTTGAAAGTATTGCTAATAAAAACGTTATTTTGAAGTTGCCCTCTTTTTGTAGTATAACTGAAACAATACACGTCCAAATCAAGCTCAAAATAATTTGGGCCCTTGAACAAACTTTGTTGAGGTCATGAAAGAATTGGTTTTTCATTGTAAGTATGAATAAGCTTCTTTTCAACAACACGCAGATGAATATATTCTGATTCACCACCCGTCCTATGAGTTTCAACTCTTCTCTAAAATGTGCCAGAGAATCTAGAGAAAATCCCTTTACTTTCTCAACTTCATCATCAATAAATTGTTAGATCCTATCTCAAAAATGAGAAATGATCTGTTTAGCACAACATTCAGGTAGCTTAAAATAAAACACAACACTCATCCCTTCCCTATCACTTTCTCCCAAGGAAACTGCTGCTGGATATAAAGGCATATGAATATTTGAAATCAATAGAGGTGATAATCCATCATTTGATTCAAGAGTAGGAAGTTCCACATATTGAGAAATATGATCTATTTTTTTGGACATACAAAAACATCTACACCAAATGGGTAAAATGAAACATGATTTGGTACAAAATCCTTTTTCTTGTCCCTAAAATACCTTTCACTATGAAGTTTGAATGTAGAAGGTTCAATAAAATACCAACATCCTGGCATTTCTTTTTCAACTGGACAATATGACACCTAAGACCCTGCTATAGGTCTCTCTAGAAACTTTGTTGAAGAAAATAAATTAGCGTTCTCATGTCCATCTGTCGATTTGCGCTTGAAAGATAACATGAGCAATGATGTCTTCTTTCTAAAGGATGGTGGACTAGGGCTTAATGGTATTTTATTTTTAGTGAAGTTGACATTCAAAATCATCTGAATCGAGGTAAACAAGATTTGTTCAAATGCTTCCCACAATGGTCAAGTACCCCTTCTTCCTCACATTCTGAATCATTTGTTCCTTCTATCAAAGCATTGGAGTTGCTTTGAGGGGATTCTGACACCTTGGTTTTCCCATTTTTTTTTCATTTGATGAAACAAGGACATCACTGGTATTTATTATTTCATCAACATTCTTTGCCCATGAAGTCCATTTGCTTCACAACCAACATTATTTCCTTGATTAGAGGATGAAGTAACAAACATATCGTTTTCTGGAGTTTCATCTATATCACCTTTAGGAGTTCCTAATTCAACATCTTCAACATCATTTCCTTGGTTAGAGCATTATTTATTGTTTGCCTCTTTCATGTCGATGTCCTATTCCATTATAGATGTTGAATATGTTTCAAGATGCTTTATTTATTTTGCAAGTATTTATCTCATTTCTAGTAATAATTCTTGAGTAGTCATATGGTCATAGAATCAATCGTCTTGGGAATACATTTCCATCATTTATGAACTCGAACCTTATGGTTGGACTATGTATCGGTTAACAACTAGAGGATTGAACTGCTCTGATATCACTGAACTGCTTTATCTTGTTACGAGAAAAGTTCACACTTCACAATAATATTCATAACACTTGGTACATGAAGACATCCACTGAGGATAAAAAATATATGTATTGAATAATGTATAAAAGAATTGGTATGAGATTATGACAAATGAGGGTGAGGGCCTACTTATATACCTAGGCAGGTACCTCTTCACAAACAATCATGTCCTTAGAGATATGCCTCATTCAATACTAATTACTAGTTAATTAATCATTATTTATGACCATTACAATTTATATTATTTATATTATTTTTATATATATTTTATTGATAACATTTCCTTCCTTTTCAAAAAGCTTTGTCCTCAAAGCTTATGCTTGATAAGGCATGTCATCTGGAACTTTATCTTTTAATCTTTTCGTATCTTTTGGAGTTCTTTAATTGCCATATTCGTTGATAGATGATCATAGGATCCTCTAAGTGATAAACAACATTTTCATACCGAGAAGGGATCTGGCCATCCTAAATTAATATTCTGTGGAATTTTTCAATTACAGAAAAAATGTTATGACTAGACTACATTGTGCAAAATTCAGTATTCTTTGGAACATAAGTTTGTTGTTTATGTTCCAAGTGATACAAATTTGTAGATTTATTGAGATGTCTATTACAGTGATTCAAATGTAGATAAGGAGTTCTTTTGTTTGACTTCCCCTTATTGTGTGAGTGGAAATATTCTGATTTACTTTAGGTACTAATGTTGTTGATTTGGTTATGAAATATTCACTTGTAATTTTCGTCGTTTGAACCGCAACATCTGAGTGCATTTTTACTTCAACTAGATAATATTCTTCTTGAGTTGTGATATTCATTGGATTGGTATTCATTCCTTTCTCTTCAACTCGAATTTCTACATTTGAATATTTTGATGCTTCCTTCTCAATAAGTTGTTGTACGTCATTTTCCAATGACTTCTTGTCCTTCTTAAGCTTCTTAATTTGCATTAGTAATTTTTCATTATGGTCTTTAAATCAAGAAACTTCTTCATTTTAGTCAACGGTGATTTTGTCAACTTATCTTTTCATATTTTGTAGTACTGTTTTACCTTCTTGGAAAAATACTTTTGAAATATCTTGTATGTCTTCTGGTGTTATGGAATTTGGCTTCAATGTAACATCCTGTAGCGTTATTTTTTCCTTTTGTAGGAAAATGTCAAAAAGTTATTTTTCATATCTAGGATAAAGGACCCTAGTGATTCCATCTAGGGTGAACACAAAATAATGTCACCTTGATGCTCCCATAAGGATCGAACATAGAACTTCAATATAAATTTATAATCCCTATTTTTTAATTAAAAATCAGTTATGTCATATTGTTTTTCATTCCAGCAGTCTAATTGTTGATTATATTTTACTCGGGAATCACTAATTGGTTAGAAAAATTAGGGTTTATATAAGTGGTTCCTTCAACAAGAAAGATAGAAATAGTAACACATTTTCCTGCAAGAGTCCCCTTGATTCTAAATAGCACTAGAGCAACATTGCGTGATGTTCCTAAAAATTTTCCATTATTGGTTTCCATTTTTCCTTATTTGGGATGAGCTTAGGATATATATATATATATATATATATATATATATATATATATATATATATATATATATATATATATATATATATATATATATATATAACCTTCACAACTTTATTAATCTCTTGAAACACTTTTATTATACATATAATATAGATTTAGAATTACCCCCTTTTACCCTCTCAATTAATCAATTAAAATTTATTGTAATAAATTAAAACCTTTTTTATTATTCTTTTGTATTTTATATTTAAATACCTCTTTTTCTTATATAAGCTTTGATAATATAAAGATATATTCTCTTTTATTTATTTTATATATATATATTTTATTTATTTTTAAGTTTTTGACCTTAAAACTTAACTGACCTTGCCTTATTTATATTAATAATGATCTTCTTGGATTAACTAAACCCTGAGAGTAAATAATTTTACTATGTTATGAAAGTTCGTGATAATGCTTTGAAACAGTGGCAAAAAATCTACATTAAATATTGAGTGTGATGATAGTAAACCCTTAATTTGACGTTCAGTTGGTTAGATGGTCGATGAAAATTGATCTCCAAAAGCCATAGCAGACTGGTTCGCTATGTAGCGACCAGAGGATCAAACAACTCTAATACCAATGTAATGAAAACATTTTGTATACTCAGAGGAATGCTCTGATACCATTGAAGCAACATAACTTTGATTTGTTGTGTTTTAAGTGTAAAATACACAAATTTATTGAGAAATTTTCTTTTATTGATAAGTTGATAATACAAGAATTGATTGCATGTTACAATGAGGGTCTACTTATATACCTAGGCAAGTGCCCCTTCATGAATGGTCATGTCCTTAGAGACATTCCTCTTCATTAATTAATTATTAATTAACTAATATAATGATTATTATTTATTTATTTATATTTATTTATATTTTGATATAAATGATATTCATTATTGGCATTATGATTCTGGTATGGCTCTATGTTACAGATGTTGTACTTGATGGCAACATCCTCAAATAGCAATGCTCTGATCAGGTTCTCAAAATGTTGAAAATTAAGAGGTACGCAGGAGAATAGTTCCAAATGTGCGTACACGCAGGTACACCGTGAAGAGACTGCGACCAGACACGCAGGTCACCCGTTCAGAAGGTGCGTACCCCCAGTTCACTTACTTCAAGGCAGAAAAGCGCTCTCACGTGGGGTTTCTTATGTTTGGCTCGTGGTATTTAGCCCACCGTTCGTGATTCTATGGTTTTGGCTCGTGGTATTGTTTTATATTATTATTATTATTATTATTGAGCCCCATGTTTTTGGGCCCCTTGCATTGGTTATCTATGGTATTGATCAATGATTTTAGGTAGAGCTTGCCTATATAAAGCAAAGGAGATCTCTTGGCTAGGCATCTTTTGCAAATTGAATATCTTAAGATCTGAAATATTGGGTTATTGTTTTAAAAGCTTGATATATATAAAAGTGAAGTTGAAAGCGAATCTATGAGGGGTGATCTCTCAAGCGCATGATCAGATCTGGGTATCTGACGATTTGTAGCACACTGGTGTACTGCCAATTCGGCCCTAACCAGAAGTACGCAGGTGATTAACAGTGCAAGTGCATGGGTACGCAGAGCAGAAGAAGGCACACTGCGTGGGTACACAGAGCAGAAGAAGGTGCACTACGTGGGTACGCAAAGCAGAAGAAAGTGCAGTGCGTGGGTACGCAACGCGACAGAGGATCAGGTGCGTGGGCACAGGGAAAGTACGCGGCGTGATAGTATATGTGGGTGCGTGGCTACAGTAGCAGTACGCGGTGCGATAGTATCTGTGGGTGCGTGCCTACAGTAACAGTACGCAGTGTGATTGAAGAAACAGTGCGTGGGTACGCGGTGCGGAAGAAGAGTCTCTGTGGGTATACACAGGGGAGCAGAAGGTGAAGTGCGTACGCTCGCAGGCCAGAGAAAGAAAAACTGCGTATCTGTCTTAAGATCTTTTGTTGGCTGACTTTTCTCTGTTGATAAGGTGTTCTGGGTTTAGTTTACTGTTATTGATCTGGTTACTGCAGTTGACTAAGTGATTTACTTGTACTTGATGATCTCTTGATGTTTATGGATCTAGTTTGAAAATTTATGAAAAGTGATCCTTGAAAGAAAAGAAGTAGGGGGTTGTAGCTCCCTTCCAGGAGAGACTAGAAAACAAGAGAGAGTTGTAGCTCTCTGCAGGTTGCATCCTGCGTACTGGTAAAGGATTGCGCCAGTACAAAACTATTGTAAAAGGAGTTTCTAATTTGAAAGAAGATAGAGACATATTGCTGCAGGTGGTTTTCACCCACATTGGGTTTCCACCTTACATCTGGTGTTCTTTGGTGTGACTATCTGTTTTCTTTGTTCATGCTCATTATTTTATGGTACTGAGATGCAAAAATAATTCAAATTATAAATAAGGATGATTTATTAAAAGAACTACATAATACTGATTCACCCCCCCTCTGAGTATTATTTCCAACAATTGGTATCAGAGCCAGGTTCTTCAGAGAAGCTTGATCGCTTGGAGGAAGATCATTCATCATGAGCAACTATGAGAGGGAAGCATCAATCAGGCCACCAATCTTTGATGGGACAAACTTCAATTATTGGAAAGTAAGAATTACTGCCTATCTTCAATCTCTTGGTATAGAAGTTTGGGATATCATAGATACAGGCTACACTTTTCCTTTAGCTACTCCTACAGATTCGGTTGAGAAGAAGAAATATGAAACAAATGCTAAAGCAGTCAATACTCTGCTAGGATGCTTATCTCAAACAGAATTCGTAAAGGTTATGCAATATAAATCCGCAAAGGAAATATGCGACAAGATTGTCTTGAGCTATGAAGGAGATGAACAGGTAAAGCGTGCTAAACTTCAAACCCTCAGGATTCAGTATAACAATCTCAGAATATATAATGATGAAAGTGTGGCTAACTATTTTCTTCGGGTAGATGAGATTGTTAATTGCATGAAAAACTTGGGTGAAGAAATAAAAGAGGCTATCATGGTTGAAAAAGTTCTAAGATCATTGTCCCCCAAGTTTGAATCTAAAGTGTCTGCAATAGAAGAAAAGGAAAATCTACGAATTCTTACTATGTCTCAACTACATGGAATTCTAACTGCTTATGAAATGAGAAAGGGAGGTCCTTCAGACAGAAGAGAAGTTGCTTTCAAGGTTTCAGGCAAAGGAGACTATTATGAAGCAAGTCATGTTCCAGAAGAAGAAGAAGAAGAATCAAATTTTGTCAGAAATCTTCAAAGGGGTTCTGGAAGGTTTAGAGGTAAGTTACCTTTTAAATGCTTTGCTTGTGGAAGAGTAGGTCATTATGCTGCGAAATGTCCTTATAAGGATAAAGGAAAGGAACCTGCTAGATGGAACAAGAAACAGATTGCAAATAAGAAAAGCTACTACACGCATGAAGATAGTGATGGTCTATCAAATAGTGATGAAGATGAACGAGGTAATGACTATAAAATTTTAATGGCATTTGAAGATGATGATTACATGGATGCTATAGATGTGGATAGCTTTTGTGAAGAAATTTCTAGACTCAAGACATGTATAGAAGAAAAGAATAGGATCATTGATACTCTACAACTTCAAATTGATGAAAAGGAAAATATCTTGAAAAGTTAGAAGGTGAAATTGTTGGTCTTAGAAAATAAATTGAGAAAACAAAGGCTATTAATCTTAAGTTTGTCAAAGGATCTGAAACTTTGGATGAGATCATCAATGTACAGCGTTCTCCTCTAAACAAGACAGGTCTGGGCTATAATGGAGAAACTTCTCAAGCATCCACCTCAAAAAGTTATCTTGATGCAGCAAGAAGAAATGAGCAAAGGCACAATGGAGATCATCGGGTAAAGCAGGGACCAATTACAAACAAAGACTATCAGGCAAATCAGGGGCAATCCGTCTTAAGGATGAACAAAAGCTACAACCAACCACAGGTAAAATCCTCTCAATTTGCTTCAAGAATGAATGACAATAGAAATTACAATCGTTTGGCCGGAAGATTGGATAAACGCAAAAGTTTCTTCAATGGACAATGCTTTTCTTGCCATAACTTTGGTCACAAAGCAGCTCAATGTGTTGCATATAAAACGATCATGACTAGAGAAGCTCAAAAACAAATAAGTATGACCGGGATTACAAAAAGGACCTATAACAACTTTTCAGTTCTTGAAAATGAAGTTGAATGTTCTATTTGCAATAACTTTGGTCATGAAGATTCTGAATGCAGGAGCAGGTTTCAGCAGACAAAGGAACAAGCCTCAAGCACCAAAACATGGAGAATAAAGGAACCACAAACAGAAAGATGTGGAATAGCATTTTATGCAGAGGGATGGGAAAACCTATGGTACATTGACAGTGGATGTTCGAAGCATATGACAGGTGATAAAGAAAAACTTGAATCATATTATGCTCTAGAAAAGGGAAAGAAAGTTTCTTTTGGAAATGATACTCCTGCAACTATAAAAGGAAAAGGCACTGCTCAGTTAAAATAAAAGGTCAAAGCTGGAAATGTTTTGTATGTTGATGGATTGAAGCATAATCTTCTGAGTGTCAGCCAGATGTGTGATCAAGGAACCGAGGTGGTATTTAGAACAAATGGATGTTTTGTTTGTGATCTTGATACAGGTAAAACGGTGATCAAAGGCAAAAGAACTCCAAATAATCTATACATATTTGAAGAGGGAAAACAACAATGCTATCTAAGCAAGGATGATGAACACTGGTTATGGCACCGGAGGTTGGGGCATCTAAGATTTTCACAAATAAGGAAAGCATGCAAATATCAGGCAGTTCACGGTCTTCCAGATATCAAAATTCCAGACAACACCATATGCAAATCATGTCAGTTTGGAAAGCAAACCAGAACTAACTTTCCAGAGAAGGAAGGATCAGCTAGCATGCCTCTTGAGCTTGTACATACAGATGTATGTGGACCATTCAGGAAAAGGACACCTCGAGGAGAAGAATACTTGATATTATTCATTGACAATTTCTCCAGGTTTGTCTGGTTAGGACTTATGAAGCACAAAGATGAAGCATTCAAAAAATTCAAATCCTTTAAAGCCCTGGTTGAAAATGAATCAGGATACAAAATTAAGTGCCTCAGATCCGACAGAGATGGGGAGTTTAACTCAAATGAATTTTTCGATTTCTGTGAAGAACATGGGATAAGAAGAGAATTCTCTACAGCTAGAACTCCTCAGCAAAATGGAGTAGTGGAAAGAATGAACAGAACAGTCCAACAAATGGCTCGTGCTATCCTTGATGAGTCTGGAACTCCCGCAACTTTCTGGGGTGAAGCTGCATATGTTGCGGTGGTTATTCTCAACAAAACAAATGTCTGGGTGAACAGCACTCAAACTCCTCATGAGCTCTGGTATGGTGAGACTCCTTCGGTAAAGCACTTCAAAATCTTTGGAAGCAAATGCTATATTAAGAATACTGATGAGCAACTTGGAAAACTTGAACCTAGAGCAGATGAAGGCATTCTTCTTGGTTATTCTCCACACAGCAAAGCATACAAGTGCTACAATAAAAGACTTGGAAGAATTGTTGACAGCATTGATGTAGTGGTTGATGAGAAGGGATACATTCCTAGACAAGTAAATCATGAAGATATCGAAGAAGAAGAAGACTACCCTCAAAGACAGAATGATGAAGAAAACGAACCTCAAGAAGAACCAGAGGAGCAGATAAGGATAGAAGAGAAGACTCCATCCAGATATGTTCAGAAGAATCATCCAGAATCTCAGATTTTGGGGCAGAAAGAAGCAGGTGTACAAACAAGAAGAATAGCTGTAGAAGCTTCAAGCTATTTGGCATTACTCTCTTCCACTGAACCACAAAATGTGAAAGAGGCATGCAAAGATGAATTTTGGGTGAAAGCAATGGATGAAGAACTTGAGCAGATCGAAAAGAACACCACTTGGGAGCTGGTTCCTAGACCAAAGGATAAGAATGTTATAGGGAAAAAATGGGTCTTCAAAAATAAATTGAATGAAAATGGAGAAGTAATTAGAAACAAGGCCAGACTTGTTTGTAAAGGGTATGCGCAGCAAGAAGGAATAGATTTTGAAGAAACCTTTGCTCCTGTTGCAAGACTTGAGGCCATCCGAATGTTCCTTGCTCTCTCAAGCTTTCAAAACTTCAAAGTATTTCAAATGGACGTGAAATCAGCCTTTCTGAATGGAGACTTGGAAGAAGAAGTATACATTGAGCAGCCAGATGGTTTCATTCTTGGAAATTATCCAAATCTTGTATGCAGATTGAAAAAGGCTCTCTACGGTCTCAAACAAGCTC
The DNA here is from genome assembly GCA_031772625.1 of Pinus tabuliformis. Taxonomy (NCBI): domain Eukaryota; kingdom Viridiplantae; phylum Streptophyta; class Pinopsida; order Pinales; family Pinaceae; genus Pinus; species Pinus tabuliformis. The sequence continues at coordinate 1,093,069,202 of CM062811.1, forward strand.
CAAGGGCTTGGTACTATCGTTTGGACAAATATATTCATCAACAAGGTTTTTCAAAAGGATCAGCAGACAGCAATCTTTATATAAAAGTTGAAAATGACAAATTGCTAATACTTGTTGTGTATGTAGATGACATTATCTTTGGCAGCAATGAAGAAGCTATGAGTCAAAGCTTTGCCTTGGTGATGCAGAAAGAATTCGAAATGTCCTTGCTGGGAGAACTGACATATTTTCTTGGTTTGCAAATCCAACAAAAAGAAGGAGGGATCTTTCTGTCTCAAACCAAGTATCTCAAGCAGATTTTGAAGAAATATGGCATGGAAGATGCAAAATCAGTATGTACACCCATGGTCACAGGATGTAGCCTCAGTGCAAATGATGAATCTGCAGCAGTGCATCAACCAACCTACAGATCTATGATTGTAAGTCTACTTTATTTGACAGGTACCCGACCAGATATCATGCATGCAGTGGGAATAGTTGGAAGATTTCAAGCAAATCCGAAGGAAACTCATCTTTAGGCAGTGAAGAGAATCTTTAAATATCTTCAAGGGACTCAAAATTTTGGCTTATGGTATCCTAGAGATACAGATCTCACACTTCATGCTTATACAGATGCAGATTGGGCAGGAAGCGTGGATGACAGGAAGAGCACAAGTGGTGGTGCGTTCTTTATGGGTTCCAGATTGGTATCTTGGTTCAGCAAGAAACATAGTTCGATTGCCTTATCTACAGCTGAAGCAGAATATGTTGCTGCTGCATCTTGCTGCACTCAACTCCTTTGGATGATGCAGACCTTGCAGGACTTTCAAATCACTTGTACACCACCTATCTCCATCTTATGTGACAACACAAGTGCAATCAGCATTTCAAAGAACCCAGTCATGCATTCAAAGACCAAGCACATACCGATCAAGTATCATTTCCTCCAGGAACAAGTACTTGAACAAAAGGTCAAGTTGGAGTATGTTCCTTCTAAGGAACAAGTTGCTGATATACTCACCAAACCATTGCCCAGGGAGACCTTTGAATACCTCAAGCAAAAGCTGGGGGTTGTTGATGCATCATCTTGTTGAATCTCTTCTGATGGTTGGCTCATCTGGGGCATATGCGTACATGTGCTGGGTTGCGGATTGGTGGAAGATCAAATGGCACAGATTCAGGGGGAGCATATAATGCACTGTTGGCATTATGGAGGAAGTACAGAAGGAGATCATGGATGTTGGTCTGAATATTGCTACAATATGTCTCTATCTCTTTCATGGTCATTTATGGTGTTTTTGGTGGCTTATGGTTCTTATTTGCAGATCTGGTTTATAGTCAGGGGGAGCATGTTCTTAGGGGGAGCATAACCCTTTGCCCTTGATGTCAAAGGGGGAGAATGACGTTGAAGATCTTGAGGTTGCCATCAAGTCCAAAGGGGAGATTGTTGGCATTATGATTCTGGTATGGCTCTATGTTACAGATGTTGTACTTGATGGCAACATCCTCAAATATCAATGCTCTGATCAGGCTCTCAAAATGTTGAAAATTAAGAGGTATGCAGGAGAATAGTTCCAAAGGTGCGTACACGCAGGTACGCCGTGAAGAGATTGCGACCAGACACGCAGGTCACCCATTCAGAAGGTGCGTACCCCCAGTTCACTTACTTCAAGGTAGAAAAGCGCGCTCACGTGGGGTTTCTTATGTTTGGCTCGTGGTATTTAGCCCGCCGTTTGTGATTCTATGGTTTTGGCTCATGGTATTGTTTTATATTATTATTATTATTGAGCCCCATGTTTTTGGGCCCCTTGCATTGGTTATCTATGGTATTGATCCATGATTTTAGGTAGAGCTTTCCTATATAAAGCAAAGGAGATCTCTTGGCTAGGCATCTTTTGCAAATTGAATATCTTAAGATCTGAAATATTGGGTGATTGTTTTAAAAGCTTGATATAGATAAAAGTGAAGTTGAAAGCGAATCTATGAAGGGTGACCTCTCGAGCGCATGATCAGATCTGGGTATCTGACGATTTGTAGCACACTGGTGGACTGCCAATTCAGCCCTAACCAGAAGTACGCAGGTGATTAACAGTGCAAGTGCGTGGGTACGCAAAGCAGAAGAAGGCGCACTGCGTGGGTATGCAGAGCAGAAGAAGGCGCACTGCGTGGGTACACAGAGCAGAAGAAGGCGCAGTGCGTGGGTACGCAGCGCGACAGAGGATCAAGTGCGTGGGCACAGGGAAAGTACGCGGCGCGATAGTATCTGTGGGTGCGTGGCTACAGTAGCAGTACGCGGCGCGATAGTATCTGTGGGTGCGTGCCTACAGTAACAGTACGTAGCGTGATTGAAGAAACAGTGCGTGGGTACGCGGTGCGGCAGAAGGGTCTCTGCGGGTATACGCAGGGGAGCAGAAGGTGAAGTGCGTACGCTCGCAGGCCAGAGAAAGAAAAATTGCGTATCTGTCTTAAGATCTTTTGTTGGCTAACTTTTCTCTGTTGATAAGGTGTTCTGGGTTTAGTTTACTGTTATTGATCTGGTTACTGCAGTTGACTAAGTGATTTACTTGTACTTGATGATCTCTTGATGTTTATGGATCTAGTTTAAAAATTTATGAAAAGTGATCCTTGAAAGAAAAGAAGTAGGGGGTTGTAGCTCTCTTCCAGGAGAGACTGGAAAACGAGAGAGAGTTGTAGCTCTCTGCAGGTTGCAGCCTGCGTATTGGTAAAGGACTGCGCCAGTACAAAACCATTGTAAAAGGAGTTTCTAATTTGAAAGAAGATAGAGACATATTGCAGCAGGTGGTTTTCACCCACATTGGGTTTCCACCTTACATCTGGTGTTCGTTGGTGTGACTATCTGTTTTCTTTGTTCATGCTCATTATTTTATGGTACTGACATGCAAAAATAATTCAAAGTATAAATAAGGAAGATTTATTAAAAGAACTAGATAATACTGATTCACCCCCCCTCTCAGTATTATTTCCAACATTCATAACATTCCATGTCCCTGACCAAGTCTGGACCAACAAAATCTTTGTCCACCAGATTATCCCAACTCACATGTGTATTAAATCTTCTGCCATATAAGGCTTCAAATGGGGTCATCTTCAATAATTCCTGGTACCTGTTATTGTAAGCAAACTCTACTAAGTGAAATTAGCCTTCCCATTTTTATGGTTTGTCCATCACATACATTCTCAACATATCCTCGGTCACCTGGTTAACTCTTTATGTTTTTCCATCTAATTCTAGATACTATGTTGTGTTCGAATTTAAATCAGTTATGAATCCTTTAAACAAACCCATCCAGAAGTTAGATGTAAATTTAGTATCTTTGTCTCAAATAAGTTTGTTAGTCACACCATGTATCCTAGAAATTTCCATTATATAAATCTAATCAACATTAGTTTCTTTTTGCATTGACTTCTTTGGGATAAAGTGGGAATCCTTGGTGAGTTTATTCACTACAAACATTATGGAATCATTCCCCTTTGTAGTTATGGGAAAATTCATAGTAAAATCAATAGAAATAATCTCCCATTTCCACTCAGGAATGGGTATTGGCTATAACAATCAAGCTAGCTTCCTATCTGGAATTTTAACTTTTTGACATTCCAAGCACATGGCTATATAATCAGCCACCTGTTTCTTCATACTAGGCAAAAATTATTGCTTCTTTATTGTTGATATTGTCTTATGATACCCTAGGTTCCCAACATAAGGCACTCTATGCATCTCATTTAATACTAGATTTTTCAGCGCCTATAAATTTGGTATATAAATCTGACCCTTGTAAAAAAAAATTGCATCTTTTCCTATTTCGTAGTCCTGGTAATTTGGTTACAAATTACCTTGTCGTAGGTTGCTTTTTGTTTTCATATACTATTGATATGGATTTCCAGCCTCTATAATTCGAATTATTAAATCATATTTTCATACACTTACTACTGCAACATGCATAGTATGCACCCTTCTGTTGAATGCATCAACTACTTTATTTTCCTTTCCCTTTATGTGCTTAATTTAAAAAATGTATTTAGCCAATAACTCCAACCATCTATTTTTTCAACCATTTAGAATTTTCTATCCAAACAAATGTTTCAGCCCATTGTGATCAATCCGTAATTCAAACCTCCTTCCCAGAAGGTAGTGCCTCCACATTTTTAAGGTGTCTATAATGGATGCTAGCTCCAAATCATGAGTGACATAGTTCTTTTCATGCTCTTTTAGGTTCCTAGATTCATAACTTATTACATACCCAATTTGCATGAGAACTCCTCCAAGTCCCTCTCTACATGAATTTTTGCACACAAGGAAAGACTTAATTTGGTTTAGTATCAATGCACTTATTAACAAGGTATTTAAATGTTGGAAGGGTTGTTGACATTTATGGGACCATTCAAATTCCATGCCCTTCTTTTGCAACAAAGTAATAGGATGGGATATTTTTTAGAATCCATCAATGCACCTTCTATAATATCCTGCTAAACCCATAAAATACCTCACCTCTATCACATTTTTGGGTGTTGGCCACTCTTTGATTCCTTTAATATTTCCAAGTCTACTACTATCCCTTCCTTTGAAATTATGTGACCCAAATAATGTATTTTCCTTTGATAAAATGAGCACGCACTTAGTTTGGCATACAACTAATGCTCCCTAAGTACCTGTAAAACCATCCTTGGGTGTTGTGTGCGCTCTTCCATAGATTTAGAATACATTAGAATGTCATCGAAAAATACGATAACAAATTTGTCTAAATAGCTGCAAAAAATGCCATTCATGAGGCACATGAAAACACTTGGTGCATTAGCGATCCCAAAAGGTACAACTACAAACTCATAGTGGCCATAACAAGTTTAGAATGTTGTCTTATTGATGCCTTCTTCCTTAATCCTTAGCGAATGATACCCTGATCTCACATCAATTTTGGAAAAAACCTTAGCTTCCCTGATATGGTCAAACAAGTCATATATCCTTGGAAAGGGGTACTTATTCTTTACCCTGACCTTGTTTAGTTGCTTAAAATCAATACATAGCCTTAGTGTACCATCCTTCTTTTTAACAAAGGAACCAAAACACCCCAAGGGGACACACTTGGGTGTATATTCCCTTTATTTAAGAGTTCCTCCAGCTATATTTGTAATTTTAGGTTCCAACATGTTCATCTTGCATTGTGTTTTGGACACTAGGGCAGCTCTAGGTATCAAGCCTATAGAAAAGTCTATGTCTCTTTTAGGTGGTAATCCTAGAATTTTGGCAAACACATCTTCAAATTATTTAAGTATTGGATGGTCCTCAAGGCTTGGTTGTTGGCTGTCAATTGTTTCCCCCATGTGGGTTGCATAAATTTGACACCCTTTTCTAAAATTCCTTTTTAATTGCATGTATAATATCTCCCTAATATATATTGGACTTGGAATTCACTATAATTGTCTTTGCTTCCCCTCTCCATCAAGATAGGTAAACGATTTATTATAGTATTTTAGTATTGCATGAAACCTCTCCAACCACTCCATGATATTTTCATTTCATCTAGATGTTTTACTTATTTGAGTTGTTCCCACCATATATTTTCCTTCCCCTTCAAATGATAGATGGAAATTCTTGCTTCCCAACTAGAGGAGTAGTTATATTATTGTAGGTACTTTTTGATTTCTAATAGCCATGCTTCAGCTTCCTCTCCATTCTTATGTTCCCCATTATATGTGGGAGGTTTAATTTTTCTCGAGTTATCCCTGCAAACTTTCCCGATTAGACTTTATCCTTTGCTTCCTTACCAGTGATATGCCTAGACTACTTGATTCTGAGGTAACATAAGCCCTCTTGGTTGACCTTCTTGGTGTATGATGATGTTTCCCATCAAAACTCATAGAGTTACTTGAATATCCAACACCTTTTCCTTTGACTCATGAATCATGTTCATCTGCCTGCTTGGAATCAGATTGTTCATCCATTCTCATTTGTACTTTATTTAGGATTTATAAAATATGAGTATTAATATTTTATTGTTTCCTTATTGGTCTCTCATTATCAGCTTTGTAGTCGAGCACATCTATTTTGAGGCTCCTTATGATTTCCTCTGGATCTTTGTCCTCTAGCCTAACCACTCCATGCACATTTGATTCTATCCTATCCTTACCCATGCTAATATTCATGGCTCTGGCCTTCTCCTCCTATATGGATGACCTCTAAGCATCTTCTATACTCCTGACCCTCATATTGGTTTTTCCTTATACCTCCTATAGCCTTCTTTTGGAATTTTCACAAAATTCCTACCTAAATCCATATTTATGGGTTGATAGGTGAATTCCTCTTATTGATAGAATTATATCAACTATATGGTTGCTCAAATTGAATTCATGAGCTGGAAGTTATGGTCTTGGAAAGTTTTTGGCCTTTTTATCCCAATCTTCCTTGTTTATCACAACACTAGGTTTTCAATTTCTTAAGCCATCATGTATTCCAATTTCTCAAATTGTTTGTAATGTTGTCTTGTAATTGTATCTCGACATAGTGACTTCTCCTTTGCACCTATCCTTCATTGGAAGGTAACTCCCTATACCAATTTGTTTTCCTTAATTCACATTGGACACGAATGAGCTTTCTTGATTCCCCTAACACTTGGAATGCATGCAATCCTTCTTCTTCAAATGTCGGTCCCCATTTCAACCCCAACAATCACGTGAGTCCTTCCATGTGGTGGTGAATCAGTGTACATAGTTACATGAAAGGTCCACTTCTACTTCTCTTTTTACTTTCCCCCTTCCAAATCCAACAACTGATCTTGAGGTAGATTGAGGGCCCAAATCCTTGTTGGGATAAAAAATGCACATGGGTTTATGGGGTTCCATTCACCCTACAGATCTAATGGTTGTGATTTTCCCTCCCTCAACAACCCATGATCAATATCGTGCGAAGCTAAAAAATTACTTACACCTTGATAGATCTAATGACCACAATTAAGCAAAATCAATGGCATAGATCACACATAGAGCTCCAACCCGCTTGTATGATAAAACCAATTTATGCCCCCAATGGATCTAATGGCCATGATCCAACAAGATTGATGGCCTAGATCACACATTGAGCTTTGACCTGCTTAGACAATAAAACCAACTTGTGCCCCTGATGGATCTAATGACCACAATCAAGCAAGATTGATGACCCAGAGCACACATTGGGCTCCAATTTTCTCAGATGATAAAACCAACCTGTGCTCATGATGGATCTAATAGCCATGATCAAGTAAGATCGACAACCCAGTTCACACGTCAAGTTCCAACCTGCTCAAAAGATAACACTAACTTATGCCCCCAATGGTGCCCAATCACACTAGGTTATGCCACCTAGCTTCCTCAATTTCTAACTCAAACGCCACCTAGTTTCCTCACCTACCAACTCAACCACCACCTGGCACTATCACGTGGCACTACCATCTCATCACAATTGTCATCATATGCATATTATTTTATTTATTTGTTCACTTAGTCCACTTAGTATGTCATCTTGTGATTTATCTTTCTATCCATGGGACTAAGTCCCTTACTTCTTTTTGTGTAGCTATACCCCACTTCTCGGTGTGGGTCATCAATGGCCAAATCAATGACCATTGTAAAAGGGGGGCACCTTCATAATGTTAGTGGAGAAGGGAGGGGTATGCACTCATGGTTCTACCCTCCTTCAAAACTCTAACCTATCTCCACTGCCAATCTGCTTTAGAATTTTTCCATGATGCGACATCCCATTCAAACATATTATCAAATAGAGCCCCATGTCATCATCTTTGAGCCACCTTGCTGAACACATTCAAGCACACCATGTTCAACAACCGCTTCCAAAGGAAAAATGTGACCCAAAATTACACCTAATTATATAAAAATGGGTTTTCTTAATCATTGGACTCCACTAGGTTGCATTGGGTACCAAACTTAGTGGTTCAATTGGAGAAAATATCTTAGGGCTTCTTATCCATTCCCATTTTGCAGATAGTCTTGTTATAGAGTTCCAAAATTGGCACACGCTCTTAAACAAGAAAAAATAGGAAATTATAAGGTTGTAAATTTGACAATTTCATTTGACAAATAAGACTGAGATCTTAACCACTTTGAGCTCTACAATTGTACAAACAAGTAACCTTATCCCTTTTGGACATTTTGTCAAATAGCTTGCAAACCTATTATATAGTTTACCCATATGCTCTGTCTTTAGCCCATGTAGTACTAGAACTGCAACCTAGGTTCAGATACCACCTGTAATGTCTCTGACCCCATCGTGGCTTCACCTGTAACACTTCCAGGCATGACTGGGTTATTTTATCCACCAATTGAGTTTAATAATGTCTAGCATCCCTTTGTAACCAAGGGATATACTTTTTTTTATTATGTTTCTAGTTCCAAAAATGCCTAAACCGCCATCCAAGGAATAATTCTATTCCAACCACGGTTGTACCTCATCACCAAGCTAATTACCCTTATTCATATTTACCGCATGGGGTATGCACACTTGATATATTTTTATGCAAATTCCTAGTAAATATATTTTCACACACAGAAAATTAAAATTTATACATAACATAGAAAAAGGGTTCATAAGATAATGTAGCATAATTAGGAAAATGTTACAGAAATACCTATATGTTAAATGGCCAACTTTCTACAGACCTTCGATTTTCCTCCCAGCCATATACCATGATATTCAATATCTTTCAACAACAGGTCACCCCCGAGCTAAGCCCTCAACTCCTTAGGGCAACAACCTTCCCAAATTCGGGCACATGCCTAGTACCAATAACTATCCAAGGTACCACACCCCAAAAACCTCCAACATATAGGCTTTGCCCAACTTGTGCACCCCTTCTCTGCACCCATAGTTCCTCGAGTTGTTCCACCACGTCTAGGGCATGTTACTGCTAACAGGGGCGATCTCAACTCTATGGATCCAGGAGATCTTGCTACCCTTTGGGGTCTCCAGGTACCCTCTAAGCCCCCATATCAAACCCTGGAAACCTCCAACCACCAAGCTCACATCACCCATTAGCTTGTTCCCAAGTGGTGCACACCCTTCTATGCACCCGTAGTCCCTCAGGTCTTGTGCCACCACCTCTAGGGCATCTTACCACTAGACAAGGATGGTCTCAGCTCTGGGGATCCAATAGTCTTACTACCATCCTAGGTAATCAGTCTTACTGTTTAATTGGCTACCCCTTCATAAGGAAACATCCCTCTTTTATGTGCACAACTTCCCTTTTTTTCACACTTGGCACCCTCTAAAGTCACTTATGGACTTTAGTTACCATCATGTGCTCTTTTTTTCCATCAATAATAAATCATGTGAGCACCCTTTTATATTCCCATGAGGTCTTGGGCCCCCATATTCTTTGTTAAATATGGTTTGCAACCATTATGTGTGTATTAATATGCATAAATTAAACATGTTTACAACATTAGGATTTATAGCCTAACAACATATAAAAACATATACACATGGGATCTTCAACCTAAATTTCACATCTACATGGTGTTTACAACACAGGGATCGAGTAGGGGTGTTACAAAAACTAATGAAATTATGTTGCTAATATGGAGTTATGCCTTGTAGCCTTTAATTTTGTAGGGGCATCCTCCGGGCCTGAATGTTGAGGCTCTCCATTTGAGTTTGATGTGTAGGGATCCATGTCTGTCATTATTTTGGTTAGGAGTGTGTTTTTCCTATTAATTTTGTCCACTTTCTCTATGAGTTCTGCCATGGAGATGATAATATCTTATTGGGTATCGACCCTTTCCGTAAAAAATCTTCCCAATAGAGTTTATATATGCTAATATAAGTTGACTCTTTGTGTGTAGGAGGAGGCCTTGGCTCTGGTATATTTCCAAATGTTGTAGGTCTAGTCTCTAGTTTTGTGGCCCATGTCTGTGTCAGGAATGTACCTCTAAGATTGTCTTATTCTTCCACATCAGATATTTCTCTTTGGACAAACACAGGGGTGATATTCCTATACCTTTCCATGTTGGGTGTGGAGCCTGATTATCTTCTATAGTACCGGCATATTGGACCCCAGTTCAAAATGGGGCGGCAACGCCGCCCGTAAAATAATCGTTGCCGTGGGGGGTCCAAGGGGGGCGGCAGCGACTTTTGGGAGCCCCCCCCTGGCGGGGGGTTTCGGGGGCAGCGCCCCCGAAGCTAAAAACAGCTGTAAAATTGCCTTGTAAAAGTATAGTAATTTCTAGTCAATCTGGGCCGTTCATTAGGCGGATGATCTGACGGTAGAACTTATGTTTAGTTTAGGGTTTTTTTTGCCCTAGAAGGCAACCCCTCTCTTTATATGAGGGCATTGTATTTGAGGCTGTGATATAGATGTGTATTCGGTGAGCGAGAAACATAGAGGTGAGACTGTGAGAGAAAACAGAGGATATTACAGCGGTTTTGCTGTAGGTTGTATCTCTTCATTTTGCTGGATAATAGAAAGGAAGGACTGGCTGTTCGGGGTGTACGTAGCCCAAACTGGGTGAACCACGTATATCTGTGTCTCTCTTGTTTTGTGTGTTTTCTGTGTTTATATTTCTGCAATATTATATGTGTTCCATTGCTCCGTAATATATAATTTTCCAACATTCCATAGCTTCCCTAGAATTTTATTTTGCACAGATGCCTTGAAAAGTGGGGGGGCTAAATTCAAGTGAAGATGTGGGACCTAAGTTCCCCCTTCTACCTCTTTGAGTCAGTCCAACTAAGTGACACATGGCCATGCTAGGAGAAGGGTAGACCACACAATAGACATAAATAGGATGAGAAACACATAAATTGATGATACTGGAGGAGAGGAGAAGGGGAGAGCAGGAGGGATGCTTGAGAGGCCAAGGCAAAAGAGGAGAGAGATAGGTGAAGTCTTGTATAACACCCTCCTCCCACATTTACCCAAGTTAATCGGTATGCTGGGGTAAAAATGTGATGAGAGGCTACTATGATCTACTTCAACTCACCTTGTACAGTTAATGAAGTGGAAATGAAAAAACAAAACCAAAATAACCTTCTACACATGCTATGGAACCTCCAGGAGCCAACCATCTCTTCCAGGTGACCAACCCCATGGAAAAGTAACATTTTTATGACCTAGGGCCTCAGTTGCTCACATGACACAGGCATGCATGCACCTGGGACCCTCCAGTCGCTCTCACAACAAGTCCATGCAAGTGTCTGGGATCCTTTTCAGGTAGTTCAGATCCAACAACCCCAGATTTTGTGCCACTTTTTTAAGGCCAGGTCTTAGGCCACTGCCCAAAACTTCATGAAACTTCCAGAAACAAAATATAACATCGCAACAATGGTACTAATGCATATAATTCAGCAAAGAATTAACTGGACCCCTACTAGCCATGACAGGAATTTCATCAAACATGTCACAAATATGCATTCTACATGTCATATCAACATATTTCAGCATAGGGGTATCATACTTATCTAAGAATCACTAATAATCATTGATACCTTATCTCATTAGTTGCATTATCATCTATTAGGTCATATATTCATTGTTCATTCATTTACAAATCAAAACATGATGAGATCCATACATCATCATTGTCATAAAACATACTCATAACCAACATATAAACAACATAAATAACAAGGATATAACAACCATAAAATCCACATATAAGCCGGTACATTTACACATGAAATACCAAGGAGAAAGAGCTCTTATTTAATGAGTGCAAAAGCCAGCCAAGTATGGGACTTCCATGAACCACCCGACCATTTATTGGTTGAACCAAATCTTTCTTTCATCCAATCACCCTCATATCATATTCCAAGCATGAATGTGGAACTCATAACAAAAACTCAACCAAGGCTTCCTGAGGCTACACCATCTCACCCTCATCAATAGAACTAGGATTTACTGCAATCCACAACAAATCAATAGGCCCTAAACAAGCATGGATGCCACCAGATTTCTCCACCTACATTGTGAGGAATTTTCCTCTCTCCTAGTCTCTGGGCTTTACCTCAATCCACACCATATCACTAGATTCTAACTGAGACCCCACCCTCCAGGATTTATTGTATATCCTGCCATTCACCCACCAAGGATTCCTAGGCTTGATCGAGGGTATCTACCTCTATGCTTTATCATGTATCCCACCATTCACTGATTGAGTATTCCTAGGCCCATCGAGGTAATATAAAATTCGAATGTACTACAACCCATAATCTAGTTCAGGGGTTACTAGGCAAGGGATTTACCACAATCCATAGTCTGATTCAAGGATCACTAGGCCATGCGTTCTTTCTTTCAGAGACCACCTCACTTAGTTTCAAATCCATCCGAAAATCGAACTCAACCAAAACATGAGAACCCCATCATACCATAGTTGTCTGGAAATGGTAAGGCAAGGTTGAAGAACACCGTCACACCTAACAAATGACAACAAGAGAACTAAGAACACACATGCATAACCATGCATGCCAAAACTAGCAAGTAAATCATACATGTAAATTGATACCTACAAGTAATCCTATTGTAGCTTCTTGATCCTACTCTTTCTTGCTTGATCATTGCTTCCTCTTGCCTTCTTTTCTTTCCTTGATCCAAAGATGAAGTGATCTAAGAAAACTCAAAGTTTCCAAGAGTGTGTGAGAGAGAGAATAGAGAGAGCTCCAAAAATGAACTAAAAATGTCTATGAACTGATCCTCAGAAGCCTTTTTATCAATGAGGCCTCTATTTTCTTCAATTTCCTATATTTTCCTTCATTTTCCTCCTCACATGAATCCTGTGACCTTTCACCTTCCTTTTCTCCTAATTTCCTTTATTTTCATAAATAAAATGCCAATTAATGCCTCTTGCCTTTCCAATTCCTTTGCCATTGCCTTTGCTAATTTCCTTAACCATAATAACCGAAATGAACACCCACTAGGATGTTTTTCCCAACATTCAACTTGGAATACGTGTCCCATGACCTCGGTGTTATTTGTTTTTTTGACATGGAATTTTGATCAGGGATGTTACAGAACCCTCCCCCTTGGGGGAACACTATCCTTGGTGTTCAATGACACCTATAACCAGCAAGATCGCTGAAAACAAAACACACTGCCCATGTAGCTTTATAACACACCTCGTTGCAGTATTTATAATGCTCACACACAACCATACTATCTATGGAGCTTTATAAATCCAGCTCAATACAATATTTACAATAATATACACATATACTTATGCACAGTTTCTCATTCAACAAATAAAAGGATACAATGCTTGCATCCGCAAAAATGGAATCCAAAGGGTTACACCTCCACCCTCAAAAGTAGTATCGGGATTCACCTCCTTCCCAGGAAGTCCAAAATCCACTACCAAAGTCAAAGTTGCATCCAATGTCTAGTGCTACAATCCTGCGCCACTTTTCCTCTCAGTGAACAGTTACCGACTCATTGTTCCAAGGCACACTCACAATGTGAACATGATTCCATAAGGAAATGCTAATGACCAAAAAAAATCCATCCCCGGCCTTCCCTTCTCTACTACACAATCCCTAGGGTAGTCAGGTCACCCCCTTGCATGCAATAACTCACCTTCCAAGTTCCCCAACATCCCCTATCCCAAGCGATCCATCCCTTGGCAAGGTTTCCTCACATCGGAAATTAAAACAACCAAGGCATATACCTTCCTCAAAACCATCATACTGGTCATAACATGCTCATGGAAATCAAAGGACACTATTGGGTACCAGTATCCCATAATGGCCCTGCTCCTGAAGTGCTTTACCAGCATATTGTTGCATGTTCCATTTCCTTTCACTGGCGCTGCTAATTCTTGCAGTCGGTTTCAACCACCCAACCGATACTTTTCATGCTTTCCTGTACCAAGAACATAACTTCCATTAGACTCAAAATGAATTGAAATAAACTCAAATCATACCTCATTTGTGGCCTATCAATAAGGTATATTTGCAATTTTTTTCACTTCCTGTCACAACAAGTCAAACTAGCTATTTGATCAAATCATCATATATAAACATATCATATATGGTTAGCTCAAAAATCAAAATCATAGATCACATGTAACCATCATAAACCAAAATCATAGATCACATGCATAATTAAAACTGAAATAAAACATTGATACTTATCCTTTAATCGATCCTTTGCATATGCACAATGGATTAGTGGCCACACCCGACAAACACCTAGTGCCTTTGTTGCTCTTCAATCATGTACACATATCCAGTGTACATCATAACACATACATCCATAGATGGCGTACAACACTACAGAATACATACACCCACACCCGGAACACAACACAATCCATACACCTACACAGAGTGTACGACACCACACAATACATACACCTACACCCGATGTAAAACACAACAAATACATATATACCCTATGTACAACACCACACAATACATGTACCTACACTTGGCGTACAACAAAACACAATACATGTACTACACAGAGTACAACACAATGAATACACATGTCATGATACCACAACTATACAATGCACATGCACAATACCACACATACACAAAACAACATATACAACATGCACAAAATACCACATGTGCACAACACATCATGTATGACATGCACACAACACCACATGTACAACATGTACACAATACCACCTGTACATAACACTACTTGCAGAATGTTTGCACAGCATGACATGTATATGGCACCAATTGCACAACTTGTACACAGTGCCACATGTACACCACAGCACATGTACAACGTGTACACAATACCACATATACATAAAACCACATGCACGACATGTACACCACACCACATGTACACAATTCCACATGCACAACATGTACACATCACCACCTGCACACAACACCACATGTACAACATGTACACAACACCACATGCACACAACACCACATGTACATAACACCACATGTACAACATGAACACAACACCACATATCCAACATGTACATAACACCATCTATACCCAGCACTGCATATGCAATATGCACACAACACCATATATACTACAAGCACTCAATCACCATAGGTAAAATCACTGAATATACAATATGCATAACATATACACAACAGTAGCACTACACATCCAAAACCACATTGTCTCTACAAAGCAACCTTGCTTCTAGTGTCTCTCTGCCATCGGTTCTTATCCTATCATGCCGCGGATCATGCTATTTTCATTCTGTTGATGTATCTCTCAGCATTACCGATCCATAATGTAAACATAGGCATATTATAAACACATAATATCAAATCATATCCACATGATTCTTACATCATAAATTTGTCGAGGCTACTCTTCCCCCTTGATTCCCCATAAGACTAGGAATCCCTTTCATGCCTTTCACCTGCATAAGCAATCATTCCTCCACAAAATGATCCCTAAAAACCATGTCAAATAGTAACATAGATACATATATATAAACATTAGCATAAAACAATCATGATCCCATTAGAAAACGACATACATACATACCTATATACATATAAATATTAGCATTAACAATCATGATTTTATATATATATATATATATATATATATATATATATACACACACACACACACACATGTGAACACTAGAACAAATCACAAACAATCCTAACGACCCTGTTAGTCAATGACATACATACATACATACATACATATATTCATATATAAACATCAACATAAAGAAATCATGATCCCTTCAGACAACAACATACATACATTCATATATACATATATAGACATTATCATAATCATGATCACAACATAATTACCATATATCATAAGGTCACGGTTAGGAGAACTCCCTTTATCCATGCACAACGTTGTGAACAACCATTCCAAATCATAGCCAGTGCATCTATTATCTCATATCATTTTTCTTTACCTTTCATGTTACCTTCCTCATGACTATCTTGCCACTGTCCAGTTGTCCCAATGGACCCAACTAGTCCAACTGGCTGTCATATTCTCTCCTTCAACTTCCCTTTACATCATGCACTGAGCTTCATCCAAGTCATACATTACCTATTGGGTTTCATTCGGCTCTTCCCGAGCTCCATTAACTTTCTCCTTCCCAACCAATTCCCAAGACCCTCAAAATATAAAAGGAAAGAACCATAAGAAACCAAGAAGAAAACCATGAAAAACCAATAGAAATAAAATACCACAAACAAAGTGGCATGATCATGCACTATGTTGGGCATGGGATCCCCCAAGGCAAGTTTTGGGGCTTAAAGCCTAGATTTTTACCAAATCCTATGTATAGACTCCGTGTTTTGTGGGCCCAGAGCGCAAAGATTGTAAATGAGTCATAGGGTTGTCCACCCTCAATTTTGTAATGTACTGTCGGCTTTAGAAATCTACCCATGGTCCGTGGACCATGGGATTGTATAAATAGAGCTAGGCTCTAAGTTGAAAATCACCGAATTAAGAGAAGTGGAAGTAGTAGATGGAGAATTGAGTCTTATCTAAGTGTAGAGTCGAGTTTGGGTCGTAGAGTAGGAAAAGGCTCTGTAGCTGAGTGCGCAAAGGCATAGTAGTCCACAGCTGAGTGCGTAGACCCCTGCAGCTGAGTGTGTAGGGCGAGTCGAGTCTATAACCTTTGGAGAAGTAATAAAGAGAAGTTTAACATCATTTTTGTGTATCTTTTTCCTGTTTTGTGCATTGAATGTATCAGATATAAATTGAATTTCTATTGTTTATATGATGCACGAACTTATATGAATGTGTTGATAAACTAGATATAAGATTAAGTATTTGTTTACGTGAAGATAATTAACTATTATAAGAAAATAAGTAAGATCCACGGTATAACTTGGGGAAGTAGCGCAGATCACTGCTAGGGCAGCGTGAAGTCACCTCAGCCCCTGGTGAGGGTTGTGTGAAGGTGATTATAATAGATCGCGAAGGCCTCGTAGGTCAGGATAGTGCGCGAAGCGACCTGCACAAAGGTATTCACAGTTGGACTAAACTGACCCCTCAGACATCTCAAGGGTGCAGAAACTTGGTTCCATCATCCCCCCATACTGCTTCAGGTGAGACCTTAGTCCACGCTCCACGGGCTATTGCTGAAAGGGCCAGTAGTGTAGGGATTTTTTTGGCTAATTAACTCTGAACCTAGGTCAGGCCCCATCAAGCCAACAAATGGTTCTGTTGCCAGGACCGGAATCTGCATAGAGATGTCTGATGTCGTATCATTGGAATCCAACTAAGAAGGAAATTGAAGGTTGGTTGGACAGAAGAATTCACGAGTTCGCGGCGTAGGAGAATAGGAATCCGTGACTAACAAAAGAAGATTGGTTAGACTACTACCTATACACAAATATCCACGAAATCTTTTTCGCATCTTTCCCTACTGAGTTGTACGAGTGGATCGTGAAGATAGAAGATAGCAAAGGAAGGTGGAAACTCGACAATTCTATTGTGTGGACCCTAGAGTTGGTGCACAGATTGGAAGCTTTAGAGGATAAGATCACGTGCGTTGTTGATCACTTGCTCAATCAAATTATGGGGGTTTCATTACTGAGGTCGCGGTAGATACTTCAGTCAGCTATAGCAAAGCGGAGCGATGCTTTCTCAAAGGACCGCGAGGTAAGTACGTAAAGTCTCCAAATACTTGGATTAAAATGCTATTGTGTGCAAAGAGGGTTATGCAATTACCTTGGTGTCTGGAGCCATGCAAAGCGGAAAAACATACAGAAACAAAGGAAGTAAGGGATCAAAGAATATCCCTTTGATTTCACCTCCGCGAGGGGACGAGGAAGAGCTCGCAAAGGTCTCTCCGTGAAGTGCAATCCATTTGATAAGGAAAATGATTCTGCACATACCACCCCCACCCACACTGCCACCAGTTTCACCGCCTTCACCTCCATCTTCACCCGTATCGCCTCCACCGCCACCGTGATTCAGTATGGTAAGCACGATAAGTTTCCTTTGTTCAAGGGAGTAAGAAATGAATATCCGAACCAGTTTTGGTTCGTGATAAGAGCTGTATGGGAAGTGCAAGGAGTTACAGATGATAATATAAAGAAAGAAACATTGATCAGCACTCTGCAGGATCGCGTGTTGACCTGGTATATTAAGCATTCTAATGACAATCCAAATGCGGGAATCATGGATATCTAAGTTGCGCTAAACAGAGAATTTAGTAGGCCGAAGTCAGAAGCATAGTCGATCATTGGATTCAAAGAGATCACAATGCTACCAAGTGAGACTCCTTGGGAGCTGGATTAGAGACTGAAGTGTATGATTCGTGAAACTAATATGAATTTGACTGATGGACAACACCACGAGGGGTTTGTAGCATCGCTAACGCCACATTTGAGGAACACGTTGTCATAACATAGGTTAACGACTCAGGTAGAGGCCTTGGAGATCGCAATGAGGCTGCATGAAAACCTGATGCAGGATCCTAACTTGGGAGTTTAGCAAATCCACACGTAGTTGAAAAACTTGTGCCTTGAGATGAAAAGTCTGAAATAGGATAGGACAACCCAACCATAAGTGCGCGAAGAGGTGTGGTGCGTAAAATGCAAGGGTCAGGTTCATGATAAGGACCATTGCCCTATGTTCGCGAATTGCCTCACGGGAGGAGGATTGATGTCGTTAGGGCTGGAAGCGCAAGCAGAACCTAGCGCGACACCTGCTTTGTTGTGCGCAATTTGTCAAATAGGAGGAAAGCATGATACAGACAACTAGCATTTGTTACAGAAGTACACACAAAATTCACAACAGTTGTTCTATAATTTTTGTAGATTGGTTGGACACGATGAGCGCACTTGTAGAAGCTATGAGCTGATGATGGATAGAACTCCACCTATAGACTTTAGGCCGAAATGCATCCCCTAGATCCGAATGTAGGAGTGGCGCGAATCGAATTTCAAGGGCGCGGATGAGGCCGAGGTGGAGGAGGACCTGGAAGAGGTCGCAGACAGCTGATATGCTATAATTTCCAGGACATTATGCGCCCATCATGTTTGTATTGTACCTTGCTTGATCATGAGATAGAGGATTGTCCTACGCTAATAGCTAGGATACGTGACAAGGGAGCACTACCACCTCTCCCGACTCAGAACCTGCAGATGACGAGGTCTGAGCCGCACGAGTAAGATCCAAATGTGAACATTGTGCTCTGAAGTGGAATCGCGATAGAAGATGATAAAGGCAAACAACCCAAAGATAGTACTTGGGTTCGCAAGCCTCCAACGAAAGAAGCAAAGTTTGATTTGGAGCACACTAAGGAAACCTTCATGGAAGCTAAGAAGAGCTTCGCTGATGCCTCCACTTCAGAAAGCAAAGATAGAACGGAGCTGGAAATGGACCCATATATGCTTACGACGTTCCTGGAAACATGCATGAAGCTACTGTGCGACAGTAAGACTATAAAAGGATTGCAAGAACTCATTAACAGATGTGCTAGGACCACGCCATGAGAACCGCACGTAGTCCTGAAGATTGGAAAACACAAGACTAGGGAAGGGAGAGAAATGAGGCTAACTACGCAGATTGTAGAATATGAGATGGACCAAGTAATTCTGGATTTAGGATCGGACGCAAACATTCTGCCGAAGCAGACATGGGAGCACATGGGGAGGCATATGTTGCAATGGTCTCCTATCTAGCTGCGAATGGTGAACCAACAAAAGATAATACCTATGGGGAGATTGCAGGGAATCACCATGGATATTGAGGGAGCGAGCGCGCTAGCAAACTTTGAAGTGATAGAGATTGTTGATGACAACAATCCCTACCTCGCGCTCTTAGGAATTGATTGGGCCACTGACATGAACGGGGTGATTAATCTGAAGAAGCACAAGATGATTTTTGAGAAGAAGTCTCTGCACGTAGTTATACCCTTGGACCCTATAGAAGGATCACGCTACACAAAGCCGATGCACGACTATGAAAGTGATGATGATTTGGACTGCATCTACAAGATAACTGCACGAGAGCAAGACTAGGTAAATCCCACCATGGACAGACGGATCTCATGGGAACGTGAAAGCTCATGTACGTTGGATTCTAATGATGAGATAGAGCGATGGCAGAACCAGTTACACAAGGTAACCACGCTGAATTGTAACATGATGACAAGGTCACTACACTGTGTATTGACATAAATGAGAGATCTGCATATGTATGATGGTTTAGGTGAGGTAGATGCTTTCTTGGACAGATTCGAAAGGGAGGTGCCAGAAAAGCAACGTTTCTAGGCCTTGAATTGGGTACTGTGCGCTACGCCCGCAAGGTCTTGGGGTACGCATAAAGGAAGCTTTGAAGACTAGAGCACATGTAGGAAAATGCTACGCTCACGGTTTGGGAAACCTATAGTGGGATGGGCAGATAAATACAATGGACGGGATGGTCCACATGTGCATCTGTCCAGGTGGGTACAGGCATATGGTAAACAACCTGCATGGATACACATGAGCTTAGTGTTGGGAAATATGGTCAATAAGCCTATGTTGAGGGTGCAAATGCACGAATGGTTCCTCAAGTTGGAATGACAGGGTGTGGAGAGAACAAGCGCGCAGAAGGTTATCCACACGGAAGCATTTAACGAGGTGTGCGGAGCGCTGAACAAGGTATATAATGCGCAACGAAGTGATTGGGACCTACGCGTACCAATAGTTTTATGGGCTTATAGGGTGATGTGCAAGAAAATGACGAAACAGATGCCTTTTAGGCTGGCCTATGGAGTGAACGTTGTAATGCTGATGGAATCTATCATGGCTAGTTCACACATAGCAATGCCCACGGATATGACGGATCGCGGAGCCTTGGAAGAAGAGATCGCGTAGCTGGACGAAGAAGAATGCTTGGGACCTGATGAAGAGATCCAGCAGGGTGATCTTAAGCTCCAAGAACTCATGAAGGAAAAAGTTCAGTTAAGGGCGAAAAGCGCCATGACGGAATGTCAGACCAGGAGTAACTCCAGACTTGGCAGAAAAACTGATTCATTTATTTCATTAGGTAGCTATTGCTATATACATGAATGTGACTGATCAGTTCATCTTCTTGATGACTGTTCAATTCCAAATTCACCCAATCGCAGAGGATTAGGTGTCAACATTGGTTATGGGCCCACCACGTTTCCGCTGTGCCACTCCGATTATCTTGAGTCTCTAAAAGCAAATGGAAATCTTAAAGATATAACCTTTGATTCTCTTGTGAAAAAGTTTGTTGAAAGAGAGAAAGCCTTTGGAAAGAAGACAGTCCCTGAATCTTCTGAAGAGACTGTTTGCCTTGCTCATAAAGAAAAGCATCATGCTCAAGATTCTACAAGAGGAAGAGGTGGACGAAGAGGAAGAGGAAGATACTTCAGAGGCAGGGGGGCAGACATTCTCAAGCAGAAAAAGCAGATTTGCATTGCATTCGCTGCAAACGAAATGGATCACATGATGCTTCTACATGCAAGCTACCATGGGACAAAATTGAGCAGAAAAGAAACCAGCAGAAAGGTAAAACTGATGATATAGACAAAGGTAAAGCACCTGAATCCGCTCACTATATTGAGGCACAATGTAACATTGGAGTAAATGAAGATTTGTTTAATGCTTCACTTCCTTCTTCGAAAAATGATTGGTTGCTTGATTCAGGAGCAACCTGTCATATGACTCATAGGAAAGATTTTTTTGAATATTTCACTAAAAATGTTGATGGAGCAGTATACGTTGCAGATCAGTCAAAAATCAAGCCATCAGGGCTTGGAACAATCAGGCTTAAACTACCTGGTCTTCCAGACTTTCTTCTGGATCATGTTCTATATCTCCCACAGCTCAAGAGAAACTTGTTGTCCCTAGTCCACATCCGCTAGCAAGGTCACTCCATTCATATGTTTGATGGCAAGCTTGAGGTAAGAAAAGCATCTGACCACTCACTTGTCATGAGGGGAATAGAAGAAGAAAGGCTTCTCAAACTGCAAGAAACCTCTGCTCATGCACAACATTTCTCATATATTTCTCATCATGAAGAAGGTACACTTCCATCAAGTTTATTATGGCATGCTAGATTTGGACATTTAAACTATGACAGTCTCCGTTTATTGAAGAAAAATGGTGTTGCTGGTTTGCCTACAATTCCTAGGAAACATAAGCAATGTGATGCTTGCATTCTAGGAAAGCATAGCAAATAGTCTTTTCATGATTCACATTCAAGAGCACATAGGAAGCTTGAACTCATTCATTCAGATTTATGTGGTCCAATGCCTGTTCCTTCTGCAAATGGAAATAAATATATCATGACATTTATTGATGATTACACCAGAATGTGTTGGGTTTATTTATTGAAGAACAAATCTGATGTTTTTCAAACATTCAAGAATTTTCATAAATGGATTGAAAATGATGCACAATCTCATATTGGGTCTATTCGCACTGATAATGGAAAAGAATATACATCAAATGAATTTGAACACTATCTTCACCAACATGGGATTAAACATCAAACAATTGTGCCTTATAATCCCCAACAGAATGGTGTAGCTGAAAGAATGAATAGAACAATCTTGAATATGGTACGATCCATGCTCTTTTTCAAAAATGTAAAGATAATGTTTTGGGCTGATGTTGTTCTATGTGCTGCATATATAAAGAATAGATGTATGTCTAATGCTATAAGAAACAAGACTCCTTATGAATTGTGGTATGGACATGTTCCTTCGGTAAAACATCTCAGGATCTTTGGTTCCACCTGTTATGCTTTGATACCAAAGGCACATAGAAACAAACTTGGTGCTAGAAGTCGTAAGTGTATCTTCCTGGGGTATTCAAACACCTCTAAAGCATACCGCCTCTATGATGAAGTAAATAAAAAGTTTGTTGTATCTAGAGCTGTCATTTTTCTAGAATCATCCAAATCTGACAATGTTGTTGAGCGGCAACTTGATCGCTTGGATAGATTCGCAAAAACAAAATCATTTCAAGAATTTGATAATCAGATTCCACATCTTGAAGGGGGGATTCCTATACTAGATCAACATGTGGAATCTTCTTCTGAAGAACAATCTCCCCTGCATGAAACTCCAACAACGGATGATGCTTTAAGTGATGTAATTGATAGAATTGGGAGACTCAATCTTGATTCAGTCCCAACTCAATCAACAGAGTAGCCTGGACCATCTCAGAAAGGTCCCCCAAAGTGGCTGACAAAGACACTTGAAAGTGTTCATCCTGATGAAATTGGAAAAACAGGAACCAGAAATTCAAACCGACAAAATGGAGGTGATGTAGATGACTCTAATTCACCTGTTGATATGGATGTTACTTATGATTGTGAGTTGAACTTGTCTACATATTTTGAACCAAATTCCTTCAAAGAAGTTGCTTCTCATGATGAATGGAAAGAAGCGATGAAAAAGGAGTATGATGCCCTCATAAAGAATGGCACTTGGAAGCTGGTTGATCCTCCATTTGGAACCAAACCAATTGGCTGCAAGTGGGTCTACAAGAACAAATACAAAGCTGATGGCTCACTTGAAAAGCATAAAGCTAGGCTTGTGGCAAAAGGCTTTGCACAGAAGGAAGGGGTCGATTATGAGGAAACTTTTGCCCCCACAGCAAAATGGGCCACCATCCGGACACTCTTTGCACTAGCTGCTCAGAACGGTTGGAAAGTCCATCAAATGGATGTAAAAACTGCATTCTTGAATGGAGATCTAAAAGAGAATGTTTTTATGTCCCAGCCTGAAGGATTTGTTGTGAAAGGACATGAACATAAAGTATGCAAACTTGTGAAGTCCTTGTATGGCCTCAAACAAGCACCACCAGCCTGGTATGAAAAACTAACTGAGCATCTTATGAAACTCAACTTCAATCATTTTGATCTTGATGATGCAACTTTATTTGTCAAGAAAGTTGGAAAAACAGTTGTATATCTTGTGGTATATGTAGATGATCTTTTAATGACAAGGAACAATGAAAGCTATATTGCATCCATAAAGAAAGAATTAGGAAAAAGTTTTGAAATGACTGATTTGGGCTATGTTCATTACTATCTTGGCATTGAAGTAACCCAACATCCAAAATCCATATTTCTTTCTCAAAAGAAATACATTGGAGATTTGTTAAACAGATTTGGCATGACAGAGTGCAATCCTCTTTCTACTCCAATGGAACAAAACTTAAAGCTCACATCTATTGAAGGAAAGGAATTTGAGGATGCAACAAGGAATAGACAGTTTGTAGGAAGTCTCATCTACCTCACTACTACCAGACCAGACATTTCATTTACTGTTGGAATCCTCTCCAGGTTCATGCAAAATCCTTGTGAGGGACATTGGTCTGCTGCAAAAAGAGTTCTAAGGTACTTGAAGGGAACTTAAGACCTTGGAATCAAGTATACACAGGTGGACGACTTCAGCTTGATTGGATACTCTGATTCAGACTTCGATGGAGACAAAGAAACTGGAGTATCTACTTCAGGATATGCTATGAGTCTTGGATCAGGAGTTGTCTCTTGGAGATCACACAAACAATCAGTTCCAACAAATTCCACAACAGAAGAAGAATATGTGGCAGCAGCTGAAGCAACAAAAGAAATTGTGTGGCTCAGGAAAATTCTTGAAGATTTGCAGGTAAAACAAGTACAATCAACTCCACTCATGATTGACAACACCTCTGCAATAAAGTTGGCCAAGAACCCAAAGTTCCATGATCGTACAAAGCACATCAATACTAAATATCATCTGATCCGACATCATGTTGAGGCCAAAACAATCCATCTCCGTCATTGTTCCACAAATGAGCAAATTGCAGACATCTTCACCAAAGCGCTTGGAAGAGAAAAGCTTGAAAGATTCAGAACGATGCTTGGACTCACCAACATCCCTTCAGATTAAGGGGGGAATGTTGACACCTAATCCTCTGCGATTGGGTGAATTTGGAATGTGAACAGTCATCAAGAAGATGAACTGATCAGTCACATTCATGTATATAACAATAGCTACCTAATGAAATAAATGAATCAGTTTTTCTGCCAAGTCTGGAGTTACTCCTGGTCTGACACGGAAGAAGAAGTCAAGAAGCTTGAGGAACGAATAAAGAAGGAATTTCTTGATAAAAAAGTCGTGGTCATAAGACAAGATGTGCACGGCTCCGTTGAAAAATTTAGGAGCTACTGTCGAGAGTTGATCAGTGTGATGCCTTGGATCGAGCCATATATTACTAAAGGGATCACCTATGGTGGCGCGATGCATGTGGTAAAGTGCGCGATGTAGATAATAAAGTTAAAAGGCAAACTTTTCCCATGAAATGTGATTGATGGTCAGTTGAAGCCATATATAGGTGGCCCAGCCACCTGACTATCCGTGGGAAGCACAGCCTTAGTGCTCCAGGTAGTTGAAAGGAGGCACGGGACTATAAACTACTCTACCCGAGAGCAGCGCGATGACAGCACTGTACGTAGGAGCGAAGTGTCACAAGGTCCACGACAGCACAAGGGTAGTTGCGCTGCCGCGTGGGTTGGCTAGAAAGTGACCATTATAGTCACTATTCACGATGTGATGCTTGGTTTGAGACCAAATGGAGTGGGTGGCAGGCATTTAAGGCAGGCTTTATGGGCTAGATTTGGGAAAATCTGTTGCCAAGGGAGCATTAATGAACCAGATTTGGGGGGAACAGTCGAATTCGAATTCAAAAGGCGCTATAAATTGAAAAGGGCTGCCCAGTAAACAACACTTGGCCATTTGAGAATTGAGCTATTGCGCACCCAGAGATCTATGAACCCAGATCTGTTTGATGTTTTGAAGTCGAAGGCATTGTTTGAGCACTTACCTGAGCCGTTGAGAGATTTGTGGAACAACAGTATGACCACACCAGAGGAAGCCATGGATATAAAGAGGTCGCGCAAGCCATGACTATAGGAGATGCCCCTAAGAGCACTGGGATACTCGCGGAAATCCCTAAATCACCACACACTCGAGACCCAAGAAAGATAAGAAGCCCATGGTCCCAGTATGCATGTCCCCTAGAAACCCGCTGTGAACTAAACTGACCATGGAAGAAAAGGGGAAAGCGGTTAATCTGGAAACTGATGAAGAGGAGGAAGACCTTGAGGAAATCCTTGTCGAAGAGGAGGAGGATGAAGACATGGAGGTGGAAACCGAGGGCGCCAATTGTCTAACCAAGTTGCCTGCATATGTTCCTCACGTAAGGGAAAGGCAAGGGTGCCCAAGGACCTAGATGAGAGCAAGAGCTCTTTGCAGACTCCACTGCTACCTGACAATATCATTTTTGAAGGAGCGCACTTGGGATGGGTGCCGAGTCTAAAGTTTGAAGACTGGGATCTCACAGACCATGAAAATTTCCCACACTTGGAAACCGTGCAGCTCATGAAGCCGAAGAAAAACACTACAGCGAGAGTCATAAAGTTGGAGCCACACAAGTGGTTGCGCAAAGTAGAGAAAGCAGGGTTGTTGAACTTGCTCTGGGTGTCGCATTACCATCGCGCCCCAATAACTATCTTTGTCATCAGGCAGCTACTTTGCCTGGTGCATGATGGGTGTTTGTGGTTGGAGGAGCCCATCCCCATCACGGACCACCTAATTCATAGAATTACCCGACTCCCTTGCAAGGGGGAGGACCCAACAGATATTTTGGAGGTTAAGAGCACTGACTTGGCCATCGCGGAGGCCATGAAGGCAAAATTCAAGCTGGAGAAGAAGAAGAGAGGGTACGTGATCTCTAGTATCAACAATAAGGAAGTCAAAGTTTCGACCTAGATATTGGATGGAAAGGTTATGCGGAAGTGTTGCGTGGATGAGGTGCTCGCACTAATGGTAGCACTTTCCGTGCAGTGTGCATAGGGCGTCCAGTTTAACTGGTTAGAGTACCTGTACAAAGAGTTCCTGGAGAATTTCTGCGAGGCACAGGAACATGTGAAGACCTTCCACTATGCATGGCTTCTGTTGTCCATAGTGTTGGTAGCTTGGGAGTTTCCTAAGGACAGCTAATTCCCCACAATTGCACAAAATCTTCCGGAGCTAGCAAAGTACGCTTCACTGTGGGCCACTAAAGACAAACAAAGGATCTGAAATAGTAAGATATTCTAGGTTTTCATGGAGATGAACATCAGAATGGGGATTAACCGCAAGCTGTGATTATCACCCACTGCCTACAATAGCCTACAAATCTTCACGGAGTTCAAGGCAGAATTCCATCACGTGTACATCAGGGCACACAAGGACCCCACGAAAAAGTGGAATGAACTATTGTACTTGACCACGAACGATGTTATATCCACCATTCTTGAGTCATGGCTGTCGGAGTGGCACGATCCAGCCATCTCCGCGATGGAACAGAAAATTATGATGCACAATGGAAGAAGGAGGAGGCAAAAATACAGATGGCACAGTTGGCAGAGAAGAGAAGAAAAGAGGCAGCAGCAACAAAGGCACAGGAGACGCAGGACGCTGCACAGGCAGTAACAGAACAACAGAAGGCAGCCACAGAACAACAACAGGCAGCAGAGAAGGAGTGTGAGGGCCATAAGTCATCGTCACCCGAGGAAGAGCCCGAGACAGAGGAAGGTGGCACAGACCCAGAAACAGCATCCACACAGTTGAAGCACTGGCGCTCGAGAGAGCAGGTGGGATCGTGAAAGAAGTCAAAAGCTTCTAAGACTTCTTTCGACCCGATCACCCTCACCAAAGGAGATCTCCATGATATAGGGGAGACGGTGCGCGACGTCACCACAGAGGCCCTCTAACAGCTCGTGGAGGAGAATCAGATTGTGTTGGGGGCCCTCCAGGCACAAATACAGGAGTTTCAGGTGTGCACTCCTCAGGCTGGTACTCTCTCGACCAGCCTTGCAGTAGGAACGACCGCGGCTGAGGAAATGTTGTGCGCCCGCATGACCAACACCATAGTGCTGCTAGAGGGGGCACTGGTTATAGAGAATGAGGCCGACAGGCCTACGGTCAGTGCATTGAAGGGAGTAGGGATCAACATGGTTGCGCTCCCTCGGGAGACACTCTATGTCCTGTAGGACGGAGTGACTACAGAACTACGAGCTAGGGAGGGCCATGAACTCCATGTGTTGAGCGAGAAGAAAATTAATATGGAACAACTTACCCTGCAGCACAACGAGGTAGTGGCGCAGAACTGGCATATGGTGCAGGTGGTTGAGCAGGCCTGCCAAATGGTCCCTGAGTTGGCCATCCCAACAGAGGCACCAGTAATGGTGTGCATCTATAGGTTTGCAGCAGGGGTGCGCAAGGCTCGAGAAGAGATGGCTAGGGTTCAGTTCGAGCTGAACCTTCAGATAGCAAAGCTGTGGTTGAAGGTGCAACCTTCAACTCCTCCTGAGGTAAGGGAACAGCGCGCCAACACCATTACATCGGGGATGGAGGAGATTAGCACTGCACTGAAGGATTGCACCAAAATGTTGGAAGAGTCGTTTGAGGTCCTCACCACTTTACAGGAGGACCCGAACATACAGCGCTTAGAAACAGAGGCACATGAGCTGCAGCAAAGATATGATGATATAAAAGGGACCACACAGATGGTGGCCCCTACACAGAGACTTGCATGGATGCAATAGGCCAAAGCGCTTAAGGACCAGGTAGATGTAGCACGACATAAAGAAGCGGTTTTGAAGGCGCACGTCCAGCCTTGGATCGATGAGGCATTCATCATTACAACCTTGATCGAAGCCAAGCTTGCACAAATGTAGGGAACGCGGGAGCAGATACAAGGAAACAGTTCAGATACAACAGTCTCTGAACAACGCGTGCAGGAGGTACAACAGGCAACTGCTCAGTGCGCTTCCGATCTTGTAGCAGTTCGGGCAGAGTTGGGAGGTCTCCGTGCGAAGATCTCTGCACCGATAGAGTGACTCGAGGGCGAGTCACGATGTTTGTGTTGGGGGCCTATTGGGCATGGGATCCCCCAAGGCAAGTTTTGGGGCTTAAAGCCCAGATTTTGACCAAATCCAATGTAAAGACTCCATGTTTTGTGGGCGAAGAAGATTGTAAATGAGTCATAGGGTTGTCCACCCTCATTTTTGTAATGTAATGTCAGCTTTAGAAATCTACCCATGGTCCGTAGACCATGGGATTATATAAATAGAGTGAGGCTCTAAGTTGTAAATCACCGAAGTAAGAGAAGTGGAAGTAATAGATGGAGAATTGAGTCTTATCTAAGTGTAGAGTCGAGTCTTTGGGTCGTAGAGTAGGAAAAGGCTCTACAACTGAGTGCATAGAGGCCTAGTAGTCTGCAACTGAGTGCATGGACGCTGAGTGTGCAGGGCAAGTCGAGTTTGCAACCTTTGGATAAGTAATAAAGAGAAGTTTTACATCATTTATGTGTATCTTTTTATTGTTTTGTGCATTTAATGTATCAAATATAAATTACATTTCTATTGTTTATATGATGCGCGAACTTATATGAATGTGTTGATAAAGTGGATATAAGATTAAGTATCTGTTTACATGAAGATAACTAACTGTTATAAGAAGATAAGTAAGATCCGATGTATAACTTGGGGAAGTAGCGCAGATTGCTGCTAGGGCTACGCGAAGGTGATTATAATAGATCGTGAAGGCCTCGCAGGTCAGGATAGTGCACGAAGCGGCCAGCGCGAAGGTATTCACAGTTGGACCTAACCGACCCCTCAAATATCTCAAAGGTGTAGAAACTTGGTTACAGCTTCCCCCCATACTGCTTCAGGTGAGACCTCATTCTGCACTCCGCGAGCTATTGCCAAAAGGGCCAGTAGTGTAGGGATTGTTTGCCCAATTAACTTTGAACCTAGGTCAGGCCCCATCAAGCCAGCACACTAGATGCAAACAAAACTGCAAATCAAGTGCAAACAAATTTGAAAATACCAAAAGCACAAGACTTACAACAAACACCATGACTCAATCCCCATGGTTCCCAGTGCTTCCAAGGGAAATTCAACCTGAACCTTCTTCAAGATTTCATGGCAGTCCCTTTGCCATGCAATTCCCTGGATCATATTGCCATAAACACATAATTGTTATTTCATAAATAAATATAAAAATATACCAGATATCTTACCTTGTTGTGCCAAGCACGTTTTCTTCTAACTGAACACATCTGTTCGATCTCTCAAGGGACTCCAATTCCCTTGACAGATCTAAATATAACTAGAAACCAACTGTTAGTCATATAAACAAATCAACTATTACCTTGTCACACTAATACCAAGCATGTTTCCCTGCAAATTCTCACACATGTCATTCACATGTTCCAAAGATCAAGACAACATATCTATTAATTTGAAATCAATCCTTTGCCAATTCTAACAGCCATGTCATAATCAACAATCAAATCACATTCAATAGTCATACATAATGCTACAACTCTCACCTACTTATACTCAAGTACATATCAATGGTCTCAACACATAATGCGTTCGTATAACCATATTAAAACAATACCATCCATTTCTTCATGTAATCTTATATAAACATATTGATATCATGCAATTAACCAAACATTCAAACAACATATTAACGACATAATAGACACCAAACACTCGAACACTAGATAGACAACATAATCAAACATTCAAGCACTAAGTAGACGACATAAGCAAACTCATACCTTAATGTATCTTAGGGGAGCCTATATTTTCTACACAATCAATCTATATTAGCACGATATAACTTCACAACACATCAACTCAAACACAAATAAGGTCATGATATCCATAACAGTAACTAGCTAACACGTTCACATCATAATCTCATAAACAATTGTCATCCATGCATAACAATCGCATATGCACAGTCAGTCTAGATTAGTATAACACAATATCACAATATATTAACTCATACCTGAATGTCATAACCATGATCATCTGCATATGTTAATCCAAATTATCACAAAACATAATAACATCAAGACCTCAGCTACAATGACCATAATCATATGACCAAAATGCATACAACAACAAGCAACTATCATTCATGACTATCTGACACATGTGCATACGACTACACTAATCAACTATCATTTATCATACATGTAACCATAATAATAGAATGAAAAGCATATAAATAACCCTAATGCTTATAAAAGTCATTAACCACATACCTGCATGCCAAATATACACACCTATATGACGATCTGCTCTTACCCTGAAGTCTAGTGTTGCAACCTCACTTTGATGATCTGCATCCCCTGCTCTATCTCAACCAACACATCAGCATACCAACAACATCATGACGACCTAAAATGACTAAAATGACCTCATGCATGACAATCGTGCCCATAATAATGCATGCATAACAACATATAGACATTGACATGCATAACAAATACATATACAATCGACATGTGTTCATGACTAACGCATCCCAACAACAACATCATAACCTCCTACAAGGAAACACAACTGTAATAATGACTACCACCATGCATACATAACAAGCACATATACATCCTCATGCATGCATGAAAAATAGATTCTTCCCATCCAGTCCAAGTGTTGAACCATGTTGTGATACCACTTTGTAACACCCTCCTCCCACATTTACCCAAGTTAACCAATCCGCTGGGGTAAACATGTGACAAGAGGCTACTATGATCTACTTCAACTCCCCATGTACAATTAAGGGAGCGTAATTGGAAAAACAAAACCAAACTGACCTTCCACACATGCTACAGAACCTCCAGGAGCCAACCATCCCTTTCAGGTGACCAACCCCGAGGCAACTTAACATTTTTCTGACCTAGGGCCTCAATCGCTCCCATGACATGGGAATGCATGTAACTGGAACCCTCCAATCACTCTCATAGAAAGGGAATGCAAGTGACTGGGGTTTTTTTCAACTAGTTCAAAGCCAACGACCCCAAATTATGTGCCACTTTTTTAGGGCTAGGTCTCAGGCCATTGCCCAGAACTTCATGAAACTTCTAGAAATGAAATATAACATCAGAAAAATGATGCTAATGCAAATACTTGAACAAACACTTGATTGGACCCCTGCTAGCCATGGCAGGCATTTCGTCAAGCATGTCACAAATATGCATTCTACAGGTCATATCAATAGATATGATCATAGGAGTCTCATACTTATATGAGAATTTCTAAGAAGCATTGAAGCCTTATCACATTAGCTGCATTATCATCTATTAGGTCATATATTCATTGTTCATTCATTTTCAAATAAAAACATACATCATCATTGTCATAAAAAACACGCATAGCCATCATATAAACAACATAAATAAAAAGGATATACCAACTATAAAATCCACATATAAGCCAGTACATTTACACATGAAATATCAAGGAGAAAGATCATTTAATGAGTGCAAAATCCAACTAGGTATGGGACTTCCATGAACCACCCGACCATAGATTGGTTGAACCAAATCTTTCTTTCAGCCAATCACCCTCGTGCCATATTCCAAGCATGAATGTGGGACTCATAACTAAAACTCAACTAGGGCTTCCCGATGCTACACCAACTCACCCTCATCAATATAACTAGGATTTACCGCAATCCACATTGGATCACTAGGCCCTAAACAAGCATGGATGCCACCATATTTCTCCACCTACACCATGATGAATTTTCCTGTCTCCTAGTCTTTGGGCTTTATCGCAATCCACACCGGATCAATAGGCCCTAATCAAGACCCCACCCTCCAGGATTTACCATATATCCTGCCATTCACCAGCCAAGGATTCCTAGGCTTGGTAGAGGGAATCCACCCCTAGGATTTACCATATATCCCTCCATTCACTAATCGAGGATTCCTAGGCCCACCGAGGTAACACAAAATCTGGCTTTACTTAAACCCATAATCCGGTTTAGGGGTTACTATGCCAAGGCTTTATCGTAATCCATAGTCTGATTCAAGGATCACTAGGCCATTTGTTATTTCTTTTAGAGACCACCTCACTTAGTTTCGAATACATTCGACAATCCAACTCAACCAAAACATGAGAACCCCATCACACCATGTCTATCCGGAAATGGCAAGGCAAGGCTGAAGAACATTGTCACACCGGGCAAAACCCATGCAATGACAATAAGAGAACCAAGAATACACATGCATAGCCATGCATGCCAAAACTAGCAATCATACATGCAAATCGATACCTACAAGTAACCTCATTGTAGTTTCTTGTTCTTGCTTGATATTTTCTTCCTCTTGCCTTCTTTTCTTTCCTTGATCCAAAGATTAAGTGCTCCATGAAAACTCTGTGTATCCAAGAGTGAGAGAGAGAGAGAATAGAAAGAGAGCTCCAAAACTAAACTAACAAAAGTCTATGAACTAATCCTCAAAAGAATTTATATCACTAAGGCCTCCATTTCCTATATTTTTTTATATTTTCCTTTTTTTTCCTCCTCACATGCATCTTGTGAACTTTCTTCTTCCTTTTCTCCTAATTTCCTTTATTTTCATAAATAAACTGCTAATTAATGCCTCTTAGCTTTCCAAAGCCTTTTTCATTGCCTTTTCCAATTTCCTTAGCCATAATAACTGAAATGAACATCCACTAGGACGTGTTTCGCAACATTCAACTTTGAATACATGTCCCATGGACTTGGTATTATATTTTTTTTACATGAATTTTTGACCAAGGATGTTACATCTTGAACAGAATGGGACAATTAGAGAGGGAATATAGGAGGTCAAGGAATTAGTAAAAATCAGAAGGGAAGGCGGGGGAGACTAATACAAGACAAGACCATCTAAATATATGGAACCTATCATGGGAGAGAAAAACCCAAATACTAATAAAACTGAAAAATAAAGTGAACCAAAAATGATGAAATACATAATTGAGTGTAGAAATTATGGTGTATAATTGTAACTACTTGTGAATTTTAATCTAAATCACAAGACAAAATCCTATTCTACTGCTCTATGGAATTCAATTCACAATTTATAACATTAATCACAAACATGAAATGATAAATAACACACATGCACACAATATTTTTCCAGGGGAAAGCAATTTGCTAAAAACCCTTTTCCATGTTTGCATTAATCTCATGAATAGAGATGTATTACAATTTCTAGCTCAATCTGAGCTCCACCTGCAAGTTAATAACCTCTCTCTACTCACTGAGAAGCTCTGACCCAAAATTAGTCAATTTCTTTCTGTGCTTGAGTTCCTATTTCCTTGCGCAATTCCTGAGGAAATTAGGCCCGTATTATTTAGGAATTTCCTCCAAAATGATTGTGCAATTCCCAAGGTTGATCATCTGGTTGCATGCAACAATTGTACACTCAAGACTACTCTACAACTAATGTTACACTGCCTTGGAATCTCCACCACATCCGGGGAACTCGAATTCCCTACATTCACTAGCTATTTCGGTTTGATGGATAAGTTAACAGGATGATCAATGGGTTAGGCTGAAGTTTCACTACACAACTGACCTTCCACTAGTTCCTTCAACAATTAGAACTAGTTTAACTGAAAACAACTTGAAATAATTGACCTTGATTGCTTAAAAATAGAAATCACACATGCTTAACTAAACTCCAACTCCTCTAACTTGAATTTACTGAGTAAACTGAGTGACACAAGCCATGTCACACAAGTTAACTGCACCCAAGTTGTTTGTTGATGTGGATATTTGAATTTTCTTAATTTGACCAAGGAAAAATCAAATTTAGACTTTCTTGCTACAATTTTCAACATTGAGGAAAGATTGCAAGGACCTAGAGCGGACTATTGGAGAACACACGTGAGGGAGAGAAGGCTGGAGAAATCAATATTCACTATTAGGATCAAACCCCCTGGCCTCATTTGCTCCATGAATAAATTCTATCAAACGAAATTCTTTGGAATCTTTTTCCTTCTGCCATGGATAGTTGCTTATAAGTAATGGGAAGTGCTCTCTTCTCACCAAGAAGTCTCTTTCTTGCCACTCATCAACATTGTTAACATGTTGTGTTTCATAATTTGCATTAATGAACAACTTTCTTCCTGGATTGTGTGAAACCATTTGTTGTTGTACCTTAGCTAAACTCTACATGCACTAGATTTGCTTCACAACAATGTTCATTCACTTGTCACATCTTCGTTGCTTCACAACAATGTTCATTCACTTGTCACATCTTCGTCCCTTTGCTCGACGCCAACGTAACCATGCAAGTTTCCATTTGGAAGGTTATCTCTCATGCCTTTTTCTTTTGTGTGTTGTCATCTCAAAGCCATATCATGAAACTCATTCATACACCCTCCATGGAGAATAAATAATTTATATGTTAAAAGGTATATTTTTAAATGATAAAATATGATATTTATTAAAATTATTAATAAATAAATATATAAGTTCTCAGAAATCTTTAAATAAAATTCGAAAGCCAAATTCATTTTCTCTTTGAATGGGCCTTCACTTTGGATGACAAAGGCGGAGATTCAAAATTCTCGTTCTTAGTTCTCATTATCATAAAGTATGGCTTTTAAATAATTTGTACCATCTTACTCATTTGTAATACAAATTGAATAAAGGGAAATAACCCCATAACGGTTCAAAGATTAAAACACACACATATATTGTTTTAAAGAGGGTTAGATTAATTGGTTTAAATACAATTATGAGTTTTTCCTTCCAATGTAAAGGAGGTCAGTCCCTTTGCAATGCCCAATTATCAAGATTGACAAGTTACTCATTTACTTTCCATGAAATGTGGAGAAGTCCTTCGAGGACTTTTTTTGTGTGGTAAATTTCAAGACTTTGTATTAATCACAGAAACTAAAATACATAAATAGATTGATGTTGGCAGAGGTAGTTCCAATTGAAGATCTCAACCTGTACCACATATACCAACTTGAAACTAACTACATACATACTGAAATTTATAAAAAACTTCCCACTTGGGCTTACATATTTTTAGAATAAACATCATTGATAACCAGAGAGAGGATGCACTCATAAAACCAACAGACGTGCGACCTCTTCATTTGTCTTTGGTTTCCCATCTACAAAAACATAGGAAAACAAACTCCAGGGAAAAACTGCTAGGCTTCTTATTCTACAAAGATCCCTCCAGTGTCAGTTCACGAGAATAAAACATCAACCCCAAATTCCTACGTTGCGAAATACTAGGGAACACACAAGATCCACCAAATTGATAACCTCTGCAAACTGTAAGAAACCACGACCACAACAAATCTAGGGTCACAACTCTATATGTCGTCATAATCCCAAGAGAGAACTACCCACATAGGGCCATTCTGGAAAATGACATCAGAAAATGATTGAGTGGACCAAAACATCCCCCCCACTACCCTCCTTTAATGGTCTCCATTTGACGAGGATACATTTGCCAACGCACGTGCACTGGAGCCAATGGATTACTAAGGTTTCCTTCTTCAGATTCACAAGGGACATAATTCTCTACGTTAAACATCAATCCCATCAACAAAGACACA
Organism: Pinus tabuliformis; assembly: GCA_031772625.1. NCBI lineage: Eukaryota > Viridiplantae > Streptophyta > Pinopsida > Pinales > Pinaceae > Pinus > Pinus tabuliformis. The sequence continues at coordinate 1,093,105,537 of CM062811.1, forward strand.
TAAATTTCTCAACATCCTCTTGACACCTTCCAGAGATGCAAAAATGTTGTACTTTTCAATTTGTTTGTCTCTAAGAACTAAGCCGAACAATTTCTTCATTTGCCAATGAAGAGCCACTAGGTTTAGGTATTATTTCTTTCTACCTCTTGCATGTCTAGTGTCTAGAACCAGCCCATCCAAGTCTTCAAGAAATTTTGAATCAAATAATGACTTGCTCTCTTCTCCCACTTTTGTCTCTAACTCTCTTATCTCCATAAGCACTTTCGGAAGAATTACATTAAAATGAGATGCCACCAACTCGTGAGCAAACAACCTTGCTCCCCTCTTACCAAGCTGATAAGCAAACCCTCCACCTCTACAACCTCTTTTCTTTGCCTCAATGGAATCACATAGTCGCCAAGGGTTTGAATTGAGTCTTTGTGGGGATTACCCCTACTTGCAAAAGGATAAATAGACCAAACCCTTTCCCTCTTGACCAAGTCAGGACACTAGCACACTAGTTCGTCACAGTAACCCAAAATGAAATGACAAAATTTAGGTAGAAAGCCACTTGAACAAGTAGGGGGAGACACAAATTTGACAGCTAGTTTGATTTCCTCCACCATTTGACCAAGAGAACACCACTCCACAACACCAAACCAACTACAACACAACAACCAGAGACCCAAGACACAATCCCAATTCCAAAGCCCGATGCCATAGGTAGAGAGAAAAAACCATAATAGAACTCGCCTTTTCAGAACATTACAAATACCCACAATGCGCCATAAAGAGCACAAACCCAAAAACCCCAAGACCCAAGACATAAAAAGAGGGAGACTCACATTCCAGAGACACTTGACAATCCAGGGCTAAGAAAAAGTTCATGCACCTAGAAGTAAATTCCCAGAAAATTCTAGACACATAGCTAACACAACCTAATAGAAAAACAATACAAAGAGAGAAAACTTACATGCCCAATTCTCTAGCCCGTAAAGATGAGCAAACTACTCCGTCAACCAACATAAAACACAAACCTAAAACACCACCTCCACACATCAATAGGAGGCTAGCCCCAAATCTTTGTTCCATTTTAATCAAATCACTGAAAAATTCCATGCTAAGTAAACTCCCTTACTCCTCTTCTCAAATAATATACTCCATGAGACTAACGAATAAACCTCAGCTCTCGCATTCACCTCACAAGTTGAACCAACAACTCTATATGCCATGGGCCAAGACCTACACCAATGTTTTAACTACATGCTTGTGCATGTGAGTCTAATGCCACATACCTCTCACATTAATTGGGAAATTGGTTGCTCGAGGGTGGTGGACACGACAACCTAGATCCCATCCTTTCTAAATTAACACCCTCGTCGGGGTCCTTAAAGGTTTTTTTACACATTATACTTCGAAATATGTATTTAAGTAATTAATTTTTAACTTTAATTAATAAGATATTTGATTGATGTAAAGATATGAGATTCTATTTTATTCTTTTCTAATTATAATTGGGAGATATTTACATTATAAAAAATGTAATTGAGATTCAAAGTAAAGTTACAAAATTTGCGGGCTTTACAGTTCAAATAAAAGTTCCAAAACTTTATTGGTTGAATATTAAAATATATATTTTCACAAAAACTTCATCCCATTATTTCTCACATGAGTAAATTATAAATTGTTGAAAATAAAAGATAGAAATAATGTATAACTAAAGTGGATCACAAGTCGAACTTCTTATCACTATTGGTTGTGAAAATGTCAAATGTATGTAAGATGATTCATGTACATTTTTATGAGGAATAATTAAAAAAATAATATTATTTATAATTGGAGAATTTAGATTTGAAAATGTCAACAAATGTATGAAGATGATTCATGTAAATTTTTATAAGAAATATTTTAAAAAATTATATTATTTATAATTAGAGAATTTAAATATTATTATTAATATGAAATTTAATTTACAATATTAATGTTTGTAAATATATCATTGGAAAATGATTATTTTTTAGTTGACTATAACATTAAAAAGAATTAATTATGTTTTAGTTAGAGTTCATAGGAAAAAAAAAAATTCATCCTCAAATGTGAAAGTCTCACACTTAGATGGATTGACAAAAGTAAATCTTCCCCCTTCAAAATTACAATATATAATAGATCAATTCCCTCTTGGTTTCTCACACCCTTAATTGAGAATCCCTATTGCGGAGAAAGAAAAGATACCCAATTTAATGGGTTCAACGAGTATGTGAATAACTATAAAAACATACTTGGATATCGATATATAGACTCAATTTTTTTTTTCATTATCTACAGTGTTCATCAATTAGATTGAATCCAACTTGACCACAACATATATGATAAATCTTTTTTAACAAGATTTTTTTATCATATTTTTCTCTCATCTAAAAGAAAATAAAGATAATGAAAGAGGGATCATTGTTTTGGGAAGAGATGAGATTTTATTTAAACCATCGATTTTCAATTTTAACAAACTTTTCACAAGACAAATTAGGATGAGATTACATATTCTCCTCATATATATATGAAAATGGAAATTTTGTTGAAAATTTTCTTGATATGTGAATTTTCACCTTTGGTAGAATATGCGGGGAGAATGGCTATGTAAAGGTCAACATAACAATATTACCATATAATGCCATGATTCATGATGGATTTGTGAAGTTTTATATATAAGATTATTATGTAATGTAATTATTCAAGATGGATATGAGGTTTAATTATGAATCCATAATTTTTAGATGTTGAGTTTCTCTAAAGACAAGTCATTTAAAGGAAATTTATTCAAAGGCAAAAAAAATTCTAACCACAAAATGAGAAAAATTTAATGATGAAGCCTGAAGGAAAGAAAAAGTGATAAAACCTACAATTACAATAAAATAAACCATCACATTTATTTACGTAATTCAGATCTAGAAAGACAACCAACTTCATTGCCCATTTCAAGCAATGCACCATATAATATGTTGTTTGAGTCCCAACCAATTGTTTTTTTTGTAACATGTCAACAATTATATTACTATATCAAAAAATATTGCATTTGGATCTCCAAGTGTCTAACATAATGTTACATCATAAGCCTCCACTTGTCTAAATTAGAGAACTAGGCCCTATTTTCTCAAAAGGATCCCCAATACACCACATATACAACAAGAACACAGACCAAGAAAAATGAACATTGACAATAACGAGCTGAGAACAACGAATAACAAAAGCACTAACATACGCCACTTGTTAATTAACAGTGATAGAAACAAACAATTTCTAGGAGAAAGAAACCTGTGCTCCATGTATTGGCATGAGAAATAACCACAAAAACCCAAATATGCTTGTTGAACTGGTAAGAAGGTCAACGAGCAATAAAAAATGTGTGGATGGCATATACAAACATGACCGCTGCGAAACAGAGAATGCGCCAACCACTGACCAAAGCTTTGAAACCATATGATAAACATGTGAACCGACAAACACACTTTGAAGGAATACACCCTTGATGAAAAGAAACCCAAACGAACACAAAATAACACATGTATTCGTGCCGAAGTATAGCTACCATGTAACACACTCCTTATACCAACACTCTCCAAAAGCAAAAAGGGCCTTGAAAATTACTATATGGCAAAGGAAGCTTTGAAAATACGACCGCCAATTTGAATTCTGAACCCAAATGCAAATTGTGAATGTACAGGATGAAGAACATGGATCCAAAGACTTGATGAGTCCCAGACACTAGGATAAGCATAAGAATAGGAACACAAGATCAGAAATTAGGTCGTTATCACCCAAATCACCATTCAAACACCGCAATACAAACCCAAAATGGAAGGTTTGAAGTACAAGACACAATGATGGGCTTTGGTTGAAATAACCAAAGATGGGTAAGGATATCTCCTCACTGAAACACCACCCTTCAGATATGAGCCAAAATGCGCATGATTACAAATTTAATGACGTGCACCATGCAGTGGATGATCCAATGTTCCTCCTCGCCCAACGAGGGGAATTTGATAGACCTTGCCATCGGTTGTACCACCTGAGGACACTCAACCATGCAACACCACACCACCCACATGCAAAGCATGAAATGCAAAGGGCACATCATTTTATAAGCTTTCCGGTTGATCCACCTATTCACGATACCCGCCCCATCAGAAAGAGTCCCAACCAATTGTAAATTAATCAACCAAATTCATATAAATAAGAAGGAAAAACCAAAAAAAATATATTCTTCCATTATAAAATATCCCTAATTAAGGAATTAGGGAAGGTTAACCCATTTGATAATCATGTCAAAGACTCAAAGCAATGGAGCTAGAATATGACCTTTGTTTAGCGAAATTTGTAATTATATAAACAAACTCAAGAGAATCATTAAAAAAGAATATTTAACTTTATATATGGATTTATAGGAGTTAAAAACATGAAATCAACATTAATAATAATAAGTATATAATTACATATCTCTTATTGGAAAACTAAAGGAAGATTTTCAAGTACAGGCAGAGTGAGATTACTCCACGTCAGAAGGGATGGGATACAGATAAGGGGTGTGCCCAGATCAAGGGAGAGATCCACCTGGCGATATGTATGTATAATGTTTATTATGGTAGGACAAGTAGCGATTCTTAGGGAAGAGCGAGGAAGTAAATGTCATCAGGATATGAAGGAAATGACAACCGATGATGGGAAGGAGAGGAACTTAGCTTCAAACAATCGTCTATCGGATGGAAGCATTAATTGGAAAGGGTGGCATGAGGAGTGGAGAAGTATGAAGCCCAAAGGGGAGTTGTATTGGAACAAGACTATGGCAATAATAAGCCTACATAGATTAATGGAAGAGGCGAATGAGAAGGAAGATGCCCCTAGCCTCACAGGATTGTTCTGTAACCTCATTATTATGCGGAATTTGTCGAAAATAGACAAGGAAGGTGCTCAAAGGATGGGGAGGTATGACTTGTTCTGGATGTTTCCTTCATATAAGAAAGTTGGAAGGTGCATAGGTTGTAGAGAGATAAGGCTGAAGGATAGAAGGTGGTGTTGCAGTGAGGGAGAGTCAGTTAGTTTGTTAATTAAGGCTTCCAAGACAAAAATGGCTAAGGGATGCAATGTTGGTGGCAAGCTGAGGCGTAGGCCTCGTGTGGATGCTCAGGGCTCAGCTACTGGTAAGAGGACAAGGATGGAGGATGTGGCGAGGAAGGCTGCAATAAATTATCATGTGACTATCCTGAAAAGGGAAAGAAATCATGGAAATCTGGGAGAATGAGGTTAGGCCTTTGTGTAGGAATGTTTTGGATAACAAAATTGAGAAAAAAAGTTGACTCAATTATTCGGGAAATCCCGAACGTCATCGATAATGTATCATAAAACATTGGAGACGGTGTGGCATGTCAAAACCTTAGTGGGGAAGCTACTGGTGAAGGCGATTTAGGATAGAACCAGGAGAGAAATGGAGAATCATCTCCAGTTGAAGGCGATTGAGCAGAGGTTAAGAGTTGTAGAGGAATCCCTCAAAAGGGTTGTGATATAGAGCGTTTGGAAGACGACAAGATTAGAGACATGAATAAGATGTTCTCCATCTACTTGAAATATATCCATAACTTGGGTATCACATTGGGGCACGAATAGGGAGATCCAACCTGACTTAAGAGATATCGGGTTAGGGAGGTAACAGGAGCAGGCGGTACACAACATGCGACTCAAGGAGTGGGGGTGGCAACAACAACAACTCCAGTGGCAAGAGCAACACCTGCGTTTGAAATAGGTGTGGCAGAAGCAACACCAATGCATGTGGTTAGATGATCAAGAGTTTGTTCCTTTTTTTGCTTTGTTTTGTCATATGGTTGCTTAGGCCAGATAATAGTTCCTGGATAATAGTTAAGTCTGTAGTTGTAGAACAGGAAGACAAAATAATAGACAAACCGATATTAAAATGTAAATTGATAAGTAGCAATAGTAGTTAAGTTAATTTTGTAGATCTATATAAGGGATACTAGAGACAAAAAAAACCTTATGGCATGTCTGGTTAAATGTATGATCAAAACTATCTTTTACTATAGCTAGGCTGGTTTCCAATGAAACAGAGTAATTGTTTTTGATATACTATATGATTATTTAATAATATAAAGTTTCTCCACTAACTTACAAATAATATAATAATTTTAGTTATAAAAAGTAATGAAATGTAATAACTAGCTTAAAGGCCAATATTTGTAAAAAATAAACCATTAATTTAAATAAATATGTCTGTTGTGATAAAATATATTAATAATTTAAATAAATGTTGATAAAATGTACTATTTTATTAATAAATAATTAGCATGACGTCATCTTCACTATTTAGCGTAACCCACTCACCTACACTTTAATTACGTTGACTTCGGGAATTTTATATATATCTTTTATATATATCTTCTCCCGTATCACTAAATAAGATAGTCCAACTTTTACATATATATACAATACTTAACAACATAAAACTAAATCCAGATCATTACTATATTTGATAAATGATCAACATGGTGCTATCTTCACTATTTAGTTATAACTGATTAACACAATATTTAATTAATTACTTTGATTGTTAAGTTAAACAGTTGTACTTCACATTTCTTTATCTTTTTCCTTATAATGAGATAAACCATTCCTAACTTTTATAACACCCATTTTATTAAAGTTGATTAAATCATGGACATCAAGGTCTAGTTTGTAATTAGAAAAGCAAATATAAAAATACGAGAGGAATGTTAAAGCAAACATGAGTATATAAAAATAATGTATAAGATAACATGAGTATATAGAAATAATGTGTAGTATCTTATTTGAGAGGTTTCAATATGGTTTTAAAAACAAATTTTAAATATTATTTAATTAAAATATATATTATAAATACATTTAGTTTAATAATATATATGGATAATTAATTTTATTTATATAAATTATTATTATTATTATTATTATTATCATTAATTAAATTGAATTTAGGTTAAGATGAATTTGGAAATGGAATAATGATCTTTTTGTAGTGGGATATTATGGCTATCGTTATGACTGTGAAAAGCTCAATTGAGGTTGGACGCTTTTTGGGATAATTTAATTCTTCCAAAAATATCTTCTATCCTCAACCTTTATTCATGAGATTTGAACCTGAAACTTAATAATAACTAAATCTCACTTAAATTAATTAATCAATATCCAATTTAAACCTTATAAATACTACACTAACAACCAAATATTTATAGCCCCATCAACCTCAAATATGACTTTGCAGGGGAGTTTTTATTTTAATATTGTAAAATCAGAGAGCCACCAAATACAACCTCGAATATGACTTTGCCCGGGAGCTTTTACTTTAATATTGTAAAAACAGCGAGCCCACCAAATACAAATCATTTATTAACATGGTTATAAATTTTATTTATAAAATTTAATTTAAAAAATCATGTATATATCGATGGTGAGAAAATATCTTTTATTAAAATCAACTATAATATGATTAAAATATTTTAATTATTAATCATTTTAAAAACTATATATATTTTTAAATATTAAAACATAAAAATCACAAAACCAAAAAACCTTCATAATTTTATAAACGTTTATATAAATTTTGAATATTTCCTCATACTCAAACTTGTGTTTTTATTTATTTGACATGGAATAGACAGAATGTGAAAAATAAAACATGAATTGCGACGTAGAATTCGGGATTAGAGATCTTCCGGATAATATCAAGGACACTATTAGGCAGATTGTGTTGTCGTCCTTAGAAAGGCTAAGCCCCCTCGGAAGAACCTCAGCAATGAGGAATTCTCTACCCTGAAATCCTTAAATCAGAACGAAGATATTGTCGTTCTGAAGGCTGATAAAGGAGGGGCTACGGTCATCCTTGACAAGGATGATTACCGTAAGAAGATGTTAGATCATCTTCACAATAGTGGCAGTTATAAAAAACTGCCCAAGAACCCTCTGAAGAAGATTTCTAGGACAGTGGCTCTCGCCATCAAGTCTAGTGGCTCAGTGAGTTCCCTGTGCCACAAACTCATTGAGAGCAGTCCCATTACTCCTAGGATCTATGGGTTACCTAAGATCCACAAGGAAGGGGCCCCTCTAAGGCCTATCGTCAACACCATTGGTGGTCCTACCTACCTTCTTGCTAAGTTCCTTGCCCTTAAACTTAAGCCCCTTGTCGGCCGCACTGAGTCCTTCGTTAAGGACTCTGCTTCCTTCATTAAGGAGCTTAAGGACATTAGGCTGGACCCTGAGGACATTCTCGTCAGCTTTGATGTGGTCTCTCTTTATACTTGCATTCCTATAAAGGAGGCCTTGGAAGTGATCTATCGCCTAACAGATCCCGATACCGCGTATCTGGTTGAGATCTGTCTCACTTCCACTTTCTTCTGTTTCGAGGGTGAATTCTTTGAACAGACTTGTGGTGTTGCCATGGGTTCCCCCCTTTCCCCGATTGTTGCAAATCTTTTTATGGAAGATTTCGAAGCCAAAGCTTTAGCCTCGGCTCATCTTCTTCCCAAGCTTTGGAAAAGGTATGTGGATGACACTAACGTCATCTGGTCCCATGGCCAAGAGGAGCTGGATCACTTCTTCAATCACCTCAACGGTCAGTCCTCTGCCATTAAGTTCACCATGGAGAAAGAGGTCAATGGTTGCCTCCCTTTCCTAGATATTCTTATTTCTAAGAATAAGGACGGCTATCTCTCCCACTTTGTGTGCCGGAAGAAAACGCATACTGAGCAGTATCTTCATGTCGATTCCCATCATTTCCCTGCTCAGAAGATGGGTGTCCTTAACACCCTCGCTACTCGTGCCCTCAGGATTTCTGATAATGAGAGCTTTGATAAGGAGAGATCCCATCTCCTTGATGTCTTTGTGGAAAATGGATATAGTAGGCGCCTAGGTCAGAAGGCTTTCCTTAAAGCATCTAGAAATGCAGTTATTAGGAAAGAACCTAAGGAACGCCAACTAGGTGTCCACCTTCCATATGTCCAAGGAACCACGGACAAGATTACTCGGATCCTTAAGAGGTATAATATTCCCTCTTCATTTAGACCCCTCAAAACTATTCGTAGTTCCCTTCGATCGGTTAAAGATCCTGTTAACCCCAAGGACATGAAGGGTGTCTACTTGATCCCTTGTTCTTGTGGGACCCCCTACATCCGGGAAACAGGATGCTCCATCCATCAGAGGATTTGCGAACATGCAGCTGACCTAAGACATGGGAGAACCAAGTCTTCAGCGCTGGCAGAGCATGTGGATAAGACCAAGCATCACCTTTGTATTGAGGAGGCTAAGGTTATTGCCAAGGTTGCCCAGTTCCATCATCGGAAACTCAGGGAAGCTATTGAGATCGAAAGAAGGCCTAACAATCTCAATAGAGATGACGGGTGGAAGATCAGTAGATGTTGGATCCCTGCCCTTTCTTCTTAGTCTCCCCCCCCCCCCCCCTCTTTCATATTTTTCGCTTTCGTCGTTCCCCTGGAGCCTTCCTATCTCCTAGGGTTATCCTTTTTGGCTCTGGACTCTTTCCAGGCCTTCTCCTATTTATTTTGTGTCGCTCCTTTTTCCTGATTGATATTGGTACCTATTATCATAGCTAATATTTATTTACTTATTATTATTATTATTATTATTATTATTATTATTATTATTATTATTATTATTTTTTTTATTACTATTATTATATTTTTTTCTTATATTATATATATATATATATATATATATATATATATATATAAATTAATTATTTATTTATCTATTAACGAATATATATTATTACTATTATTATTTTGCTTATTTTTATTGTTGAGTCGTCCCCTTTTCCCTAATTATTGTTATAACAGCTATTTATTTACTTATGTTTTTATTATTATTATTTATTTATTTATTAGTTCTTCGTAACTAATTTTTATATATATTATTATTATTTTATTATATACTAATTTTATTTATCTATTAAGGAATATATATTATTATTATTATTATTTGATTATTTTTTCGTAACTAATTTTTATATATTGTTAGTATTGGTAATTTATCTATTTATTAATGGATATATATTATTATTATTATCATTGTTATTTTCTTATTATTTACTTTATTAATTCTTTCATAACTAATTTATATATATTATTATTATTTTTTATTTTTATATAGATTTTTATCTATTTATTTATTTATCTAGCGAATATATATTATTATTATTATTTATTTGCTGATTTGTTTTATTATTATTTATTTTATTTAATTACATTTACCTTATTTATAAATAAGTTAGGTCTTCAATTTAACTAATTCCCATTTAATAAAAAATTTTAATTATTAAATTATACATTTTAACTAATTATTAAAGTAAACCCCTTCTTAAATTATTTCATTTATATAATTATATATTTATATATAGGTATGGTCATTACTATCTTCCTTGAAATAATCAATTTGACTTTTTGACTGTCCCTAAGTCAAAGCTAGCCGTTAATCTAGATAGCTGTTGGAGGCCCTGCTCAGACTATTTAACACACAAAGCTGGATCTGTTTCTTCAACTTGTCCTGACAATGAGCCACACTTGCTGGCTCGAAACGCGTCGACAAAGGTCTTTCTATATGTGATTTACGCCGAAGCTCTTCTTATAACTATTATGGATCACAGAAGTCTCAATTCAACAAATGAATTGCATTTATTATTCATATTGATGTACATTTATAATACATTGATATGAATATTGGATTCATATTCCAACGTCTCTTAGAATCACTTTGTCTATTCAACTTCCACGCCATAGCCCTTAGCGGATTAGGTGTCCAACATTCCCCCCCTTAATTCGAAGGGGTATATACGAGTCCAAGAAGAGAGATGTTGGTTTTTTCTTAGACAAGTCATTTAAAATAGATTTATCCAAAGGCAAAAAAAAATTCTATTCACGAAAAGGGAAAAATAACAAATCTCATAGATAACAAAATTTAATGATCAAACCTGAAGGAAAGAAAAAGTGATAAAACCTATCATTACAATAAAATAAACCATCACATTTCTTTAGGTAATTCAGATCTAGAAAGACAACCAACTTCATTGCCCATTTCAAGCAATGCAAAATATAATATGTTGTTTGAGTCCCAACCAATTGTTTTTTTTTGTAACCTATCAACAATTATATTACTATATCAAAAAATATTGCATTTGGATCTCTAAGTGTCTAACATAATGTTACATCATAAGCCTCCACTTGTCTAAATTAGAGAACTAGGCCCTGTTTTCTCAAAAGGATCCCCAATACACCACATATACAACAAGAAAATAGACCAAGACAAATGAACATTGACAATAACGAGCTTAGAACAACGGAGAACATAAGCACTAACATATGCCACTTGTTAACTAACAATGATAGAAACAAACAATTGCCAGGAGAAAGAAACCTGTGCTCCATGTACTGGCATGAGAAATAACCACAAAAACCCAAAGATGTCTGTTGAACAGGTAAGAAGGTCAACAAGCTATAAAAAAAGTGTGGATGACATACACAAACATGACCGCCACGAAACATATAGTACGCCTCCCACTGACCAAAGCTTTGAAACCATGGGATAAACACGTGAACTGACAAACACACTTTGAAAGAATACGCCCTTGACGAAAATAAACCCAAATGAACACACAAGAACACATGTAGTCGTGTCAAAGTAGAGCTTCCATGTAATGCACTCCTTATACCAACACTCTCCAAAAACCAAAAGGGCCTTGAAAATTACTATATGGCGAAGGAAGCTCTAAAAATACGACCACCAATTCGAATTCTGACCCCAAATGAAAATTGTGAATGTACAGGATGAAGAACATGGATCCAAAGACTCGATGAGTCCCAGACACCAAGATAAGCATAAGAATAGGAACACAAGATTATAAATTACGTCGCTACCACCCAAATCACCATTCAAACGCCGCAATACAACCCCAAAATGGAAGGACTGAAGTACAAGACACATTGGTAGGCCATGGTTAAAATAGCCAAAGATGGGAAAGGGTATCTCCTCACTGAAACACCACCCTTCATATCTGAGTCAAAATGCATGCATGATTACAAACTTAATGACCTGCACCTTGCAGTGGACGATCCAATATTCCTCCTCTCCCAACGAGGGGAATTTAATAGCCCTTGTTATCGGTTGTACCTGCTGAGGACACTCAACCAAGCAACACCACACCACCCACACGCAAAGCATGAAATGCAAAGGGCACATCATTTTATAAGCTTTCCAATTGATCCACCTATTCACAATACCCACCCCATCAGAAAGAGTCCCAACCAATTGTAAATTAATCAACCAAATTCATATAAATAAGAAGGAAAAACAAAAAAAAAATATCCTTCCATTATAAAATATCCCTAATTAAGGAATTAGGGAAGGTTTCCCCCTTTGATAATCAGGTCAAAGACTCAAAGCAATGGAGCTAGAATATGGCCTTTGTTTAGTAAAATTTCTTATTATATAAACAAACTCAGGAGAATCATTAAAAAATAGTATTTAACTTTATATATGGACTTATAGGAGATAAAAACATGAAATCAACATAATTAATTTATAATTACATATCTCTTATTGGACAACTAAAGGAAGACTATCGAGCACAGGCAAAGTGAGATTACTCCACATCAGAAGGGATGGGAGACAGATAAGGGGTGGGCCCGGATCAAGGGAGAGACCCACCTGGCGACATGGATGTATAACATTTATTATGGTAGGACAAGTAGCAATTCTTAGGGAAGAGCGAGGAGGTACATGTCTATAGGATAGGAAGGAAATGACAACCGATGATGGGAAGGAGAGGAAATTAGCTTCAAACAATCATCTGTCAGATGGAAGCATTAATTGGAAAGGGTGGCATGAGGAGTGGAGGAGTATAAAGCCCAGAGGGGGAGCTATATTGGAGCAGGACTATGGAAATAATGAGCTTACATAGATCGATGGAAGAAGCCAATGAGAAGGAAGATGCCCCTAGCCTCACACGATTGTTCTGTAACCTCATTAGTATGTGGAATTTGTCGAAAATAGAAAAGGAATGTGCTTAAAGGATGGAGAGGTGTGACTTGTTCTGGATGTTTCTTTCATATGAGAAGGCTAGAAGGCGCATATGATGTATAGAGATAAGGCTAAAGGATAGAAGGTGGTGTTACAGTGAGGGAAAGTATGTTAGTTTGTCAATTAAGGCCTCCAATACAGTAATCGCTAAGGGACACAATGTTGGTGGCAAGCTAAGAGGTAGGCCTCGCGTGGATGCTTAGGGCTGAACGACTGGTAAGAGGAAGAGGATGGAGGATGTGGCGAGTGAGGCTGCAAAAAATTATCATGCAACTATCCTGGAAAAAGGAAAAGAAATCATGGAAATCTGGGAGAATGAGGTTAGGCGTTTGTGTAGGAATGTTCTGGATAAGAAAATGGAAGAAAAAGCTGACTGGATTATTGACACTGGGAAATCTCGAACGTGGTTGACGGTGTATCATAAAAATTGTTTGGTATGTCAAAACCTTAGTGGGGAAGCTGTCGGTGGAGACTGTTTAAGATAGAACCAAGAGACAAATGGAGAACCAACTCCAATTGAAGGCGATTGAGCAGAGGTTAAGATTTGTAGAGGAATCCCTCAAAGGGTTGCGAATATAGAGCGTTTGGAAGACGACAAGATTAGAGACATGAATAAGATGTTCTCCATCTACTTGAAATATATCCATAACTTGGGTATCACGTTGGGGCAAGAATAGGGAGATCCGACCCAACTCAAGAGATTTCGGGTTAGGGAGGTAACTGGAGCAAGTAGTAGGCAATATGCGACTTAAGGAGCGGGGGTGGCAACAACAACAACTCCAGTGGCAAGAGCAACACCTGTGTCTGAAATAGGTGTGACAGAAGCAACACCAATCCCTGTGGTTAAATGATCAAGAGTTTGTTCCTTTTTTGGCTTTGTTTTGTCGTATGGTTGCTTAAGCGAGATAATAGTTATTGGGTGATAGTTAGGTCTATAGTTGCAGAACAGGAAGACAAAATAATAGACAAACTGATTTTAAGATGTAAATTGATAAGTAACAGTAATAGTAAAGTTAATTTTGTAGATCTATATAAAAGATACTAAAGACAGAAAAACTTGATGGCATGTATGGTTAAATATATAATCAAAACTATCTTTCACTGTAGCTTGTCTGGTTTTGAATCAAACAGACCAATTGTTTTTTATGTACTCTATGGTTATTTAATAATATAAAGTTTCTCTACTAACTTAAAAAAAAATATAATAATTTTAGTTATAAAAAATAATGAAACGTAATAGCTAGCTAGAAGACGTAATATAATAATTTTAATTAAAAAAATAATGAAACGTAATAGGTAGCTAGAAGACGTTATATCTAATGAAACGTAATAGGTAGCTAGAAGACGTTATATACAGATATAGATAAATATTTGTAAAAAATAAACCATTAATTTAAATAAATATGTCAGAATATATTGTTGTGATAAAATATATTAATAATTTAAATAAATGTTGATAAAATATACTATTTTATTAATAAATAGTTAGCATGACGTCATCTTCACTATTGAACATGACCCGCTAACTTCCATTTTATTTACGTTGACTTTGGAAATTTTATATGTATTTCATATATCTTCTTCGGTATCACTAAATAAACTAGTCCAACTTTTACATATATACAATACTTAACAACATAAAACTAAATCCAAATCATTACTATATTTGATAAATGATCAACATGGTGCTATTTTCACTATTTAGTTATGACCGATTAACACAATATTTAATTAATTACTTTGATTGTCAAGTTAAACCATTGTGCTTCACATTTCTTTATCTTTTTCTTTATCCTTTTCCTTATAATGAGATAAACCATTCCTAACTTTTATAACAATTTCTTCATCTTTTTCTTTATCCTTTTCCTTATAATGAGATAAACCATTCCTAACTTTTATAACAACCATTTTATTTAAAGTTGATTAAATCATGGACATCAAGTTAAACAATTGTACTTCACATTTCTTTATCATTTTCCTTATAATGAGATAAGCCATTCCTAACTTTTATAACAACCATTTTATTTAAAGTTGATTAAATCATGGACATCAAGGTCTAGTTTGTAATTAGAAAAGCAAATATAAAAATACCCATAGGAATGTTAAAGCAAACATAAGTATATAAAAATAATGTATAGTATCTTATTTGAGAGGTTTTAATATGGTTTTAAAAACAAATTTTAAATATTATTTAATTAAAATATATATTATAAATATATTTAATAATATATATGGATAATTAATTTTACTTATATAAAATAATAATAATAATAATAATATTATTATTACTATTAATTAAATTGAATTTAGGTTGAGCTGAAATTGAGAATAGAGTAATGACTTATTCGTAGTGGGATGCTATTGCTATCACCATGATTGCACAAAGCTCGATTGAGTTTGGACACCTCTTAGAATAATTTAATTTTTCCAAAAATGACTTCCATCCTCAATTTTTATTTATGAGATTTAATCCTGAGACCTAATAATAACTAAATCTCACTTAAATTAATTAATCTATACCTCATAAATATGTTATATTTTAAATCAACATTCAATTTAAACATTATAAATACTACAAACTTCGATAACAACCAAATATTTATAACTTCAATTTCCCTATCAACCTCAAATATGACTTTGTGAGGAAGATTTTACTTTAATATTGTAAAATCAAAGAGCCCACCAAATACAAATAATTTATTAACATGGTTATAGATTTTATTTATAAAATTTAACTAAAAAAATCATGTATATATCGATAGTGAGAAAATATCTTTGATTAAAATCAACTATAATATGATTAAAATATTTTAATTAATAATCATTTTAAAAACTATATATTTTTTAAATATTAAAAAATAAAAATAAAAATAAAAACAAAAAACCTTCATAATTTTATAAACGTTTATATAAATTTTGAATATTTCCTCATACTCAAACTTGTGGTGTTTTTATTTATTTGACATGGAATAGATAGAATGTCAAAGATAAAACATGAATTTCATTTATTATTCACATTGATGTACATTTATAATATATTGATATGATTATTGGATTCATATTCCAACTTCTCTTAGACTCCCTTTGACTATTCAACTTCCACACCATAACCCTTAGCGAATTAGGTGTCCAACATTCCCCCCCTTAATTCGAAGGGGTATATACGAGTCCAAGAAGAGAGCTATAATACAAAATACAATAATGCATGACAACAATAGGCTAAATGTGCTCTCTAAGATAATGGCATAAGGTGGGAGAACTCAAGGTCTCAACCAGCAGTGGTTTAAGGATGACCACCAAAACTGGAATTCTATGTGCAGTTCCCAGAACTCTTCCAAATCTGGCAAGAAGTTGGAGTCTTCTTCTAGAGGAAGAACTCCTTAATGCTTTGACGAGGGAGACCTTCAACCTGCAAAAGGGAGGTCTGCAACCTGCAATAGTTTAAGGAAGCCCACCAACCAAGGGAATGCTTAGTGCGATTCCTGGAACTCTTCCAAATTTGGAAAGAAGTTGAAGTCTTTTGCTAGAGGAAGTGCTCCTAATGCTTTGGAGAGGGAGACCTTCAACCTCAAAAAAGAGAGGTCTACAACCTACGATGGTTTAAGGAATGCCACCAACCAAAGGCATGATTATGGGCTTCTCTGTCTTTGGTTACAACTTTGAATCTGGGTATGGTTGTCTCTAGATGTAGGCTAAGGCAGTAGGTTCAGGTTGTGGCTCAGGGTTGCTTGATGCATCTTTGAAACTTGTATATGACCATCAATTCCCCCCTTGTCAAATACACAGTGAGAAGATGAAGAAAACTCAACTGCAAGACTTTTTAGTACACGTGAAAAATTTCTGTGAATATGAGAAAAATATCTTCTTGGTTGTTGAAGCCCATTGCCAAGAAGCGATCCATCCAAGGTGAATCTGTATTCTTGCGGGAGGCTTGTTTTTGAAGCATTTGTTTGAAAAATGAGTATGCTGACGACAATGCTTGCACGGGTGAACATCAAAATAATGATATTTCACATGGCCAACTCTGTCACATTGTTGGCATTTGAAAATTTGTTGTGAATGTGGAGGAGAAGTAGGTGAAGATGATTTGTCTTGAAGAAAACCACCACTCTGAAATTGAATTGGCTTTGAGTAGTCTGGAGTATGGAAGGATGCCTCCTTATCACCTCCAAGACCTTTTCTATGCTTTTTGTTGATAATATCTTCCCAAGGTCTAATGATTGGCTTGGGAAGTGTAGGCTGAATTTCCACTCTTGCATGCAAATATGCTCCTGAAATGGGCATTGGATTGGAATCAACCTCAACTTTACTAACTTGATCACTTACTGGATTTTCATTCTCAAAGAGATAATTGTTAAAAACAAGTTCAAAATGATTCTTACTCTATTGTAAATCATCTCACTGTAACTGTGATTCAAGTTGCAAAAACTCTATCTTTTCATGCGCATTCTGCAGACATGTTTCAATGTCTAAAAGAAAGGCTTTGCTGATTTTCACAGTGTCATTATCAGTAGACAATATTAGAGTATTTGGTAACTCTAATACTCCATTAAGTCTGGCCATTTTTTCAAACAAATCAAGCTCAATAAATGGAGAGGTGTTAGCTTCTCAAGGGTGTATATATTGAGAAGACTCCTTTATGTTGTGATAGCGCTAATGCTGAGAAACCTAATGTTGGTCAACGGACTAGGTGAAACTAATTCGATCAAAACCTTCCTTTGATTATTTGAACCAACTTTCAATAACATAGTCAAAAAAATCCTATGATCCAATGCTAATGTCACTCTTGAATAAGACCACTTATGCAAACTCAAACGGATTTATACCCATGCAATCCAAACATTTATCAAAGGTTGAAGTGCACAACTGAATGCAAGGTGGCTCAAGGTTGCAAATATTATTCCAAGAGGTGGAAATAACAAAGTTCAATTATAAATATGTTTGATGTAAACTAGTTCAACAATGCCAATGCTCATATGTTGCGCCCCTCTGAAGTAGACATACGTTGTTCAACAAAGCTCACACACAGTGTCTGTTGCAACGAAATTATGGGTTTCAACCTGTGCAAGTCAGCTATAATTTCATATTGACATCATAGGGCAACAAGAAGGCTTTCAACTTGGAAGATAGAAAACAACTTACACATCTCGCAAAACACAAATGAAACACGTTCAACGCAAATACAACACGTTCAATGCTGAGTCACCATGAACCAACATTCAACGCTCAATGCAGCGAATTCAATGTCGAGTAATAAATTCATAATGCTATCAACGAACCAACGCTACTATTTGATAGCCGCACCCATGATGCTCAACAGCAGAAGGGAAGAATCAACCACAAAAGCAGTCAATGGATGAACGAGCTAACGTACATTTAAACTTGTTCTCACACTCACTGCTCACAGATTGTAATGGAAAATCTCTGGCATTTTGGGTGGTTGGCGCAGAAATATTCATAAACAAGAAGCAAGAGCCCCAATGGTCACAATAAATTGCTGAACTGACCAATCTTCCCACTTCTTCCATAGTTTCACTATGCTTCTGGTGTTTGATTTTTTTTTTCGTTGGCAAGATCACAATTTAGGTGAGAACATTCACACTACCTTACGTAATGGAGTCAAGAGAAGTTTGAATATTTTAAACTATGCGTGCTTCAAAACCAGATACTTTGGCTAGTTATTCTATGTTATCACCCAATGACTTTTTCAATGCAACGACCAACACAATTTTTTTGTTTTAACAATTCAATCACCAACACACAATACGAACCACACATATACATGACTGCACCAAGAGATATGACCTTACCAGGAGATATATTAATTAAACAATGGAGTCAAGAGAAGTTTGAATATTTTAAACTATGCGTGCTTCAAAACCAGAGACTTTGGCTAGTTATTCTATGTATCACCCAATGAATTTTTCAATGCAACGACCAACACAATTTTTTTGTTTTAACAATTCAATCACCAACATACAATACGAACCACACATATACATGATTGCACCAAGAGATATGACCTTAGCAGGAGATATATTAATTAAACAACGAATATATTAATCGAAACACAAATATATTAATTAAACAACGAATATATTAATCGAAACACAAATATATTAATGCAGGATCCACACTCACCGTTGTGCCAAAAATTGAACAAAGAATAGTAGAGGTCAAAAATTCAAACCGGTTTTCACCATTACCCACAACTCAAGTTTAAAATACTACCCTTCGCCTTGTAACTATCCCCATGGGTTTTCTGCTCTCCATGTGTAAATTCTTCAATATCTCATTGGCATACTTGCCCTAAGAGACAAATAGTTCCTCATCTCCTTGCCATACTTCCATACCAAGGAATTAATTCATGAGTCCCAGGCCCTTCATCTCAAATTGTCTTGCAAGATTTTACCAACTTCTCATCACCCGTTATAATTAAATCATCGACATCTAATACTCTAATCAACAATTTACCTTCAACCACAATATGGTAAAGGTTTGCATCTGCTTCACTTTAGGTGAAGCCCGACCTGGTGAAATAGTTGCCAATCCCGGTGTACCAAGCACGAGGTGATTTTTTCAATCCATACAACGCTCGCTTGAGTCTACACACATGTGACTCTTTGTTAAAGGTCTAGAATCCTTCCGGTTGCGTAATGTACACCTTTTCCTCAATCACTCCTTTGAGGAATGTTGTCTTCACATCCATTTGATGTATCTTCCATCTCATATGCATTGAAAGTGCTAGAATATATTTGATTGAAGAGTACCTTGATACTAGAGAAAAGGTCTCCTTGTAATCAATTCCCCCCACCTGAGAGAAACCCCTAGCCACAAATCTGGCCTTCTGTTTCTCCACACTCCCATCGACTGCTTGCTTTACCTTTTAAATCCATATGGAACTCATGATTGACTTGTTTGTTGGTCTTGGGAACAGTTCCCAAACATTGTTTTTGATAATGGAGTCATACTCCTCTACCATAACATCAATCCATACTGGTTGTTGCATTGCTTCCTCGAATGAGGATGACTCAATCTCTACACTCTCACTCATTAGAACCATGTAGTCAGTGTACCAATCTGGTGACCTCCTTTTCCTGCGCTGTGATGTGGGTGCTCCCACATTATATCTAACATCATATATCAATTTGTCAGCTTCTCTTGTGCACTTGCTTCCATCTCTAGAAGTCTTTGCATGAGAGGATGCTTCCACTCTATGCTCCTATGCATATGGTTGCTCCACATCATTATGAGCTTCTTCCTTTGGAGCTAACAACTCCTCATATGCTTGTAACTGAAGCTCCCTCTCAAGGGAACATCTCATGCCCTTCTCTTAATCAAAATTCACATCTCTACAAACCATTGTCATCTTGTGAGATGACATGTTCACCCGATAGTTGTGAGGTGTATAAGTGTACCCCATAAATATGCCCAACTCAGTCGTTGGATCTAGTTTTTTCCTTGCATCCTTGGTAACATGAAAATAAACTAATGAACCAAAGATCCTGAAGTGTTCCACATCTGGTTTATTACCTGACAAAGCTTATTTTGATGTACTCATCTTGAGAATCCAATGAGGCCTCCTGTTCTGCATATATACAGTTGTGTTGCATGCTTCAACCCACAAGTGTAATGGTAGGCCCTGATCATGTAACATTTCCCGTGCAGCTCCCACAATACTTTTGTTCTTGTTTTCAACCACCCCATTCTGTTGTGGGTTATGGGGTGCTATTAATTCCCATCGAATGCCTTCAGATGCATAGAATTTCTTGAATTCATTCAACACATATTCTCCATCATTATCGCTCCTAAGGGCCTTCGGTTTCATGTCAGTGTCTTTCTTATCAAGTGCTTTAATTCACAAAATTTAGAGAATATTCGATCTTTCTTCTACATGAAGAAAATCCAACACTTACGTGATAAATCATTTATAAATATTACAGAATACATGTGCTTGGCCGTGGAGGTTGTCGAGAATGGTCCATACACATTTGAGTGAACTCTTTCAAGGATCGCTTGCACTCAATTGTCCTTATCATGAAAGGTGGCTTTGGTTTACTTCCCAAATGTGCACCCTTTGCATGTATCTCTCTGCTCTAGTGTATCCTTGGGAAGTCCTGTAGAAATATGTTCCATGATCTTCAAACCTCCATGGTGCAAGTGACCCAATTTTCTATGACACAATTCACCAATATCTTGGCTTTGCACCTTCTCTCCTTTTGTGCTCAAGGAAGCACAATCTTCTACATCGAATTTTTAGAGGTTCTTTACCCAAACCCCGATCCGCTTCAGTTGTCCCGAGGTTATGTGATGAAGGAAAGTCTTTCTTTTTCTAAATATCACATTGTAGCCATGGTCCTCCAACATAGCAACTAAAACCAAATTCTTCTTTAGACACAAAACATAAATGACATATTTTAATGTGAGAGGAGAACCAAACTCCCTCTAAAAAATAACAGTAATGATGTCGATCGTGCTATACCTTACATCATCTCCCATTTTGATGTGCATCTAGAAGTCCTCCTCCAATTCACTGAAGAATTATTTGTTTCCAATCATATGGAATGAGGCTCCACTATCTAGATACCACACACTACCCATCACTGATGTCACCATGCAAGCAATGAGGGTGAAATCCAACTCGAGTTGTGAAACAAGAGCTTCACCTGCGTTAAATCCTATAATACTAGTGTAGCCCCCTTATTTTTATTATTATTGTAGCCCCATTATTGTTATTTTTGTGCCTATGTAGCCCCCATATTTTTAGTTTTGTGCCCCATATAAGCCCACTATTGTTATTGTTATGCCCTTACATTATTATTGTTATGTAGGATCTGATTATATTGTGATGCCTTAGACTCCTATATATACAAAGGAGGTCTTGTCATTTGTATCATCCAAGAATTGTTCATTTATATAATGTAAAGGAGGCTTCACCCTCGAAGAAGATAATTTTTAAATCTTTTTTATCTATTTGTGAGTTGGTTGCATAACATTTGGTTTCAAAGATTTGGATTTTAGGGTTTTGCTGCTTCAAATAGGTCATCGTGGAATTTTCGCTATAACATTTCTTATACGAAGCTTTAGAAGCTAAATTGACCACCACTTGGAGCCGAAATCTTGGTGAAATTTGTGCTGGAATTTCATATCTTGGTTCCCTATATTTTCTAAGATATGGTACAAAGATGTTAGGGTTTTTTCATGCTCCAGAATTTAGTCTCAAACAAGTGACCTAGGGAAAATTGTCATAAATTTCGTTTCAGGCATCAGAATTGAATTCTGTAAAATATGTTGAAAGAGAACATAATTTAGTTTCATTTGTAGCAAATTTAGGGCCAAATGTTAAAATAGTGACACATGGCATTCGTACAACTTCGCTCTACTTAACTAGTCCATAAGCGGCTCATCGTGGGAGATTTGGCATAACTATATATTAAAGAATCCAATATTGGTATGAATTGATTCATTGGAAAGAAGATTCATATTTCTAACACATGACTGAATTTCAGACCTTGGTGATCCGAAATTACAGAGTTACAACCGTTTCATGATCGAACTCCCAAAAAGCAAGAAAAATGTGTGTATTTTTTAATTTTGCATAAATTTTGTTTGAAAAATTAGTTTGAAGTGATTCAAATGACATATTGAACCATAGACATTAATATATGGTTCTCAAATTCCTCCCAAACAAAAGAATTTTGTACCCATTAAACCCTCATAAATATCTACTATGACACATCAAAAAGAAGAATTGCAACATGATTGATCAAAGTTGCGGGACCAAGTACAACAAATTTTGCTCTCATAAAGAGCAACAAAAGATGACATGGATGGATTAAAATGGGACATGTATGGTAATAAATAAAACATGGATGGCTTAAAAGGGTACATGGATGGTATAAAAGACAACATGGATGTTTTTAAAGTAGACATGGATGCGATGAATGTCAAGTTGGAAGGGTTGACAAAGTTGTTGCAAGAAAGGCTTCTAGGTGGTGACAAGGTAATCCATGAAAATCATGATGAGGACAAAATGAATACTAATTATGATTTTAGAGACTCCCATGTGGAGTTTAAGAACTACCACATTCCAAATATATATATGACTAAGTTTGATGGCAAGGGTCAGGTAACATGAATACTACAGATGTAGAAATATGTTGATCCAGAGGATGTGC
Organism: Pinus tabuliformis; assembly: GCA_031772625.1. Classification (NCBI taxonomy): domain Eukaryota; kingdom Viridiplantae; phylum Streptophyta; class Pinopsida; order Pinales; family Pinaceae; genus Pinus; species Pinus tabuliformis. The sequence continues at coordinate 1,093,128,813 of CM062811.1, forward strand.
AACCCTCACAAAAGGTGCATATTGCATCTTTATATTTAGAATCCAATCAGTTTGTATGGTATAGATGGCTTTGTTCTCGTAAACCAATTGTCACCTGGTCAATTTTTACGGATCAAACAATATCACACTATGAAGATACAAAGAGAAAGACATTCTTTAACCAATTGATAAATCTCAAACAAAAGGGTTCAATGGTGGAGCACATTGAAGACTTCCAAAAATTGAATATTAGGGTAACTGATATTCCAGAGGAGCATAGGATTGATGTATTCATAGGCACTTTAAAATATAACATCCAACATGAGGTTTGCCTTTGGGAACCTAATTCAATGGAGAAGGCATTCATGGTGGCAAGAAAAGTTGAAAGCAAAATTATGGAAACAAGGAGGTCTACCACTCACAACTATAAAGATGGAAGTGTTTTTGCTCCTGGTCTTCCACAACCTATAAGGTTGACACCACAACAATTGGAGGAAAGAAAGAGAAAAAGGTATTTGTTACATTTGTGATAGAAAATACACTAAAGGTCATAAGTGTGCTGAGAAGAAATTTTTCTACATAGATTGTGAAGAGGAGGAAGAAAAGGAACAAGAAACATCAAAAGAGGGGGATATACACCACGAACCAAACCCAACGAAAGAAGAAATGATTTCGACCATATCTTGTAATGGATTGGCACGAATTACCACTCCTCAAACTCTCAATATAGAAGGATATCTCAAGAAGAAAAAGGTAATAGTTCTAATTGATTCGGGTAGTACCCATAATTTTATTCATTGTAAGATAGCCAAGGAATTGAATTGCTTCCTATATCTAGCACTAGAGTGTCAAGGGATGTTTTCAAATGAAGGAACTATAAATTTCTCTAGAAAGCACCATAATATCAAGCTAACCGTGGGGGAATATGTATTGAATAGTCCAATGTTTTCCATCCCAATGGGTGATGTTGATGTTGTACTAGGAGTCCAAGGGTTACAATCCTTGGGGATGATAGCTTTCAATTTTCAAGAAATTTTATTGAAATTTTATTGGGAAGGAAAGGAATTTGAATTAATGGGTGTCATAGGGAAACTAGGAAAGATAATCGACTCTAATGGCATGAAAAATCTTCTGAAGAAAGAAAAACGGGGCGTAATTTCACAATTATGCTCACTAGAGGTTCAAACATTGAAATCATCTATTTCTCCAGATCTACAAAAAGTATTGGAAAATCATTCCAAGGTGTTTGAGACTCCCAAAGGCCTCCCACCTACTTGTGATCATGATCATGCTATTAATTTGATTCTACAAACTGTTCCTCCAAATATTAGGCCTTGCAACTATCCTTATGCCCAAAAGAGTGAAATTAAACATTTGGTTGCAGAAATGCTAGAGGCTGGTATAATTCAACCTAGTCATAGCTCTTTCTCTACTCCAGTAGTATTGGTGCACAAGAAGGATGGATCATGGCGTATGTGTCTGGATTATAGGGACAAATCTTTGTTCGGGAAATGTGTCATGATCTTCTCAAGTACACCCAATTTTCCATGTTTCATGCTTAAAGAAGGTTATCGGTGATAAGCTTCCAGTTGAAATAGTGTTTCCAGAACTTGATGAAGAAGGGAAAATCATATTTGAGCATGAAGTTGTCACGGAAATAAGAACCTGACAGCTACGTAATCAATCAATTTCACATTATCTCATTAAGTGGAAGAAATTACCTGCTGAAGATTCCATAAGGAAGGATGAGAATTTTATACAAAATCATCCAGAACTACTCAAGTGTTGAGGACAACACTTTTTTGAAGGAGAGGGGCATGTTAGGTCCCTATAATACTAATGTAGCCCCCTTATTGTTAATATTATTGTAGCCCCATTATTGTTATTGGTGTTCCCATGTAGCCCCCATATTGTTATTGTTGTGCCCCATATAAGCCCACTATTGTTATTGTTATGCCCTTACATTATTATTGTTATGTAGGCTCTGCTTATATTGTGACCCTTTAAACTCCTATATTTACAAAGGAGATCTTGTCATTTGTATCATCCAAGAATGGTTCATTTATGTAATGTAAATGAGGCTTCCCCTTTGAAGATTATTATTTTTAAGTCATTGATCTATCTATTTGTGAGTTGTTTTCATAACAACATGCCGCTCCTCATGAGGGCTTCTTGTCGACTTTCTTGTGCGAACACTTCATGGCATAATGTCCCAACTCATGACAATGAAAACATTTAATCTTCAAAAATTCATTTTTCTTGCCGCCCTGACTGTAATCTGGTTTGGAATAGAATGACTTCCCTTTCCCTTTCTTTGCATTTCCATATAAGGCACAATTATTCTAATCATGAGGCTTGGATGATGATCCATCTCTAGTGTTCTGCTAAATCTCTTCTTGCACCAAATCAAACCACAAACACTCCCACTCTGGTAGTTTCTCCCTCCCATTTACCAAATCCTGGTAGTTGTGTTAGCTCTTGGGAAGGCCTATAAGTGTATGCTAACCAGATCATCTTGAACAACTGTAACACCAACACTTTCAAGCTCATCTCGACATTGGGTAAACTTGGTCAAGTACTTTTGTATTGTGTCACCCTTCTCCATATTGATTTTCCTGAGCTTTTCCTTCAATGCGAGCTTCCTATGGTCACTGTTGTTCTGAAATAGGTTTGTCAAGGCCTTCCATATTGCATATGGAGTCTCATTACCATGGAGGTTTGAGACAATATGATCTCGAACTCCTAGGATAATCATTCTCACCTTTGCAACACATTTTCTCCACTCTGTCAGATATTGAGCATCAGTTGTTGGAGGCTTAGGAATATCTTTGTCTATGAATTCCTTAAGCTCATTGTCTTCCAACACTTCCTTCATCCTATCCTTCCAAGAAATATAGTTCGAACTACCCTCAAGGGCATATTCGAGTCTTAATTCGTAGAACGACATCCCACTGACTCTGAAGTATGATACTGAAAATTTGATTTCAACTACAAAAGACAAAATCGTATTCTCCTCTACTAGAGTGATTTCTTCTCTGATACCATGTAGAAATTTCTTGTAGATTCAAACTTCTAATTGTAATTTTCTAAAACAATAGACTTGAATCTACACTACTCATCAGTGGAAACAATTAAACGATTACAAAATCATGAAGCATACAAGAGAAAGAATTCAATCAACACATTAAACAATGATTTCCTGGGGAAATCCATAACTAAAAACCCATGTTATCTATATTTTACATTAATCAGAAAATATGAGAAGGTTACAATGCTTTACTCAAGCCTGAGCAACCTCTGCATTATCTCTATCTATCTCACAACTTCCTAGAAAAACCTCAACCAATACTTAACCAAATTTCTTCTTGCTCAAGTCCCTATTTCCGTGTGTTGTGTCCTTGGGAATTATCCCCCTATTAATTGGGAAAATTCCTCAATTGGAATTGTGCAATCCTCATAGGCCTTCCTCTAATTGCATGCACCACTTGTACAATTCAAATGCTTATACAACTGATAGTACATTGTCCCTAAACTCCAATATCAATGAGGTAACTCTCATATCTGACGTGCATGTGTTATTTATGAGTGAATCATTAGTTAACTGGTTGAACACATGAAGAAGCACCCCAATGTATGACCTCCTACTAGTTCCTCCATCAGTTGGAATTACTGAATTAATTAATCACAACTCAAAATAAACTCAACCAATTCTCCTATAATGTAGGAGACACTCTACATGATTCAAGTTAGATGCTCAAATCGAATTAACTGAGCCAACTAAGCCAATTTAACTTAGTTAACTAATACAAGTTGTCTTGTGATGTGGAATTACAATTTTATTCCTAATTTAATTCAAGGGCAAAATCAAATTAGGATTTTCTTGTTGCATTTTCAATATATAATTGTAGAAAAAAGTTCTTACTTGGGACTCCAAAAGAGGGGGATATATACCCTAGGTAGATGCATTATTTGTAAATTTTACCTTGAATCAATTAATCATTTTATATTATATTCTCCTTTCACTTTATAGGTTTGGTAGGAATTTGAAATAATTTGTGGTCTTTGAATAGGGTTGGGAGGTGCTTCAAACGAATAAGAATTAAAAATTTATTACTTAGAGGTTTGATTAGGAAGTTTAATTCTCTTCCATTATTGCTCACATGGAGCATATGGTTAACCAAGAATGCTCTAACTTGAGGGAAGGTATATTCTCCCTTTACAATGCGTAGTGCGAAGTTTGCTAATTCTAGATGGCTTGTCAATCCTAGATGCTAGTAACATGCTTTCTACTGTCAAGAGGGCATATATTATTAGAAAATGGTTGGATCCTTGAGGATACCGATTATTAGAAAAGTGTTGGAGGCTAGAAGAAGCAAATAAATTGTTTAATGAATTCCCTATAAGAGGAGACATGAAAATCACTGTGAAAAATGCTTTTAGGAACATTATTACCTATAGATGGAGAACATAGGCTCCATTGGTAATGTGAAGGATAAGATCTAGGGTAAACGAGGGCTCCTCAACCATAAATGCTCGATCTTTAATGGTAAGCAATTAGAAAATTATAGTTCCATCATTATTTATATGAGATTAAAAAAAAATCAACCATACAACTTCATAAAACTATTTCTCAATCAAGGGGATCATACGAGAGAAATGACCTCATTTAAAAGGCCTTGAAAGTCTCCCTCTTTGAATGGATTCACATGGGTAGAAGGTGGAATTCTTATCCTTTCAAAGATGCAACCTATGAAATATCACCTCCCTCTTTGGATTCTTAGACCCCTCAGTAAAGGCCTTTATTGTGGAGAAAACAAAAGTTACATTTTCATAGTCACCTCCTATGGATTCTTAGACCCGGCCTTTATTATGGAGAAAACAAGGGTTACATCAATGTAATGGGTTTGTGGAGAAAACAAAAGGTACACCAATGTAATAGGTTCAATCAATAGAGTTCATTGAATACCTTAATGGCTATAAAAAGACATGCTTTCATATATGGTGGTTTTTGTCATCATCTACAATTCTCATTGAAGGAATTGAATTTCAATAGGTTAAAACAAATGTAGTAAAGTATTTACTTGAGAGGTTTCTTTATTGATTTCTTTTTCGACAGATGCTTTATCTACACCGACCTTATCAATCAAATGTTCTGATCATATTAGTTGATGAAAATAAAATAGAACTTAGAAAGGTTATTTCACATTTGTTGGATTATACAAATAATACGTTGAAATATATTAATTAATTTCCGTATTTTTTTTAAGAGTTCATAGTAATTGATTATTAGTGGGACTATAATCATCAACATAATTATTTAAAAATTATTAAATATTCATATATATAATTATATAAGTTTTATGTTAACTTTAAATCTATTAAGTTCTAAAGATATCAAATTTCTTGAAATGTAATTTTTTTAATCATTTAAAATGAATTTATGTTCATTGTAATTCCACTCAATTTAGATGGAATTTAAAAAAAATTACAATTTATACACATACAAATATATAAGCAAAATTTTTTAATATTTGATCTGAGACTTTTGTGATCTATATTTATTTTTGTAGTTAGCTTTAAGACAAATCACATTTGCGATGATTGATGGTCAACATTTCAAACCTACTAATGAGGTTCATCTTAAGAATCTTGAAGATGAAACTGATTAGTAGGTTCGAAATGTCAACCATCAATTGTTGATGATGTGATTTGTCTGAAAACTAACTACAAAAAATTATATATATATATATATATATATATATATATATATATATATATATCTTGGGTAGTTGAGAGGAAGGAATGGAAACGTTTCAAACCTACTAATGAGGTTCATCTTAAGAATCCTGAAGATGAACCTGATTAGTAGGTTCGAAATGTCAACCATCAATTATTGATGATGTGATTTGTTTGAAAACTAACTACAAAAAATAATTATATATATATATATATATATATATATATATATATATATATATATTGGGTAGTTGAGAGGAAGGAATGGAATCCTCCCCTCCTAGGTTCAATTCTTACAAGTAACATGCTGAATGTTGACAATATTAACAACATATAAAATATACAATATTAAATGGATTATTTGGGATGGTTGGGAGGAAATAATAGAATCCTCCCCACCAAAATTCAACTCTGACATAATAAAGATTGGCAATATTAATAGCGTATAAAATATACAATATTATACCTATCAATAAATAAATATATAATATTTAACATATATACAATATTTTTAATTAAAAAATAAATATAATTCTAATTAATTATAAATATGATTCTTATTTATTATAATTAAAAATAAATAATAACGTTACCAACATAATAATATCTCTATCACATTAAGTATATAAATATGTGCCATTGTCAATTATTATAAGTTATTTGATATAAGATTTTTTTATAAATATGTGCCATTGTCAATTATTATAAGTTATTTGATATAAGATTTTTTTTTTAAAATCGAAAAATATATTAAATATATTTTAAATTTAAAATAAAATTATTTGAGATAAAATTATATATATTTTAATAATGGGAAGAGTGACTTGAATTAATCATAATAATTGGTTTTTTAATGTAATTAATTTTAATATATTCTAATATATTAACAGATAATGAAGAATATCATTTCTGTAAAGTCAACTTTGCCAAAAATATAATAATTTCATAAAAATGTGTTATCTTATTTTTAATTATTAAAAATTAAATGTATACCAATCAAACCTTAAAGAAAAGTCTTTGTCGCTCTAGAAAATATTTATATAAACATTGAATAGTTCTTCGTCATCCGAAGTGTGGGTTTTTATACTACTATATTGTTTTTTATTTCGTTAAAAAAACTGATTTTCAATTAACTTAAAAAAAATAAACTTATTTAATGAAATTTATTAAAATTCTAAAAAATATAAATATTAAATTGAATATTTTGAAATTTAAAAAATAAATTTTATTTATTTTTAAATAGAAATTGTTTTTTTCCTTGGCAATTTTTATACAGTTTAAAAAGTATAAGATATAAAAATTAAATTAAAAATCTAAAAAATTTAAAAAAATTATATTCGCTTTAAAAAGTGTTTATATATATATATAACTAACTAATTTTTACCATCAATAACTTCGATTCTCAATTACATTTTGCATAAGAGATACATATTAATCAATGCAGTTGCATATTAGACTTGTTAAATTGTATCATTTCATTAGTTTGTAATGTATAAAGGGAAAAAATTCTATGGATCTTTGGAATTGGCTTTCAGAATAATTACATCATCAGTGGTATTCGATGGTCAACGTACCTATAATGTGGTTCATCATCAGGACCAAATATTATATATTTATTTCTTTGGAAATGACTTTCTAAATTATCACATCATTAGTATTCGATGGTACATGTTTCAAACCCTCTAATGTGGTTCATCATCAAGACCAATAATTATATGTTTATTTCTTTGGAATTGACTTTAGGAATAATCACATCATTGGTATTCATTGGTCGATGGTTGGAACCCTCTAATGTGGTTCATCATAAGGACCAATGGATCTTTTAAAAGTTATGTTTTTAAATATAATGATATATAAGAGAAATAAATTATATTTATAAGAGAAAAAAACTATTATAGTTGATAGGTATGTAGATAGGCGTGTCTATTTTGGAATAGGGATTCCAAATTTTTAATTAAATTATCAATAATTATTATATGGATGCCATGATTTAACCTCCATGTAATATTCTAGAATATTATTAGTATGCACAAAATAAAGGTTGAAATTTATCTCCAAAATAATTATGACATTTTTTCCCATTTAATTAAATTGATTAATTAAAAAAAAAGTCATATGAACAAGTGTCATATGAAATGAGTTATCATTTTTTGGGCATGTAGTATTGGTCCATGGTATTGTAACAATGCCAATTTATATATTAATAATATTCATGGTAAAGTGGGGGTAAATATCCATTGATAAGAATATATTCCATGTTTTTTCAAATGCCTTAGTGGATGTTAATCAACATCATTATCATCGTCATATGTTTAACTTATATATCAATTCTTTCTATAATTAGTAATAATAATAATCATCATTTAAAATAAAGCTATAATTTAGTTAGTTTTTATGATTTTTTTAAATTTTAGCAATGTTAGATGTATTATGAAATAAGTGTTTTGATGTCTATTATTGATTGATACCTATAGACATTTACTAGTCATTTAATTTATATGGTTGTCTTAGTTCTACTAAATTGGAATTCGAAGAGATGGAGAATGTTGTAAAATAAAGAAGGTAGAATTTGAATTATAAACAAATCCCAAATGAAATTGAGGGTTGGGTCGAGTACTTGGTTTACTCTTGAACTTGTGATATCAAGTTTTTCTGAATTACTGAGACTTACTAGTTAGTTAAAGCTAGGATACCCAAGCCCTAGAACATAAAAATGAACAATAGTGGGACATACTCCATATCATTAGGATATTAACCGGAAAAATTGAGGCAATGTGTAAAGTAGTGTTTGAAATAAGAATTAAAGTTTCATAGGTCACAAAAAAAGCTAAGATATGAACCACTAGGAGGGATCCTCAGGTTCTAAGGGAACACGTGTTAACCTCATCATTCTAGATGAAGATCCACAACCTTTGGGTAGAAAACATGATGAAGAGAGAAAAATTAATCAGCGAATGAACCTGCTAGTGAAATATAGGGATCCACCCCTTACTACTTCATCTCTAGTTTGTTTGTCAATATTGTTATTTTTTTTTAATCTAAAGTAATTGGAAATTGAACGAAGCTTGTACTTGAGTGACATAGGGTCAATTTTGACCACTACCACTATAATCTCTAGGTGAACCCATACGCACCCCATACACGACCCATGAGGTTAATCAAGGGGATTTGAACCTCGAACCATATACTTCACATAAGACTTCATCTTAGGGCCATCAATAATTGAGTTGCCCCCGGGGGGGGGCTACAATTATAGTTTGTTAGCTCAGTTTGTTATTTCCTTTTGTATATCAGTCACAATTATAGTTTGTTAGCCCAGGTTGTTATTTCCTTTTGTATATTAGTCTATGGAAAGTTATATCTAGACAACATGGAGAAGTATTTTTATGTTCAACTAGTGGAGGATCTAGATTCTCTTAAGAGATGCCTCTACCATAAAATTATATGAATGCGTGTGTGCGCGCGCGCGCCATGATTCATACCATTATCATTATTTTATAAATCATTTATTTTGTTAAAGTATTTTTAAAGGTATTTTCTATATATTTTACATTTTTTCCATTTTAACTACAATCCAACGACCCAATTCATCATGAGATTATATTTTCTTAGTGGTTAAATCACATTTTTGAATGCATAAATGGACTTAGCACCCTGAAAAAACCATAGTGTACTTAGATTCTGCAGACTACATAGCTCAAACATGTAAATCCCACAAATCCCTATCAGATTTATGGCAAAATCAGTGGGAAATATACTCAGAAAAAGGCCAAAATTAGAAAAGGGCCAAAATGTAGAAGAGTTAGACTGCATGTTTTTTTAATTTAAATTATTTAACTAAATTTTTATTTTAAAAAGTATTATAATTTTTTTAAGGATATTTTGTTGAGTTAAAAATAATCTTGTATTAATACACATAAAATTCTAGATATGCACACACCTAATGTATATAATGATAAAATAATAATAATAATAATCTAATTTTAAGGTCATGGCCAAGAAAGACACAAAATTAGTGTATTATACCTCCTCATTTGTGCAAAGAGGGACTCACCTACATGCAATGATTTGAGTAATAAATTTTATAGAGATGCACATTCACTTCAAATAATAAATTATAAATTGAAAATATTCAAATGTTCTATGTTTTGGATTTTTTTAAGCCTACTTTATAGTCAATTTTGCCTAAAACATAGTTAGAATATGTTGGAATTGTAGGATTGAGTTGTTAAATATATATGATCTAAATGGCCCAAAGGTTTTTCAGATCACTAAATTATACAGTCAAGAATGCAATTTGAGCAATAGAAAAATGTGATCTCACCTATTAAAACTCCGTAAACCCATTTAGGCTGAGGGAAGGGATCCCAGAGGTAACCAAAAACCACTTGTAAGCTAGAATCTAGCCCTTCTAGCTTTAGAGAGGGCTCTCTCTATATGGTTTCTCAGTCAATTAATTGGATGAGTATTTCGAATTTTAGGCTAGTTATGAGGATAAAAAAGATAGGTTTAAGTTGTTGCTTGAAGGTAGGTGGAAAAAGGAAGATACACTTTGAAAAAGCTCATTATATTTAATGATTTAAGTGAATAAGGGATGATGATGATATTTTGAGAAGAGGAAATATAGGCATCTATGTTGATAATTAACAATTTTTGTTGTAGAAAGTGGATGAGTGCAACATCAAAAGGTGACAATAAGAGCATCAAACTACGGATGAATTCAAATTTCCATTAGAATAAAAGGAAACACATAAATGTTCAGCTGATACAAAGCAGATTACAAAGTGAATTCTGCAAATTCCCTTAGTTGAGCATGAAGAATTGTTTTCACACCATGGAAACATAAGCAACACCAATAAAAAAGAGAATACACATACCAACAGAGATCTAACATGAGAATCCCTGGAAAAACACCCTTAGCCTTCTTCTATTCACTTAAAATACTTGAAAATACATAATACAAGTCTTCTTTCTTCACACATAGACCAACTAACCCTTTCTACATTGCCTTACAAGGTCTTAAATAGACTTACATCATAAAAATATCTCATGACTAGATTCACTATATGACTTATCAATTTAGAATAGATGGAAATGCACAATTTCATAAACTTAACTTTTTTCATAAAAATTAGACACAACAATTCAAAATAGTGCTTTTGGAAAAACGAAAATTGTTTGCCATCATGTTAAAAATTCTATTAAAAACAACCAAAATCCTCTAAATGTCTGGGTTCATTCATCTTCTACTTTGTTGACTCCCTTCAATCTTATCGGGTGCCTATACTTGAGCTTATCAGGTTCCTCTGCCTTTGGGATGAAAAAATAAGAAACAACAGCCCCTCTGTTCTGCGTTGCAACTGTGTGACACTCCCTATTGGCGTATCTTAATACATTTATTTGTTCTACAACCAAGGGTAAGACTGGGGGCTGATACATCGAAACTTTAGAAAGATCGATGTTTTTTGTTGAGTGACACTTTGAACTGTGCGGGGGGTAAAACTTTGTGATACACTTAGCCCATGGGTTTAGGCAAAATCTTTATGACCCAGGTCGTGGCTGGGACGGGGGTTGATTCTTTGAAGTAATACTGCATTATAAATGGGTCCCATGTAACCACACCACATATTCGCCTGGGCCCTTTTAGAATATCAAAGCTTGGATATCGATGATTTCATAATGTTTCATTTGGTTGCACCTCGAGAAACTTGCAATCTCCGATATATGACGTGGCCTGATCCATGTGGAAGGAGGATAAGGGGGGGCCCACACGAGGTTTTAACACATAAAACCTTTGTTAAAACTTTTATGCCAAAGCTTGGTTTTAATGTATAAAACACATATATTTATGCCACCACTTTCCTTTTGTTGATAACCTTGGGTTCCTTTGAGCTCTTTGTGATTGTGGTGCTAGCCACCAAATCGAAGCCCCTCAATCAAAAGATTTCAATCAGAGAATTTATTTTGATTTGCGACATGCCTCAACCTGCGATCGCCGATTTTGATAGCTAACGTCATTCTCTACCATGTGTCACATGGTGAGTGGTGACATGTGTCACCCTTTTTTGGCCTCTTATGACCCCTGAAAGTGTCAAATATGCATGTCACGTGTCCACCGTACATCCACGTAATTGCTGACGTCAACTTCCACATGGAATATCAGAACTAATTGTTGCTTTCCATGTGTCTCTTTGGAGGAGAGAGAAAATAGCTCGTCCTACTCTGGTTTGTCGAATAAATTCTTTGTAAAAAAAATTCGGCCCTCCCAGCGCTTTAACACTAAAAGAAGATATCTCGACAATTTAACATTGAAGGAATATATGTGTCGCAGTTCACATATCGAAAGATTTAAAAATTTTCACTCTCCTCCACTTTGGAAATTCATCAATTTCCGATTGCGATATGACCCAGACCCCACCAACTGTTCACCCCGTCGATTTTTTGATTTCCTACCCTGCCGATATGCCCGATCGACGATCGCAAATCGTCGTTATTGCTCTGTTGTGGCACTATGCATGAACCTTTTGATCGGTGATATGTGATATCGACGATTTCTAATTGCAGATTTTCTCCGACCTCACTTCTCCACCTTTCCAAATCTTCGATATGCGGGATCCAGGGTTCATACTTAGCATTTTTCCTTTGTTTTCAAGCCTTCAAAGAGAGATTTTCATTCAGCCATAATGTTTTATGATGGAATCTAGTTAAAGAGATATTTAGCTCATCAGAAAGTTGATTTAAAGCTCATCACCATGGAAACACCTACAAGATCATTTTACAAACTTTTGACATGAAAAAAGCCTTCCCAAGCTTAGAATAATTTTATAAATGACCCTTTTTACATGGAAAACTTTTAGGCTATGACACCCAATGATTCATAGTCTAAACTAACCAAAATGAATAGTAAGAGGCCAACACCATTGATTCCTATTATGGGACCCTAACATCGGTTCCAATGGGGATGGCAGCCTCCTAGTGAGGTGACAAGAACAAAAATCAAACTAGTTTCCTATTCATACCATTGGGAAATGGAGTAAAAAAAATTAAAAAATGAAAGCATGACTAACTGATTAAAGTTACTTATGGTAGCATACCATCGGGATCTTAGGGCCTCCATTTCGGGCTTCAAATCCTAATGACAATCACCCACACTTGTAGTATTGAAAAATAAAAATGGTATATACAATGGAATGTTGGATCAGTTGTAACTTAAATAAGAAAATGCTTCAACAACCTGCCATTGACAGGCCCTCCTCCAAGTAGCTCTTTTGACAGGTCTTTCAGTAGATAAGTATTATTCCCATGAAATGCAACAAATTCAAAAGGACCTTTCCACAAGCTTTCAAACTTCCCATGTTTTCCTTTCTCCTCATTTTGGGCATCCCACTTCAACACCAAGTCTTCAATCTGGAAATCATGTATTTTTGTTCTCTGGTCATGAATTTTCTCGATTCTGTCATGTATCAGCTGAGTATTTCTGAATACCTCTTCCCTTGACTATTGAAGCTATGTCATTTGACTGATTCTCCTTTATATGTCATTTGGTTCCACTTCCGCTTCTTGCGACAATTTTATCACAGGAAATCCTAATGAAGAAGGAAAAACTGCATCATTTCCATAAATTAGTTGAAAAGGAGACATGCCTATTGACTTTTTGGTGCTCACCCAATTAGCCCACAATGCATTTACCAGTTTCTTGTGCCAATTCCTTTTGTTATTTTGTAGCAATTTTTTGATAATATTGACCAGGCTCTTCTTAGAAGATTCAGCCAAGCCATTACCCTAAGGGTAATAGGTTGTTGAGTGGCAAGTAACAATGTTGTAATTATGACATAAATATACTATTTTATTTGATCTAAAATCAAATGCATTGCCTGTGAAGACTTTTTGTGGGCAACCAAACCTGGACAAAATATAAGCTTCCAAAAACTAAATGATCACAAAGTTTGTATCCTGTCTGGTTGGAGCTCCCTCGATCCACTTGGTGAAATAGGTAGTTGTCGTCAATATCCACTTGTGTTGTCCTGAAGAAGCAGGATGGATTTCTCCAATAAAATCAAGTCCCCATTGCTGAAATGGTGACTCAACTGCTATGGGTTTCAGGGGCAACGAGAGTAATTTATTCCTTCCTTTGAATATTTGGCATTCCTGATAGCTAGCAACTCTTTTATACACATCAGAAAACAAAGTTGGCCAGTAAAACCCCACTCTTAGGATCTTGTTTGCAGTGGTTTTCCAAAACAAATGTCCACCACAGTCCCCTTTATGAAATTCCTCCATAGTCTTCTGAGCTTCATCTTCCAACAAACAGTTTAACAACATGCCACCAGGATCCTTCCAATACAAAAATTGATTTAGAATACAAAACTTGACTTCTTTTAACTTTAAAAATCTAGCTTTGGTTTTAATCAAACTTGGGGACGCTTGCAAGTGCTTTAATACATACGGGATGACTGCATACCATGGAGAGCCAACGAACTTCTCTACAACCTATTGAACTGACCTCAACTCATATTCTTCTGACAAGGCATCCAAGAAATTTATCTCCAGAGCATGCAGATTTGATTCTACCATCATTTTCGCCAGCCCTTGTCCCTTGATCAACTTTGTGGGCTTGATTTCAATATCATACTCAAGTATGGAAGCAATCCACTTTCCACGTCGACCTTCTAGATCATTATGTGTAAGAATTTCTTTGACAGCAACACTTGGCACGTAAGCAACAACATGTGAATGTAAATATACACTTGGAAGTCCTTCCAAGCCTCCACTAAAGAAAATTCTTATTTTTCCATAATATTGTATTTGAGAGCAGCATCCCTGAGTGTTCTACTAAAAAATTCTATGGGTTTATCTTCAACCTACTGATTCTTCTGCATCAAAACAACTACAATACTATGTTATGAGGCAAAAGAAAAGATAAGAAAATATTGGGTGTAGTATGGACTAACAAGCATAGGGGCACGAGACAACGCATATTTAACTTCATCAAAGGATTTCCAACTTTCTTCATCCCATTTTTCTTCGCTATCCTTTTTGAGCATGTCTGTGATTTTCCTCAAGAGTTCAGGTAGATTAGGAATAAACCTTCTTAGGAAATTTATTTTGCCCATAAAAAACTAAATCTCTTTTTTTCTTATGGGAATATCCATCTTCTGAATGGTTGCAATTTTGTTTGTATCAATTCTAATACCCTCTTTGGCAATGATATGACCTAACGATTTCCCTTCTTCTAGCCCAAACTGAGATTTTTTGGGATTGAGTGAAATACCATATTTTATTCACTTCATAAAAACTGCCCTCAGGTGCTGCAAATGCTCCTCATCTGACTAGGAATAAATAGTGATATCATCCAGATATATCACCAGGAACTTTCCCTTCACATATGCAAAAGATAAGTCCGTATCTCATTGAAATGTCACTCCCATGTTCATAAAACCAGAAGGAATTTTAGCATATTTGAAGGTTCCCCAATGTGTGGTGAATGTGGTATTATCTTGATCTTCTAAGTGGACCAAAATCTGGTTATACCCCAAAAATCCATCCAAAAACGACATTCGCCTTGCACCCACCACTTTATGAAGGATATGATCCATCTTTGGAAATGGGTAGTTGTCCTTGAGAGACACCTCGTTAAAATTCCTGAAATCTACACATAAACTGATTTCCCCTGTCTTCTTCCTAACTGACACTAAGAGGTACTATAATTCCTGCATCAAATAATTTCCTCACCTCTTTTTTTTATCAAGGGTAGCAAAATTGGATTTGTCCTCCGCAACTTCTATTTAAATGGCCTCTGATATTCCTTGATCGGTATTGTGTGATGGATGATGTCCTTGTCATATACCTTCAAATCCTGATACCCCTGGGGAAAATACATCAGGAAACTCTTTCATTAGGACCAAATAATTCTGCTTCATTTTTGGAATTAAAGCCTTGGACAGCTTGATCATTTTTGGTTGGTCCTTTTTGCCTATATTACATTCCTCCACTCCAGATTCAGTAGGCATCAATTTTGGCC
Source organism: Pinus tabuliformis (assembly GCA_031772625.1). Classification (NCBI taxonomy): domain Eukaryota; kingdom Viridiplantae; phylum Streptophyta; class Pinopsida; order Pinales; family Pinaceae; genus Pinus; species Pinus tabuliformis. The sequence goes on from CM062811.1 coordinate 1,093,144,549, forward strand.
TCTTGGCTACATCATTCTGGTTGAAAATATCCTCCAATGGTATCAACCCTCTTGGTATGACATTATCTTTCAGTTGCAGCACCTTTAATTTTGTCCCTTGTCTGTCCAACTCTCCCTTAATTTGATTTATGAAACTCTGCTTTTCATCTTCCTATGTCTTGCTGTCATTTTCAATCCTTGATTTGGAAAATTCCTCTTCATCTGTAGGAAATTTTTCAAATGTTTATTATTCTGAAAAACCTTCTAGTACTTCACATTATCTGGGACAACATGCCTATGATTTACTTCAACCTTATACTTGCCTCTAACATTGCTAGAAATCTCAAAATCAGAGGCCGTTGTGGCTAAGGCGTCTGCAACAACATTTTGTTTTCTAGGAACAATTGAAAAACTATACTCATAATTTTTTTGCAGGAAATCTAGAACAACATTGGATAAACACGCATCTGGGGATGTTTTGTCTGGTACTGACCTCTAACTTTCCTGATGACCAACTCTGAATCCCCATAGACAATTATCCTTTTGGTTCCTGATTTCTTCAAAACTTGCAAACCCAAAAGGAGTGCTTCATACTCCACCACATTGTTGATACAATAAAAAAACTAACTTGTACGAACAAAGTTTGGTATTTCCGACTATTGGGCTAAATATCCATACACCTGCACCAACACCTTCTCTACTCATTGCTCCATCAAAATGCAAGGTCCAAAGGTTTTGTATTCTTCTTCACATATTTTAACCTTAAAATTTTCAACTTCCTCATGAACTGTTTTTTTGTTTTGTTCTTCAATTTGCTTGCTGGTATGTTCTACATTTTCTTCCTCTTCTATCTTTGTTAACAAGACTGTATTTTTCTCCTCTTCATCGGAACAACTATTATTAAACAAAACAAAAGATATAAATTGGAATTCATAACATATACCGGATGATTCGTAGGCTTCTCCTTGTAACTTGTTGATCATATATTGCATGAGTGGTTCTCTGTACAACCTCCTTGTCTGACCACCAAAGACTGAGATGGTGATGTAAGGCATATCAGTTTGCATTGCACCATGTAGATTTTCCATCCATGATCTGGAAAGGAGCATACCATATTTGAGAGGTATGCTTGCTATAACGATGTCCATCACCATACCTTTGGAAGAAATCTGAGTTAATGAGACTGCTAAATCCTTGATCAATCTCAAGCACTTCACTTTGCTGGAATGAAAAGAGTACATTTCCTTATAAGGTTTGGTGATCTCAAGCCCCAACCTCTCCATAATCACTTGAGGCATCAAATTGTGTGAAACCCCGGAATCCATATTTGCATTGTGAAATATCTGATCATGCACATTTAGACTAACATAAAAAGGAGGCAGATCCCCATCTTGCCCTTTGTCATCAATCTTTGGCCCATAAATTATAGCTGGATGGTCATCGACTATGTTGATAGTATCAGAAGCTTTGTCAATTCTCAACAATTCACTAAGGGGAATGTAGATATTCAACTTTTCAAGCTCAGTCTCAAAATTAAAAGGATTTGGTGCTCTGTCTGCTTCCTTAGGGACATCATCTCTCTTATCTACAGTATCCTTTGAAAGATCATATTTTATCTAAAAATATTTGATCGGGGACTCTTTCTTTTGGCCACTGCTACTTGGAACATCTATCTTTACACCATTGACTGCCACATCTTTCTTTTCTGCACTGTTTCCCACATTTCTGCTCCTCAAATATATTGTCTTTGGACCTGCATGATGGAATTTTGATACCTTTTTTTGTATTCTTCAAATTCATCCATCATCATGTCATTTTGGGACTGAGTAAGCAACAATTCTTCCTCTTTTGTCATAAAATTCTCGAACTGCTCTTGTTCTTGATCTTCCTTGGTTATATACATAGTTTTATGCTCATCTCCAAAGAAAATAATCTTCTTTTCTAGAGATTTCTCATCTTCTTCATCATGTTCTTGGGCATAGTTCTGCTGAAAATGTGGTCTTACTTGCTATTGTGGCTGCTATGGACCTTTCTGCTCCCTTTGCTTAATTTGCATTTGTGACTGTCTTTGGAAATTAGGATTCCAGATTTGACGACTAGCTTGAGGCTCTCTAACAGCATCTCGATCAATTATTGTCATCTTCTCCATTGTTTTGACAAAGGTGTCAAATTTTGCATCAGAAAAAGTGGCAGGCTCTTCTTTTATAGTCACCTTCCTTTCTTACTTCATTTTAGATTTCTTCACTAATAAATTAGCCTCTACACTCATTGCATTGTTCTACATGTCTTCTAGTGTCGTTGGATTCTCTCCTAGAGTTGGTATGCCAACTCAGGATCAAAACCATTAAGATATAGAGAAAATATAGCCTGGGAGGAGGCTTTATGTCTATAGGTATGGAATTGTACACCTTATTGAAATGTGTTGAGAAATCCTGGACTATTTCAATAGGCTACCTTTTCAAATTATCATACTCAACAAGGATTTGTAACGGATTCTTCTTCTCACCCCATCTAGTCATGAAGGCATCCTCTAGTTCTTGATAGCTAGCAAAATTTCTAGAATGGGAAGCTCTGAACCACTTCTTAACATCACCAGAGAAACTTTGAGCAAACAATCTCATTTTAACATCTTCATCATCTACTTCCTCTAGGTCCATAAAATCATTCACCTTACCAGCATGTTGTTGAGAAGTAGATCATGCAGCTGAGCAGGTACAACCAGAGGGGCATATCTTGTTGTCATAGTTACTACTTGGATAGTTGAGGAGCTTTATGATGATGTAAATGCAACAGAGGATGATGGAATATTTTGGTGGATGCATGCTAAGGCAGGTAATGTAGTAACAACTAATGATGTGGGAATTGCATTGAAATTTAGGTCAGTAGCAGTTGCAAATGTAATAGGAGTTGTAGCTTGTGAATGGGTTGTCTTTTGAAAAATAACTACTTTCTCAGCAACTTGTTGTACTTTACTGACTAGACCTCTGAGTTTACTGAGCTATTGCAATATATTTTTGCCAAAATCTGATTCTGGAAGTGGGATGTGAGGACTGATAATGGATTGATCCACTAGAGCTTCAGAAATACAAGACTCAGATATGGTTCTGGACAGAGGAGGTTCAAAAGAAATATGTGATCTATCAACTATGCTCGAAAATTTTGGCAAATAAGCAAACCTCTCAAATGGGATATTACTTCCTTGACTCTCCACAAATGTTCCTTGCTTCTTGAGCAACCTTTCAGAATCATTCAAAATTACAGGAGAATTTGGATCATGATTCTGTCTAGTATGCCTCTTAGAGGCCATATTATCTTGCATAGGTTTGCATGCAACCAATTTCAACACAAATTTTGGTGATCTTCAAGGTCTCAACCTATGAATACCTAGAAACCTGTCACCTACAAGACTAGGATGAAACTCTTAAAAAATATATATCTTCCCAAGGAAAATTTAGCTTTCTTTCCCCGGCAATAGCGCCACTATGTTAGCACTCCATAAACCCCTTTAGAATGAGGAAAGAGATACCAGATGTAACCACAAACCACTTGTAAGCTATAATCTATCCCTTCTAGACTTAGAGAGGGTTCTCTCTATATGGTTTCTCTATCAATTAATTGGTTGAGTATTTCAGATTTTAGGCTAGTTATGAGGATTAAAAAGATAGGTTTATTTTTTTCTTGAAGGTAGGTGGAAAAAGGAAGATCCACTTCGAAAAGGCTCATTATATTTAATGACTTAAGTGAATAAGGGATGATGATGATATTTTGAGTAGGGGCAAGATAGGAAGCTCTGTTGATAATAAACAATTTTCGTTGTAGAGAGTGGATGAGTGCAATATTAAAAGGTTACAATAAGAGCATCAAACTACGGATGAATCCAAATTTCATTAGAAGAAAAGGAAACACATAAATGTTGAGTTGATATAAAGCAGAGCACAAAGTGAATTCTACAAATTCCCTTAGTTGAGCATGAAGAATTGTTTTCACACCATGGAAACATAAGAAACACTAATAAAAAAGAGAATACACATACCAACATATATATGACACAAGAATACCTAGAAAAACACCCTCGGCCTTCTTCTATTCACTTAAAATACTTGAAAATACAAAATACATGTCTTATTTCGTCACATAAGGACCAACCAACTGTTTCTACATTGCCTTTCAAGGTATTAAATAGACTTATATCATAAAAATATCTAATGACCAGATTCATTGTATGAGTTATCCATTTAGAATAGATGGAAACCAACAAAAACATAAACTTAACATTTTTCATAAAAAATAGACACAACATTTCAAAATAATTCCTTTGGAAAAAATGGAAACTATATGCCATCATGCTAAAAATCCTGTTAAAAAAAGCCAAAATCCTCTGGATGCATAGGTTCATTCATCTTCTGCTTTATCGGCTCCCTTCTAGCTTATCAGGTTCCTTTAGTTTATCTTATGAGGTTCCTTTTCTTTGGTGATGAAAAAAGAAGAAACATCGGCCCCTCTGTTTTTCGTTGCAACTATGTGACAGTCCTTATTGGTGCATCTTAATACATTTCTTTGTTCTGCGACCAAGGGTAAGACTGGGGGTTGATACAACGGAACTTTAACAAGATCAGAATTCTCTATTGAGTGACGCTTTGAACTGTGTGGGGGATGAAACTTTGTGATGTGCTTAGCCCTGGGGGTTTAGGTGGAATCTTTATGACCTAGGTCATAACTAGTATGGGGGCCAATTCTTTGAAGTAATAATGCATTATAAACGGATCCCATGTAACCACACCACATATGTGTCAAGGCCCTTTTATAATATCAGATCTTAGAGATAGGCGATTCCACAATGTTGCATTTGGTTGCACCCCCAGAAACTTGCGATCTCCGATATATGATGTGGCCCAATCCATGTGGAAAGAGGATAAGGGGGGACCACGCGAGGTTTTAACACATAAAACCCTTGTTAAACCTTTTCTTCCAAAGCTTGGTTTTGGTATAAAAAGCATATATTTATGTCATTGCATGCCTTGTGAAAATAACCCTCGATTCCTTTGAGCTCTTTGAGACCGTGGTGCTAGCCCCTACATCAGATCCCCTCAATTGGAAGGTTTCAATCAAAGAATTTATTTTTGAGTTGTGATATGCCTGCATCTGCGATCACCGATTGCGATTGCTGAAGTCATTCTCTACCACGTGTCACATGGTGAGTGGTGACACGTGTCACCCTTTTTCGACCTCTTATGACCCTGAAAATTTTGAATCTGCCTACCACGTGTCCACAATACAACCACGTAATTGTTGACGTCAGCTGCCACATGGCATATCGGAACCAATTGTTGCTCACCACATGTCTCTCTTGAGGAGAGAGAAATACCTTGTCCTGATCTGATTTGTCAAATAAATCCTTTGTAAAATGTTTTCGACCCTCTCGATGCTTTAACACTAAAATAAGATTTCCCGATGATTTAACACTGAAGGCATATATGTGTCGCGATATGCATATTGCAAGATTTAAAAGTTGTCACTCTACTCCACTTTGGTAATTCATTGATTTTTGATTGCGATATGACCCAAACCTAGTTGGCTGCCAACCCCGTCAATTCGCTGATTCCTAACCTCGTCGATATGCCTAAATGACAATCGCAAATCGTTGATATTTCTATGTTGTGGCGCTATGAATGAACCTTTCGATTGTTGATATGCGATATTGGTGACCGCTAATCGAAAATTTTCTCCGACCTCCACTTCTCCTCCTTTCCAAATATTCAATATGCGGGATCTATGACTCATACTTAGCCTTTTTCCTTTATTTTCAAGCCTTCAAATATAGATTTTCATTCAACCTTAACTTTTGATGCTGCAATCCAGTTGAAGAGATATTTAGCTCATCGGAAAGTTGATTTAAAACTCATCACCATGGAAACACCTACAAGATCATTTAACAAACTTTGGACATGCAAAAGGCCTTCCCAACCTTAGACTAATTTGATAAATAACCCTTTTAACATGGAAAACATTTAGGATATGAAACCCAGTGATTCATAGGCTAAACTGACCAAAATGAATAGTAAGAGGCCAACACCATTGATTCCTATTATGGGACCCTAACATCACCAATAATTGTATTGTTGGATTTTAATGCAAATGGTTGAAACATAAGGGGTGGAGGAAGCAGGAGGAGTTATTCTTCGCCCAATGAAAAAATATAATCAACCTTCTAGTGAGAGCTTGGGAAAATATCTAACAATTAGGCCTCTTTACGAGAGATTTGCTCTAGTAATAGATAAAGGAATTCAATGCTTAACCATCTTGGAGACTCTCAAATAGTCTTACAAATTTTATGTAAGATTTCACTTCTAAAAGATATCCACCTAAAGGCCATAATAAAAAAAGGTTAAAGGCTTCTATCAAGGATACAAAATTACAAAACCTGCCACATCCTCATGCAACACAATCGATTAGCAAACCCATTAGCAAATGGAGTTGGGTTTACTCTGTGAGTGTTAAGAAGGGATTGCATGTGCACCCCCATTGAAAAACAAGTTTCCCATTTATCATATTTGCACATTCACTTCGACACGTAGGGGATATGAAGAATCAAGTTGGCAATAACTTAATTAAGGAAGCCAAGATGGAATTTGACAAGGTACTCCATGTGGTTCGGCATTCATTTTGAATCATGAAATTTTAATGAATGATGCCCCTTACACTATTAAGTTGATGTGACAATCTTATATTTGGTCATGCTACATAAGGCCTTTGATTTGGATGCTATGAGAGAATTATAGGTTTGGGTGGAAATAATTTCATATTGCAAATGTTACGAATATTTTCTAGGTGTCCTTGCATGGTAAACCCAATTTTCTTTTCCGTAATTATATTTTTGATGTGCATTTAGTCTTCAGAGGACATAAGAGTATAAATAATTAGTCCCAGTGGTTCCATATTTTTGGTCATTTGATAGATAGGGATGATCATTTCAAACTTAGAGTCATTTCGAAGGATAGAAATTATTCCCTCCAAGACTGACAGGTTCATGGTCACTCAGGCTACCAGGAGGTTGTCTCCTGGAGGTGATATCTCTTGTATACCCAATGTTCTCTCTAGTGTGGCATGTATTCAATGGTAAAATAAGTCTCCTTCTTTTGTATTTGGAAGTTTTCCATTCTACCTGGTTCTATAGTAGGAGAGATACACACGTGGGGCCTAGATGGCCAATTCAAAAGACACATAAATTATACTTCTTTGGGAAATAGTAAATCAAATGAAGGAGAAAACTTACTCTCTATAGCTAAACCACAACAAATCTATATCAAGCATAACAACAATAATGGTCATCTTAGTTAAACAAAGAAGCATAATTTGGAGAAAGTAGGATGAGTTGGTCTTCCTACACCATCAAGTAGAAAATATCCAATTTGCAGTGGATATAGGTCCAACTAAATCATCTCATTCTAGTAGTGAACAACCTACAATTTCTTATTAGGTTCTAGACTTGAATACCATAGAATCACCTCTCCAAGAAGCAGTCAAGGAAGAGGATGGCCCATCTATATAGATTTCATATATGTATCTCTATAAATGTTCTTTAATTTTACAATTTTTTTGGCATATATATGCTCATACTCATAGTAGAGTAGTTGGGAAAAAACTTCCAAATTTTGGGGATAAAGGTCTTGAAAGAAATTATGGTTTCAAAATCTCTATCTAGCTCAGGTCCTAATTTTTGTTGGACTATTCTAATGTAATAGATGCACATCTTATGCATATTTGAAGTAGTAGAAATATATTCTCATTCTTGTTAACAAAAAAAAATGGATGAAGTGTAGAACATTTAGACTCCACTTCTGTAAAATTTTTAGCTTTTTCTATATATTTCCCAATGAAAAATAAAAATAATATGTATATTTCTTCTATTTATTTAAAGTGTAAATATGTGGATATGATAAACTCATATATATGCCTTAAGGGTTAACTTAAACGGTCATGAGCTAGATGTGAGACCTCTTGTCGTTCATACAAATTTGGGTAGATCATGAGCTTATGTCTCTTTTTAAGGAAAACAATGCAAAACATCTTTATTAAACTATTAAACAAGAAATCTATATTTAAGTTGTTTTAATTATCTTATAGATATTTTAAAGTCATTAATAAGTTATTATTATTAATAATAAGTGTAAAAATGATCTATTATATAAAGAAAGAGATGAGAATATGGTACTTGAAGTATTGTGCTCAAATCATATTCCCTAATTTCAAAGCAATAATGCTCTTTGTCGGAGATGACTCTAAAATTGGATGTCTTTCATTAATATTAGAACCATATTTAATAAAACAAATGAGTGACTATTGGTTTAATCTTCCCAGAGGTTCATCTATCTTTTCATATTCATATATGTTCATGTTCCTAATATTTGCAAGTTTTTATAATGACATAAAAATCCTATAAGATTGTGTCTAACATTCCCTAGGTTTAAGTTGAATGGGTGTATGTGATCCAAAGCATCATTCTAAAATTTTCAAACTTTTCTCTTCCGAGCACTTTGGAAAAAACTTCCACAATTTTCTCATTTATGGAAGAATGTCTCAAATAATTAGTCTCACCCTCTACACAATATTGAATCAAATCATTCTTTTTGTTAATGTGTTTAGTTCACTTATGGAATCTAGGATTCTTAGCCAACCTAATTATAGAAGTATTGTCAACTAGAATAGGATTAAAATTCACTTCTTTCTCCTACAAATCTTCAAGTATTTCCCTGAGACACACAATCTCCTTTGTTTCTTCTGCAAATGCCATATATTCTACATTTGTTTTGGAATTTTCTAGAATTGACTATTTTTTTGACCTTCTTGAGATAGCCAAAAGTTGACACTCCATTTTCTCTATTCCAATAAAATTCTGAATCCTAATATCCGATTAAGCTAAAGTAATCCACCTTGGAATACTTGAACAAAAAATATCGATTTACCTTCAAGTATTTCAGAGCTCAATTTGGAGTATACCAATTTCACTCATAGGAATTTTGCGTAAGCCTAGAAAGAGTCCCAACAACTATTGGATTCATAATTATACCGAGAGAGGGGATGAGTTAGTATAATGACATTTTTTTACTTATTTAAACATTCAAACATCATAAAACATCATTCTCATAAATTGAACGAGTAACACAATATATACATAGAAAACCTTACAAGAGAAAACCACAAAAATTCTTTATATGAAAGATCTTATAGGCACCAACCTTTTATTACATAAATTTGTAGGGACCAATCTAAAAGAGACACATATCCCCTCTGCTAATTTTTAAATACCAACCTATAAGGGACACCAATCCTCTCTACTACTTTGTAGATAACCAATCCTCTCTGCTACTTTGTAGATACCAAGCTACAGGAGACACTGGTCCTCTGTGTTGCCTTGTAGGTACCAACATACAAGAGACACCAATCCCCTCTATTTCTTTTTAGAATCCAACCTACAGGAGACTCAAACTACTAATTTGTAGGAACAAACCTACAAGAGACAACAATCCCATGTGTTTTTCTGTAGGAACTAACCTAAAGGAGACATCAATCCCCTCTGCTACTTTGTAAGAATTGACCTAAAGGAGACATCAATCCCCTCTGCTACTTTGTAAGCTCCAACCTATAGGAGACACCATTACCTTCTACTAATTTCTAGACACCAACCTACAAGAGACACAAATCCCCTCTACTACTTTGTAGGCACAAACCTACATGAGACACCAATCCCCCCCACTAGTTTGTGTGCATCAATCTACAAGAGATTTAAATCCCCTCTACTACTTTCTAAGCACCAACCTACTTCACTAAGTCTACTTGTTTCTTGAAAATATCTATTAGTTGATTCTGCTTTCACAAAGTTTGCTTTCACATTCTTCCTTCTCCAAGTCTATTAGTTGCTTCCACCTTCATTAAGTTTACTTGTTTCTTCTTCCCTCACCAAGTCTACTTCTCCCAAAAGTTGTTTCTTTTAGCTTCTTTTGAACAAGAAACTTGCATAACATGTCATGTATTCAACTTTCCAAATCTAGTTTTGAAATTTCTATCATAAGTACCTAGATATCTCTTCTATGTCTCCTCTATGATTCATAGACTAAAACATCTCAAAAGAGAAATTATAGAAAAAAAAATCCATGCTAACTATTTAAAGTATGTTTTAGGAGCATTCAGGAACACTAACGTCTTCAGATCATATCTTTGAAATTATAGTGAAACAAGATATGGAAATTCTACCACATGTACCTTCATATATATTATTTGTCTATTCTAGATTTCACAGTTTGAAATATCTCAGAAATAAAGTTATAACAAAAATGTCAAACTGACTTATTTGAAGCATGTTGTAGGAGAATTCAATAACACTAATTTTCTCAAATCATATATCTAAAATTATAGCAAAAAAATGTATGAAATTTCAACCATATGAATCTTGAGATATTTTCTATGTATTCTTCATATTTCACATTCCACAATATCACAAAAGGATATTTCTCGCGAAAATACCAAGTTTACATATTTGAAGCAGATTTCAAGAGGATTCATGAAGACGTTAACTTCCTTAGAGGATATCTCTCATATTAAAGCAAACAAACGTTTGAAATTTTAACCACAGGTAAATGAAGATCCTATATATTTTTCACCCAGTTTCAATGTGCAAAATATACCAAAAGAAAAATTTATGGGAAAAATTCCGAGTTGGCCTATTTGAAAAAATATTTCAAGAGCATCCAATAAGGCTAACCTTTTTTAGATCATATATCCAAAACTATAGCAAAACAAGGTCTGAAATTTCTACCACATGTATCTTGTGATTTTTCCTCTATCTCCTCCATATTCCAAAGTCTAAAATATCACAAAAACAAAGTTATAGGGAAAATACCAAACTGACCTCTTTGAAGCAAATTTCAAGAGCATTTGAGAAGCCTAACTTCCTTTGAGCATATCTCCAAACTTATAGAGAACCAAGGTTTGAAATTTTAATTGTAACTACATGAATATATTATATCTATATACACCAAGTTTTATTGTCTGAAACATCCCATAAGAAAAGCTATATTGAAAATTCCATGTTGACATGTTTGAAGAAATTTTAGGAGCATTTGGGAAGCCCAAAGTCCTTAGAGCATATCTTTGAAATCGTAGAGAACTAAGGTCTAAAATTTGAACCATGATTACACACACACACACACACACACACACACACACACACACACACACACACACACACACATATATATATATTCCATGTTGACATGTTTGAAGCAATTTTAGGAGCATTTGGGAAGCCCAAAGTCCTTAGAGCATATCTTTGAAATTGTAGAGAACTAAGGTCTAAAATTTGAACCATGATTACATAAAGATATTATATATATATCTATATATATATATATATATATATATATATATATATATATATATATATATATATTCTAAGTTTCACAATCTAAAACACGCTAGAAGAAAAGTTATAGCAAAAATTTCAAGATGAATTATTCATCCCATAAATCACATTTTTGCTCCCACCTTTAATCTCCAAGAATCACCCAAAAAATATTCCTCAAATCCTATTTTGAATATAAAATATATTTTTTCTCCAACACCTCAAATGAATTTATATATCATTTATTTATAGTGTTTATATGTTCACTAATGGGGCCAACTTGTAAAATTGGTTGGGTCAACCTCCTTGTACTTTCTTGTTGGGAAATCCTGACAAAATATTTTGTATCTCCTCATTATTATGGAGTTATAGGGACTTCCATGTGCCATTTTAGATAGTTAATTGTAGTAAAAAATCCTTCAAAGAGACAATATCCAAACAGGGTATCAAAATTCCAAAAACAATATTTCCAACAATATTCATTTTTCAATATTTATCTTAGACATATGTACTCTCCCTTGATCTTTGATACCAGGAAAATAATATTTCCATCAGTCTCCTCCTTTGTCATTGATGGCAACCCTTAGTCAATTTTACAAAAATACTAAGAATTCCCCCTCTCTGCAATTCTCCTTGTGCCTGCAACTTCTCCCCCTTTTACATCAATGGCAAAGGGATACTCACTGTGAGTTTGTACTTCTCCTTCTTTGGGACTCCCCTTCTTTCAAATTTTTTTCTTAGTGCCTTCAGTTCTTCATATATTCATTACTTCTCTTGGTTAGTACAACTACTCCCCATGTATGTTCCCTCTATGTAACATACCCCCTACTATCCATGGCCCATACTAAAGGTAGAAGGAGACAGTTACTTGTTGACCCAACTCCTAATGTTCTGTGATGGGAATGGGGTTTGAAAACTTTTGAACTTTTTCAAACTCTCCAAAACCTTAAATAAACATCACCATTTTATTCCTCATTGATATATTTTAAATGATATAAATTTTTTCTTTAATCTGGCTTCAGAAACATAAGTTGTGGCCTCTCAAAGGTTTAATTGTAAACCCCTATTGACTCATCTTGGTCGACTTTTCTTGACGACTGACCCTGCCAACATGCCCTAGTTGACTTCAGTCGACAACCAAACCTATTGAATCATTCTGGTTAAATTTTCTCAATGACCAACCCTACCAACTCATCCTTGTCAACTTACCTCAACTAACAAGACTAGTCCAATGACTCAAACTAGTCAACTTACTTTGGGTAACAAGCCTAGTCAAAAGACTCAAACCAATTGACTTACCTCGACTAAAAAAACTAGTTGAATGACCCAAACTGGTTGATTTACCTTGAATCATCAAGACCAAACAAAACTACCCAAACCATCCACATGGCATCCACGTGATCCCCAGGTGACATTCTACCCATTCACTATTCCATAGCAAGGGTATTCTAACCAAATGGTACGTCGATGTGGCATGTTGTTAAAAATAGCAACAAGAAATCCTAATTTAATTTGTCCTTGAATTAAATTAGGAATTAAAAAATTCTATTCTCATAGCAACTTGTAATAGTTAACTAAGTTAATTTGACTTAGTTGGTTTAGTAAATTTGAGTTGGAAGTCTATCTAGAGTCATGTAGAGTGATTCCTAAATTGTAGGGGTTTGGGCTGAGTCCTTTTGAGTTGTAATTAATTAACTCAGTCTAACTAAGTTAAAGTCAGTTAAACTAGTTCAAACAGTTGGAGGAACTAGTAGGAGGTCTACTTGTGGGGATCAACTTCAGTGCAACTTCACTGCTCCACCAGTTAACTGAAAATTAACTCATAAATAACTCATGCATGTCAGTTCAGAGGAAGACCGAGTTGAGATTAGAGTTTAGGGACAATGTACTATCACTTGTATATTTTCTGAGTTGTGCAGATGGTGTATGAAATCAGTAGAAGGCCTATGGATGGATTGCACAGTTATGAGTGGGGAATTTCCCAATTAAATATGGGCTAATACTCTCAGGAATTGTGCAAGGAAGTAGGGGCTTGGAAAGCAGTAGAATTGGCTAATTGTTGACTTGAGCTGGTTTGTGAAGCAGAGAGATAGATTGTACATGTGCGGGAATTGTTCGAGTTGAACAAGCATTGTATTTTCTTCTAAGATCTTTTGGTTAATGCAATGTAGATAGTCAGGGTTTTGAGAAGTTGATTTCCCCAGAAAAATATTGTGTTATGTGCGATTTAAATTCTTCCTTTTCTGCTTATTGTTTTCATCGATCAATTTTTGTCGCTGATGAATAGAGTATATTCTTGTCTTTTGTTTTGGCATATCACATAAGTTGTTGAATTTACAAGTAAAAATATACACATACCACATTTCCATCTACCTACATGATATATATAAGTATACACATTAATATGGTTAGGGTCCCATCTTCCCATGCCAACCATAATACAATATGGTTCACATATTTAATTTAACATGGGTCATGCCCCCACTCTATCCAATGACGATGGTTGTACACTACAAATCAACTGTGAGGGTAAAATGTGGACCCTCCTACCGCATCTCAAGGGGGGTCCACATTCCTGGTTCTAGAACATTGTTCCTTCGTCTTCATCCAACAACCTCCATCCTCTTAATGTCACCCCAACCGATCTAATGGCAGAGGTTTAGTGTGGACCCCCCCTCCTCCTTGCTTATAATGGGGGGCGTTTGAATTTCATATGCGCCCTCCGATGAATGGCCAATCGCAAATGCCAATCTACGTAAATATCCAGGGTCTTAGCCTCTGGTTCTGAATCCTAGCCATATAGCCCCTTTTCCATGGAGATTTTTAACTCCCATTCCCCACACAAATATATATATAGTTCAAATGCTACCTTTTCTCTCATGATGACACCACCCCTCTAGGGGTCCACCTTCATGCAATGTCATCATGGCTTATGCCATGTCACCAGATCCAATGACACCACATTGAGAGAGAGTGAGGGTTGGCCCTCACCATGAGGAACCACCTTCCACAAATAGCTACAGTTTGACTTCTCGGACTCCTACCTCTATCGAACCCAACCTCTTTGAAATTACTTGGGCCCGACTAGGAAGTCCTGCTCAACTATGTTATCGGGCCCAAACCCCGACTAGTAGGTCCCACCTAAATAGCTCAACTTTCCTTCTCTTTTTGGGTGCGAACTTGGAATGAGTTGCATAATTTGACTGACTTGCTCGACTCATGACCTAGCGGGTCCCACAGGAAAAAGTTGGTATATTTTTAAGTGTTTTCAATACTTAATTTTTTTTCCAAGTTTTCTCTTATTCTAACAAAAGCCTGTAACACTTCGTCGATGATCATTTCTCAATGTTTGAATCTGATGCAATGCTACCCCTCCTAATCTTATATGGTCTCGGCCTAACCAGGAAATATGCATAAATATATATACTCAAATAAACAAAGTTATACTTCTAGGCTTCTAAGGCCTTGACCTAACCCTTCAATACAAATCTAGATATACTTATATAAAACAGAGTTACGCTTTTTGTTCTTTATAGTTTAAAAACCAAGGCTTGGTTTCCGTTATTTTAACAAAATAATAATCATTGTAGAGATCTACCCATCTCCTAATATTCAGGGAACTTAGATAATATTTCTTCTAAGGATGTTACAGGCCATGTTTTCACATCTAGTAAATAGGCCTGCAAACTGGATCAGTCAAAATCCATGAACATTTTGTCATCATCCCTTCACAAATCCCTAAGCATAACTTTTCCAAAAATTTTGAGTTTCTATGATGAATTGCTCAAAAACATTGTTTTTAGCCCCATCTCACATTGCCTACATAGTCACCTACGTTCAATGCATATTGCATGCTTTTTCACCAACATTGGTCATCTTATGTTGCTCCCTTCCGTAGGCGTGTTGATTCTAGAAATTCGGGAAAATAAAAAAATATCTTCGAAGCTTCCTTTTCCAGAAGATTCTAAGGTAGCTTTAACTATTTGCCATAGATAGGGAGCTCTAATTCACATTTGATCCTAACTTGGATACCTTATCTCTTATCCCTTGAGCTCATCCTCCCATTATATGTGGATCTCAATCCCATAATGGTAAATCCTAAACTACCACATTCATCCTATAAATGTATTGCCTCCCATAAGGTCTAGGTTGGCTTTTGGATATTTCTAGCGCCCTCATGTTGTTGCTTTGAACCTAAAGGAGTCATCATATTCATGCATTAGGGTTGATGTTGAGGTGTTCTTTGTGACAAGGAAGGACGGGTCAATTTGGGGAGACATCTACAATGTCATACTTCTATTTATGGTTTTAAATTCTCTCCTATATTTGTTAATACAAAGAGTATCTTATTTTCCTATATCTGTTGTGTTATGTTTGCACTCCCATTTCAATTCTAAGCCAACTCATTGAATAAATATTTTAGATTATGCTACATATATTTTGTGGATCCTTTGCTTGTTTTAGTAGTGTGTGCACGTTCTAATTATAGCACTTGGATCTAGAATTAGAGCTCACAAGTAAGGAGAAACGAAAGGCTTGCTAAAGATTCCAGGTAGGCTTCTTTTCCATACTCTAATTTCTTAAGGAAAACTTCATGCTTTTTGTCTTCTGTTGTTCTAGATCATACCACTAGATCCGGGGAATTCATCTTTGTCCGCAAATCGTGAAAATTTTGTGTAACAAAAGTAATTGTAGCAAGATTACATGTCCAATTCATACAAGCCCTTAAACTAGAATTTATGTTCAGAATAACATATGAATTTAGACCACTCCATAACCATGCAATAATTCAACATTTCGCATTCATATAAGAAGACCCCATTCCTCCACATCAACAATGTGATTATGAATTATGTTATGAAACCAGCTCAAGAAAAGATAGAAAAGATAAATCCACGCCTTAGAAT
This sequence comes from Pinus tabuliformis, assembly GCA_031772625.1. NCBI lineage: Eukaryota > Viridiplantae > Streptophyta > Pinopsida > Pinales > Pinaceae > Pinus > Pinus tabuliformis. Next base: position 1,093,160,833 of record CM062811.1, read on the forward strand.
TCAGCCTCTTCGAGGGGGCAACCTCCTTTACATTACATAAATGAACAATTCTTGGATGATACAAATGACAAAACCTCCTTTCTATATATAGGAGTCTAAGGAGTCACAATATAATCCAGCCGACCTAACAATAATAATATAAAGCCACAAAAATAACAATAGAGGGATTCTATGGGGCACAAAAATAACAATATGGGGGTAATAGGGGCACAACAATATAAATAGGGGGTATAACTACAATAGTAATGGGGTAATCACTAGTATTATAGGGACCCAACATGCCCCTTTCCTTCAAAAAAGTGTTGTCCTCAACGCTTGAGCAGTTCTGGATACTTCTGCATAAAATTCTCATCCTCCCATGTGGAATCTTCAGCGGATAAGTTCTTCCACTTGATAAGATACTCTGAAATTGATCGATTTCGTAGCTGTCGAGTTCTTGTTTCTGTGATTGCTTCCGGTTCCAATATAATTTTTCCTTCCTCGTCAAGTTCTGGCAATATTGTTTGAATTGGGAGCTTGTCACCTATAACCTTCTTTAAACATGAAACATGGAAAACTGGGTGCAATCGAGAAGCTGCAGGAAGCTCCAATTTGTATGCCATAGTACCAATCTTTTCCAACACCTTGTGCGGACCATAATACTTTGGTGATAATTTATTATCCTTCTTAGCTTGCTTTAGGGACATTTTCTTATATGGTTGTAGCCGTAGGAATACCCAATCACCTACATCAAAACTTCTTTCACTGCGATGTTGATCTGCCTGTTGTTTCATTCTATTTTGTGCCAACACGAGGTTATCCTTTAAGAGTTGGAGGACTTGTTGTTGATGTTCGATGTGATGTTCCACTGCCTGAACCTTAGAATTTTCTCTTAAATATGATGTGATGGATGGTGGTTGATACCCATAAAGTGCCATAAATGGGGTCATTTTTGTTGCTGTATGGAAGGAAGTGTTATACCACCATTCAGCTAGAGGCAACCATTTGACCCATTGTGTCTGTTTATCAGATACAAAGCAACGAAGATATCCTTTCAAACATTTGTTTACTATCTCAGTTTGCCCATCAGATTGAGGATGATAAGATGAGCTATGAGCTAACTGAGTACCAAGACAAGAAAATAATTCTGTCCAAAAATTTCCAGTGAAAATGGGATCTCTGTCACTTACAATAATCTTTGGGTTTCCATGTAGCTTTTGAACTGTTTCCATAAATGCAGTAGAAACTGTACTGGCTTTAAATGGATGTGATAATGCACAAAAGTGTGCATACTTGGTAAGTCTGTCAACTACCACCATGATGACACTCTTTCCCTCAGACTTGGGTAAACCTGTGATAAAATCCATTGAAACCTCCTCCCAACGTTGGCTTGGAATGGATAAAGGTTGTAATAGACCTGGTGTCTTAATTGTTTCAACTTTATTTTGCTGGCAAACCAAACATTCCGCCACAAACTTTTGAATATCTCATTTAAGGCCATCCCAAAAAAATTCCTTCTTAACCCTGTGGTAAGTTTTTAAAAATCTTGAGTGCCCTCCTAAGGGAGAAGTGTGCAATTCCATAAGAATCTTTTGTTTTAGCTGGGAATTCTTACAGAGGTATAAGCGATCTTTGTACCATAACGAATCATTTTTCCAGCTAAATGTATCAGAAGTACTGGAATCTTGTTGTAGCTTTTGAATAAGTGCCCACACTTCTTCGTCATTCTTCCATTCCTCCCTTGCTTCGTTTATCCAATCTGGTTGGATAATAGAAATGGCACACAACAATGCTTCCACATCCTCATCCTTTCTTGAGAGTGCATCTGCCACCACATTTTGCTTCCCTTTTTTGTAGATGATTTCAAAGTCATAACCCAACATCTTTGTGACTCACTTTTGTTGCTCTTCAGAGGATAATCTTTGTTCTAAAAAGTATTTAAGGCTATCATGATCTGTTTTTACCTTGAAGTGTCTTCCCATTAGGTAGGGTCGCCATTTCTTAAGTGCATGGAGTATTGCCAACATTTCCTTCTCATAAATAGCTTTGTTTAAAAAATTTCCCTTGATTGGACAACTTTCAAAAGCAATGGGTCTTTCATCTTGCATTAGAACAGCACCAATTCCATTTCCTGAAGCATCACATTCCACAATAAAGGTTTTTGTGAAGTCCGGCGTAGCTAAGACCGGTGCTTGGCACATTGCCTCTTTAAGATGTTCAAAGGCCTTTGTTGCTTCCGAAGTCCATGAAAATGAATCTTTCTTCAATAATGTTGTTAGAGGTGCTGCTATTCTCCCATAATTCTTAACAAACTTGCGATAATACCCTGTCAACCCAAGAAATCCTCACAGATGCTTTATGGATGTGGGGATTTTCCATTCCTTAATGGCTTTAATTTTGCTAGGGTCTACCTTAACTCCTTCATGAGATACAATATGACCCAAATATTCCACCTCCTGGACTCCAAAGAAACATTTGGATCTTTTTGCATATAATTGTTTCTCCTCCAATAGTTGTAACACCCTGTCAACATGTTCAACATGATCCTTCCAAGACTTGCTGTAGATTAGTATATCATCAAAAAATACTAACACAAATTTTCTAAGGAATGGTTTGAAAATTGAATTCATCAAACCTTGAAATGTTGAAGGTGCATTGGTAAGGCCAAAAGGCATGACCAAAAATTCATAATGACCCTCATGAGTTCTAAATGCTGTTTTCGGAATGTCTTCAATCTTCATTCTAATTTGATGATATCCCGAATGAAGATCCAACTTGGTGAAGTAAATTGATCCATGCAATTCATCCAGTAATTCATCAATAACAGGAATGGGGAACTTATCTTTAATAGTGAGCTTGTTGAGCTCCCTATAATCTGGACACATGCGCCATGATCCATCCTTCTTGTGCACCAATACTACTGGAGCTGAGAAAGAACTTTGACTCGGTTGAATTATACCAGCCTCTAGCATTTCTGCAACCATACGTTCAATTTCACTTTTTTGGACATATGGATATCTGTACGGCCTGATGTTTGGAGGAACACTTCCTGGAATCAGATGAATAGCATGATCATGATCATGCATAGGTGGGAGACCTTTGGGAGTCTCAAATACCTTGGAATGATTGTCCAGGACTTTTTGGAGATCTGGAGAAATAGATGATTCCAATGTGGAAACATCTAGCGAACATAATTGTGCAATTACACCTCTTTGCTCCTTTTTTAGAAGCTTTGTCATGCCATTAGAGCTGATTATCTTTCCTGGTTTCCCTGCAATACCCCTTAATTCAACTTCCTTTCCTTCCACAGAAAATTTCATGAAAAGTTCTTGAAAATTAAAAGCTATTGTACCCAAGGATTGTAGCCATTGGACTCCTAGTACAACATCAGCACCTCCCATTGGAATGGAAAGCATTGGGCTAGTCAATACATATTCTCCCATGGATAGCTTGATATTATGGCACTTTCCAGAACAATTTATTGTTCCTCCATTTGCAATCATCACTTGACACTCTGGTGCTGGATATAGGAAGCAATTCAATTCTTTTGCTACCCTACAATGAATAAAATTGTGGGTGCTTCCTGAATCAATCAACACTATTACCTTTTTCTTCTTGATTTGTCCTTCTATCTTGATGGTTTGAGGAGTGGTAATTCCCGCCAATGCATTACAAGATATGGTCAGATTTATTTGTTCTTCATCTAGGCTTTGTTCCTGGAATATATCCTCTTCTTTTGACCTTTCTTGCTCCTTTTCTTCTTCCTCTTCACAATCTATGTAGAATAATTTCTTCTCAGCACACTTATGACCTTTTGTGTATTTGCTATCACAATTGTAACAAAGCCCTTTTGCTCTTTTTTCTTCCAATTGTTGTGGTGTCAACCTTGTAGGTTGTGGAAGACTATGGGCAACAACAACTCCGTCTTTATAGTTGTGAACGGTATGCTTCCTAGTTGCCATAATTTTGCTTTCCATTTTTCTTGCTAACCTGAATGCCTTCTCTAATGAATCAGGTTCCCAAAGGCGCACATCATGTTGGATATTATCCTTTAAAGACCCTATGAACACATCAATCCTATGCTCCTCTGGAATATCTTTTACCCTTATGTTCAATTTTTGGAACTCCTCAATGTGCTCCATTATTGAACCCTTTTGTTTGAGACTTATCAATTGGCTAAAAAAAGTTTTGCTTTTTGTATCCTCATAATGTGTTATCAATTCTTCCGTAAAAATTGCCCAAGTGATAAATTGTTTACGAGAACAAACCCATTGATACCATACAAACTGATTTGGTTCCAAATATAAAGTTGCCATACGTACCTTTTGTGTGTTTTGCACATTATTGAGATCGAAGAATTGCTCCATCTGTAATATCCATGTGGCGGGATCCTTGCCATCAAACTTCCTCATATCGATTTTTGGAACATGGTGAGTCTTCGATCCAACATTAGAGTCTATGGAATCATGATTAACATTTCTTTTATTCTCATCATGAGTTTCCTTTACTACCTTTTCACCATTAGTGACCCTTTCTTGTAGCAACTTCTTCAATTCATCCATCTTATCATCCATGCCATCAATTTTAGCGTCCATGCCATTCACCTTAGCTTCCATGCCATCCATCTTAGCTTCCATGCCCTTTATCTTAGATTCCATGCCATTTACCTTAGATTCCACGCCATTTAGCTTAGATTCCACGCCACTTATCTTAGCTTCTGTTAGCTTTTGTGAGCGTAACATTTGTTGCACTTGTTCTTGTAATTTTGATATATCATGTAGCATTTCTTCCTCTTCTTCATGAGTCATGCTAGAGCTTTCAGGTTCCTTACTAGGTGTTTGAATTTTCTTTCCTCGGGGCATCAGTTACCGATAATAATGTTTTACTATGCCCTTTGAATTCCGTTAAACTAAGCTTACACAAAAATTAAAAAAAAAACTACACACCTTTTTTCACTTTATAGAAGCCTGATATTGAATCTAATGTATCTCTGTAATTTCGGATCATCCAATTCTGAAATTTCTACCTGCAGTAGCCTTCTGCGTCCTCTTTCCAATGCCACAAGTCTGAGCCAAATTGGATTCTCCAAGGAAGCGTTATGTGAAATCTCCCACAGTGACTTTCTTTTAGACTGGTTCAGTAGAACGAACTTGTACGACGTGCCACGAGTCACTATTTCAACCTTTGAATCTGAAACACACATAAAAGAAACTACAGTCCATCCTATTTCTGTACCTTTTTACGAAATTTCAATCCGATCCTCAGAGAGAGAGTTATGACGATTTTCCCCAGGTCACCTGTTTTGAATGTAATTCAGGAGTCTGAAAAAAGGCCAACTTCCTCAAATCATATCTCCAAAAATATCACGTAAAAAGCTCTGAAATTCGGACCCAAGGTTCAGCGCCAATTCTTCGCAAATGGGTTTTTTTTGCGACTTCTGAAACATCACAGAAAAAAAGTTATAGCGAAAATTCCACGATGACCTGTTTGGAGCAGCGAAACCCTAGAATCCAAAGCTCTGATACCAAATGTTATGAAACCAGCTCAAGAAAAGATAGAAAAGATAAATCCACGCCTTAGAATTCAGCCTCTTCGAGGGGGCAACCTCCTTTACATTACATAAATGAACAATTCTTGGATGATACAAATGACAAAACCTGCTTTCTATATATAGGAGTCTAAGGAGTCACAATATAATCCAGCCGACCTAACAATAATAATATAAAGCCACAGAAATAACAATAGAGGGATTCTATGGGGCACAGAAATAACAATATGGGGGTAATAGGGGCACAAAAATATAAATAGGGGGTATAACTACAATAGTAATGGGGTAATCACTAGTATTATAGGGACCCAACAAATTAGCATATTAAACAAGTGTAAAACATCCAATGCATCTTGAAAAGCTTAGACTCGGGGAGATTAACATTAAAAGAATTTACATTCCTTAACTTTAACACATGCATCTACCATTACTAAATAAATACAAAGCTTTTCACTTTCTATTCATACACGAAACCAATTTACACACATACATAATAACATTTAAATAGCACAACAAGAACACATATAAAATCCACTTGCACATAGAGTAAACCAACAGTTATCTTATGATGAAGAACCTGGAAACTGAGATTGGGACTCTAACTCTCCACCCAACCTTAGATGAGCTACAACCAAGCTTACTTGAATTTTTCACCCCCAAGCTAGATTTCAAAGCTTGAGGAAGGGAGCTTCTAACAACTTCAATACCACTGGGAATCCAAAGATACTGTTGTCTCCGCCTAAACATTAGGTGATGTAACACTCCAATGCCTCCAACCAAAATCGAGTACCCTAAGGTAATTGATGCATTTTTATCCTGCAGCCTCAGATGAATATCTTTCACATTTTCTTCTTCAATAGTCTATTCTTTCTACACTCAAGTTCATTCCCTCTGTGCTACATCCAAACCATATGTATTATCTAATGTTATTTCCTCATGAGTCCCCTCTTGAAAGATTTGTGCCTCTTTTTTTTTTGTTATATGTGTTCCCCCCTAAGGGATCCCTCCATTATCCCCTTCTCTTGTGCCCCTTATGAAGAGTGGTTTCCTTTCACAAATTCCCCCCACTCTCTTTTTTGCAACCATTTGTAGGTTGCATGGCATACATTCCTTATCATCGACCTTTCCAACTCAGCCATGGTGGTTCTATCATTCTAAGTGGTGTTGGGGATGTTTTTGTGCGGGCTCCCCCTTCCACCTTCCTATTGGTTAACTTCATGTTATTCCCTACCTGCCAAGGAAATCCATCATCCTACCTTTTTTCCTCTCTGCCTTGTGAAATTATCTAAGGTAGGCATGGCCCCTCTATCCTATTTTCAAGCCAAATTAATACATGTAGTAATACCCATTAAGACCACCAGTCAGCCCATGAATGATATTAATAAATTCTTCCTTAATCTTCCAAGAAACCTCCTCCCTAAGCTTTGAAATCCATGTCCCATATCTCATCCTTTTATATTTTTATGTATATATATATATATAAAACAATGTTACAATGTTTGTAAGAGGGGGAATTTTCCCAAAGGGGCTATCAAAAACCCCTCCCCCTTAGAGTATCATCGTCCTTGGTGTTCTAATCTTGAACATAATTCAAAAACATGATTAGTCCCAACATAACTATTTGGAGCTTTGTAATTGCAGTCGATTTACAATTAAAATTCACATATACAGTTTCTCGCACAACAACTAAATAGACATGTAAAAATTCCTTGGATCAACCACTTTTTGTGCCTTCTTCGTTGTTTTCCTGGTGTTGTTTTTGCACCTAATTTCATATTTCTAGCTTTCATTTTCCTAGATTTTTTCTTGACTCTGTCTTCCAGCATTGCTTTTCTTTGTGCTCCTTGTTCCTTTGGTTAACATTTCTTAACCCATTGCTTTGCGGAACACACCCAATGTACTTCTGATTCCAATCAGCCATGCTCATGACCCATTTAAACCAAATTATTTTCCAGTATCCCATTGTTTACTTCTTAATCCCTCAAGAAATTTGATGCCCCTTCAATGCAATCACTCATCTTCCAAGTTTAGGTATACCCTTTTTTTATTCTTAGTTCCACGGGAGATCCATTCCTTAGCAAGTATTCCTCACATTAGAAGGATTTCATAACCAAGGCAAGTCCCTACCTCAACACTTTCATACCATCCATTGCATGCTTCATGGAAATCAGTTGGCATCATTGGGTGCTAGTGTTCCACAATGGCCCTGTTCCTGAAATCTATTACCAGTGTAATACTACATGCTTTAATTAATTTATTTCTACTACTATCAATCTTGTAGCTAGCTCCATCCACCCAAACCGGGAAATTCCATGCTTTCCTACATCATAGCACATAAATCTCCATGAGTTTAATCGTAAAGAAATTGCAATAACTTAAATCATACCTCATTAACAACTTATCCATGAGGTGACATTTGCAATTTTATTTTGGTTCCTATCACAACTAGTCAAATTAGCTCAATAATCAAATCATCATAAATCATAATATCAAATCATGTTTCTAGTTTGCAAATTTCATGAAATCAAATCAAATACGAACACTTATCTTTGAATTTCTCTTTGTTTCTATCTTTACACACATTGGATCAATTGCCCAACTCGGAAAGCATCCAGAACCCTTTTCTCATCCCATACACACACAGATTGGTTTCTAAACCTGGAAAGCACCCAATTCCTTCTCTTATCTTCTCTTAGACTGCGTACACACACTAGATCGGTTTCCAAACTTGACAAGCATCAAATTCCTTCTCTTCTCTCCTCTTCTCTTCAACTTCCACACACTGGATCAGTTACCTAACTCGACAAGCAACTAGTATTGGATATATATATATATATATATATATATATATATATATATATATATATATAGCCCAATCACTACCAAATGAATATGGGCACTACCAATCCCAATAGTCTTATGTCAATAGAATTATAGTTGTATCTCACACCTTCATCGAGCCAGACAGTCCCATACTTGCTCGTCCCAAACACATAACGTAACACATAGATATAATACTGTAGATAATCCTGTAGATTCACAAGATCATGTAATCTACTAAAACAATTGACAAGAATCTACTTCTACTATTTACAGCGGAAGCACATAAAGATCGATCAAAAGAATAATCGACAAGAGGAAGAAAATCAATGGCACATAACACAATAAATATCTGTGGAAAGCCACAGCTCAAAAGCCTACTATCTATATTGCATTAATCAGAAATCCAAAATGATAATACAATGCTTGTTCTCACAAGAACAATCCCAACACTTAGTAAAATCAATCTCCAACTTGCAATCAAACTCTTGGCCAACAGAGCCAATTTTGCAGCTCTCCAAGTCCCTATTTCCTTGCGTAATTGCTATGGTTGATTAGCCATCTTAAAGGGAAATCAGTGCATCCAAAACTACACAATCCCTTCTAGGTTTAGTTATTGATTGAATCACCATCTGTACAACTTAGAAAACTATACAACAAATAGTACATTTTCCTTGCACTCTAGTCTCAACTGGGTCTTTCTCAGAATCAACATGCATGAGTTTCTGATGAGGGTATCTTCACTTAACTGGAGTAGCACTAGTTAATGCATTAGTGCACCAACTGAATATTAACTCTTTATTAGTTCCTTAAACAGTTTGGAACTAATTTAACTAGACTTAACTTAGTAAACTGATTTAACTAATTACAACTCATACTCAACTCATCCTGGACCCCTATAATATAGGGAGAACATATACATGACTTCAGAAAGACTTCCAACTTGAAATTCCTAAGTTAACTGAGTCAATTCACTCTAGTTAACTATTACAAGTTGCTATGAGAATAAAATTCGATTTCAATTCTCAATTTAATTCAAGGACAAATTAAACTGGAATTTTTGGAATTTCAACACTCCATCTCAACAAGAAAGGAATTCAACTCGATCCCGATCCTGAACCTTTGGAATGTCCTGCATGCAACACCTCACTCTAGTGTTGTTGCTCTAGCGACTCCAGAAACAAAAAAAACATCCAACTTGAATCAAAATGATGCCTCTGTCATCAAATTCTATGACTGTTATTGCCTCTGTCGACTTAAAACTCTACGCTTTTATTGACTTTGCCTTTCTGCACTATTGTCAACCCTTCCCTACACTTCTTTAGTATCTAACTTCTCTAACCTCTATCGCTTTGATCTCTGACTGCATCAATCCCACTAATTTCTCTTGCTACTATGTACTTTGGGATCCCGTAGCAAGGTACGATCCATGAGATAAAACCACTCAATGGACCCTACCCAATTTCAGCCCTCTTGGGTCTATCACTTCACATTTCCGCACCTCACACCTAGAGGTATGTTTGCATGTGATCCCTCTGCCCACCTGGCTCGAAATTTCCCCCTACTGGAGGTCTCTACATGACTAGATGCCTCCAATCGGTATCCTCTCAGCTTCTCCAATTATGGTTTCTCCACAATTGTCTAAGACCGCTTCTTCTTTGCTTGAGTGGATCTCTCCACTCTGTCTCCTCTCAGCTTCTCTAGATGTGGTTGCTCCACAACTTCCTGAAGCTGCTTCAGAGGCCTCTTTTAGGGCTGCATGTTGAGAGGTAATTTACTCTCCCTATCAACTACCAAGTCTCTAACCTTTACCTTACTCCTCAAGGCTTTGCATGCATCTTGAACCTCAAGAGATATAGGTTCTTGACCTGTGCACCGATCTGTTTCACCTATCCCATTGTGATGTGTCTAAGGAAAACCTTTCCCTTAATAAAAACCCTATCATAGCCACCATCTTCCAATACGGCCACTAAAACAATATTCTTCTTTAGTCCTGGAACATACCTCACATCTATGATCTTGATAGGGGAGCCAGACTCCCTCTGAAAGGTAACCATACTGATTTCGGTAGCTCTATACCTCTCGTCATCTCTAAACTCTATGGTCTGCTTGAGGTCTTTCTCCTCAAAATCACTAAAGATATATCTATTCCTCGTCATAGGAATGAGGCACCACTATCAAGATACCACAGGCCTCCCATGGGAGTGTTGGCCATGCATGCAATGAGAGTGAAATAAAATTCGAATTGTGAAGCTAGAGCTTCACCTGTTGCTGCTGATGTCTGCTCCTTCTTTCTTGCTTTCTTCTATGGATAGTTCTTGGAAAGTTCCTATGCTAGTGACAATGAAAACACTTGACTTTCATCAATTCCATCTTCTTTCCGCCCTCATCACCTTGGGACATCTTTCCCTTTGCCTTCTTTTCCTTACTCTCTAAGGAAAAGTTCTCTTCCACTTCGTTGGAAGAGGTCCCATCTCTGGTGTTCCTCATGATCTCCTCCTACATCAAATCTGACCGCAATGATTCCCAATCTGGCAGCTTCTCTCGACCATTGATAGAGTCCTGATAACTATGCCAACTCTTTGGGAGTCCAAGAATAGAAAGACTCACCATATCATCCTCGGAAACTGTGATTCCAACACTTCCAAGTGCATCATGACATTGAGTGAACTTGGTCAAGTAATTTGGAATTGAGTCGACCACCTCCATCTTGGTTTTTTGAAGTTTATCTTTTAGTGCCAACTTCCTTTGGTCATTGTTATTCTGGAAAAGTTCCTTCAATGCTTTCCACATAGCATGCGGAGTTTCCTTCCCATGGAGGCTCGAGACAATGTGGTCTCAAACTCCCTCAAGGATTATCTGCCTCGCCGTTGCCACACACTTCTTCCATTCTGCCAGATTCTAAGCATTCAATGTTGGTGACTTAGGAATGTCCTGATCAATGAATTCCTTCAAGCCATTTTCCTCCAACATGGCCTCCATCCTATCCTTCAGGCTATATAATTTGAGCTGCCATCCTAGGCATACTCTAGCCTCAAATAGTAGAATTCCATATGTCGATCCCGAAGTATCTATTGCAAATTCGAATTTCACATGTAACCCAAAACTCAAAACTTTGAAATATCCTCTAGTATACTATTCTCAACTCTGATACCATGTATATAATCATGCAAATTCAAAATCTCATGTAATCTACTAAAATAAGAGACAAGAATCTACTTCTACTCTTTACAACGGAAGCACATAAAGATCAAGAAAAATAATAGACAAGAGGAAGAACATAAATGGCACATAACATAATAAATATCTGGGGAAAGCCATAACTCAAAACCCCACTATCTATATTGCATTAATTAGAAATCCAAGATGATAATACAATGCTTGTTCTCACAAGAACAATCCCAACACTCAGTAAAATCAATCTCCAACTCACAAGCAAACTCTTGGCCAACACTTATTCAATTATGCATCTCTCCAAATCCCTATTTCCTTGCACAATTCCTATGGTTGATTAGCCCATCTTAAAGGGAAATCAATGCATCCAAAACTGCGCAATCCCTTCTAGGTTCAGTTCCTAATTGCATGCACCATTTGTACAACTCAGAAAATTATACAACAAATAGTACATTGTCCCTGCACTCTAGTCTCATCCTGATTGCATGCACCATTTGTACAACTCAGAAAATTATACAACAAATAGTACATTGTCCCTGCACTCTAGTCTCAACTGGGTCTTTCTTAGAATCGACATACATGAGTTTCTGATGAGGGAATATTCAGTTAACTGGCGTAGCACTAGTTAATGCATTAGTGCACCAGCTGACTGTTAACTCTCTATTAGTTCCTCAAATAGTTTGGAACTAATTTAACTGGGCTTAACTTAGTAAAATGAGTTAACTAATTACAACTCATACTTAAATCATCCTGGACCCCTATAATATAGGGAGAACATATACATGACTTCATAAAGACTTCCAACTCGAACTTCCTAAGTTAACCAAATCAAATCACTCTAGTTAACTATTACAAGTTGCTAAGAATAAAATTCGATTTTAATTCTCAGTTTAATTCAAGGACAAATTAAACTAGAATTTATGGATTCTATTTTTAACATTTCTTGTTGATATTTTCAACAAGTACAACACAATGTATGCATAAATACACATGATACGACACATGCACATATACACAAAATATTCCAGAGGCTACACCATCTCTAATACTATAAAGAAGGCAATATCGCCTCCACTATTTTTTTCTTCTTTCCACACTTTTCCGCACGCGACCTTGACCCAAGTATTTGGTTCCTTCAATTTTCCATGCTTGTCCCAACATGTCATAGATCACATTGCTCTTTATCCGCTGATATATCTTTGAGAATTTCCTTTTCATAATGTAAACATGGACAAAATATAAGAGTCATGATCACATGTTATTAAAATGATAAATAAACCAAGGCTACTTCTTTCCTAATTGATTCCTCATACAACCTGAAATATTTTTGTGCCATCCACATATGCATTAACTGAAATTTTAAACTATCATTCTTCCACAATAACAATCCTGAAAAAAACATGTTAGTCACAATGGAATTCATATATGTATGTAAACATTAACATGATCATGAACATATCACATATTTGCATATGTAAATAAAGTTAAAGTCAAGAAAACTTCCATTGCGTCATTTTCATGGACCAAATGAACCCACTTGGTTGTCATACTATGTCCACTCAGTCATGGACACAACAAGTATTGATGTGTGTCACATAAAATTAGGGTTAGGTAAATCCTTGTATATAAGCAAAGCATGCATTGTTCAAGGGAATTATCCTTCCATAATTCCTCCATTTACCTTTTTGCTTCACATTTTGTTATGCAGTAATTTCCACCTACTTATATTTGTTCTATGTTTGTTGTGATGTTCAGGAGTAATTCTCCAACATATTCTAGGAATGACCTTTTATTTTTCCAGGCCAATCACTTAGATTAGAGTTCCTTATTACCTGGAACCTACTCAATACGCCTTTATTCATGTCAATTATATGCTTCCCCCCTTTTTCAACCTTCCTTGTTTCATTCTTGTGCCTTAGTTATGTGCAGGGCCTATCTCAAATAATACTTTTTGTTGGTCCTCTTCAACAACTCTCTTCCACAACTTTGTGGCCTCCCTGCCACATTCAATTGATTTGTCCAAAGCCCCCCAAGAATGAAAATCGAAAGGAAATTTCAAGACGAAAACAAAGGGAAATATTGCAAAAAGAAAATCCATAACAACAATCATAAGGAAAATTGCAGATAAAACATCATGGTCATGCATAGTCGGCAACCAAATGGTATCAAATCATATAGTTAAAATTTAAAAGCGTGACATAACAACATTAAAATAAAATTGTTCCCGAAAATTGGCTCAATGCCCCTAAGTCCAACATAAATGGCACTCTTGGTCATCATACAATTTCATATATGTGTATTTATGTATATCTGCGAAAAAAACTAGTCCAAGGCTCTCCTCAAGGTGTACAACAACTTTGAAGTCCCAATTTCCCTCTTGGTATTACACAAGGAAATTTCTTTTTTTTCAATGCATAAGCTTGTATCACAAGGCTGGAGGGGATGCTCCTTCTTCTTACTCGGAAGCTTACATTACTAGTTCATGTCCCTATAGCTCACAAGGGTTGTTCTCCTTCATTTTATACCTATGGAGATAGTCCTTTATTAACTGTTCCCCTCTACAGTGCCAATAGGGAAATATTATCTTTCCATTTTAAGCCTCATGGGGCCTCTTCTGGGCCTTTCTAGCAAGACTTCTCTCCACATATTGGAGACTAGTAATGTATTGCAGTGGCCTTTGAAGGCGAGACAAGTTCTTCTTCGGTATGGAATTCAAATTTTATTGATCCTTTTGTCTCTTGACAAGCCTCTAATTCTCTAGATTACAACTTTTAAGACCTGTCTTCAAATCCCTGATCTCGACTCTCATGTCCTTGAGCTCGGCCTCCAAATTCCCAAAGGTTATTTTTCTTTGGAGGGATTTCCCTCTTTCTTGTTCTTGATGGACTTGGACCATATCTTGTTGTACCATGCCATGATAAATTCTTCCTTTTACTGCCACTAAGTCTTGCTATATGCTTCCACATACAGTCAGTTGTTAGTGTATTAATGAAATATAATAATTATACCAGTTATCATCTTGACATGTTGATCCAATCACATTAACCTACAGCCATTCCCATAACCTTAAAATTGTTATCGGTCACATGTCTCAAACTAGGACAAAATTTAAATCATATGCATTAACTTGGTTTCAAAATTTAGAATACATATACACATATAAACATGTTACCATCATGCCATCACATATTTTAGAATTCAGTCTTTAATTTAAAGGAAAAACATAGTTAAAATCAACCTCTTTATTGAGACCACCAATCATGGAATTTGCAATCTCAAGGATGTCAGTTAGGAAACCATATGTCACATTAGCATATACCATCCTTATAATTTTCACATTTACAAAATGCATCATAGGACTTGCATGTACTCTTAAGTTAACACATAACCATTCCATTACAATGCTCCACCCAACACACTCTTTCACATGTAAATAATCAGCATACATTCCATGATCACATTCCTATAACTAGTACTTACAACAAGCATTTATCAAATCACTTGACTCTCTAATATAATCACAAATATTATACATCTAATCCATCGAGATTCTCTATCATATAACATAAAGACCATGGGATTCTCCCATCTAACCAACACACACACGCATATATATAGTCAACATAAACAAATTATTCCATGTAACACAAGAAATGCAGGGATTTCGTCAAAGTACCTCATATCATATATGCATTCACATGCTCATTCTTACCAAGCATGTAAATAATACACTACTTGTCCAAAGGTCTAGGGTTGAACCTTTGTCTACATTTCTTATATGATAGATCCCATCCAGTTCAAGTGTTGAACCTGGAAGCTATGATACTATTCTATAACATAACCTCTACCATCCCTAACACAAAACAAAGGTAGAAGGAGGAAATTACTATGCTGACCCAACTCCCAATGTCTTGTGATGGGAATGGGGTTTGAAAATATTTGACCTTTTTCTAGCTACCAAAAACCTTAAATAAACATCGCCATTGTATTCATCTCGTTGAAATATTTTCGGTGAAATAAAATTTTTCATTAATCAGGATTCAAAAACCAATTTTTTGTGCTCTCAAAGGTTTAATTGTAAACTTTTGCCGACTCATCTTGGTCTAATTTTCTCGACGAACGACCCTATCGAATTGTCCTAGTCGACTTTGCTCAATGAATGACCCTGTCAAATCATCTTGGTTGAATTTTCTCGATGATCAACACTTCCTACTCATTCTAGTCGACTTACCTTGACTAATAAGACTAGTTGAATGACCCAAACCAGTTGACTTACCTCAATTAACAAGACCAGTTGAACAACCCAAACCAGTCGACTAACCTCAACTAACAAGACTAATTTAATGACCCAAACTAGTCTACTTACCTTGACCAAGAAAGACAAGAAAAAAATACCCAAATTGGCCACTTGGCATCCACGTGGGCCCCATATGATTCCCATGTGGCATTCTACCCCTTCACAATTCCATAGTAAGGGTATTCCAACAGAGTGGTATGCTGATGTGGCATGCCACATTTCCATCTACCTACATGTTATATATAGGGGTATGTGTTAATATGGTTAGGGTCCCCTATTCCCATGCCAACCATAATACAATATGGTTCACGTGTTTAATTTAACACAAGTTCCACCCCCATTCAATCCAATGGCAAAGTTTTACACTACAAATCAACGACAATGGTGCAATGCGTACCCACACCCCTCTCTACAACATCATAGGGGGGGTGGGGTTTTGCATTTCTAGTTTTGGAACATGGGTTTTTCATCTTCGTCCAACAACCTCCATCCTCATGATGTTACCCCGAACGATATGTTGGTGGAGGTTTAGTGAAGGAACCCCCCCTCTCCGCTTACATTAGGTGGGATTTTCATTTGATACACACCTTATAATCAATGGCCCATCAAAGATATTAATCTATGCCAATGCAGGGGAACCATTCCTTGGTCCCGACTCTTGGCCACATATCCCCATTTCCATCTAGATTTTGAATTCCTAGACCCTGCACAAATATATATATATATATATATATATATATATATATATATATATATATATTTCTAACATTAACTTTGTTCTTGTGACAACACCATCCCTCTAGGGGTCCATCTCAATACGGTGCCACTATGGCTTATGCCACATCACCAGACCTAATGGCCCCACATTGAGAAAGAGTTAGGGATGACCCTCATCGCAAGGAACCACCTTGTGCACACAATAGTAGTCTGACTTCCTGACTTCTGACCTCAACGGGGCCTGACCTCTATGACATTACCTGAGTCCTGACCAGGCGGTCCTATCTGACTATGATATTAGGCTTGAATCTCGACTAACAAGTCTAACCCGACTAGCTCGACTCCACTTCTTTGGTTGGATACGAAGTCGCACTGAGTTGCATATTTTGACTGGATTTCCCAACCCCTGACCTAGTGGGTCCCATAGGGAAAACTTAGTCTACTTTTTAAGAATTTTCAACACTTAGAAAATTTTCAAAGTTTTCTCTTGTTCTAGCATAGGCCTATAGCACTCTGCCGACAACCATTTCTCAGCACTTGCATCTAATGCAATGCTAGAACAAGAGAAAACTTTGAAAACCAAGGGTTGGTTTCCATTGTTTTAATAGAATAATAATCATTACAAATGTCTACCCATCTCCTAATATTAAGGAAACTTAGACAATATTTATACTTAGGAAATGAAAGAAAGATTACATATCAATTGCATATAATCCTTTAAACTATAATTTATGCTTACAATAACATGGGAATTTATACCACTTTAAAACCATGAAGAATTCAGCATTGCTTATTCATATGAGAATGCCTCATTCCTCCAAATAAGCAAGGCCATCATTATTCAACATATTAAATAAGTGTAAAACATCCAAAGCATCTTGATGAGCTCAAACTCAGGGAGAAACACCAAAATCACCTCGTTATATACATATACAAACATAGGAAAGAGTCAGACCCTTATTGCACAGGAATGAATCTTCCCCTCTTAACAACACTAGAGTTCAACATTCCACATTGTTATCATAGGATAATAATTTCCGTTAGAATTATTACAAATATTAGACAGACACAAAAGTTTAAATCACTTCCCAGGGATCACATCAAAGATTAACATTAAAGGAATTTACGTTCCTGTTGTGCATGTAAATTCTCAGTGCGGACACAAACAATTCCTCTTGCCCAAGAGAGCAGGTCTAGCGACAAAAAAACAATCTATGGAAAATCTCCTTAATCTAGAATCAAA
Source organism: Pinus tabuliformis (assembly GCA_031772625.1). NCBI lineage: Eukaryota > Viridiplantae > Streptophyta > Pinopsida > Pinales > Pinaceae > Pinus > Pinus tabuliformis. The sequence goes on from CM062811.1 coordinate 1,093,178,611, forward strand.
TAAGAGGGCCTACCTCTTAGAACGCTATTGCGCTTGGTGATGATCCTTCTTCCTCACTCCAGCTACCTTTCGTTTCTTTCCTTCGAATACCTGAAACAAGAAAACAACAAATGTGATAGCATATAAATTGTATTCAACCTACTTAACAGGTCAAGGAACATTAAGCCATAAAGATGTAAGATAACACTTCATGTAGGAAATCAATCAATAGTTGTATTCATATAAATTCAGAGAGAGATTACAACCAATGCCTTGACGTTGCTGGTTTCCTCCGCTGTATCCGGGTTCCCACACTTCTACTAACATTTCATGGATAGCCCCAACAATGGAAGTTTTAAGGCCTCTTTCCTTTAGTCTCAAACCAAACCAAACACACTATTCTCCCTCAAACATACACTAGAAAGCTACAACCTATAGATGTCTTGCTGATTATTCAGGCTCCAAAAATACCAATACTGAAAACTAGTGAAGCTTGTAAAAGGAGGTTTTTATATAGCTTGGATAGAGGGGAGATAGTTCCTCTTATCATGGGAGAAGGCTTTATCTCTTGGGTTGGTTCCATCCTAATAGTGTAAAGAGCCCAAACTGACTTCCTCGGCTCCATCCAGTCCAACCATCTACCAGAGTTCCGTTACGAAGCTTCTAGACCTGGAAGCATTGAATCCATATTTAAAAAACTTGCCAAAATAGGGTTGGTGTGACTGTAAAATGGCTAAGTCTCTCCGTATGGAACTCGTGCTAGTTTTAATCTCTGCAAATCGGCGTGAGGAGGAAACTGGTCAGTAGCATTGGTCTTGTAAATTGGGGTAAAAGGAAGATTCTTGGGAAATGATGCAAGGGGAATTATTCTGCTCATGAAGAGGGACATACTGGGAGTTTCTTCATGATGGGAAAGCATGTAGGGTTCACTATATAGGTCCTCCAGGATCGTGGATGGGGAGTACAGGGACAGTGACAAAATGTTGTGTAACAGATGCCCCTAAATCGTGAAGGTGAAACTAGAGTGAGGGGTGAAATGCTTTGCAAGTAGATGCGGGGAACCAGAGTCCGTCGTCAGAAAACCTGCAAGCAAACATAGATACATATACACCACTAAAAACTCTAACAAATGATACATGAATCATGGTATGGACACATCCATTCAGAGAATGATCATGTAAATGGATCCAAGGCATGGGTGTAGCCATCCAATAGAGAGGATCATATCGAAATGAAGGTATGGTCGCAACCATCCATATAAAAGAGACATGTACATCAACGTGATCATGTCACATCACCTTGCAACTTGGACTTGTGTACTGTAAGACTAGGGTCTTGCGCTCCAACATGACCTGATCAAATTAAAAATCCTAACATGTGAATGAATGTGTTGAAGTCGAATATGCTATAAAGTCACTTGATTACCAGTCAATGATGTGAACTGTTAACAAGCGTGAGAGAAACCACCAGTAATGACAATGGCTCTCTAGGTACTAGCAGCACAGTTCTCGGAATGTGAATAAAGGAACTGAAGTCGAACACCCATGAAATCACCCGATCAAAAGCTAATGATGTGAACTTGTCGTCGAGTGCGAAGAACTTTTCATTAGGGCATACAAGCTCTAAGGTACTAGAAGGGAGTCCCTTAGCCAGCTTCCTTGATAATGAGCTGAAGTTGACATGAAGTGACCATGTCGAAGGATATCATGTGCTTGCGCTGTAAGTTGATCCTTCAGATGAGTCCGACCTAGTAAGGTTAATGAGCCCTGGGAAGGAGAATCTCATGTTCGTCATGGTGACGAATCCAATGTCGTTTAATGTTTTAACGAGTTCGACAAAGGTGTAACTCGATATCTTTTTCATGTTTAGACAGTTTGAAAAAGACATGGAAAAGAAAATTCGACATGGTACCTTTTCGTACATTTGTGTCTCTCGAGGCCAAAAATGTAGAAAATGATACTTGAGAGAACTGCTTGACCATTTTAGTCAAGAAGTACCTTTTTCATAAATAGTTTATGCCAGCCTGAAAAAGGGGTAAATGTATATTGGGTAAACGATGTTTTGCAGCCTTTAACGAGTTCAAAATGACAAGAACTCAGCAATATTTTTGTGTTTAACGAGTCGGAAAAGAGCTTGAAAGCAGACCCCCCATTTTTATTCTCTTTTACGAGTCAAAAAGGGAAAAATACTTGGCAATCTTTTCATTTGAGTTTTACGAGTCAAGAAAAGAGCTTCACTATGACTCCAGTACCATCATTAGTAATCCGTCACCTGTCATTGTACAAAAGGTGAATTCATTATCTAGTTCTTGGGGAAAAAATAGGTCAAAAATACTTTAAAAACCCTAATATTTCAAGAACAATGAATAAAAAAGGAAAAAGTAATTATTTTTTACCATTTTACCATTTTACCTTGTGTGAAGAACTTTTCACCCATTTGTGCCCTAGTTTTTTAGGAGCAGGTTGTGCGAGATCTGAGAAGCCATTCGACGATCCGTCAGTTGCAGGTAAGAGCCAAGATATTTAGCTTCATTTTCATTATTGTTTTTAACCATTTTTTGGATCTCTTGAGGAGGTTTTAGCAAAAAAAAATCGCCCTCGGTCGGCATGATTCCAGGCACGGAATCATGTCGATTGGGGGTTATGAACACTATCAAGCACATCGTCGGCACTACTGTTTTTAAAACAGTCACGTTGGCACTTTGAACATAAAAATTTCAAGCTTTTGCCCAATTTCTCTAATTGGATCCAAATTTTTCTAGCCAAAGATGTTTATTGACTTGATTGTATGGTTTTTGTAGGGAAAACATCGCAAAAAATGGTGGATTGGAAGGACCGTGAGCATGAGGACATTGACACACAAGTAATGACAGAACCAAATTGCTTGAATGCTCTGAGGAACTGTGGTCTCCTCAAATTTTTCCTCACACCGAGTCTGTGGGCTCAACCTGAATTACTATGGTATCTGATCAGCCTCTTGGATGTTAATCGGAAAGTTTTTATGATCCAGGACCAAGAACTGGTGTTGGAAACTTCCGACATTTATTTCATCACATGACTATCCAAAAAATGGGAACTAATCTGTATGGGTCAAGGCCTATTGGGGCAAGTGTGACCATGTTACTTGCAGAACACTTCCTGGAAGCACTAAAATCAAAGAGCGGCAAGAGAGAGATCATGACTGTTCAGGATCTTGTGCTGAGAGTGTTGTTGTTGACCATAAACAGAGTGGCTGGGGCTCAAGCACAACATGAAACAAACAAGTCAATATTTCAGTATGTTATTGACTATACGGCGCCGACTATCTTCAACTGGGCAGAAGCCTTGAAGGTAAACATGAAGTGCCAGCTATCAAAATCCAAGGTGGGAAACCTGAAGTAGTTCTGCTACGGTTCCATTCTAGTGACCTTCTTTCTAGAGCAAGTACCGCTATTTCACTACTAGCTTGCTGAGGTGGAACTGCCATTGCCACGAGACCCACAGATGGTCTATTGGAGTGCATTGATGCCTAGGATTACCGGGGGCCAACAGATGTCCTATAAGCCTGCCTTCTTCTTATGGCTACGACACCAGCTGATCATAGTAGAGGATTGGCCCTATAGCGATACCGACTTCCGCGGTGATCCAGATATATCACTCCCAATGGGAAAGGAGTATGGCGATGGAGGTAAAAAGAAACAATTTTAATTTTTAATTTTTTATTGTTTTTGAGATATATGCATTCATGACATTTTGATTTTATAAATGCAGATGTTGGACCAGAGCATCCTGCCGAGATGTCCCCAATTGCTAGGTGCATTGCTCGACAGTTCGATGTCTCTCCTTTTCAGGAAGGAAGCGATAATGAGGAGGAGATCACACTGAACCTTGAGGGAGTGACCCACGGTATCCCAGAGTATGCCCGAGTGGGTGACATCCCACAACAATATCAGAGGCACACAGTGGGGGTATTAGATCGGATCCGTCGACTACTAACTTGTGTAGTACGAGAAGTTACGTGCTACCATGAGCATCATGCTGAGTAGTGCATAGGTCTAGCATTCCACATTTTTTAGGCTTGCGAGGCATGGATGTATAAGGCCTGCAAGCCACGGATGTATTTGAACACACATATTATTTTTTGGGGTTTTGATGTATGACAAACATTATCGACATATATAGATATATGCTATATTTCCTTGCTTACTATGGTACGAATGTTTTTTTTTTGATTTTTTACATGTTTTGTAAATGTTTATCCAGCACATAATTAGCTAATGCATCTGTCAATGTATTAATGTGCCTAGGAATATGATGATATGTAATGTAATCAAAATTTCTCTCCAATAGATGAATACGTAGATACATTCTCAATATTTGAGGGTTTCTGACGGAATATTTCCCAATGAGTTGAAGAAAAACAAGTTGTGAATCAAGGTTGAAAACCAATTCCCAGATGTCAAGAGCGATAGCTTCTAACAAAAATTTGATAACTACACTATACTCAGTGATGTTATTAGCTATTTGACCTAGAAAAATACCTTGAAGATCAATCAACTCACCATGGGGGTCATAAATGGCCCATGTCATGGATGATATATTCTGGGTACTACGGAAAGCACCATCAGCGAAATCGATGTGAGGAGACACTGACATCTGCAAAGCAGGTAGAAACATAATAAGCAGGAAAGTTGCTTGCAAAACAACACACCAAACCACACTGCAAAAAAATGAATAACACACTATTGTATAAAAGTAGCCATGCAAGATTACCTAAGCATAGTACTTTTTGAGAGAGTCCATGCTCGAACTGGGGTAAAAAATTAGCACAGCTGAAAACTGGAGTTTTACCATTGACATAACGAGTAACCATTGACTCGGCCAAATAGTAGAGTATAACTCATATAAGGTTTTGCCCCCATGCCCCCTGGTCGAGGGAGGGTTACGAGGCATAAGATGAAAACCCCATTGCAATAATGGGTAATCGATAAAAACTTGGGGAGGGAGAAAAAACCTGAATCTATGAAGAGATAAAGGTGCCCCTAGTTGAAAGATCTTGACAATGTCAAGAGAAACTGGCATGTTAATAGGCATCAGAGAAGAGAACTTCTCAAGACACATAGACATGACGTTGGGCCATATAATAATGAGGAATGATGACGAGTGTCATTCCAAGGTACTTACTCCAGAGACATTATTTCCATGATACTCTCGTCAGAAAGAAAAGTCTTGACTAAGGGATTGGGGGATTCCAATGAACCAAGCCATGGGGACTGAGAATACACATCGAGAGATGTTCTTCAAACAGGATGATCATAGGATACTGAAGGCGAAGCCAAAACAATTTCCACATAATTAATTTTGGTAGGACTTAATGGTATAACCTCACCTCATGTATCAACAAGATCTGATGAGGGAATCACCCAAGGATCAAGCTTGACCGAAATCATGTTGACAGAGGCAACATGAGGAGGTGGGAGCAGAAAAATACCCATGAAGGCAGGATCTTAAAGATTCCTGCACCCACACTCTGATAAGGAGCATTAGTGTGCTTAACATGCAGAACATTTCCATCCGAGGAGGAAGAGGCAAATAAGGATAGTTGGTTGACTGTGACTATCTTCCCTGATAGGTAAAATGAATCACACGGAAAAGGGAGGAGGCTACAACATGCATGGCATGGGTCCAACTACGTCCGAGTAGAAGATTATAGTTAAGAATAACATCAATGATCTCTACCTTGACGTGTACTATCTTGCCTTCCAAAGTAATGGCAAGGTTGAAAAGGACATCGAATGGTCATGAATCACGTTCGTCAAAAGATTCCAAAGTGTTAGGGGACTGATTCAGAGTAGGAGAACCAATTGCCTTCAAACAAGTGACTGACATGATGTAGGTGGAAGCACCTTCATTGATGACAGACCTATGAATGGTTTTCTCATTTATGATCACTTGAATGAGAAAGTCAATTTGATGAGGTAAACATGGAAAGTGGTTTTCTAGGTCAAAACAAATGAGATTAGAGTCAGTTGGATCAATACCCCCAATAGCCGATAGTAATGATTTTCGATATGTGATTTACGCCGAAATTCTTCTTATAAAAACTTCTCAACAAAGTAATGATTTTCGTTGAGAAGGACAACTTTGAAGGACCTCGAGAGCAAACATAGTTGATGGCGCTTAAGCCAAATCTTCAACAATGTTATAATGTTGAGCGGCTCGAGTTTTTGGATTGTACGAGGACTTTCATAGCACACCTCGAGAAGGTGATCGAATGGCGGAATCAGGATTAGGTCGCTCTATATGGAGAGGACCAGAACTAGGTGGGGCAGAAGAAGAAGGGGTACCTTATTTATCTTTCCCTGTTGTTAGGGTAGGAGTTTGATAATATTTTGACTTGGTAGCCATGTTAATTGGTGTATTCATCATGAACACTTGTGAACCTGTGGAAGCGGATGACTGAGGTTGGTCTACCATTTGGGTCTGTTGGGACGAAAAGGGCTCTTTTAGGATAGTTGGGGTCCCTTTGAGAAAATGACTAACTTCAGATCGTCTGGGACAATCCTTAGTATAGTGATCCTCTTCACAGATGAGGCATGGATATTTGAGCTTCTGCTGGGAAGCATTTCCAGCAGATGACTTAGGAGGACCCTGTTTTGGGGCATCGACTTTACCCTTTCCTTTGCCTTTCTTCTTACCTTTAGAGGATTTTTCCGTTGCGGTAGACTGGATAGTGTGAACCTATGAGGTTTTAGCAGGGCCAGATGAATTGCGAGAGGAATCATTGGAAGTAGTGTTGGACACCGACTTCTATTTGGAAGAAGATTTTGTAGGGGTCTGAGTCACTGAACCAATTACTCCATCAACAAGAGGTGTAGCCAAATACTTAGATGTCGTCAGATCAGATGATGGTCTGGGCACATCGGGTAACACATCATATAATGTGTCGATTGTGAATAGACGATGTTTAGATACTGGGCACACACGATGGCTTGTTCCTCAGTGACACATCCACCCATAGAAATGTCCTCAACAATTTTGTTGATGAATGATTTGGTGAACCACTTGGTCAACGACTGATAAACAATATCAAACTTAATTAGGCAATGCCTACGTCTCCATTCATGGATGTGATTGAAGATGTGGGTCGTAGTGTCTTGCTTGAGCGACGTTAGTAGATGGGTGTCAGTTTCATAGTGAACCGGAAACTAGAAATGTATGAGAAAGGCCATGGTGAGAGTGTTAAAGTCATGATAGGTATTTCAAGGTAGCTCGATATACCACTTGGCTGCAGCACCTATAAGAGTTTGTTGGAAAAGCGAATGGAATCATCAACGTAGCAATTCGAGGAGCACCAGAGGTGATATGTCATCACGTGGGCTTGTGGATCCTCTTTCGCTTTTCCTTAAAACTTCAGACAATCACTCGGGATCTTGGATGGAACTGTAGGCCAATATGGTGAATGAAGAATCGGGTGATTCATGAGTCTAGACACTTCTGGAAATTCCAGTGTAGCCATGAATGACAATTGGTATTGAAAGGCATTTGAGGTTGATAAGGGGACCCAACTGGCAGGGCCCATCCCTGCTGGTAAGGATTTTGTCCCCATAGTGGAGGATTTTGTCCATATGGAATTTGATTTTTCCCCCACTATAGGTTACCTTGTCCATAGGGAAGATTCTGACCTTGAAAGCCCTGAAACTGTCTAGACATAGGCTGCTGATAAGCAAGATACAGGTTAAAAGGTGGTTGAGCTTGTTGGCCTTGGACATACAGATTTTTCACCTGATGTCCCTAAGCATAAGGGTTTGAACCTGCTGCCCTTGGACAAAAGGGTTTTGGACCTGCTGCCCTTGGATGTAAGGCTTTTTCACTTTCTACCCTTGGACATAAGGATTTTGTGCCTGCTATTGCAGGACTTGACCTTGACCCTACCCTTGCAAAGGTTGACCCTATTGATATGAGTATAAGGGTTGTTGCTTCCCAGGTTGACCTTGTTACTGCAAGGGTTGACCTTGTGGCTGTAAAGGTTGTCCCTGTGGCTGCATAGGTTGACCTTGCGAAGGAATAGGTTGGGAGGATTGCAGCGCATACTGCACTTGTGGCTGCATGGTTTGTTGCAACGGCTGCGAGGGTTTCCCCTGTGGTTGTTGCAGTTGTCCTTGTTGCGGCATCATCTGGCCTTACTGCAATGAAGGTTTCCCTTGCTGTTGTAGAAGTTGTCCTTGCTACTGTACTTGAACAGTTCCCGGAATGACACCTTGAAAGTTCCCAAACTGTTTCTGGCCATATCCACCAGGAGCGACGGATGGACCAGGCTGGACATAAGGTCCAGGCTAAGGGATATAAGGTGGATTAGCCATCGCTTGTGAGCCATATGGAACATAAGGAGGTTAGTACTAAACCTGATCCATATTAGGCTGCTGGTACTGGATGTTACTTGACCCAGATGGACCAATAGGGTTTGGCTGTTGGTACTGGACATTACTCAATCCAACAGGACCAACAGGGTTTAGAATGGCACCTGAAGAGGGCTGGTTCATTCCAACCATGTGAGCTTATGAGCCACTCACATTTGTTGTACCAGACATCATAGAAACATTCAGATTTTTCCCCCCAAGTGGTGGCACAACCTGTCCACTTATTGGAGGGATCAAAGAACTGACAAAGACATGACTCGATACCGTCGGTTGAACCAGATGGGTTAATTGGACCGATGAAAAAAGAGGATTACTTGGACTGATGAAACAAGAGGATTTTGAATGGTGGGTTGCACCGGGACTGAAGTAACTGCAGAGTGCACCATCGGTTGGGAGGTCGGGTTCTGAATGAACGGACCTGAGGTAGGCATAGTGCCATATGCCTAGATAGGGCTGTGATATAGCGATGAGGCAGTAGGCATTCCTAAAACCAACTGAGCTAAGGTCACGTAATTATGCAATAACTCAGGATGAACATTGGTCAAAATGCTTCCCGTGTAAGGGAAACCTTCAAGAGGGAAATGATATTCCCGCTCCTCGACTGTGTATGGATTGGAAACCTCCAAGTGACCGGGAGAGGAGGCTGGGATTTTTCCTTCTGATTCCATGGGTGAAAATAGGTGACGACAGACTATCGAAGATGTTCAAGGATGTTAGGTTCCTATACCAATAGGAGTCATAATTTTGAATGACTAATGTTAAGCCTTGTAATATTTTACATACCTTTGCTTTCTGCAAATGTTTTCCATATTAAAAATTTAAAAAATGTAAAGAGGGTATGTCCTAAAAGAAAAATAAAAGGACAAAAGAATAAGAAGAGGCCCAAAAAATGAAAATATATGAACCCCAAAAACAAAAAGAGACCATGAAAGTGAGCAAGTCAAAAAGCCACTAATATTTACTTTTATACATAATAATGATTGTGTGCAACTTGTTACTCATGCCACAATCCATGATAGTCAAATTGTTTAAACTTGGCTATTTCATGCTTTGAATTTTATGTTTATAGTTAGAGAATAAAATCTGACCAAACAGTTTAACCTTGGCAGATTATTAGATAGGTAGAGAAAATAAAAGGATCTCATCAGTTTAATCTGAGCCCTTGGATGATATAAGGTTAGAATTAAATAGTTTACTTTGTAAAAGAAAAGAAAAATATTGATAAGGGTTTGCTAACCCAAATGCACCCAAATAAAGTGAAGAAAAAATGGTAGGGTAAGTAGAGGAAAGGTTGCAGAAATATCAAGTTCATTGCATAAAAGCACTTATGTCATGTTTAGATACATCTTTCAATGTGCATAAACAATAAACAAAGCAGGCACAATGGTTTTCAAATGTGTTTTAATTAACATCCCCCCACTCACTTCACCCCTTTTACTTATTAATTTCCCCCATCAAGATGCTCTAAGTACTTAAAATCCTTTAAGTAAAAAAGGCTCAAAGCATTTCTTTGACTTCTAGAGGGACCGGACCCTCGGCTTAATGACTTACGGGGACAAGTACTAGAACCCCCTTCATGAAAACACATTCCCCCTTCATAAAATCTGTTTCCCCTCATTACCCTAAGAAAATACCTTTTCCTAAGGTTTAAACACCTTTTACCTAGGAAAAGTAATACCCCCCCGTATAAAACCCTTTCGCACAAAAAACCCACAAAAAAGCCTTTTTTCCTAAGTATAAAGCTAAGTGCGTGAATGTTTTACTTTACCCTTGTACTAAGGAAAAACCCACTCCGCCATCACATTTTCATATTAATCACTAACATTATTATAGAAATCCCGTTATAAACCCTTTTCCCGTATAGTAATTAAATCCCTATATAAAATACCCCAACCTTTGGTTTTAATAAAAACTAATAGAAATTACCCATACCCCGATATAACCTTACTTAGTTTACCTAATCCCGGTAAACTTAAGTTAATCCCGTTATTAACCTCACCTGACTCCCTAATCCCTCATTAAACCCGCCCGATCATTTTAAACTTGTGATTTATCCCTAAACTAATCCCAACCTGCCATGATTAAACCCCTGGGCCCCCCATCAACTCCCGTTCATTTCCCCCTACGCGGCTCTTCCGCCCAACTACTGTTTGATCATCGACCTCCCTCATACAACGGCGCACAGCCATATTGGCTGCGCCCAATGGTTGAACGTTAACCACCTGATAAAGTGGTTTTCCCAAACCCCCCGAATGCTATGTGTCGTGCTCTAAGGTACATCGGTGACCCCTCCCAAAAAACGCCCTCACCACAAAGCGGTGTGATGGCCCTCCAAAACCACTTCCCCACTTAATCGAAAAACCGTCAACTGTTCATCCAAAAGTGAACCCACCAAAACTAATTATTATCTCCATAAAAGGTCGTGAAGCCCTCTTTCGCCCTTTTTTCATGTATTCTCTTTGTAAACTCTGTGAACCATTGCAATCCCTATAAATTCCAAATTTACCAACAGACTTCCAATTCTGCTCCAGAAGACGTTGTAGACAACCCAGCTGACCTTTTCAGTCCATACCAGGACTACGCCAACCACTGCAGCTACCGTGAACCATCATTTTTAGAGCCAATTCACCCAATTCTAGGTATTTCACCACGAATTACCTCTTACCCCTTCAAATTTCGAAACCTTTAGCCTGTGCAGTGTTTTAATTTAAAAATTGATTAAGAATACTACCAATTTAAGAACTTCTTGCCTAAACCCTATGAAAATCCCAAAACCTTTGATAAAACCCCCAGAGCCTAATTCAAATCCACAAGAACTGAATTATGGCTGCCCCTATCACCATGGACGTTAGACCCATTACCACTCCACACTTAGACCTGGACCACCTTCCCCTGGATGACAGGGATTTCCAAATCAAAGATACAACTTCAATAGAGCTCCTGCTCAAAATTCATTGCTTAAGCAAAGACAAACACCTGAACCATACAAATGATATTGGCCTTTGGGAGTCCAATTTACCTAGATACCAGTTCCCCCAAGTTTATATCTTTCCAAAAGTTGTTCATATGTGCTATGCATGCTATGTCCCTAGCCATAGAGCCATAATTTTTCATGACTAGAAGGTTCTATTCACTATCATAGCTGAGTCCATTAATGAAATGCTGCAGTTCCAACCAGGGTCAAACCTAACCCCACTCTCAATTGGAGACCTGTTGGACCAGTATCCTAATCTAAGCCCATTAAGATTGGCCCAGTTGTTCTAAACCTTCATTGTAGAGGAAAAGCACATCCCTAAGGACCCCCCTCCATATATGTCAGCTATTTTCTCTAAATGGGGCCAGTACATTATGACCATGATATCATGTGTTTTTGGTTACACTACAAGTGAATATATTGGTGAACTTATTCTTGCCTTCATGTCCATTTATACCCCAGGGCAGCCTCCTGCAACCACATATGACTTTGCCAAATTCATAGCTGATAGAATGCATGAGCAGTTCACAAGAATGGGCAATGAGAGAGTATCCAAATAATCCTTTGTATTGTACCATCTATTTTTGTATTATCAGTCGGATAAGTTTCCTTTCACTCTCCAGAAGCTTGACACTAGGGGCCAGCCCAGATCTGTCATTTTTTGGACCCCCACTCTTCCATAAGTATGGATCACCATATACATACTCAGACTTCATAGGTCCTTTTGTGTATCCAATCATGACTATGCTCACAGGAAATCCTCCACCTAGGATAAGTTTAGAAATAAAAAGAGTCCTCCAACTTTCCAAGCAAACCAAAGTGGGAGATTGGTACCTTTACCAAAACCACACAAATAAAAATATATGGTTACCTGCTTACACCATATAAGTTGCCAAGATACCTCCCTATGAGGTTGTTTGCCTTAGAATATTACAGACAGATCATCAATAAAGATGAAGTAAACTTTGTCATTGCCAAGAAGAAGGCCCATTTCAAAATCAAAGACTAGTTAGGTCCCTTCATATGCAATTCCAAAGAGGCAGGGAAAGAGGCAGACCTAATCCTACAAGGCATGAAATTCCAAAGGAGTTTTGTATGGAGATATGACCCTTTAGAAGTCATTACCAAGAAAAGGCAAAAGGTCAAGCTAGGACCTTTATCCACCACCCCATACTAGAGATAGAGGCATATGCCAATCAGACAGATTGGGTGGCAAACACCTTAGTAGAAAAAGACATCACAAGGGTAGATGTAGAAAATGCTCTGATTGATTTGGAAAAAAAGCTTGATGAGAGCTCTTTTCTACCATAAGAGCAAGAAAGAGCCATGAGCACCCCACCAGTCATGCAGACTCCTCAAAACAAGGAGGAAAATCCTAAAATAAGCAGAGAATAAGCCTCCACCTCACCTATGAATACATCTGAGGCACAATGTGAAACTGGTCACAGTAAGAGGCACAGATTCAATCTTGTCTTTTAACAGGAAAATACGGAAGAGTCAGTACATGTGACCACCACAGAAACAGACAGAAGCAGGGCCACCACTCCTTCTACAGACATGCAGGAGCCTTCCACATTACAAACTCAGTTATTAGAAAGGCATATAAGTTTAGAAGTGTCCTCATTCGATAGGCCTGCTGACAAGGACAAAGACTTAAAAGACAAGTATAAAGACATCAAAATGAGGAATGAGAAGCTTAAAGCCCAAACTTATGCTCAATACCTAAAGCTCACTCCCACAAATCAAACAAGGTTGATGTCAGCCTTTGATATCAAGGAGGGAAAGGTGCAAATGTCCTTTATGAAGCCTACAACATAGCAGCCCAAAACATCATCAGATTTCAAGAGAGTTGACTTTGAAGTATTGGCAAGGGACATTCATCCCATAGAACAAATAGAACTACATAAACAGGATGGAGAAATGATATACTCCACCCTTACAGGTAAAGCCATAGCTGACCATAATTTACAAAGTTCATTGAATAATATCTCAGCACAGTTTCAGTTGGAAAAGGCCTCCTCACATGCCAAGGATACCAGAATTTAGTCTTTGCAAGACTTAATTATTAAATTGGGATACGATACCAAGGATATTAAAGCTACAGAGTAGATCATAAATAAGAAAAACGATGATATTGCTGCTCTCAGGAAGCAATTGAAAATCCCCCCCAGCTACAACATCCTCAAACGCTGGAAGTTTTGGAGACCCAACAAAAGCATGAGTTGATGGACTTGGTCCTCCAACTCAATGATCAACTAAGGTAAATAGAGAAAGAATTGGATAATTTAATCCAAATGAAACAAACTTACATTGCATCAACTTCTACAAACATCATCCCTACAGTTTCTATAGCAGTTCCTTCTACACTGGCAGCTTCACTAACACCTACAACTCCACCTGCCACATCATTTCCAGTTATAGCAGAGTCTACGACAACAGGTACATTAGGAGAGGATGCAGATAAATTAGTTGAGGCCATGAAAGAAATGTCCATCCAAGCCACTGAAATGAACAGAGTAAGAGAAAAGGTGGCAAGTTTAGAAACTGATTACAAACTTGCCTAGATTATGCAAAAAGAAGAAGCTCAGAAGGCCAACAGGATGAGTGAAAAGGTCAAAGCCTTGGAAAAGGACCTAACATTAGAGAAACCCCTTAAACAGGCTAAGGAACTGTTATGGGCCAATATCATTGACTCTGTTAATGATATTTGGCCATCAATTCAAGTTATTTTGAACAAACAAAATTAATAAAGATAGCTACGGAAGCTATCCAGAAAGTGAAGGAGGAGTTGGGAGACATGCCCGAGGATGCCAATAGACTCATCCACTTCCTCAACAACAAGAACAGGTATGAAACCCATGAGTTGTACATAGAAGATAGAATTGAAACTATTTTGGAAATAAGAAAGGTTCTTTCCAAGAGGAACCTAATGCTAAACTTGGAGGAAAAGTGCCAGAACATGCAGGTAGCCATTGATAGATTCCTGGAAAAATTCCAAATTTTGAGAGAGAAAGGATTGCCCAGTCCATTGGTCACCAATGACAAGCTTATGACACAATAGGACTATGACAATAGACTCAGGTAGTTGGCTAGAGAACAAGCTAGCACTTCAGCAATTAAAACCCTGCCAACAGGCAAAGTTTTATATAACACATTTGAGAACCTGTTTTTCCTCCAGCATGAGGTAAAACACTTATTCATCACCAAGCCCAATTTTTCCAAGTATACTGAAGCTGATGAGATATACCGAAGGATGATGAATGTCAAGTTACCTGACAATGAATGGTGGGAAAGAAATGAATGATTTACTATAAGAAATTCACAGCAAAAAGGTTACCATATAGTGAAAAGTGGAACAACAGAGTAAACAGGTGAAGACAGGTCAACATGCCAAAGTGTATCAGTGTCAAAGAGTATCATAGGATAGTCAAAGGTTAATAAGACTTTCATACTTGAAAGATCAAACAGAAAGGCAGCCAAAAGGGCTAAAACCAACCATAAAGGCCAACAGTACCATAATAAAGGGGACAGCATCAAAGTAGTTCAATAGCTGTCTCTATCTTCCTGCAGGAAGATATTTTATTTTCCTAGATTAAATCTCAAGTTAGTTTGAGATATTTTGTAATAATTTTTTGTATAAATACTTCAAAATTCGAAGTATGTAGGGTGGATTCTTAGACATTTCTACATACCTTTTGATCAAAAGACTGTAAGCTATTGTATCACTGATTGGACTAGCAAGCTGGATTAATGAATAAAGACAAGACATTTCACATGATTCATGTGTAGAGCAAAGTGTAGACAAGTATTTTCTCTTGTGTTGTTATCTTTCTTAAAGTTTTTCCACCATCTTTATTGTATATCTGAAATCTGAATGTTATAATATGGAATGATATCTCAAAATTTTCTTCATTGCACTCTATTTTAACTATTAGGCATTTTAATGTTTTCTACTAATTATCTAAATTAAGGAATCCTTGATTTCTCCTTAGTTTAGGTAGTTTCCCTGTAATCTATAGCAAAGGATTCTTAATTTCCCTTTGTTCATGATTATCCTCCGCTCCTGATTTTAATCCCGATCTAAGAATTCCCAAATGTTCTCTCACCCTAGTTAAGATCATTTCACCCATCTGGCCCAAAGACCTGCACTTTCCTTTGCTATCTTGCCCTCTGAACACTCCCTTTAGTGAGTTAAATCCAGTTTTGCTAACCTTCTTTGACTCCATAGCCCAATGGTCCAAAAACATCCTTTTATCCATCTGTTTTAAGGATTCCACCATCCAACCTTCAATACAAATCAAAACCCCCTGAACCTTAAGAACTAGCCTAAAATCCCAGCAAACAAAGCTAAATCATATAGAGAGAGCCCTCTTTGAGCCATAGGTTGGCTAGAGCCTATGCTTAAAATATTGGTTTGTGGTTACCTCGGTCTTTTCCTTCTTCTGATAACTTCTAGGGAAAAAATCTAAGTGATAACAGAGGGGATAATTCCAAAGGAATACCCGACTGATCGTACGAACTATATGGATTCTGTGGTGATATCACAACAGTATCAAACAAAGGATTCAAAGGATAAACAACTAGTCCAAGATGACCTTCAGAAGTCGGCGGACTCTTGGGAGTTTGGATAGGATTATCCAGAGATTTCGAGCCAATGTCAGGAAGTGATCCAGTTGCTGAGGAAGGGGGGGATGAGATGACAAAGGTTGAATGCTCAGAACAATTCCAAGTTCAACACCTTGGTCCTCAAGTGATTGCAGCAATTTAGGAAAAGGCTCCTCAGATGATCTTTCAGATAGAGGAGAGGAAGAGGAACTAGGTGAACTGGCTGGTTCATCCACGATGATTTTCTCTCAATTAACCATAAGAGAGAGATTGATTCCAAGGCTTTAAAATGTATTTAAAGGTATACTCACAATGTGGTCTAGAAAAAGACTAACAGGAATGTTATATGAATGTGGGCAACAATTTTTTAAGACGCAAAAACAAACTGGTGCTCTTTCATGTTTTAAGAGTTGAGAAAGAAGAAAAGGTGACTCTATCACTTTCGGTTTGAAACGAGCTCAGAAGGACAAGCGCTCGGATGATATTTTATATTTATGGAGTCAAAAATATCAAAATGACTACTCATGATGATCTAGGCAAAAGGGATTACTAGGTAACCGTGAACTGCAGAATATTGCTTGGTAAAACGAGAAGTACGGGTAGGCAATCTCCCTGAATGTTGTGTTCAGTGTATCATGTTTACAAGGAGGCAGACTTAGCTTCCTATGGATAAAGGATTGCAACCTAGAGGGGTCTCCCTTTATATACACAACGATACGGGGAGCACAAGTCCGTACTAGCGTTGTCTAGTGCTGAAGTGAATGATAGGTGCTAGGTTTAAAGACGTCGGAACACGTCTCTAGCCTAGACCTTCTAAATGTGATCGTTAGGTTTCAAATGCGCCTTAGGTTAATTGAATACATTTTAGAGTTTATATTGAAATTATGTCTCGGTTTTCAAAGCCTTATCGATGCAACTCAAAAAACTCCTATATGCAGCTAAATGAGACAAGACCCTTTCAATTCGATGAATTGTTTACATTAATGAGAGTAGAAAACACACTTAATGCAACAAACAAGCAATTGAAAGCAAAATGACCCTTTCACTATTTCGCTTTTTTGAAAACAAAATGATGAAAAACTCTTTCCAATTCCTATCTTTCCTATGAAAGGCACTTCAAGTAGTCCTTTCACTAGTAAAGAGAATTAATTTCTTTTCCAATGCAAATGACGATTCAACTCTAGTCTTGAATGATGCTAAATAATGTAACATATTGATTCAAAAAACTAGAATTATGTATTTTTCAATGAAATGAGAAAACAAATCTTTCACAAATACTTCAATGAAAACTTTTCAAATCAATCAACCTCAAGTAAATGCAAGGCACAAAAATAATTTATTCCAAACTAATGATGCAAAGACTCAACCAAGAACAAGATGAGCAATGTGATCTATGCCCGAAAAGAGATGCTTAATCAACAAAGAAAACTTTTCAAACTTGTTAAATGAAAATCAAAGCAACAAAAGGACTAACAAACGAAATGAAAGGAGCAACTTGAATTGCTAAGCACACAAGCAGGTGAATGAATGACAACCTAGATGCCCTAGGGTTCCAAACCACCCAAGAACTCAAGAAACAAATTGAAGAAAAGGAAAACCAAACAAGCATATAAACCAAGCTAAAAGAGCTTTCCAGTAAGGGATAACACATTCAAACCAAGCTTAGAGACAAAAATCAGAAGGGCAAGACACATTGATTATGATCTAGGGGAAACCCTGATCTTCACCTACAGGAATCAATGTGACTGCCTAACTAACTTCAAGTGCCAGAAGGGGGTCAGCACAAATTTTTTTGAGAAAATCACATTGATCGGTGTGATTGTCAGAAAAATAAATGCACTGACCGAGGATTCAAGGAAAAAAAAAAATTCAAAGGCCAAAACCAAAATTGCCACTATAAATTTCAAACTCATAGCAGTAAATCAGGCAAAGCAGAGAACTCTAAAGGGAAATGGCGATACTAGAAAATTTCACACAAAACCATAAAATGACAATAAATCAAACAGAGGGATTGGTTCCTGTTGAGGCCTCGAAATTCGTAGCAACAACATCGGGGAAACCACCCGGTCCGGAACTTAGTGCAGCTCCTTTTCCGTTTGGAATAGTGGCTCCGACTGGGGATAACGGGACCAGTTTCCCAAAGATTATAAGTGAACGGGATGGATGGATGATTTAAGATATGAAATGATAATAAACAAAATAACTAAACTATAAAAGAAATGCAAAAAACTATAAGCTAATCCCGGGACTTATCAATTCGGACAGTACAGCGTTTAATAAACTATGCTTAATGACAGGCATATAGATGACACTAACAACAAGCATAGATGTTTAATCATTTGAGATTGCTCTGCGTAAGTAGTTACGCAGAGCTATAATAGCGAATTACTGTACTCAGTCATTTATATCATTGATACATACATGGGTGAAAGATAACAAATCTCAAAACATTCAATAGTGATATGAAATGAAGACCTGTTGTTGTATTATATACATGTATTCAATAATAGCAAAGTAATAACACAGCAATTCATATAACTGAAAAGAGAACAGATACAGATAATAGTACCATGCAAGCTGTTTGATCAATCCAATGTATTAATCGCTATGTAGCAGTCCTTCCTTCCAACCAGAAAGCATTCCAAGCAAACGACAATAGTGCACAATTTACTTAAACAACATTCCAAGTAAAATTAAGGACCAGTGGTCGAGTTTCAAAAAGAATATGGACTGAAGCACAATAGTGCAAACTTCAGCCTTTTAGTCTTTTACAAAATTTTACGACCCTTTCCAAAACAATGAAAGGGTCTATAAATACTATTCTAATCTAACTATTAAATATCTAAAAACTGAAAACTAAGAAATCGGCATCAACAAATATCATCTTGCAATTTGGGTGAATCGGCAGTCGGTGGCGATGCTTCAGTCAGCTGTCTCTTTGCCTTTACTCTTTCGCTGACATATAGCCAGCATTGGCTCTACTTCAGGTGGAGTATTGAGGCGAGAAGTCAGCTGTGCATCATATGTGGCATCTTGGAAATCGGCAATCAGGTATTGGAGAGCGTCGGTTAGACAGTTGAGAGCCGACCTTTGAGAATGCGGTTTAATCAAGAAAAGCCAGTATGCATCGGAGGTCAAGGTATTTACTCCAGCAATTAACCGCCCTTGTTCTTCCAGCTTAAGATAATTCTTATGCTCCAGCATATTTGCGGTTGTTATATTTCCAGGTGTGCATTGTGAAATCATATTAGCCAGATACAATGTATCATTGACTATATTGATCATGTTCGTGGAAATTGTTTTGCATCTGGATGCTGCCCTCTCTGCCTTCATTACCTGTGTTTCCCATTCCATGAAAAGTATGTTCTTGTATGTTTCACTGATTCGGGCTAAATTAGCAGCTTGCCCTTCTGGAGTATCTTGCCATTCAATATATTCTATTATTTCATCTTCGGCCTGATCCAAGTTAGTCCTGGCTTTCTCGATTTGCTTACATACTGCTGTAGATATATCACAAAGTGACTCAGCCTCAACTAGTTGTCGGCACAAAAGTCTAATCTGGGATATTAAAGCGCCGTTTATCAGAGTTGCCTCTGTTCTGAAATCTTCAATGCTCTTGGCGCCTTTAATACCTTCAAGTTGTGCTGAGAGCTGAACTATTTGATCTTCTTTAGATTTCATTAACAGCGCATTTGATGCTTCCAACTGTGATAATGCCTCTGCTAACTCTCGTTCTTTAATGTCACTTTGGTCTATCCTTAGTTTTTCAATTTGCTGGATTAACAAATGATTCTCTTGTTGTTGAGCCAGCAATTGTTCTTCCACCTGTGTCGTTTTATTCTTTTCCTCTATCACTTCTGCTTGCAATGCATATACCTCATGCTCTTTGGTCTTCAAAAGAAGACTCACTTCGGATGCTTTGTCAATGGTTGCTGCTGAATAAGCTCCCGCGAATTGCGACAGCTTTGTTAAATCTTCAGAGGGACTTAATTCTCCCTTCCAGACGACATTGCCCGTGACTGTTTGCTCATTTGAGACAGAAAGTTGATCAAGCCTTCGTCTCT
The DNA here is from genome assembly GCA_031772625.1 of Pinus tabuliformis. Classification (NCBI taxonomy): domain Eukaryota; kingdom Viridiplantae; phylum Streptophyta; class Pinopsida; order Pinales; family Pinaceae; genus Pinus; species Pinus tabuliformis. The sequence continues at coordinate 1,093,198,631 of CM062811.1, forward strand.
TCCTTGAGCGTCTTACAACGGCTTTATGCTTAGGGCTGTAGAAAATGTCTAGAGGAGGAATTTCCTCTACCTGAAGATCAACTTGATCAGATGGATTCTGAGTAACTTCTTCAACATTCTGTACTGTGGGTGGGCCGCTGGTTCCTTCAAGAACCGGAGAAACAGTAATATCGGGAGTCTTTAAGGCATCTGAGTCTTTGGAGGCTTCTTTACCACTTATAATGGAATCAAATTGGTTCCATTCCTCAATTAATTCAGTATCGACAGAGATTTGCTTACTCTGTTCTTTTTCTTTTTCAATTTTCTGCTGTTCTTCGAATGCCTTCCGCTGTTGCTCCTCTTGTATTCTCCGTTGCTGTTCCTCCAATTCCTTTTTCTGCCTATCTTCCAGTTCTTTCCTTATTTTTTCTTCTTCATCTCGTTTCCTTTGTTCTTCTATCTCCCTTTGCCTTCTCTGTTCTTCTATCTCCCTTTGCCTTCTCTGCTCTTCTATCTCCCTTTGCCTTCTCTGCTCTTGTTCAATTTGTGCTTTTTGCTGCTTTTCTGCCTGCAGTTTTCTTTGACTTTCCTCCTGTTCTCTAATTGTAACGGGAGGTAAATTTATTTCTGGCTGATCAGGCTCGCTTGAGGATGAAGTTGGGGTTGTAGATAATAACTTTAGAGGCAAAGTTTGCAACCTTTGCTTTCTAAGTTTATTAAATTCAGTTAATTCCATATCTCCATATCTCATTGCAGCAAGTTGTTTGACTTGGCTTATTGAATCAGCACCCATGAACAGGTCGTCAAACTGGTCCTCTTGATGAACCACCTTTGTCAGCTTAGCCTGTTCCAAGGCAGTGAAAGCAGCCTTGTTCGGGTCATAGAGTCTGTTGGGAATAGAAACTAGAGATAGCATTTGGAGTTTTGCTGCTTTCTTTTCTGCATGTTTATAATTTAGCAGCGTATAAACTCCAATTCTTAAGGGAAACGATGGCCATCCTCTCTTCTTCTCCTCTTTGAGAGTTTGGGTAACACCTTCAGACATTATCTGATAAGAGATTTCTCGGGCCAACAGTTTGTCTGGGATGTATACGGGAAGAACATGTGGCCTGGCCTTGCTTCCAAAAACTCTGATATAAGAAAAACATTCTTCGCCGAACCAATGGGCTACGGCTGGCAGGTCAAAAGAGGCTTCATAGGAAATCCTAGGGATAGGTCTGTCAAAAATAGAATAGTGAACGGGAACCATAAAACCATTGCAAATTTGGTATAAATGATCTTTGTGAGAAGGTTTCCACAATTTACGATGATACAAATGAATAGGTGTTGGGTCATGGGTTGTCCATCTCCAACCAAGGACAGGAAACTCAGAATTAAAACAAAGGGCATCCATAATGTATGCAGAGTAATAAAAAGGTGGGATTTTCCTCTCACTGACTCTGGTTTTGGCCCTAAACTCACGAATAGCTAAGACCAACTTATCAGACAGGATAGTGGCCCAATCCATAATTATACTATTAACGGCCGCTTCCATTAAGGGAACCATATCAACATGGATATTTGTTGAATCATGAAATCCCCACAATCTACACATCATAATTCCAGCATAGCAGTAAGGTGAAGCCAGAGAAGCATTGGAGTACTTACCCGACATATCTTGTTTGTGTTTTGCTGGATTTTGCCTCCACTCTCGTAGAGGTTCGGCTGGTGATTCATTCTCTCTGGCAAATTTTTCCACAAATGCTCTGTTATAGACTTGCTCGGGATTGGGCAGATGATACATTTGTCTTAAGTCTTCAGGCTTGAAGGAGCCGAAAATCCTTCTATCCTTAGAAACGAAGGTTCTGTTAGTGAGAGGAACTTCTTCAATTGCCCAACGTACCACATCAGTATAAGGCAAGACTTGTTCCCTGGCTGCTATTCTGTGCAGAAAAGAGTCCGCCAAATCTTTAAGAGTTGCCTCAGACTTTCTTAATTCATCCACACTTGCCTCCGTTACTGTCACTTCTGGTTGTTCTCCTTCTAGCAAATTGTATGTCCCTTGCCATGTAGTACCAGTAAGACCAGTGCATGTAGTATCTGAGATTAAGCCCTTCCTTGAAGGTGTAGCAGCTTGGCCTGAGGCGGGTGTTGCAGTAGAACCTGCCATCTTCTTAGACTTTTTTCCCATCATATTCAGACTTCTCTCGTTAGTTGAATTCTACACAAGTGCAAGAGAAATCGTAACAAAGAAATAACAATGACAATCCATAACGGGATAAATATATGATTTGAAGCGTGGCGAGATTATTCTAAAAAGAGGCTGCGGATTTAATGATTTGAGCAGGCGCCGTAGATGTAATGATGGTGATTTTACGGCCTACAGCTTCATAAATGACCATTACTTAAGTTATTAAACCGAATGACTCCTTAAAGCGTGTAATAGATCTTTGAAAGGTCTAATCGTAGTTGTTCGTTAATTCGAAGGGGCAAAGCTTTTAAATACGCATGCATTACCTTATCCCTTTACTTAACGGCTTTTTGAAATCTGTGATTTTGTCAAATCGATTTAAATATAACTTTAATGCTTTGAAATAATCACCTTTTGGAACTGAGGTCATCATTAAGCGTCATCATATCGCATCGGAAGTGTGTGTGTGGCGTTATTACTTGGGAAAGTTTTTAGCGAAAGCCGATTGCGATATCGCATTCGGCACGCGAACATACCCCCAGATGTGTATCAATTTCTTTTAGCGAATGCCGATAGCCGATATCGCATCGGGCCGGAGTGTTAAAACATTTTCCACACGACATAGTGGAATGCCGATAGCCGATCGCCGATATCGCGTCGCATCGGGGAAAGGTATGTGCCCTTTTGTGTGTGCATTTGCTATTGCCGATGGCCGATAGCGATATCGCATCGGGAAAAACCAAGATGGCAACCGAACTTGCGATTACTTCTTTGGACTTAACCAAAAAAATTGCTTACCACTTGCTCAATAAGGGTTTTTTGCATAAATTCATTTGATTATCATACCTTATTTGAACAAGTTTATTAATGCCAATTAAAAAATTTAAAAGGGACCCATTTCATATGTAAATTGTTTGTGATAAAATTGTTATGAAATGGGGGGTTGTTGTAGGGCACAACAATTGGCGATTCGCTGGCAGAACCAGTTATCTCTGAACTAACAATTATATTTACATTTTCTCAAATAGAATCTTCATAAAAGAAAGGAAATTTCTAATATAACTAGATATCTATTGATTCTAAATAAAACAGGTTTCTTCATTAAACTTCCTCTTTTTATAAATGCACTTCGAGTATTAAAATAAGTCCTTATTGGTTTGTAAGAGTAAAAATAGAAAACTTTTCCATATCAGCTTTTAAAATAAACTCCTCTGTCACAGGTAGAGCCTCTGCTGCCAGCAAACGTTCATAGTCTCGGCAGGGTTACCTTTTAACCATGTTCTTGTCCATTGTTCCATTCACCTTAGAGTGTGACTAAACAGAATGAATTCAAAAGATATTCTCGTATTTTTTGAATTTCAATTTCTTTTTTCCGTTTAAGATAAAATCCATTGTCCTGGTTTGGTGGCCAGATAGGTGACAATGCCATTCACGGGTAGTAATTAAACTGAACAAGCTGGCTCGTGATGAGACCCCTTGTCTTGAGATTTCAAGCCATTACCCTGTTTGGTATGCAGTTTTGGTAATGTCAGTTAAATTATTTTCCTATGAACATGGTAAGCAGGCTTGTGATAAGACCTCTTATCTTTAATCTTTTATATTTTAGAATTACACTCTGAGTCATCAACAACTGTTGGTGAATGGGATGAACAATTATCTTATTAAGAATAAATGGATGACAGGTTCAAGAGTTGAAGATGCTGAAGATGAATTAGCTCCTATTTTTGTATAGATAACCTTTGGGGACTAATTTCAACCACTCAAGATGATTCATAGATCTTTGTTCAGAGTGAAATTTACAAAGGTGAGTCTGTAATGCTTAGAATAAAAAGACATCTAATTTCCTAGAAATGATCTCTCTTGGTTCAGGATGCTATTTTTTTTTAAAAGTAAATATTAATATTACTATGGCGAGACAGCTTTTATTTACAGCGAAAGGTCAATGGGAATGTCCCACATTCTTATTCCTACAAATCCTACAAACTATGAAAAACTAATAAGCTAGAAAGAGAAGGGGTTACCTCCTCAGTTAAAGAATTTCTTCAGAATTAGACCATTGACAGGGAGAGAATCTCTCACCCCTGATAGATTTTGAAGTATGAATGTAGAATGGCCTACTTTTTCACAGATTTGAAATGGTCCCAGCCACAGTTTTTGGAATTTGGAATGTTTACCTTTGTCTTCGTGGGCTTTGTCCCATTTCAGGACTAGATCTCCGACTTCAAATTGTCTAGGGCTGGATGAGGCTAGATCGAAAGCTGCTTTAATGACTTGCTGATGTCTTGCATGTGTAACCTTGGCTTTGTCCCTTTCTTCTTCCAGTTTGAGTATTTGATCATGTCTAAACTGTATGGAAGAAGAAGGAGTTTCGTCTATAAATTGCACTAGGGCTAAAGATGGGAGAAGAAGATTGGTTGGTACAACTGCTTCTTTTCCATAAACAAGATTAAAAGGAGAGGTCCCTATGGAAGCTTTCTGTGTAATTCTATCGGCCCATAATGCAAATACCAAGGATTTATGCCAGTTCTTATGATTTTCTTCAATTGTTCGCTTAATGATTTTGATTAGATTTTTATTAGTTGATTCTGCTAGGCCGTTACCCTGAGGGTAATAGTTGGCAGAATATTTTAATTTGAATCCTCTTTTGATAGCGAAATCAATCATTGCATTGCCTGAGAAGTAAGAAGCATTATCAAAGACAAGAGCGTTTGGAACACCAAACCTGGTTACGATGAACTGATCTATAAATTCGATGATTGCTTCCGAGTTTGTTGTCTTTAATGGAACTGCTTCTACCCACTTTGTAAAGTAATCAGTTGCTGTAAGGATATACTTGTGTTGCTTGGAAGATGAAGGATTAATTTCTCCAATGATGTCCAATCCCCATTGTTCAAAAGGTTGTTCAATGTTGATTGGTTGTAAAGGGAAAGCTGGCTTTCGTTGTCTTCCACTGGCAGCTTGGCACTTAATGCATTTCCTTACATATTCATGAGCATCCTTAAACAAAGTAGGCCAGTAATATCCGGCATGAATTACTTTATGAGCTGTTGTATCAGCTCCAAAATGTCCTCCTGCCGGTCCATCGTGTAGCTCCTGCAAAACCTTTTGAGCTTCAGGTTTCTCAAGGCATCTTAGTAGTACAGAATCATAGTTTCTCCTGAAGAGCACATCGTTAATAAGAGAAAAACTTTTAGCTTTCAACCTAATGGCTCTCTTATTCTTGTAGGACAAATTGGTAGGTGCATAACCATTCTTTAAATAAAAGATTAGATCTGAATATTGAGATTCGGAATCCGGTATACTTAGCTGATTGACTTCTTGATTTTGCTCTGTATCACCTGATTCAGGAATGTTTGATGCTCCTGCTAAGATCCTGCAAAAACCTTGACCTTTAACAAATTTTGCTGGCTTTATTTCTAGATCATATTCTTGGAGAGCTGCGACCCAGTTTGCCCTCTTTTCTCCCAATTCCTTTTGAATTAATAGTTGCCTAACTGCGGAGAAAGGAACTATTACTTTAGTATGGGTTTTAAGAAGAAAGGGTCGATAATGTTTGACTGCTTTAAAGACAGCAAAAGCTTGTTTCTCAATTTCTGAATAATTCAATTCGGCGCCTTGGAAGTTAGAACTGAAGAACGAAATGGGCGCTTCCAAATTGTCATCATTCAATTGAGTTAGTACTGCTGCGTAAGATAAGTCGGATGCAATAGTATATAATGTAAAATGATTAGAAAGATTTGGAGTATTCAGGGCTGGGACATTGATTATGGATTGTTTAATATCATGAAAAGCTTGCTTTTCTTCTAGTCCCCATCTGAAGGTTGAATTCTTTTTAATCATCTTTTGCAGTGGTAGTACAATCTGTGAAAAATCTGGAACAAATCTCTTAACGAAATTAATTTGTCCTAAAAACGACTGCATCGATTTTTTATTGTGTGGAAAAGGAATTTCAGAAATTTCCGTAATTCGCTCAGGATCTACATAAATGCCATCCTTAGATACAATAAACCCTAAGAGCTTGCCTTGATTGAGAGCGAAAAAAGACTTTTTCGGGTTAAGAGAGATACCATATGTTTTGCATCGTTGAAAAATCTGATTCAAATCATGCAAGTGATTATATCTCTTTTTAGAATATACAGTAATGTCATCGAGGTAGACAACTACTGTTCGGTTAATTAACCCTCTAAAGGCTGTATCCATAGCTCTTTGAAATGTCGCCCCTGCATTTATGAGTCCGAAAGGCATCTTTTGGTATGCGTAAGTTCCCCATTTTGTTCTGAATGTAGTTTTTAATTGGTCATCGGGATGGACCAGTACTTGATTGTATCCTGAGAAACCATCAAGAAAAGACATCAATTCAGATCCTGCTACCGATTGAAGGATTTGCTCCATGGTAGGCAGAGGGAAGTTATCCTTTAAACTTGCCTTATTTAAATTTCTGAAATCAATACAGATTCTGATGTCGCCGTTTTTCTTCCTGACGGGTACCATATTGGAGACCCAGTTTGAGTGTCGGACAGGAAAGATAATCTTAGCTTTTAAAAGCTTATTAAGTTCCGACTTTATCTGGCTCTCCAAATTTGGATGGATTTTTCTTAACTTCTGCTGGACTGGTTTTTGATCGGGAAGCATAGGAATAGTGTGTTGTATGATAGATGTATCATATGTTTTAAGGTCATCATACTTCCAAGCAAAAACTTGTTTGTTTTTTCTTAAAAGTTTGATAAATGCTTCCTTTTCTATTGTAGAAAGTCCTAATCCTAAATTTACATTCTGAGGAGTTTGAGCCGTTCCTAAATTAATCAATTCAAACCTAAGAGTAGAGCTCTGGAGTTTAGCATTAATTACAGGTTTAAATCTATCTTTAATGTCATAAAGATCTTCAAGCTTTACCACAGGTTTAGGAATAACGTTATCTTGAGATGTTTGCTTCATTTGAGAATCATGCTCATCCTCTTCAATGACTTGATTGTCATAGGACTTTTCAGAGGTCAAAAATTGCAGAATATCCTCGTCATGGTTGAAAACCCTCCAGCTAGTGATGTTATCAGGAACTGAAGGTCTAAAAATTAACTCTACAGAAAATCTATCAAGACTATAGTCTTCGGAAGGGAGAAGCTTGGAAGCTACGTTGGCTAGTAAATCAGCTGCTGAGTTTTGCGATCTTGGGATTGATAAAATATTGAATGCTGAGAAATGTGAAGTGAGATCTTGCACTAACGTTTGATAATGCTTAAGGTGGCTTGAGAGGCAATGGATTGTATTCCTTACCTGTTTAACAATGATCTCACTATCGCCGAATACTTTTAAATATTGGACTTTAAGGTCAATTGCCTTATATAATCCCTGAAGTAATGCTTCGTATTCGGCTGTATTGTTGGTACATTCAAATTCTAATCTACAAGAAAGCATTGTCTTTTCGCCTTTTGGACTAACCAAGATGCAACCTGCTCCTGAGCCCTCGCTGGACTTAGAGCCATCAAAATACAAAGACCAAAATAAAGGAGAATCAGAAATATTTACATCCTTTTGATCTACATTAAAGCATTTGGATAAATTTGATTGTGAAAATTTTTCTACTTGAGATGTACAATGATTAACTTGAAAAGGGGAAGATTGGGCAATAAAATTGCCAAAGAATGATTGTGAAGAATAATTTCCCAAAATGTTATTGTTGAAAGCCACCGGCTGGTTTTCTTGTTCGAAATCGGTTACTGTATGAGTCATATGCTTCTCACGGTCGATCCTTATTTGATTTGGCTTACCCTTGTAGGGGAGCCACATATGTGACCAATCGGTGGAAATGTATCCATGTAGTTTCTCAGACCAGTCTCTGCTCAAAATTAAACCGTAAAATTCAGGTATGTCGGCTATCAAAATGTCTATTCTCTGTACTATTCTGGGATCAGCAGACAACCTGATAGTCACGGAATTAATTTCTCCTATGACCTGAACTTTGGTTCTGTCTAACTGTACAATGTGGATGGCTGACTTCTGGGGTTCTATGTTCAGCTTAGAACAAACTGAAGCTGGCATAATATTGGATGAAGCCCCTGAATCAATTAAACAGTTATGCAGATTTCGATTATAGATTTCATAGGTGAGCAAAAAAGGTGGGGTATGAGAATTGGATCTATCTCCAATCAGAACCGAATCGGTAGCCTCGACCATATCTGGAGGGGGTTGTCCTGAATCATTAGCAGCTTTTGAACTGGGAAGAGGGGAAGAAGGAACAGCGTTAAATTCCCTTAGGAGCAGTTTTTGCTGATGTTTTAATTTACCTAGCTCAAACATAGTTATGTTTGCCTTGGTCTTTTTCATGTCATCGACAATATTATACTCCATATGGTCAGATACCACTAGTGTTTTGGATGTTGAAGGAGAATTAGAAATTGGAGGCTGGTTTTGAGGGGCTGCTACCAGAGATTTCTTTGGAAGAACTTTTTCTTTTGGTGTGGCAGCACCTGCGCTCCTCTTTTTTGTTTGAGTAGGTTCAGAAGCGCTTCTACTTCTTGTAGTAACCGGAAAGGCTTCTTCTTCATTCTCAGTATCAGAATTTGGGAGTATAAAATCCCACATTCCATGGCACTCAACTACTTCTTCTTCATCATGGGTCTGTTCAGTTGTTTCACCTTCCTCTTCTTCTTGGTCTGAGTCTGCATTTGATATAACATTGGGTGGCTTTGACTCTGTTTTCTTGAAAGTTCTAAATGGTCTTTTATTTGAGGTTTCAGCCACCTGTTTCTTGATATCAACCATTTCATTAGACAATGTTTTAAGGACCTTTTGTAAACCCTCCATATCATAGGGGTCCTTTGGGGTTTTCTTCTTGGAATCATCTTTAAACGAGACTTTTTTAGCTTTTCGGTCTTCAAGAGCAGCTTTCTTCTCAAGAGCATTAATGCGCTTTTCAACAGCAAGTGCTTCTTTCATGTTTTCAGCTAAGGTAGGTTTGCCAGCCCTGTCTACAAAAATAGCTATGTTGGCAGGTAAGGCAGTAATATACCATTCGCTTCTGATTTGTTCACTTGGTTTAGAGTCAGTAGGGATTTTATTCAGGAGTTTATTAAATCTAGCATTAAACTCTTTTATTAGTTCCCTATGCTCTATTCTTAAGTTGGAGAGATCATTTATTAAAGTAGCTAAGGACCTATCATCTCCATACTTGGTAAGAAACTCCTCTTGGCATGTGTTCCAACTGGTAATTAAACCAGAAGGTAAGGAAAAATACCAGGATCCTGCCGATCCTTGTAAAGTGTAGGGAAACAGTCTGACAACAACATCCTGCTCTGTCACTCCTTTCAAGTTGACTGCTAACATAAAATTGTTAATATGTTCTTCAGCTTGGGTTCCGTTATCTGGATTAAATTTAGGCAACCATTTTTCGGGAGCGTCTGGTAGATCATGTAATGGTCCAGGCATGTTGACTGCACCTGGCCTAGTCCATGGATCTGCCATTGTGCTAGCAACAGGGGTTGGCACTACTTTCGGGGTTCCAGATATTTGAGGAGGTATCAAAAATGAAGAGTGAACAGGTTGGGATATTGAGGCTCCTATTCCCTGATGAACAACAATCTGTAATGGAGGAGTGGATGGTCGACTTTGCAGATGAGGAGATGAAATGGAAGATGTGGAAGAAAAATCTCCACTATCAGATCCTTCAGTGTTTTTCTTTGGCCTTTTCCTTTTGGGTAAAGGAAACTCAGTGGGTTCAATACCAAGTTTTTCGCTCTGAAGTCTGGTGAGAGGATGAGTGAGGTTGAACTGCGAAGTCGCACTGCTTTCTGATATCTCAGATTTCTGTGGTGAGATGGAGAAGGTCTGAAGTTTCTGGATTAGAGACTGGACTTCAGGGGATTCAAGACTCAGTTGTTCTGAAATATTATGGGTATGAGCAGTGGTGGTTGATTCTTCTTTTCTTTGATCATGTGCTGGTAAACCAGCATGTGATCGAGAAGGAGAAGATGGTTTGGAGGGGGAATTACTCTTAGAATGGTTTGTGGGGTTGGACCTACTTGCCATTCACAGTTGATGGCCCTCCTTCTAGCGCCAAAAATGTTGAGGCCTCGAAATTCGTAGCAACAACATCGGGGAAACCACCCGGTCCGGAACTTAGTGCAGCTCCTTTTCCGTTTGGAATAGTGGCTCCGACTGGGGATAACGGGACCAGTTTCCCAAAGATTATAAGTGAACGGGATGGATGGATGATTTAAGATATGAAATGATAATAAACAAAATAACTAAACTATAAAAGAAATGCAAAAAACTATAAGCTAATCCCGGGACTTATCAATTCGGACAGTACAGCGTTTAATAAACTATGCTTAATGACAGGCATATAGATGACACTAACAACAAGCATAGATGTTTAATCATTTGAGATTGCTCTGCGTAAGTAGTTACGCAGAGCTATAATAGCGAATTACTGTACTCAGTCATTTATATCATTGATACATACATGGGTGAAAGATAACAAATCTCAAAACATTCAATAGTGATATGAAATGAAGACCTGTTGTTGTATTACATACATGTATTCAATAATAGCAAAGTAATAACACAGCAATTCATATAACTGAAAAGAGAACAGATACAGATAATAGTACCATGCAAGCTGTTTGATCAATCCAATGTATTAATCGCTATGTAGCAGTCCTTCCTTCCAACCAGAAAGCATTCCAAGCAAACGACAATAGTGCACAATTTACTTAAACAGCATTCCAAGTAAAATTAAGGACCAGTGGTCGAGTTTCAAAAAGAATATGGACTGAAGCACAATAGTGCAAACTTCAGCCTTTTAGTCTTTTACAAAATTTTACGACCCTTTCCAAAACAATGAAAGGGTCTATAAATACTATTCTAATCTAACTATTAAATATCTAAAAACTGAAAACTAAGAAATCGGCATCAACAAATATCATCTTGCAATTTGGGTGAATCGGCAGTCGGCGGCGATGCTTCAGTCAGCTGTCTCTTTGCCTTTACTCTTTCGCTGACATATAGCCAGCATTGGCTCTACTTCAGGTGGAGTATTGAGGCGAGAAGTCAGCTGTGCATCATATGTGGCATCTTGGAAATCGGCAATCAGGTATTGGAGAGCGTCGGTTAGACAGTTGAGAGCCGACCTTTGAGAATGCGGTTTAATCAAGAAAAGCCAGTATGCATCGGAGGTCAAGGTATTTACTCCAGCAATTAACCGCCCTTGTTCTTCCAGCTTAAGATAATTCTTATGCTCCAGCATATTTGCGGTTGTTATATTTCCAGGTGTGCATTGTGAAATCATATTAGCCAGATACAATGTATCATTGACTATATTGATCATGTTCGTGGAAATTGTTTTGCATCTGGATGCTGCCCTCTCTGCCTTCATTACCTGTGTTTCCCATTCCATGAAAAGTATGTTCTTGTATGTTTCACTGATTCGGGCTAAATTAGCAGCTTTCCCTTCTGGAGTATCTTGCCATTCAATATATTCTATTATTTCATCTTCGGCCTGATCCAAGTTAGTCCTGGCTTTCTCGATTTGCTTACATACTGCTGTAGATATATCACAAAGTGACTCAGCCTCAACTAGCTGTCGGCACAAAAGTCTAATATGGGATATTAAAGCGTCGTTTATCAGAGTTGCCTCTGTTCTGAAATCTTCAATGCTCTTGGCGCCTTTAATACCTTCAAGTTGTGCTGAGAGCTGAACTATTTGATCTTCTTTAGATTTCATTAACAACGCATTTGATGCTTCCAACTGTGATAATGCCTCTGCTAACTCTCGTGCTTTAATGTCACTTTGGTCTATCCTTAGTTTTTCAATTTGCTGGATTAACAAATGATTCTCTTGTTGTTGAGCCAGCAATTGTTCTTCCACCTGTGTCGTTTTATTCTTTTCCTCTATCACTTCTGCTTGCAATGCATATACCTCATGCTCTTTGGTCTTCAAAAGAAGACTCACTTCGGATGCTTTGTCAATGGTTGCTGCTGAATAAGCTCCCGCGAATTGCGACAGCTTTGTTAAATCTTCAGAGGGACTTAATTCTCCCTTCCAGACGACATTGCCCGTGACTGTTTGCTCATTTGAGACAGAAAGTTGATCAAGCCTTCGTCTCTTCCTTGAGCGTCTTACAACGGCTTTATGCTTAGGGCTGTAGAAAATGTCTAGAGGAGGAATTTCCTCTACCTGAAGATCAACTTGATCAGATGGATTCTGAGTAACTTCTTCAACATTCTGTACTGTGGGTGGGCCGCTGGTTCCTTCAAGAACCGGAGAAACAGTAATATCGGGAGTCTTTAAGGCATCTGAGTCTTTGGAGGCTTCTTTACCACTTATAATGGAATCAAATTGGTTCCATTCCTCAATTAATTCAGTATCGACAGAGATTTGCTTACTCTGTTCTTTTTCTTTTTCAATTTTCTGCTGTTCTTCGAATGCCTTCCGCTGTTGCTCCTCTTGTATTCTCCGTTGCTGTTCCTCCAATTCCTTTTTCTGCCTATCTTCCAGTTCTTTCCTTATTTTTTCTTCTTCATCTCGTTTCCTTTGTTCTTCTATCTCCCTTTGCCTTCTCTGTTCTTCTATCTCCCTTTGCCTTCTCTGCTCTTCTATCTCCCTTTGCCTTCTCTGCTCTTGTTCAATTTGTGCTTTTTGCTGCTTTTCTGCCTGCAGTTTTCTTTGACTTTCCTCCTGTTCTCTAATTGTAACGGGAGGTAAATTTATTTCTGGCTGATCAGGCTCGCTTGAGGATGAAGTTGGGGTTGTAGATAATAACTTTAGAGGCAAAGTTTGCAACCTTTGCTTTCTAAGTTTATTAAATTCAGTTAATTCCATATCTCCATATCTCATTGCAGCAAGTTGTTTGACTTGGCTTATTGAATCAGCACCCATGAACAGGTCGTCAAACTGGTCCTCTTGATGAACCACCTTTGTCAGCTTAGCCTGTTCCAAGGCAGTGAAAGCAGCCTTGTTCGGGTCATAGAGTCTGTTGGGAATAGAAACTAGAGATAGCATTTGGAGTTTTGCTGCTTTCTTTTCTGCATGTTTATAATTTAGCAGCGTATAAACTCCAATTCTTAAGGGAAACGATGGCCATCCTCTCTTCTTCTCCTCTTTGAGAGTTTGGGTAACACCTTCAGACATTATCTGATAAGAGATTTCTCGGGCCAACAGTTTGTCTGGGATGTATACGGGAAGAACATGTGGCCTGGCCTTGCTTCCAAAAACTCTGATATAAGAAAAACATTCTTCGCCGAACCAATGGGCTACGGCTGGCAGGTCAAAAGAGGCTTCATAGGAAATCCTAGGGATAGGTCTGTCAAAAATAGAATAGTGAACGGGAACCATAAAACCATTGCAAATTTGGTATAAATGATCTTTGTGAGAAGGTTTCCACAATTTACGATGATACAAATGAATAGGTGTTGGGTCATGGGTTGTCCATCTCCAACCAAGGACAGGAAACTCAGAATTAAAACAAAGGGCATCCATAATGTATGCAGAGTAATAAAAAGGTGGGATTTTCCTCTCACTGACTCTAGTTTTGGCCCTAAACTCACGAATAGCTAAGACCAACTTATCAGACAGGATAGTGGCCCAATCCATAATTATACTATTAACGGCCGCTTCCATTAAGGGAACCATATCAACATGGATATTTGCTGAATCATGAAATCCCCACAATCTACACATCATAATTCCAGCATAGCAGTAAGGTGAAGCCAGAGAAGCATTGGAGTACTTACTCGACATATCTTGTTTGTGTTTTGCTGGATTTTGCCTCCACTCTCGTAGAGGTTCGGCTGGTGATTCATTCTCTCTGGCAAATTTTTCCACAAATGCTCTGTTATAGACTTGCTCGGGATTGGGCAGATGATACATTTGTCTTAAGTCTTCAGGCTTGAAGGAGCCGAAAATCCTTCTATCCTTAGAAACGAAGGTTCTGTTAGTGAGAGGAACTTCTTCAATTGCCCAACGTACCACATCAGTATAAGGCAGGACTTGTTCCCTGGCTGCTATTCTGTGCAGAAAAGAGTCCGCCAAATCTTTAAGAGTTGCCTCAGACTTTCTTAATTCATCCACACTTGCCTCCGTTACTGTCACTTCTGGTTGTTCTCCTTCTAGCAAATTGTATGTCCCTTGCCATGTAGTACCAGTAAGACCAGTGCATGTAGTATCTGAGATTAAGCCCTTCCTTGAAGGTGTAGCAGCTTGGCCTGAGGCGGGTGTTGCAGTAGAACCTGCCATCTTCTTAGACTTTTTTCCCATCATATTCAGACTTCTCTCGTTAGTTGAATTCTACACAAGTGCAAGAGAAATCGTAACAAAGAAATAACAATGACAATCCATAACGGGATAAATATATGATTTGAAGCGTGGCGAGATTATTCTAAAAAGAGGCTGCGGATTTAATGATTTGAGCAGGCGCCGTAGATGTAATGATGGTGATTTTACGGCCTACAGCTTCATAAATGACCATTACTTAAGTTATTAAACCGAATGACTCCTTAAAGCGTGTAATAGATCTTTGAAAGGTCTAATCGTAGTTGTTCGTTAATTCGAAGGGGCAAAGCTTTTAAATACGCATGCATTACCTTATCCCTTTACTTAACGGCTTTTTGAAATCTGTGATTTTGTCAAATCGATTTAAATATAACTTTAATGCTTTGAAATAATCACCTTTTGGAACTGAGGTCATCATTAAGCGTCATCATATCGCATCGGAAGTGTGTGTGTGGCGTTATTACTTGGGAAAGTTTTTAGCGAAAGCCGATTGCGATATCGCATTCGGCACGCGAACATACCCCCAGATGTGTATCACTTTCTTTTAGCGAATGCCGATAGCCGATATCGCATCAGGCCGGAGTGTTAAAACATTTTCCACACGACATAGTGGAATGCCGATAGCCGATCGCCGATATCGCGTCGCATCGGGGAAAGGTATGTGCCCTTTTGTGTGTGCATTTGCTATTGCCGATGGCCGATAGCGATATCGCATCGGGAAAAACCAAGATGGCAACCGAACTTGCGATTACTTCTTTGGACTTAACCAAAAAAATTGCTTACCACTTGCTCAATAAGGGTTTTTTGCATAAATTCATTTGATTATCATACCTTATTTGAACAAGTTTATTAATGCCAATTAAAAAATTTAAAAGGGACCCATTTCATATGTAAATTGTTTGTGATAAAATTGTTATGAAATGGGGGGTTGTTGTAGGGCACAACAGTTCCCCAATGGAGTCGCCAATTTTTCATGCAGGTAAATTCTCAGTGTAGACACAAACAATTCCTCTAGCTCGAGAGAGTAGGTCTAGCCACAAAAAAAAAAAAATCTATGGAAAATCTCCTTAAGCTAGAATAAAAAAAGAGGGCCTTTCTCTTAGAATGCTATTTCGCTTGGTGATGATCCTACTTCCTTACTCCAACTACCTTTCGTTTCCTTCCTTTGAATACCTGAAACAAGCAAACAACAAACGTGATATCATACAAATTATATTTAGCCTACTTAATAGGTCAAGGAACATTAAACCATAAATATGTAAGATAACACTTCATGTAGGAAATCAATCAATAGTTGTATTCAAATAAATTCTGAGAGAGATTACAACCAATGCCTTGACATTGCTGGTCTCCTCCGATGTATCCGGGCTCCCACACTTCTGCTAGCATCTCATGGATAGCCCCAATAATGGAAGTTTTAAGGCTTCTTCCCTTTAGTATCAAACAAAACCAAACACACTATTTTCCCTCAAACATACACTAGAAAGCTACAAGCTATAGATGTCTTGCTGATTATTCAAGCTCCAAAAATACCAAGACTGAAAACTAGTGAAGCTTGTAAAAGGAGGGGTTTATATAGCTTGCATAGAGGGGGGTTCCTCTTATCATGGGAGAAGGCTTTATCTCTTGGGTTGGTTCCATCATAATAGGGGAAAGGATCCCAAACTAAGTTCCTCGGCTCCATCCAGCCCAACCATCTACTAGACTTCCGTTATGAAGCTTCTAGACCTGGAAGCTTCGACTCCATATCTAAAAAACTTTCCAAAAGAGGATCAGCACGACTCGAAAAGGGCTCAGTTGCTTTGTATGGTGCTAGTGCTAGTTTTAATATTTGCAAATCAGCACGCGGAGGAAATTGGTTAGTAGCATTGTTCTTGTAAACTAGGGTAAAAGGAAGATTCTTGGGAAATGATGCAAAGGGGAATTATTCTGCTCACGAAGAGGGACATACTGGGAGTTTCTTCAAGATGGGAAAGCATGTAGGGTTCATTGTAGAGGTCCTCCAGGATCGTGTACGGGGAGTACAGGGACAGTGACAAAATGTTGTGTAACAATTCCTTAACTTTAACACATGCATCTACCATTACTCAAGAAACACACAAGACATTTACACTTTATAATCGTACAGGAAACCAAGTTCCACACATTCATAATGCAATTTAAATAGCACAACAGGAACACATATAAAATCCACTTGCACATAGAGTTAATTGAGTTGCATACAAGCTTACTTGTAGATGTCACATCTAAGCCAAATTTCATATATTGAGGAAGGGAGCTTCTAACAATTTCAATACCATTGGGAATCTAGAGATCCCTGTGTCTCCAACCACCATTCAGGTGATGTAACACCCTAGTTCCCCCACCCAAAACCAAGCACCTTGAGGTCAATGATGTTTTGTTATCCTATAGTCTCATGTGAAGATCTTTCATATCTTCTTCTTCATCAGTCTATTAATGTTGCACTTGAGTTCCTTCCCTTTGCATTGCTTCCAAACCATGTGTAGTATCTATTTTTTTTTTCTAAAAGAGTCTCCTCCTAAAATATTTATTCATCTTCTTCTTTTTCCTATCTATGTTCCCCCCCAAGGGATCTCTCCATTATCCCCTTCTCTTGTTCCCCTTATGAAGAGTGGTGTCCTTTTGCAAATTCCCCCCACTCCATTTTTTGCAACCGTTTGTGGGTTGTGTGGAGTACACTCCTTTCCGTCTACCTTTCCATCTTAGCTACTATGTATTGTCATGTCTCCAATGATAGCAACAAGAAATTGGATCCTACAGCTGAGATGGGAGTCTTGTTAGGATACACAAAGACTGGTCCACATATTTACAACGTGTATTTTCCCCCACTCAGGGTGACAGTGGTGAGGAGAGATGTGATATTTGATGAGGAGAAGGTCATGATATGCTCTCAAGAGTGAGAGCTGAGTATCCCACTAGAGGATGATATTCTAGTTCCTAAGGAGGAGCCTCATATAGAGATTTAGGATGTTGTGGAGCAACTACATGTGGAGGAGAAGACAGGAGGCTGAGTGGAGGCACCCACTCAACTAGAACCTTCCAAAGGGGAGAGGAAGAGAACTAGAGAAGTTGAAAAGTTGGTGCAAGATGCTAGGGAGCATGTGGGATCTCCTACATCCTTGTGCGGGCAGAGGAGGTCACTAGATAGTTATACTAGTTACATGGCACTTACGATAGAACTCATTGATTCTGATCCTTCTTCATTTGAGGAAGTGATTTCTCAACCAGTGTGGGTTGATGCCATGGTGGAGGAGTATGAGAGGTGATGTCAATACCAGAGAACAAGTCAGTTGTTGGTTCTAGATGGATTTACAAAGTTAAGCATGTAGTTGATGTGAGCGTTGAGAAGAACAACGACATATTTGTGTCCAAAGGCTTCTCACATTTAGAGGGAGTTGACTATGAGGAAACATTTCCTCAATCAGAACATTCTAGCATTAGTTCCATAGATGGGTGAAAGATCCACCAGAGAGCAGCCTGAGGGGTTTGAGACATATGATAGGGTGAAACATGTGTGCAGATTCAATATATCCCTTTATGGTCTCAAATAGGTGCCTCGAGTATGGTATACTCGGATTGACACATATCTCAGTGAATTGGGCTTCACCAAAATTCAAGCATATGTCAATCTTTGTCACATTATGATAGATGGGAAGTTTCTTATATTGGTATTGTATTTTGATGACTTGATACTTACAGGGGATGAGCAGTTGATCTACTCTTGCAAGGAGGGACTTGCAAGAGAATTCAAGATGAAGGACATGGGCTTAATGCATTACTTCCTTGGGTTGGAAGTGTGACAGGGAGATGGAGAGATGTTTGTGAGTTAGGGGAAGTATTCCTTTGAAATACTATAGAGATTTCATATGCAGGACTGCAAGCCTATGGACACACCTCTATCTACAAAATTTAGGAAGGATCATGGTTCTTTAGGAGAGGTAGTATACGCTACCATCTAAATACATATTTTGGTATCCTTGATGTATCTGGTGAACACAAGACTCGACATATCATTTACAGTTAACTATATAGGTCAATTTATGTTGAAGCCTACCTAGCTTCACTAGAATGCTTCAAATCATGTGCTCATATACCTTAGCTTGGCACTACATATTATGGATTATAATACAAGAGAATATATGGTGTGAAGCTCCAAGGCTTCATCGATGTCGATTTGGAAGGGAGTCCATCAGATAGGAAGAGTACTTCAGGAGCTACCTTGAGCATTAGGTCTGCAACTATTTATTGGTATAGTAGGAAACATATATCTATGGCACTTAGCTCAGCAGAGGCCAAGTATATGGCTGCAAGTTAAGAAACATGTGAGGCCATATAGATAAGGAAAATTCTTGTTGGTCTTTTCAGTCAGAAGATGGATCTGACAATGATTGATTGTAATAATTAGAGTTGAATCAAACTCTTTGAGAATCCAGTATTTCATGATAGGTCCAAGCACATTGATATCAGGTATCATCGCTTGAGAGATTGTGTGCAGAGGAGAATCATGATGTTGCAGTACATTCACAAAGGAGGAGGATGCAAATATTTTGATAAAGGCATTGTCAAGAGGAAAATTATAATTCAACAAGTGTAGGATAGGGGTGGTGCAAAATCCCTTTCTTACTAAGAGGGAGTGTTATAAATTGTAGCGAGAAAGGCTTAATTTGACTTGTGCCTTAGTCAAATTGAGTAATTCGATTTTCCACATCAACAGGATGACTTGGATTGCAGTTAGCTTGAGTGACATGGCCTTGTCACTTAGTTAGATAAGAAAATTTGATTTTGTAGACATGGAGTAGAGTTGTGCATGTAGTGATTGCTAAAATTTAGCAATCTAGTTCAGTTATTTTCAGTTGAACTCAGTTAACTGAGCTCTAGTTACCATTTCAGTGAGTTGAAGGTCATTTAAGTTATGATTGTTGTTAACTCACTGATCTCTTAGCTAACTAGTCAATCAGCCAAAAATGGCCCATACATGCATGGAATTCAAATTTCCTAGTTGTAGTGGAGGAAAAATCACATTGTAATCATCAATTGTATACCAGTTGAGTGTATAGGCTTGACAATTAAGAAGGTGATCAATTCCTTGGGATTTTCGAAAGGAAATAGGGAATTCCATAATTTCTTAGGAGCTCAATTTATCCAGGATTGCGCAAGGAAATAGGAGGTTGGATGGGGACTTGAATAGGCTAAGTGTTGGCCAGAGATGGTCAGTCAACAGGAGAATAGTTTTATAGCGCAGGGTGTGCTTCAAAGCTTGAAGATGACATTGTAATAGTTTCTCATTCTCATTTGATTAATGAAAAGTAGTGGAGGGGTTTTTCCTAGTGGAGTTCACTTATAAAATCATATTTTTCCTTGTGTTTTGATGGTTACATGTCATTTCATGTGTTTCTATCTTGTGATTTTCTATTCTGCATATTTCTTACTTTTTCTTTTTCTGCAACTAGGCTCCCCTTGTCAAGGTTGTGTCTATATGTTCTTGCATTCAACATTTCTTCTTCTACATCTCTGCACTTGAGAGTGTTCCCCCTATATTTGAACTTCCTTTTACTTTTTCCTTTTGGGACTTCTCCCCCTGTGTTGATACTTTATTTTGTCTATAATTTAACTCCTTTGGCTACAATTTTCTTCTCTTCCAAAAAAGGGATTCTACTCAAAACTAATTCTTCTCCTTGTTTATAACTCTCCCTCTTTTTTCTGTAATTTTTCTTACTTTCTTTAATTGCTTCCCCTGAACATATGCTTATTTTCATCTATAATTTACATTGTCTCACTATTCATTTTAGTTGAAACAACTCCCCCTTTTTGATATCAAAGGAAAGATGTTGTTCCCCCTGAAATTTTGCATTGTTTTTAATTGAAATATATTATAATTATAATTATTTTACTTTCCTCACACGTCATCTATTGTCGATTCATATCCTGTGACCTTTCCATTTTATCATTCTTCTCTTTCAGCTCATCCTCTAAAGTCATTATTTTATTAAAGTGTTGTATTCTCTCACTTATATGTTACCAATGAGATAGGAGATATATCACTCCCATAGAGCATTTATTTATTTCTTTTAATCTTCTTAAGGACATATACATTGTTTGGAGAATTGATTGCATTTGCAACCAACCTTCCTAAATTTTCTTTTATTATTTCACATTATTTAGAATTGAATGTGAGATCATATGCTTGATCAACCATTTGACTTACACTTAGTAGATTGTGCTTTAGACCATCAACTAGTAAAACATTCTAAGTTTTTGTCCTTCCATCATCCATATTGAATGTGCCTTTTCCAATTCTCCTTATTGAATGATTATTTCCAAGGGTGATACTTCCTCCTTTGACTCCCTTTAGACAGAGAAAATTTGCTTTATCTCATATCATATGACTTGAGCATCCATTATCTATATACCATCAACATTCTTCGTTTCAAACAAATTGAGATAGACCACATTCTTCCTACTTCGGTTACTTCCTTCTTAATTCCTTTTCTATTTGATTTCTATTTTCGGTAATATCTTATTCTCAAATTTGATTTGGACTCAATGTACTGCTTCTACAATCATGAACTTTGTGACAAAAATTATTTCACTTGAAACATTCAACGTAATCTGATAAGGGGAAACATGAATTATAATTTTTTATAGCATTCTCATTAAAACTTCTAGGATTTTTGCTCACATAACCATTAATTGAGATCTTATATTATACCCTCATCCTATTCCTCATATATTCCCTTCATAAATATGTTCTTCAATCTATTTATTTATGACCAAAATTCTTACATGAAAAGAAATAGCCATAAAGATATTTTGATACTTGGATGTAAAATGCCTTATTGGGGGATTTGTACTTTAGAATCCATTCATAGTTCTTAACTCATCTTTACTTAATTTCCTGGTGCTACTTTCTTTCTTTTGAAAATAAAATTTTTGTTGTTCCTCACCTTCTTTCTTATTGTTACTTTCAATGATAGATATTTTGAGAAAATTAACATACCTGTTACACAAAATATTGTCACCATGACTATTTGCAATCAGTATGGGTCTATCGTCATTCATACTGTCCTCCTTAGCAAGTCTCAAACCTCAGCTCTTCATGTCAAGATTTGAAAATGAGAGAAAGACCTTAAAAATCAATAAAGCTCTGGTTCCGCACTTTCTCTTACTGTTACCTACGGTCCCGCACCCCATGGTCATGTTACCTGCGGACCTGCCCGCTCTGTCTCTAAAGGAGTGGGTGTGGACCCCTGCGAAAGTAAAAAAGGCGCAAGTTTATTCTTAAAAACTCACTTGTGGTTAATTCTGGATGATTCTAGAAGGAATTTTGACGTGGATGGTTCGCTCCTAGGTGGTTCATGCATCCCAAAACTAAAGGAGCTAATCCCTTGATGAGAGGAGCTTATCCCTTTGAAGGAGGGCTTTATCCCTTTGCAAGTGGACCTAGTAACTTCCCTCCATTGCACTATAAATTAAGGCATTGGGCTGGTTGCTAGAGAGGTTAGAAATTGAACATTTTTGAGTGTAAATGTTGTTGGAATTGAGACTTCCTAGTTAAGCTTGAGAGGAGAGATTACATACCTTTTGGCTTCATTGGGAAGAGAGTGAAACTTGTCAAAGTAGAGGAGATTCTTGCTGGACCCTGGGAGGAGCTTGTACAGCATCAAGGCACCAAGGTTGTAAAGTTCTTCTTTGATTAAAGTTAATACAATCAGATTCATTTTTCTCAACAAATTGTCTTATGTGATTTGTTTCATGAATTACTTGATCGTCATGATAAATATGCTTTATTATATTGGCTTTGTAGGTGCTATTTAATGTGTGTTCTTGTTTGTGTTTGCAAATTCTTTACAAGGGAGCTCATTTGGATCAACGGAGCGTGGCTTCCACAAACTTGCACTGGACCTAAGGTAGCCTAAAACACTTGTTTTCCTTTATCTATAAATTGCATATTTAGAGAAAGATAAAATTTGTTTGGTTTGCTTGTCGCTAGATATCATCAGATACTAGGGAGGTCGGTCTTGTCCGCAAGAACGACTTATCCGGCCAGAAAAATGGCGACTCCACTGGGGACTTGAATTTTTTATTTTTCCTTTGCTTTTACTTTGACTTGAGAAACTGTGTCTTTGTTTCTGTTTTTGGCTTGATGTGTGTGGGATTGGGTAGGTTTAGTCGATCTTGAATTATTTTTTGTTTTTCGTACTTTTGGGAGAGAACCGCGCCCTCTGCTTGTAACACAGTGCGGACATACCCACACTTTTGCTTTACACACAGAGCGGTACCGCACCTGGGTAAACTGGGGGCTTGCGGACCCTGTCAAAATTTTGAAAAACTTGAAATTTTCTCATTCAGTCAGCTTAGGATTTGTTAATGTGTTTTTAGCCTCTTCACAGATCTGCACGTGACTTGTCAGGAACTTTTCTTAGGTTCATTCCATTGGCATTAGGGTTTTAGGTGAAATTCCTAGGAGTTTTGTGTGCCAGGCTTGATTTTCATTTGGTCTTGTAGTAACTCAGATCTTAGAAGCCTTAGAAACCTCAAATCATCTTGGTTTTTGTTGGCCTTCTTATGAGTCTGACCATTTTGTAAAATCTGCCTTTGTTGAGGAATCCATCTTGTTTTTCTTTGCGAAACTTCGAAAGAACTTGTGTTGAAAGTTTTGGATTTCATTTTTAGAAAAGAAAACAAAAATTGGTTGTTTTTTGACTGATTTGTGATTCTGGACAAATTAGTCCTTAGTTTGCTCATAACTAAGTAAAACATCCTTGAAAAGAAATCTTGTAATATTTTACTTCAAATAGTTTTGTAGAATTTATAGATCTCAAGATTAGATTTTTCCATTGTTTTGAGTGTTTTATAAAAATAAAAAAAATCTCTTTTGAAAAAGTTTGTTTCAGTAGTATTTGAGTGTTTGAAAAGAAAGGGAAATTTTTGTGAGCATAACTAGTTGTCTCGTTTTTTAGTGTATTGGAAAAGACAAAAATCTCTTCTTTTGATTTGTTTGTTAAGGAAAGATTTGTTTTTACAAGCATTTGCATTCTCAACTCTCTCTTTGGCTAGAAATTCATTGAAGGGAAAAAATTGCTTATCATCTTAAGTGCATCTTTTAGTGATTTGGAGTCGAGTCTTCACACCATAAGTTTCATCTCCGCACCTTTTGACTTAAGAAAAAACCAATAAAAGTAACGCTTAAAGTAAAATATATCTAGTAATCTTTTTATTTCTAGGGCTCTTTATCACCAACATAGCTTAGGCTAGTATCTTGGAGTAGGGAGTAATTAACTCTCCAAGATAGTAAAACAAACAAGTAGCTTATCTTGCGGTAGGGGATAAATTCCAATTGTTACATCTATGCTCTGGGAAGCTCCTCTTATAGGAGTCAAGCATGAGATCGTGTCCGAACCAGTGGGGTAATCAATCCTTCCTCATTGGGAATGATACTAGATATACATGTATTAAAAATGGTAAACCTCGCATTAACCATTGTCGAGGAGCCTGGGGTCACTTGTTGGTAAACCTTGGATTATGTCAAGGAGCCTTCAAGGGGATTGAGCTTGCTACTCTACCCTTGCGTGTGTATCGGATCACAGACTGTTCCCCCAGGTATAATTGTTTCTGTTGGTAACCATAGTGACCATATTCCATAGGATTCTTTCCTAAGGTGATGGTGGAGGGAAGATCCCACTGTACCTGGAGCAGACGTCGGCTAGACTCGCTTGGATTTTCTGGGGGGTTCTCTTCACTCAAGACGGTTTAGTGGAGAAACTTGTGCCAGTCTATTGATTAAGCAGGTTGCTGGGGTAACTGTTCCAACCGCCATTTCTGTATTGAACTCTGCGACGTTGGATTTCATCACCAACTAGTGTTTTCGGTACAGAAAGTTACTGTTTGTGTGTGGTTTGATCTCCTAGATTCTTTAGGCATGTGATTCAAAATTGTTTGGTTCTTTAGAGGCTTTAGTTGGTTTTCATTGATATTTTTCTTTATTTGCGTGTGAAGTAGTTAAAATATTTAATCGTGGCTGAATTACGGAGGAAGTCTTGTAGACTTCGGGGCCAACCTCCTGAGTTTTCACCGAGCCAGCTTGAAGGGCTATGAGCCCTTGTAACTCCTAGTGACAGTAGAGTTGGGTCACCTGAAGAAGGAGAGTCTGCTTTAGTGGTACATCCTGATTACCAAGTTCAAGCACCAGAGTATATTTTAGAACCTGTTTCTTTTTCCGAAGTTACTGGTAGTTTTTCTTCTACTAGTGATTTAGCTGAGGAACCTAAAATATCTGAACCTGAAACTGAACCTGTTGCTACTCCAACATCAGGATTTGCCTCTCCAACTTCCAGTGGTCTTGGTTCACCCAGGGTAGAAAGAATCATTACCCAAAATCTTCCTTCTGGACTTATTTCTATTGAAGAACTTGTTACTCCGAAAGAAGGTATCCCTATCCCTGAAATCAACCAACTATAGAACTTAGGGAGCGTGAATTGATCTTTTACAGTCCACCTAGGAGGGACGCTTGGTATCTTTGATTGACCAATTTTTTGGAAATCCCGGGACTAAGTTTTTCACCACCTCGCATTCCTTTTCACCCAACACGTAGGGGTTATTACCCTCTGTTAAATATGTCAAGACAGTCGTCCATGTTTTCTCAATCTCCAGAAACCTTTTTATACGGCGATCCTTCTGTTCCCTCTGGGTATCAGTCACTTACTGGTACTTTTTTGGGAGCATCTCCTCAAGCTATTGAACAAGGGTTATTAACTGGTAATAATGGAACTAAGCCGTTGAGTGTAGAAGATATTCTTATGATGTCAGGTACTATTCCTAATCCGCAACCTCAAGGTCGCCGATTACTGCCTGGGGGGCAGCCTCAAGGTCCTCAATTATCACCTGGGGGGCAACCTCAAGGTACCAAATTACCGCCTGAGGGGCAAACTCAAGGACAGTACATACCTATGGGATAGTACATTCCTCAAGGTCAACCCCAGACTCAGTATGTACCTCAAGGTCAACCCCAGTATCAATATGTACCTCAAGGTCAACCCCAGTATCAGTACATGCCTCAAGGTCATCAACCTCAAGATCAGTACCCAACCCAAGGTTTCCAACCACCTTCCTGTCAATCATTTGTCTAAGGAGCTTGAAATGTACCTTTGAATTATCAACCCTACCCTCAACCCGGTTATGGTCCTCAATATTCTCAAACTGCTATGGGTCCGTACCCCGGAATGAATTTAGTGTGGGATCCATCTCAATCTCAACAGATCTTGCAACTGGATGTGCAGTTTTCATCTCAAACTGGACAACCTTTGGTTTCTGGTTCACCCCAGCAACCTGTCCAATCTACTATTCAAACTTCTGCACCTTCTGTAATGTCTCAACCTGGGCCTAGTACGCCTCGTACTCCGCCTCAAATGACTGCTGCAACTGCTGCAACATATGTTCAATCTACCCCACCTATTTCTGGAGTATCGAAAGCTCCGGTTTCTACTATTCCTGTATCAACTCCTCAAGCATCTTTACCTCAGTCTGGATTCACAATTCAGACTTCGGTTCAAATGCCTGTAGGACAACCTGGCCCTAGTACGGTTGTCACAAGTCAACCTCAATTTACTTATCAATCATACCAGGGATAATACTAATTCGGTCCTGTTGTGCAGCAGCCAGTTTATCAATATCAATCGTACCCTGGATATACATATCAACAACCTCAACAACCCCAGTACGGTCCGGTTAATCCTGGTTTTTCGGGAGGATATAATATCCCAAATGCAATTCCAATTCCTAGTTATCCTGGATATCCTTCTCCTATGGTTGGTCTCATGACCTAGGGTTTCAGGGACCCTAATCGTCAGTTACCGTTCATTACAACTTTGGACTTGCCTGACTTGTCGCGCCTTACGAACGATCCAATTAACTATCTTCCGTTTTGGCCGCCAATGTCGAATAAGTTGCCTAGTGATATTCCTAAGTTTGAAGGCAAATCATGAGAGGACCCGTCAAACCATGTGATGACTTATCACCTCTGGTGTGCGTCTAACTCCTATATCGATCAAATCATTGATGATTGTGCCGGCAGTGAAATATTCTCCTTCATGGATGGTTTTTCCAGAGACAATCGAATAAATATTCTACCTGCTGATCAACCAAAAATGGCTTTCATTTGTCCATGGGGGAAATTTTCTTATTGCAAATTACCTTTTGGGTTCAAGAATGCCGGGGCAACTTTTCAAAGAGCCATGTCTTACGCGTTTCATGACATCAAGCACATTGTGCAACCCTATCTCGATGATTTACCTGCTCATTCATTACATCGAGCTGATCATCTCATCCATTTATGAGCAATCTTTATGAGGTGTAGGCATTATCGAATTAGGTTGAATCCACACAAGTGTGTTTTCTGTATAGAAACGGGTCGGTTATTGGGGTTTGTTGTTTCGAAAGCTGGCATTCACGTCGATCCCTCGAAGGTTGAAGCTATTGTCAAATTGCCTCCTCCTTCGAGTCTTCGCCAACTCCAAAGTTTGCAAGGGAAAGAAAACTTTTTACGTCGATTCATTCCTAACTACACCGAGATCACAAAGGGTTTTACCCAGTTGTTGAAATAGAATACTCCATTCTTTTGGGATGAGATAGCTGACAAATCTTTTGATGCACTAAAACACGCGTTGACCCATGCACCGTTATTGCATCCTCCCAACTACAACCAGGACTACTTATTATATCTCGCCGCCTCACATTGCACCATTGGAATGGTGTTAGTTCAGGAAGATGAATTCGGTAGTGAACATGTGATATATTACCTTAGTCGAAATTTAAATCCAACTAAGCTAAAATATTCACATGTGGAGAAATTGGTATTGGTAGCTATTCAAGCTATCCAACGTTTTAGTCATTACATTTTACTACGCAAAACTACAGTAATTTCCGATTGCAACCCTATGATATATATTTTGCCCAAACAATTGTTAGGGGGCAAGTACTCCAAATGGATTATGATCCTGTAGGAGTTCGACTTGGAATTTGAAAAGTCTAAGTCAAAGAAATCTTTAGTTTTTGTGGAGTTGATGTGTGACTTCCCACGTGCTGACACGAAAACTGTGGCAGAGGAGCCCATTGCGGACGAATCCTTGTTTCTAATCAGCACTTTAGATCCATGGTATGGAGATATCATCGTTTATCTCCAGACCCAATCCTTTCGACCAGAAATTTCAAGATCAGAACGTCGGAAAATACGATTCCAATCCCAACAATTCAAAATTATTGGAGATACACTTTATCATCGTGGGGCGGACTCTGTTTTCCGACGTTGTTTAACTCATGAGAAAGCTGAAAGGGTTCTAAATGACTATCACTCTGGAGCGTGTGGCGGTCATATGTATGGGTTTTCCACAGCCCAAAATATATTGCGCGCTGGCTATTTCTGGCCGTCTTTGTTTAAAGATTGTATTAACGCTGTCTGAAAATGCCACAGCCGCCAAATATTTGATCGAAAGATGCGCACTCCACCTGCTCCTCTCCACCCTGTAATTGTCGTCGGTCCTTTTACGAAATGGGGTATTGATTTTGTTACATGTAACCCTCACTCGGTCGGGGGGCATGCGTATATCATCCTTGCGGTAGATTATTTTAACAAGAGGGCCGAGGCGATGCCTACATTTGAGGCAAATGGAAAAACTGCTGCGATTTTCGTGTTCAATCATATAATTGCTAGGTTTGGTGTTCCACAAGCGATAATCACTGATCATGGGCATCATTTTCGAAATATTATGATGACTGAACTTACAGACCAGCTTGGCTTGTGTCACGATAGTTCAACTCCATATTATCCACAGGCTAATGGTCTGGTTGAAGCCATCAACAAAGTTCTAGTCATCATGATCCGACGAATCATTGGGATTCATAGGTCTAATTGGCATAACATGCTATTTTTAGCGCTTTGGGTGTATCTAACCTCAGTAAAAACGTCAACCGGTTTCACTCCTTTCCAACTAGTTTATGGTCTGGAAGCTGTGTTACCCATTGAATGCGAAATCCCGTCATTGAAAATGGCCATCGAATTACTTCCAGCCACTTCCAAAGAGGAAAAACATTTGTTGTACTTGGCTCAGCTAGATGAGAATCGATGTGATGCTGCATTAGCAATCAAAACTCATGCCAAACGTATTAAAGCTCAGTATGATCGAAATGTTACCCCTCGTAATTTTTCGGAAGGAGACCTAGTCTTATTGTACGATCAAGCAAATGATAAATTAGGTGCTGGAAAATTCGTACCCATGTGGCACGGTCCTTATGTTGTTAAGATAAATCTGGCAAAAGGGGCCTATGAATTGGTAGACTTTGACGGGGTCTCTTTAGGTAAACCCAGAAATGGTCTTTACCTGAAGAGGTATTATGCTTAAATCTGGGTGTGGATATTTTTAATTAGGTTATTTTTCTTTCTAGCTGGTGTGTTTTAGATTTAAAAGTGTGCTTAGCTTAGAGAGTGTTTTTTTTCATTATTCCTGCTTATCTTGATTTTACTCTTGATATTGCAGATGTCGACGCCTCTCAAAACATACATTGGTTTTGCTGATGGTGCTTGTCGTAATACACGAAACATTTCTTCCGCAGCTTGGGTTATCTATTCGCCCTCTGACGAGTTGGTATCTACGCATGGGGTAAGCCTCGGTCAAACAACGAACAACATTGCAGAGTATAGTGCAGTGATTGAGTTATTATCTGAATCAATCTCATTTGGGATTCAGAGTTTGATAGTGAGGTTAGATTCTGAACTCGTTGTATTACAGCTTAATAAAGTATATGCCATTAGAAATCCAGTGTTATTGAGATTATTTTTGAGAGTTCGTCTCTTGGAACATGAATTTGACTATATTGAATATCAGCATATTCCAAGATATTTAAATACATTAGCAGATGCAATTGCTTCTCGAATGTTAAGTAGACATTTGCAATAATCATACAAGTAAATTTAAAAACATTCCATAACATGTTTTACAAGATAAGCTGGTAATAGTGATATAGTATCGCATAGAAGTGTGTCAGATATACATCGTCTTCGATCATAGGTTGAAAAACACCTTATGATCGGCAAAAATGATAGTACAAAAAGAAAAAAAATGTCATATGAGTCTACAACAGGCGTTCATCCTATCACTGGTGGTGATCACGATAAGAAACCACTGTACAGGCCACCCTACAAAGGAACCTCCTGAAAGGTACTGGGACCATAATCACATAGCGCTATAGCCTAAGAGGAATGTCATCTATGCTAGTCTCTGGAATGTCTACTGTCAAATGCTCTAGATGACTCTCCAATTCGGCCAAGGTCTCTGTAGATTCATCCTGTGGGGCTGGTGCTACTGCAGCTGGCTATTTCCTCTCATAGGACCAAAGAGTGGCTGGTCACCGTGGACCTACATCTGCATTTGAAACTTTTACTATCAATTTTGGGACGAGATAAAAACAAAAAAAATAAATAAATTAGAAAATGTTGAAAATGATTTTACCTGAGTCATCCCATTTCTCTCCTGGTGGAAGAGCCATGTCTGGGTCACCATGATAATCTACCCCAGCACAAGGAAAGTATTGAATAGCAAAAAATTGGTTCTCCAACCAATGAAAATACTCAGGAGTGAATCGAACGACTTTTGTTCCCTCCATAGGATGACGGGCCATAACTGCAACCCAACGCATCAGTTTGGGCTCTCGGGGAAGTCCAACTCCAACGTTAAGATGCTGTGGGACCAACACTGGGACCCTCTCCAGACCAAAGCTCACAACTAAAGCACCATATCCAAAGGTCTTCAGTTGTCCGTTCTTTGCTCTAGTTAGTTGGCCTTTTATATTAGCCAACACAGCCTCGTACCAGTTGAAGATTGTGCCTCGAAAGCAGTCTACTGCCATCCGCATTTGGGATCCAGTGGCTACATGTAATGCTGTGCTTCTGCAGAGCCTGGTAACAGTAAACGCAATCACTATGAGCTCAGGACGGGAGATGGTTTTTATATCAATCCCTTTGTCTCTAGTTTTGTCGTTACAGAACTCTAGTCGGAGGCTATCGACAAACTGGCCACCTCGCCTAGTCCCAAATAGAGTCAAATGTTCACCTCTCTTAGGCAAAAACCAGTCAAAACGTAAATGTCTTCCGGCTCCATTTCGAGCTGGTGGCCACCAATAAAGAAGCACTAGTCCTGTATATTCCATCTGTCTACCAGCCATTGCAAAAAGTCCACCTGGGCCCTCATGCCAGGTATGGCCTAGAATTTGTATAAACCGCGTGCCTTCAATGCATCAATTGAAGGTTGATGATTAATCACGGCGAGATCCACATCCTCGTGCTCTCATTCCCACCAATCAAGCATGATGTATACCCTACATCCAATAAAAAGGCGGATTAGAATATTTAAAATCAAAATTTTTGGGTGGAATTTGAAAAACTTAGGTTTAAAAACCTTTGATGTGGGGATCACACCCTCTCTATTAAAGACAATGCGTAGGTCCACACTCTGCCTTCACGGCAGGTGCAGACCCCTGACTCTTTTCCTTTTACTAAAAAGTCGGGGTCCGCAGGTTTCCTATACTATGCCTGCGGACCCACGCGCGCAGGTTTTTAACCTAGAAATTTCCTAAAAAACAAAAGAAAACCCTAAAAACAATTTTCAAACGGATGAAATGAAAGAGTAAGATGATGTGGATCACCTGGAGGCGGCGTTCGATTCCAACAGACGGATTTTCCACAATCTTCACGGGAAGTTTCTGACCAAAAGCTCTCTTTTCTCACTCTGAAGTCAAACGGTAAAAATGAATTTACAAAAGCCCTTTTATAAGATTTTTTGAATAAATGAGTTTTTAATTTGTTTATTTTTCACTTCAAGAGGTAACTTTTGAAGCATTTTTATCTATTTTAAACAGGTATGAGTAATGTTTGAGTTTTTCTGCAGGATAACGGATTTTTCATGCAAAATTGGTCATTTTCGACAAAAAACATTAGAGTCACCTTTAAGCTCTTTTCTGACTCCTAAAACATGAAAATATTGCCAAGTTTTTCTTTTTAAACTTGTTAAAATGGAACTAAAAAGACGGTCCACCTACAGCTCTTTTCTGACCGTAAAAAACATGAAAAGATTGCCGGATTTTTGTCGTTTCAAATTCGATATTGGTTATAAAATGACGTGTCATTGATCACTTTTTTACTTTTTCGGATCAGAGGCACTAATTATGAAAAGTACTCCTTGGTCGTAATGATCAAGCGCTTCTCTCAAGTGTTATTTTATACTTATTCGGGCTTGGGAGACACAAATTTATGGAAAAGGACAACCATGGAGTTTTCTTAAGTTTTTTCAGACTCTCTAAAATTGAAAAACGCCAAGTTTGTCCTATACTAGACTCATTAAAATTTAACAGTAAAGGACCTGTTCAATAACAAATAGGAACGGACCACTCCTTCTTAGGGTTCGAATTTAAACTAAGTTGGACTCATCTGAAGGATGAGCTTATAATCAATCAAATGTTATCCTCCTCAAGCTTGTCAAAAATAAAGAGGTACTTGCCAGAAATGGTGGGGGAAAGATAGAAAAATGAGCCTTTTTGTCATACTTTGTAACCACTCTTGAACATGACACTTTTTATTCACCTGGGTTGGGAAATCCTTTGCCTAACAGTTGATCAAACCATATTGAAAGTCTTCAGTCGGTTTCTGGGTATTAACTTTGGGTCAATTGTCACCAAACCATCTGCTGTGTCGTTATGTGTTCAAGAGGTCAGTGCAAATAAACCATTCATCTGAAAAATATCTGTCATCCATCTTGACCATCCCTGAGTCAGTCCTTGCAACTAATTTCTTCAAACTTGATCTATGATTTTGTGTTGTGGGCTTGCCTACGACGGATCGCTTTCTATCGACTTCAACTCATTATCTAGAAAGATGATCTAGAAATCGTCAGTACCTCGGGATCTGCATGCCTCAATGGCAGGTTTCTCACCTTCGACGATAGGTTGCATCATTTAACTTCGATCAAAGGATTTCGTGACATGTTTGACATCAACACATCTATTCACATCTCATGGATTGTGCTGAGTACTTTGAGATCCATTGACATTACTGGTGGTTTCTCTCACCCTTGTTAACAATTTACATCATTGACTGGTAATCAAGTGGTTTCTACCAGGTTCGACTTCGACACATTCATTCACATGGATAGAATTGTACTATTTCGGGAAGTAGAAATCAAGACCCTGGATCTAGTTTCCACCATCCAGGATGCGAGGAATTTTCTATTCATTATACAGTGGACTATTCATAAATAGATGGTTGCGTCCATATTGTGTCTACATGTGTCTATACTTGTGATGTATTACAAGATCATTCCTACATCAAAGCAGTAGTTAGTTTTCTAGTCAGTTTGGATCTGAGTATGGGAATGCCTACCTCAGCGATGATATGATCTCATATATATATTTTGCATTGAATGTTTTTACAGGTTCCAACCGGTCTCTCCACAAGATGATCCTCGAAATGATAAAGTACTTCACTCTTCTTAGATGATAAATGAAATCCTCATCTACTACAGACTTTGCACTTTAGGGGGCAATCTGTTACACAAAATATTATCACCATGACTATTTGCAGTCAGTATGGGTCTATCATCATTCATACTGTCCTCCTTAGCAAGTCCCAAACCTCAGCTCTTCATGTCAAGCTTTGAAAATGAGAGAAAGACCTTAAAAATCAATAAAGCTCTGGTTCTGCACTTTCTCTTACTGTTACCTGCGGTCCCACACCCCATGTTCATGTTACTTGCGGACCTGCCCGCTCTGTCTCTAAAGGAGTGGGTGCGGACCCCTGTGAAAGTAAAAAAGGCGCAAGTTTATTCTTAAAAACTCACTTGTGGTTAATTCTAGATGATTCTAGAAGGAATATTGACGTGGATGGTTCGCTCCTAGGTGGTTCATGCATCCCAAAACTAAAGGAGCTAATCCCTTGATGACAGGAGCTTATCCCTTTGAAGGAGGGCTTTATCCCTTTGCAGGTGGACCTAGTAACTTCCCTCCATTGCACTATAAATTAAGGGATTGGGCTGGTTGCTAGAGAGGTTAGAAGCTGAACATTTTTTAGGGTAAATGTTGTTGGAATTGAGACTTCCTAGTTAAGCTTGAGAGGAGAGATTACATACCTTTTGGCTTCATTGGGAAGAGAGTGAAACTTGTCAAAGTAGAGGAGATTCTTGCTGGACCCTGGGAGGAGCTTGTACAACATCAAGGCACCAAGGTTGTAAAGTTATTCTTTGATTAAAGTTAATACAATCAGATTCATTTTTCTCAACAAATTGTCTTATGTGATTTGTTTCATGAATTCCTTGATCATCATGATAAATATGCTTTATTATATTGGCTTTGCAGGTGCTATTTAATGTGTGTGCTTGTTTGTGTTTGTAGATTCTTTACAAGGGAGCTCATTTGGATCAATGGAGTGTGGCTTCCAAAAACTTGCATTGGACCCAAGGTAGGCCTAAAACACTTGTTTGCCTTCATCTATAAATTGCATATTTAGAGAAATATAGAATTTTTTTGGTTTGCTTGTCGCTGGATATCATTAGATACTAGGGAGGTCGGTCTTGTCCGCAAGAACAACTTATCCGGCCGACAATACCTTTCAGGTTCTTCTTTGCATTTATTTTATGATGTCATTGAGCTTGATTCTCCCTTGGAATTTTCATGATAACCAAGACCCTTTTTAATAAAAGGATATCTCTAAAAATTGAGACTATCATGGAAGATTTTAGTACTTTCCCAAATTTCAAACTTTGATACAGTTGATCAATGGTTTTCTCTAAATCCTTTCTCAAGGAAAGAATCTCAACTTATAGTTTCTCACAATATTCTTTCTTTTCTTTGGGTTGGTGTAGCAACATTTCTTCTCTTCCCTTTCCCTCTTCTAGCTATAACATCATGAGAAACACAGTTAATTCATCAAGATCATGATTTTTTTCTTTCTCAATTTTTCTTCTGGATATTTCCATTTCATATAATGTAGAAATAAATTATCTCCTAATATCATCAAAATATTCTTCTTATGGATTTGATTAATTATCTTGATTAAAGTATTGAACCTCCATGGTCATGATAGGAATTCCTTTTTTTATTAAATGCATTTCCATTACTTTCTTCTGATGATCCACATCCTTCCCTTTTATACTCATAAAATTTCTCTTATCCTCATGTTCTTATTCATCATTACTATTTTCCAAAATTACATGTGGACATATAGAAGATGACCTCTTCTTTTAAAATTAAAGAATAGTAGCTTACATGTGGATTCCACTTCTTCTAATCTTCTTCACCTTCAACATCTTCTTCTTAACATGAAACTTCATTTCGATAATCAATAGATTGAGCATTCATAGCTAGGATATCTTCTTCATCATCACTATCTTACATTTTTGCATATGGACATTAAAAAGCATAATAACCTTTTCTACACACTTAAAACATTTGGATAATAGCTTACCTTTGAATTTTACAGATTCTCTTATCAACTTTCTTACAAATTGAGCCTCTTTTATATCAAATTCATAATTGGAGTAATTATAGACTTTGATATTTTCTATCTTCTTTGTATATTTGAGAAATTATTGCCTCTTACCTAACTTCTCTATGCATATTTCATATTTACTATCCATCTTTAGAATCTCCTTATCTTCCATTTTTTCAATGTCACCTCTTTCATTGGTGTTTTGTAGTTTATCCCATATTTCTTTCGTTGTTTTACAAAAAATCACCTTATCCAACTCTGATTTTGATAGGCCACTCAAGATGGAATTCATGACTTCTACATTATGTTTATTGGCCTTCCTTCCATCTACTATAGATTGACAAGAATCAACACCAAAAGACATTAGATTTCCCATCATCCTTTTCTTCCAAAAGGCATAGTTTGATCCATCAAACATAGGAATTTTAATTTAACCTTCAAGAATAACCATGGTCCTTCTGAAATATTCCTTCCAGTGGCTAGATTTTTTCTAAATGAGCCTCCCTTTGATACAAATGAGTGGATTCACAATTATATTGAGACGGGGGTGAATTAATATATATAATGAAAAATGTTACTTATTCAAACATTTAAACATCATAAAACATCAATATTATAAACTGAAAAACTAAGAAAAGATATATGTGGAAACCCTCATGGGAGAAAACAACAAAACTTATTTATATGAAAGATATTGTAGGGATCAACCTATTATTACATCAATTTATTGAAACCAACCTAAAGGAGACACCAATCCTCTATCTTGATTTATATTCACCAACCTATAGGAGACACTAATCCCCTCTACTACCTTATAGGAACCAACCTATAGGAGACACCAGTACCCTCTACTGCTTTGTAGTCACCAACCTACAAGAGACACCAATCCCTTATGCTGCTTTGCAAGATCCAACCTATAGAAGACTTTGATCCCATAAAATTCTTTGTAGGAACCAACCTACAAGAGACACCAATCCCCTCTGCTTCTTTGTAGGCACCAACATATAGGAGACACAAATACCCTCTACTAGTTTATAGGCACCAACCTATAAGAGACACCAATCCCCTCTGTTGATTTGTAGGAACCAACCTAGTTCACTGAGCCTACTTGCTTCTTCACGAACTTTGTTAAGTACTTCTACTTTCACTAAGTCTGCTTGTTGCTTTATTATTCACCAAGTCTATTAGTTGCTTTTGACTTCACCAATTTTATTTGTTGTGTCTTCCTTCACTAGCTCTTCTTCTCCCAAAATTTGTTTCTTTTAGCTTATTCCAAAGAAAAAACTTGAAAAACATCCCACGTATTCAATTTTACAAATATAGTTATGAAATTTCTACTATAGGTACCTAGAGATCTCTTCTCTATCTCCCTCCATATTTCATAATCTGAAACATGTCAAAAAGAAATTTATAGAGAAAATGTTAAGCCATATTATATAAAGAATGTTTCAATAGCATTTAGGAACGTGTTAGGAAGACTAACTTCCTTAGATCATATCTCTAAGATTAACATTGAAATTGTTGGGTTTGGGAATTGGGTTATCTTTATCACCTTTTTCCTTGTCTTTTTCCTAATTTGTCCTCAATAGTCACATCCTTTCTACCTAATATCCCATATTTTGATTCAGGTATGTCAAATATTTATCTCATCCTAATCCACTAAGTTATTCTTGCATTTGAAAGAAGAATAATTGTTTTGGGTGTTTTATTGGAAATATGTTGAGGAAAATGTCTACAGGATCGCCTAACTTGCCCATGATGTTGTTACTCCACTATTTTGAGGATGTTATTACTCTGGGCTTTCAGGATGGTGTTATTCTAGGCTTTCAGGATGTTGTTACTCTAGAACCTTATTATGTTATTACTCCATGATTCCACTTTGTTGTTACTCCAACATACCTAGATATCGCTATTCTTCCATGCCATCACTGCCAAAGTCTCGTTATTGTTTTCGGTTGTTTTTATTTACATTGTTACTCAACACAATTAACATAGTTTGTTGTGACAATAGAGATTCAATTCTCCTAAAAACATGGCCAATTTGGCCATAGTGGTTATGATCCTAGCTTTTTAGTCATTTTCTAATTGAAGCATTTACTTCTAACAACAACTTTATTTGTATACAATATATTGTAATTGGTTATTAAGAACCCTTAACTTTGTTGGACAGTTGGCATTGCCTGGATGGCCAGTGGTAGAAAATGTGTTAGCATTGATTTCAACCAAAACATTAAGGATGGTGGCAACATATGTGTTGGAATTGATGTCCACTAGGGTATATCTGATGGCAACTAGGGATAGCATTGGTGTGCATGATGTGTTAAACTCAGGGGGAGTCCCATGGTTGCTACATTCTTTTGTAGAGAATCATCATAGTAGTAGGCTTAATGGAGAAGCCATGATATGATGGCTATGATGGTTAGGGAGTCCCATGCTTTGAGATCATTTCTACCAATGTGTTTAGC
The DNA here is from genome assembly GCA_031772625.1 of Pinus tabuliformis. NCBI lineage: Eukaryota > Viridiplantae > Streptophyta > Pinopsida > Pinales > Pinaceae > Pinus > Pinus tabuliformis. The sequence goes on from CM062811.1 coordinate 1,093,236,055, forward strand.
TTAGATTATCTTGGAAATGGAATAGTTGGATTGTGGTTGGAAAGGGATTTCCAATCGTATATTGAAGTCCGTGAATGGCCTCCTAGATCAAAACTTATTGCTAGTAAAAGCTTAGGTTGCCCAAAGTCAAAGGTAAAGAGTTAAATGGATGGAGGACCCTTTGGAGCATGAACAGTTTGGAAAATTTCACCAAATGTGGCAGACATATAACCAGAGGCACTAAAGGAGACTTGGGAAGACGTGCGTGGATGGAGCAACAACATATCGTTTTCATTGGCTAGTGGTGGATCCCATCATATAGATACCCGGGTGGGTGCATCCCAACGAAAGTATAAAGGAGCAAAAATGAAATTGAGTAGGCGGATGTGGAGCATTCAACTATGGAAAGAATCCCTATTGACTCATGGTGAAGCCCACCTAATGGAGGTTACACAATGGTAATACCTTGGCGAGACCTTAAACAACACTCAAAGGAACGAGCGGGATGACGCCGACAAATGACACATGCTCAGTGGATTGGGCTTGGAAAGGCTAGTCTGGGTGTGACACTATTGCCTCTAATTAATAGTGGTCAGACCCCACCTGACAATGCAACCCGATAAGAGGAGTACCCTAGAAGGTTTTAAAGGGATATAGAGTAGGAGGCCCAGGAGCATTGTGTTGGGACACGTCAAACAAAAAGTAGCATTCAACAACCAATGTGAAGCGAGCAGGTCAACCTCACTTACACCTAAGCCCATTAAATGGAACCCAGAGGATTTAAAAGGAGTCAAAACAAAAGCATTAATAGTTTATGGCAAAAGACGAAGTGGGAGATGAAAACATTCCTAACAATTGACGAATTCGTCAAGTCATGGAAAGTCACCCAGGACTTGGTTTTGTAGTGGTTTTTTGTGCTAATAAACCATAGGTTGTTGGGCCAAAAAAAAAGAAAATGTGTCGAGACAAAAAGGCATTGCAGGGGTGTTACAACTCATCCTAACAAACCTTTGATTGGCTAGTGCATACAATAGGTGGAACCCATACAACATGTAATCTCAGAGGAGAAGGCTAGAGGATAAAATAAAGACTAATACGTGGTTTCATGCATGATTGGTGACCATGGGAATATAAATTTTAATGTTGATTTTTAAGTCCTCCAGGATATATGGTTTAAAGAGGGGCCGAAGAGTTGTTTTGTGATGGTCTCATGTGTAAGTGTTACCAAGGGTCTTCTGGACAAAAGCAATAAAATGGGGCATTGTAGGATAAGGGCTTAGCATATCTGGATATGAATGATTCAGAAGATCACTTGGTAGGTTCATCCATATTTGGTTATTACATCAAACTTGTCATTCACCATGTATTGTTATTGAATCTTAAATGAGTCGGAAACTAAATCTTTGGAAACTAGTAGCAGTGGTGATTTTCAAGAATGTAAAAGCCCCCGGTTAAATTTCATGTAATAAAGGTTGATAAAGGTAAAATAAGACCAAGGTCATGGAACACATATTTGAAGATGAATGTTGGGAAAAGCACTTTAGTGGGCATCACTTTCAATTTATTAATTGCTAAGGAAATTGGCAAGGGAAAGAGGCATTAATTGGAATTTAATTATGAGAAATAATGGAAAATAGGAGAAAAGGAAGGTGAAGAGACACATATTTGCATGAGATGGAAATTAGAATAAAATTAAGGAAAATGAAGAAAAAGGAGACATCAATAGTAAAAATACTTTAGAGAACCAGTTCACAACATTTGTAAGTTTGGCTTTGGAGATAGTTTTATAGGGATAGAGAACAACAAGAGGGGAGAGAAAGTAAGCAAGCAAAGGAAGGAAAAAGGAAATTAAAGGAAAAGAAAGGAAATCAAGGAGAAGCTTGGATCAATAGCTTCAGTAGGAAGATTTTGTAAGTAACAGGTTGCATGTGAGATTTCTTAGCTGAGTTGTGAATGCATGATACATGCATTTGTTTATTTGGTTAATTTGTTATCATTGGCATGGTTTTTTCAAGTTTTACAGTGGTTTCATCCTTGCCTTGCCATTTCCTAGATAACCATGGTGTGATGGGATTAATCTCTTGGTTAAGTTTTGGTTTGTCGAAAGGTTTTGGAACATGATGAGGTGGTCTCATGAAAATTCCTAAGGGTTGGGAGTGCATATGGTTTTTTTCGGGAAGCCCTTGACAAGTGGGTGGAGACAGGCAAATTTCTCAAGGTATGGTGAAGAATTACGAGGCATCCAAGCTTGTTTTGGTCTTATGATCTCCTGATTGGTTTTGGAAATATCACTGTAGTTTGAGGGTGGAGGTGGTTTAATCTTTGGATTCCCTTGGTTGATTATGTCTTGTTTTATCCCATGAGCTCCCATGTTCATGCTTGGAATATTGCATGGGGGTGACTTGCTAGAAGAAAGATTTGGTTCAACCCAATCTATGGTCGCGTGGTACATGGAAGTCCCTGACTTGGTTGACTTTTTCATATGTTAATAAGATTTATTTGCCTATCGTTCTCTATTAACATTTGAACTTGTTATTATGTTCCTTTTATGTTTGTTCTGTCATGGTTAATATTCTGGTTATATGTTGGTTATAAGCTTGATTTAAGATGTGCTCTAGCTATGCCTCTTATTATGCTTGATAAGTTAATGAATGGTTGATGAATGCATAGGCTAACAAGTGTGGTTGCAGCTACTTGAGAGGGCATTAGTCCTTCTCAGTAATTTTAAGATAAAGTACATAGGTTTGCACTAAAATATGCATTCATGACATGTAACTCGGATGTTTAGCATATGGTTGATGAAATGTCTATTGTGTTTTAGTTAGTCTAGGTCAAGTTTTGACTTCAAGTTTAAATGACTAGCATTGTTGTTATGGGAAATGTGATTCTTGAAATTTATAGGAAGTTATGGATAATGGTATGGAGGCTAGCCTAGTTAAGTGGCTCAGATCTCGAGACTGTAGGCACAAAACTGAGGATCTAGGGTCATAACTGCATGGAGCAAGGCTTGTGAGTGCAGTTGGAGGCTCATAACCACATCCAGGAAGTGTCAAGGGTGTGGTTATAGGTCTAGGTCTAATAAAAATGGTTCTAACTTGGAGATTGGTCACCTGGGGTGGTTGTTCAGCCTTTAAGTGATCTGTGGTTCTTGAGGAATGTTATTAATTCTCAGTTGTATGCCCCACTTCCTTAACTAGAACTAGGAGGTTGGGTCATGTCATAATGGCAAGCCAATTCACATTTACCCAGAGGGCTTGTAGAAGTGGGTAAATCTGGGGTGGCATGTTACAGATTGGTATAAGAGCTCCCAAGTTCAAACACCTAGAATGGATAGGCGGGATGTGGTTGTTATGCATGCATGTCGATCATATGCATGCGTGGTAGTGGATATGGTTGTCATGAATATATCCAATGTTACAGTGTATGTTATCATGTATGATGTTGATATGTTGGTGTCATTATATGTATACATTTATATCATGCTAATCTGGACTGACTTATGCAGACAATATAGCCTACCTTGAACTTCACTAATGTATGTTTGGTTATGTTTATATTTTGTTTATCTAACATCATATGTTTGGAGGAAGAAGAAGATTAGAGATGACAAGAAAATGGTGGATTACAGTTCACGTGACTCTCCTTATATATTAATTGAGAAACATGGGGAAGAGTATTCTCTTAACATAGAAAATACCTTGAGAAGTCTAAAGGCAGATATCAGAAGTTGCAAGGTAGATAATGAAAAGATAATTCAATCATACAAAAGGCTTATTATGGTTCTTGAAAACAAATTTGAGTTCAATGTAGTGATCCTTTAGATCTTATCATATTTGCAAAGACAGGGACAACCACAAATCAATTATGGGAAGGAGGAAAGGACTAATAGGGCATATGGTAGTAGGTTTCATGGAGGGCACAAATTGGATAGAGATGACACGGTCAGAGGTGGCAGATGGATGGATACACCTGACAAGAGAGGTAGTGGTTAAGGGTTCTATTATAGTTTTGGTTAAGATAGACATTATGGTCATCATCACTATCATCCTTACAAGAGGAGTGAGATGGGATAATTACCGAATCATTTCAAGAAAGCTAAGCCTTCTACATTTGATGGAGAGTTGAAGAAAATAGAAGATGCATAATCATGGCTGCTTGGGATGAAGAAGTTCTTCGAGTTGCATGATTATATAGAGAACATGAAAGCCAAGATAATTATTTTTAGTCTTAAGGGAAAGGCATGCTTTTGGTGGGAATATGTGAAGTGTGTCAGAGGCATTAATATAGGGGAGTTGAGTTGGCATGAGTTCAAAAGTGATCCAAAATCTTTTTCTTATAGATGTGTTAAATAATTACATGCATAAATTGTAGCTTAACATAGAAAACTTAATGTGCACATGAGAGAAGAGGAGAAACAAATAACACATGAAAGAAGACAACAAGACTTGATAATGGAGATCGTCTAACTTGGACTATGTCATCGGGTCTTGCTCGACCAATGGGGAGGCCTTCATTCATTAAGTGGCATGAGAAAGAAGAGTACAAGCATCAGTTACAAAAAGGAGTTTTATACCTCCATATTGAAAAATGGCCAAAAAATGCGGAAATCTGATGGACAAATGGACAGTTCCATTGCGTTCGTGGCATCGAGAAGTGCTGAAACCATATCAAATTTGTCAAATTCTAACAAAGTGAAAATTCGGCACTCTTGCAAAATTCTGCCTCAAACTACGTGCACTGCCTCCTCTGCCTGGGCACACTGACAAACTGCGTTTAAGTATAAACTGGGTGGCAGATTTTTCAATGAAACTGTTATAGTGCAGTTGGTGGAAGGTTTGGTTAATATGGAGGAGGTCGGGCAGTCAAACCCGGCCTCCTCCTTTTACATATAACAAATTCCCTTTCTCTTAACTTTCAGAACATATTTTTTTTTTAAATAATTTAATGGTTGGGTTGGGCTCGCCTTAGGTGGTCCACCCACCGTACCCACCTCTGTGTTGTGTTTCTTTTGCCATGGATGGGTATGTGCCCCAAGGGCTGGCCCACCACCCAACTCCCACCTTTTAACATATAGTGGTTATGTTTAATGGACTCGTGGGATGTGGGGAGTTCCATCATGTGGGTGGCGGGGTCATGGCCGCCCACCCCAGTTTGTTTACATAATTCTGTGGGAGGGGTCGGGGTCGTGGCCCACCCCTCCACTAATTGTCATGTGGTGCGGTTAAGGGGTGGTGGGGTTGGTGGCCCGCTACCCTTTCTTTTATATTTTTTTGTTATTTAAAAACAGACTATGCATTTTTGGAAATTCAGTTTTGGACCGAAGGAGTCTTTTTAACGAGGCCATGATTTTTCCTGAAATCTCGCTGGAGTTGGTCGAATTCCGTCCACTGGAAAAGTTCAAATCATGTCTTTGTTAAGCCTTCCCAGTCATCAAAAGTCAACCCAACTTTGACTGCCTCTATGTCCTTCATTCGGACTCGGATTGGAGTATTGTTCACATCGTTGGAATCAGGGCGACGAACACTTAGATCTGATGTCAATTTCATCATCTTTCTGCCACTTTGAATTTTGAGCCTTTTCCATGCCACTAGTGTCTGAAGATCCACCTGGATCAATCCTCCCCATTGAGGAGCTTTTGGACCGCCAAAAGCTTTATCAGTCAATTGGAAGGTGAGGGAATTGTTCCCTCACTCTTTCTTTTTCCAGCCATTTTTCCTTGCTAGGTTGCATCCCCTTGAAACCAACTCGAAGGTATTCGACATCTCCTTGTTGTGAAGTCCTGGTTCTTCTGTCAAGGATGATGTCTTTAGGTAACTCATCGAGATACTCTAGTGCAAAGTCATCAACTGTAGGAACTGTGCCCACCTCCTCGGTGTCCATAATCAATGGTGGCTCATACAGCTTTAAGTTCTCCACATTCACTACGGAGTACATTTTCATATATATCAGCAAATCGAGATGAAAGGCATTGTTTCCAATCTTCTCCAAGATGGTGAATGGGCCATACCAGATTGTTCACAACTTCTTCCCTTATCCCTTCATCCTGTCCTTGCTGATATGGAACCACACTTTGTCACCCACTTGAAATTGATTGTTGACTCGATGTTTGTCATGTAGAGCCTTGTACCGGGCTTGACTTTTCTCCAACTGCTCCTGTACTGCTTGGTGAATCAACTGGATCCGTTGAATGAACTGATGCGCTTTGTCCCTGTCATCACGTCCAATGGAGTCATCTTCCCTTCCAAAGACCATATCAAAAGGGTCTTTTGGTAGCTGGCCAAAAAATGTCTTGAATGGTGAACGATGCGTAGATGAGTGCACTGCTCAATTGTAGGAATGATGCACATATGGAAGATTTTCATCCCACAACCTAAGATGTTTCCCACAATAGCCTCGCAAAAAGTGTACCATGGTGTGGTTGACAACCTTTGTTTGTCTGTTAGTCTGTGGATGGAATTCTATGCTTCTTTTCAACTTGGTGTCCATCATATTCCACAAGCAAGTCCAAAACTCTTCGAGAAAGCGAGAGTCCCGATCTGACACAATTAATGTGGGAAATTGAAAATGGACCCAAACATGCTGAAAGAAAAGATAAGCAGTATGCTCTGCAGTGATCTTATTTTTACAAGGCATTAAAATACACATCTTACTAAAACGGTCAACGACGACATACAAAGAGTCGTGATTTTTTCTAGACAAAGGCAAACCTCCTACAAAATCCATCGACACACTTTCCCATGGATGACTTGGAATAGGGAGTTGTGTCTAGAGCCCGAGTTTTCTATTAGAGGGCTTTGAAACAGAACACATCACACACCCCTTTACATAGCGAGTCACAATGTTCTTCATATGAGACCAAAAACAAAATCTGTGTGCATGACACAAAGTTTTTTCAATACCAAAATGACCAGACACAAGGGAGGTGTGGGCCTCCCAGATTACATGTACCCTTTCTCCTGTGGGTATACACAATTTTCCAAGGTGATACAATAGTTTCCACTTCAAGTGATAGTTGTCCACCTGTGAACCATGGGTTAGTTTTGCATAAATATCCTTAGTCATCATCATTAGCATCTTGTTCACCATAACTTTCAAAAGATAATGAAACATTATTCAAAATAACATAAGCATAAATAGGAGGGCGGGATAGCATATCAACCACTTTATTGCTAGTGCCCTTCTTATACTTTATTATGAGATGGAACTGCTGAAGAAAACCCATCCACCTAAAATGATGAGATTGCTGCAACTTGGTCTGTGACTAAAGATACTGCAAGGGCTGATGATCCGTATGGATGAAGGTCTCCTTGCTGATCAGGTAGTGTTTCCACTTTTTCACACTCTGGACCAAGGCATATAACTCCTTGTCATAAGTGGGAGTTTATCACAACCTGAGAGAACTTCTCTGAATGGTAACATATCGGCTTCTTTTGCTGCATCAGTACAGCTCCCATGGCATATCCGCTGGCATATGTCTCGATCTCGAATGGCTGTTGGAGATCTGGTAAGGCCAAGATCGGTGCAGTGCTAATCTTTTATTTTAGTGTTTCGAAGGACTTCTGCTACTTTCCTCCCCATTGAAAGACTTTCTTTATACTTGTCAATGCGTGTAAAGGCATTGCAATAATAGAGAAATTGGCAATAACTCCTCCAATATTGTACTACACCAAAAAAGTTGCGAACCTCGGTTACACTAGTAGGCTTAGGCCAATTTACAATTGCTTCAACTTTAGAAGGATCAATTTTTAACTGACCATGACCAACAATATGACCTAGGTAAACCAAATAGGTTTTCCCAAACTCACACTTTGACAATTTTACATAGACTTTTTTGTTTTTCAATACATCAAGCACTTTCTTCACATGACATACATGTTCATTCCAACTTTTACTAAATATAATAATATCATCTAGATAGACAAGAACAAATTCATCAATGAAAGGCCTAAATAGATCATTCATGACCCTCATGAAAGTGGCTGGAGCATTGCAAAGTTTGAATGGCATCACCATCCATTTGAACAACCCCTGTTTGGTCTTGAAGGCGGTTTTCCACACATCTTGCTTTGAAATTTAGACTTGGTGATAACCACTACACAAATCCAATTTGGTGAAATAGATAACATTCTTTAACTGATCTAATAAGTCATCAATGCGGAGAAGACGATAACGATTTTCCACTGTGATTTTGTTTAGTGCTTGATAATTCATGTGCATCCTCCATGTGCCATTTTTCTTTGGCACTAAGATAATCGGTGAGCCACATGGAGAAGTGCTCAGTCTGATGACTCCTTGGTTCAATAGTTCATGCACCTGCTTTTTTATCTCCTCTATCTCAATGGTCGACATCTTGTCCATGCCAATATTTGGTAAAGGAGCGTCATTCTGCAAAAGGATCTCATGTTGGATTTCTCTCTTCGGAGGTAATCCCCTTGGTTCCTGAAACATCTCATCATAATTAGAAATTAATTCACATAATTCCCTTTTAAGCACATGATCACAACCCTGGAAAGCATTGGATAATTCTATATCTTTTCCCCTTACAACCATAAGCATGCAACCCTTACTAGAATTCACCAACCTCTTCATTTGTCCTGCACTTACAAGGCTGCCATTGATTTTAGTTTGATGAGCCCTTAAAATATATTCTACCCCATATTTTATGATTTCGTATTTGTTTTCATGACGGAAGAAGATTGCCTTTCTATCATATAGATATGGACTCCCAAACACCATGCCACAGATATCCAATGGTATCACATCAAGTTTTACCTCATCCACTAACTTAGAAGAGATCACAAATTTAACCTTGCATTGCTTAGTTACATTCAGTTTTTCTTTATCATGTATCCATCCAAGTGGGTAAGGTTTTGGATGTGGTTTGGTTTCCAAGCCTAGCTTCTTTACCAAGGACTCTGAAATTAAGTTTGCTTGGGATCCGGTATCAAATAGAGTTTCTACTTTTGTATGATTTATGATAACTCTAATATGGAATAGCTCAATTCTCTTTTCTTCGTTAGGAAGAGACTCATCTATTGAACTAGTGCCTTCATGTGATTCGGAATTAACATGAGGTGTAAGAGTACCTTTTGTTCTTGCTGTTGTGATCAATGCTTCATCTCTAGAATCGGATCCAAGGTCTTGCTGCACAGTTGCCATTGTCTTCTGCTTTCCTTTTCCTCCGTACTTCTTTGGTTTCTTTTCCGGGTACCATTTCCAACAATGATCATCATCATGACCTTCCTTTCTGTAGTGAGTGCAATAAGGTCTTTCTCCTTCATCTTTCTTGGTTGATGCCGTCTTCTTCTCCTTTCCTTTTCATTTCATTTTGGGTTTGCCATTTGGAGGTTTAAAAGGTGGTTTCTTGAAATGATCATCTATTTCATTTTTTCCCTTGTTCTCAAGATGGATTGCCTTCACAATGGCAGAATTAATAGTAGTTGGTTCAAACAATAATAATGAATATCTAAGGTAACTATGTAATGGTCCAATATACTTAGTTACCACTTCAGGTGAGTCAAGTGCAATGCCCAAACTAAGTGTCTTTTTTCTAAATTCCTCTGTAAAGCTTTGAACATCTTGACCTCAACCTTGCCTTAAGTATTGCCAATCCATTAAGGCTTTTTGTTTGTAACCCATGGGATAACATTGTTCCTTTAATGCAGAAATGAAACTAGGCCATGAGGAAAGAAGATTAACCACACTCTTACTGCTTCACAGTTAATCTCCCACTAGATGAGAGCAGTGCTACTCAGCTGAAGAGAGGCCAGTTGAATCTTTGCCTCGTCCTCTTTGATCTGCTGAATCCTACAGTAGATTTCAATTTGCCTAATCCAGTATTAAGCTTTTCTACATTACTTTCACCGTTAAACATGGGAAGATCAAATTTGACATCTAATTTAAAGAAAGGTTTCTTATATTCATCCCTTGAATTTCTACGATGATGGTGATGAGAGGAAGAAGAACTTTCACTCGTGGAAGGAGAAGGAGGGGGTTCTTCTCCACCATTTCCATGCATTGAACCTTGTTCTTCTGGTTTTCTCTCTTCTGCTTTCTCCAGCCTTGAAAGCAACTGACCGACATTCTCTGCCATTGTATAGAAGGTTTTACGGAAATTGCGTTCCTCTTCATGACGAACCTCTTCATCTGCCATGTTTCTCCTTCGATGTGCATGCCCCACTTCGGGATCGAGAGACTTTAGTTTCCCTTCTCCTCTTCGGAGTTTGTTTCTTGTTAGCATACAAACATGCAATTCACATCTAAAAAAATACCTGCTTTGATACCACCTGATCCAAAATATTTTTCTTATAGATGTGTTAAAGAATTACATGCATAAATTGTAGCTTAACATAGAAAAATTAATGTGCACATGAGAGAAGAGGAGAAACAAATTGTAGGTTTTAACCTCGTACATTAACTACCTACATACAAATTCTAAAACACAGAAAATAAACAGTGTGAGAGCATAACACATAAAACAATATACACAGAGATTTTCCCTTGGATCCCAAAACCAGGACTACTAGCTTGATTTTTCATTATTGTTCCTTTCAATGTTACAATACATATCTATACATGCCGAAGCATCCAATACCATGGACTGAAAACCATCGCATCCAAAACCATGGACCGAAAACCATCTCATCCAAAACATGGGCCAAAAACCATCGCGTGCAAAACCATGTTCAAAAATCATGCATAAAACCATAGGTAGGTCCACCCAACCTAATATAGGGTTCAAAAAACAAAATTTCCTGGGGCGCTACCCCGGACCCCATAGAGTGGGATTACCTGCATCCCTCAAACCCCCTGTGACCCCCCCACTATGCAATCGGTGCAATGAAGGGGGGGCTCCGCCCCCCCTCTAACCCCCTGGCTAACTACGTGGGCTAGTCATGGAAAGAATATAACACAACCCAACATTCTCCCACTTGTTGTTTTATTTCCACAGAGGGCCACAAGAGAGCTTAGTCATTTTTCCAGTCCTGCAACGCCCATTGTTTCTCTACACCAAGAGAACTTCTCAGAGCTCAGATTTTGTCAATGCATCTGCAATATTCTTCAAAGTGTCCACTTTTACCAGCAACACCTTTTTGTCTTCTATCATATCCCTCACAAAGTGATACTGAACATCAATGTGCTTTGTCTTTGAATGCTATCCAGGGTTCATTGCCAAGAAAATTGCACTTTGGCAGTCACAGGCTATCCTTATAGCTCCCTGTACTAACCCCATACTTTAACACAATATCTGCAACCAAACTGCTTCCTTGCATGAGTGGCTGCCATGTATTTTGCCTCTGTAGTTGATAGTGCCACTACAGGTTGTTTCTTACTCATCCAACTGACTGCACCTCCAAATAGGTTAAACACATACCCACTTGTAGATCTGCTCCGATACCAAATGTATCTTTCCACTACTCGCCATGTTCTTTCACCACCAGAATCGATCTCGCAAATCTCCCACTGAACAGGGCCTACCATAGGCCTGAGCGAAACCCCTCAGCAGCAAAGGCATCCCCTTGAAGCCAAAAAAACTCTTATACCAATGTAGGTTTTAACCCCGTACAGAAACTACCTGCATACGAATTCTAAAACACAGAAAATAAACAATGTGAGAGCATAACACATAAAACGCATATGCACAGAGATTTTCCTATGGATCCCAAAACCGGGACTACCAGCTTGATTTTTCATTATTGTTCCTTTCAATGTTACAATACATATTTATACATGCCGAAGCATCCAATACCATGGACCGAAAACCATCACGTCCAAAACCATGGGCCGAAAACCATCGCATCCAAAACCATGGACCGAAAACCATCACGTCCAAAACCATGGGCTGAAAACCATCGCGTCCAAACCCATATGCGAAAATCATGCACAAAACCATAGGTAGGTCCACCCAACCTAATATAGGGTCCAAAAAACAAAATTTTTCGGGGCACTGCCCTAGACCCCATAGAGTGGGGTTACCTACACACCTCAAACCCCCTGTGATCCCCCCGCTACGCAATCGGTGCAATGAAGGGGGGGCTCTGCCCCCCTTCTAACCCCCTGGTTAACTACGTGGGCTAGTTGTTGAAAGAATATAACACAACCCAACACACATAACGCATGAAAGAAGACAACAAGACTTGATAACGGAGTTCGTCCGACTTAGACTATGTCTCTGGGCCATGCTCGATCAATGGGGAGGCCTTCATTCATTAAGTGGCATGAGAAAGAAGAGTACAAGCATTAGTTACAAAAAGGAGTTTTATACCTCCATACTAAAAAATGGCTGAAAAATTCAGAACTCTGATGGAGAAATGGACCATTCCATTGCATTCGTGGTGTCGAGAAGTGCTGAAACCATATAAAATTTGTCAAATTCTGACAAAGTGAAAATTCGGCCCTCTTGCAAAATTCTGCCTCGAACTGTGTGCATTGCCTCCTCTGCTTGGGCACACTAACAAACTACGTTTAAGTATAAATTGGGTGGTTGTTTTTTCAATGAAACTGTTATAGTGCAGTTGGTGGAAGGTCCGGTTAATATGGAGGAGGTCGAGCAGTCAAACCCCGCCTCCTCCTTTTACATATAACAAATTCCCTTTTTTTTTTAACTTTCACAACATATTTTTTTTAAATAATTTAATGGTTGGGTTGGGCCCACCTTGGGTGGCCTACCCACCATACTCACCTCCGTGTTGTGTTTCTTTGGGCATGGTTGGGTCTATGCCCCAAGGGCCGGCCCACCACCCAACTCTCGCCTTTTTAACTTATAGTGGTTACGTTTGATGGACCCATGGGACGTGGGGAGTTCCGTGGTGTGGGGTGGCGGGGTCATGGCTACCCACCCCGATTTGTTCACATAATTCTGTGGGAGGGGATAGGGGTCGTTCCTCACCCCTCCACCAATTGTCATGTGGTGCGGTTAAGGGGTGGTGGGGTTGGTGGAAATTCAGTTTTGGACCGAAGGAGTCTTTTTAACAAGGCCACGATTTTTCCCGGAATCTGGTCGGAGTTGCCGAATTCGATCCATCAGAAAATTTCAAATCATGTCTTTGTTAAGCTTGCCTAGTCATCAAAAGTCAACCCAACTTTGACTGCCTCTATCTCCTTCATCTGGACTCGGATTCAAGTGTCATTTGCACCGTTGGAATCAGGACAACGAGCACTTCGATCTGATGTCAAGTTCATCATATTTATGACACTTTGAATTTTGAGCCTTTTCCATGCCACCGGTGTTTGAAGATCCACCTGGATCAAGAAGAAGTACCTGTTAGCTCTGCTACATGTGGCTGATGTTCGAAGAGCAGAAGTGAGCTCGGTCCTTGGTTTTACTCAGAAAAGGCCTTCGCCGGATATCCTTACCCTTCTCCATTTCTTTGCCCACTCCTCTCTTTATCTCATTTGCTTTTGTTTAAAACCCCACAAAATGATTTTCTTAAGTCACGGGCATTAAAACCCCTAAACCCATATAACCGCGTACCTTTGCAAAAAACCCCTGCCGTAACCTTAACCATAGCCATTCACTTTCCCCGCTAATCCGTTGTTTCCCCGTCACATAAAAAAAAAACCCGCACGATTAAATCCCTACCGTCCGATCATCTCCTTTGTGATCGAACGACAATCGCTTTCCTCACATCGTCAAACTGACCGCGCGATAACTCGCAATCAAAAGCAATTTCATCTTGTCCCGTCTGCCATGCGTCGAACGATGATAGGTATCGCTCATCCGTGTATGATTACCGCCCGACCCCCGATAGCGGTGTGAGCAATACCGCTCACCACCAAAACCGTCCTCCCCGCTCATTAAACTCGGCACATCTCCTCCACCCGATAGCCATTAGATCTGCCAACCCGAGATCCAACGGCTCACGATCATCTTTCTCCTGCTTCCTCCCGATATCTTTCGCCGAGCAACCTCCACCGTCCATCCATTTGATCCAACGGCTGATGTCTCTCCTTCCCCCTGCTCATATATCCACCATGCAGTCCACTCACCCTGATCATGTCGTGCACCCGAAGGACGAAGGCGATCATCTACCAGTACCCGGTGCATTTCATCTTCAACAACTACATTTGAGGAACAATATGGCCAAGGAGAAAAGGACAAAACCCGAGCAGGTGAACTCATTTAACAGTTATGGGATTGCATCCCATATATCAGTCCACCTGGCCGAGAAGGACAACAAAGCATCCAAGAAGATCAATTTTGTTCACCACAGCAAGCAATTGCATTCATAACTCCTGCCAGGCAGTTAAAGCAGTTGGTGGCCCATTATGGCCCCTCCACGCATAGAATAGCAGAACATTTTTGTAATCAAACTCTATATATCCCAAAAAACAGATGTAATAGGGGTTGATGGTTGTTGTTTTGATGTAAGGTTCAACTTCTGGAGACTGTAACTTCTTTGATACTTGCAGTGTCTCGTCAACATTTTCAGCTAATACAAGCTTCTTTTGCTATTAATTGCTCACTTTCCGCCTCTTTTCTATTCTAGGCTGTGCTTGATATGCATTTTTTCTGAACTCTTGATGTATAGCATTAGAGGAGCTATCATCCTACATCTATTTTTGAATCTTGCATGTATCAGTGAATCTGTTAATCAAGTTTCTTTTCACTTGGTGACAGAGAGCTGTCATTCTGTCTGTGCACTAGGGAATTAGATTTGTAGACCTTTTTACTGGTTTTAGCCAGCGATCACAGGGTCTTGTGCATCTGCTGGTGTGTTCAGTAGTCTCCATATTCACCCAATCCTTAAACTGTGAGTAATTGGTGGTCTAAAGCCTTGTAGTCTGGGAGTGTTCACCCATGTCTAGAGTCAAGCAAAGTAGGAGTGGTTATCTGGCTTGAATATGCATCATTCCTTCCATTCATCCATTTCCAACATTAAGTTGATTTTGAAATGTTCCCGAGCATCTCCGAGCTACAACCTAGGAGAGTTTCTTGGTGTGATAACAGTACCTTTTAGAGACATATTACAATGGAAAGGCTAAGGAGTTCTAAGAGTTAAATATGGGGACTATGAAAAAGGAAGAGGACACGACTAATTTTCTGGATTTGTTGAGGTATGTGCCTTATCTTAAGGATGAGAAGACGAAGGTTTAGAGGTTCATCAATGGATTGATATTAGCATTCAAGGATCAAATTGAGTATGATGAGCCTTAGTCATTGGAGGAATTCAATGGGAATTTGAAGCACTATTATGAGAAGTCAAAGTTTAAGACTGAGCCTAAGCATGATTTGAAAGGTAATGACAAGATGAAAGGAAAATGACCTCTAAAGCGGGAACGAACTCGGGATGCAAGTGAGAAAGAAAATGTGGCTCCTTACAAGAAGTTTAGTACAGTATAGAATGAACATGGATCTCTGCCTGGAGAGCAACAAAATAAAGGTAGTGGCAGGGAACCATTACAGTGTTGGATGCGTGGCAAGGATCATCATAAGAAGTATTTTCAGTTGTATCAGGGTGGTAGAACTCAGATCTACAATTCTCAAGAGGTGCAAACAATTGGGGATGTTGGTCAGATCATTCCTCGGATTTATGCAATGTTTGATAACAAGCAGATGTATCATTAGGCATCCATTATAGAGATGGAAGGTAAGCTTTGTGATCGAGTTGTTTCCATTTTGATTGATCTTGGATCTAATTATAGTTATGTTAATCCTAACTTTGTGGATAAGCATGGTTTGAGTAAATAAGTGCATGAAGAGTCTTGGTTGGTGTAGTTGGCTACAGGGATCGAGAAAAGAGTTCATTGTTGAGTGAGAACCTATGCATTTGAGTTGAATGGTATGCCTACATCAACACATCTAAATGTGCTTCCTTTGGGTTCGTACAATATGATTTTTGGTATGGATTGGTTGTAACTTCGTAGGACTAAGGTATATTTATACAAGAAGGCTATTGAGTGCTTGGATGATGATGGAGAGAAGATAATCTTATAGGGAAAGAAGAAGCCTACATCAATGAGAAAGGTTATGACTATGCAGGATAAGCACAGTTGTAGGAAAAGGTGTGTATTTTTTGAAATGCATGTCTCTAGTGACAAAGAGAAGGATGTTGAGGATGTTGAAGTCTTGTGGTATCTTGTTGTGCAACAATTTTATGATGTATTTCTAGCATAAATTTCAGATTTTCTACCTCATAGGTAAGTGGATTTTTGTATTGAGTTGGTACCAGGAGCAACACTAGCATCTAAGGCACCGTACAGGATGAGCACTCAAGAATTTGTAAAATTTCCCACTGTAGATCACCAAATAATGCAATATACTAAAGAAAAATACTTGATCTACTTCTATAAACAAACTTGCGGAAGCTTAATCAATTTTGAGCAAGATCAAATAGAACACATGTAACAGAGAATGCGAAATCAATCACACATGAACACAAAAGAATACTCTGGGGAAAGCCTCAGCTAAAAGCCCCGATCTTTGTATTATCATACAAGTGGAAATATATTTGGATTACACAAAGCTTTAGCTCACAAGCTATCCAGCTCTCAGTACAATCCCTCAATCCAGCTCATAGATTGAATAGACACAACATATGCCTTCCTCCAATCCTCCAAGCCTCCTATTTCCTTGCGCAGTTTCTCCTGGGGTCCAATGTGTTAGTATCAATATTTGCAACCTTCCACCAGTGATCAAATATGCTCTTATAAAGTGGTCTTGGGTTGTCAAAGTCAAATTTTTGCCATTTCAGTGAGTCTTCAAGTAAAATTTGGTCACTAGGTATTAGGTCTAGGATTGTTTTCACTCCTTCCAAAGTTTTCCAAGTGTTGGTCCATGTCACCATTCGGCTGAGTGTACCATCATTCAAAAGGTTGTCATCATTATTTCAAGTTCCAATGGGTCATTTTACACCTTTTTTGTGCTTCAGTTGTGCTTAGGTAAGCCTCATTTCCCTCTCTTAGGGTTTTGAAGGTAATTTTCCTTGGATGGTCAAATCATCAACAAAACTTGTATCCTGATGCTCATACACCTTCCCCTACCCTTAAAATACCTTCTTAAACACTTTCCATCATTGATATCCCTTAAATTCATCATTTTCCCACAAACCCTAGCCTATTGCTATAATTTGACACTTTTCTAGGTTAGGCCTGTGTTTTGCCCTTTTGGACCCCTTCCCCTCACTCAATCTTTGAAATTCCACTTTCCCCTGCTTCCTAACATTCCTCCCTACTTCCAAAAATTTTCTCAATAAATTAGAAGCCCCTCATCCCATTCATTTCCCTTCATTTCTACAAATCCCCTGTTCCACACATTGGGATAGGTTTTATTCAAATGATGTTTCTGAGCAAAAAAAGATGAGTTTGACAAAAGTGAGAGAGGTTTTTGTCCATCATAGACACAAGAAGAAAAGTATCCTTCAGTTTTTACATAGGTCTCATGGTTTGGGAGAAATTTCCAAAACATTGTTTGCCTGAGGAGAGTTGTTGCACTTCTGGAGTGACTTTGGGAAAATCACGATTTATCCTAGCTAGAGTAACCAAATGACTTTCTTGATGAGTCAAATAATAACTAGACATAGAAATATTTCCAATGAGATATCATGAGCTCAAATTTGGAGTTGAGGAAGACCTTCAAAAGTTTACTGAAACAACACTCTTCATTTTGGCAGCCTCATTCTGCACATTTTGACCCGTCTTGGGAGATTGTGCTTTGGATAGGGCAAATGAGCTCCAAATTGAAAAATTCAAGATGTTCTAGAAAGTATACTCGACAAGATTTCCAACGAGTTATCCCATGCCCAATTTGGACATCGGAAAGGCACTCAAAAGTTTATTTGAAGTCAATGCTAATCGTTTCCTTTAGGCGTTGCGCGTTTGTCCAGGAGAGGCGCTGTGCGTTTCCTTAAGGCGTTGCGCACTTGACAGGCAGCCCAATTTTTCACTGTTTCTTTGGTTTTTCACTTTTCACCTCAGGGATTTTGGTTTTTCACTGATGTAATTTAAAATCATGATGTAATTAAAGTTTATTTATGTTACCTAGGGTAGATACATTAGATGAAAAGCTTAAATGAGATGAATGAATCAGTTTGCTTCATACTAGGAATGTTTCAGTTTCAGCATCCTAGTCTTCAGCTATCAGCTCAAATTTTTGTGCAACTGATTCCTCCTCTCATGGATTCGACCCCTGAGGCTAGGATTTGTTGTTTTGAAGCCTATATTATGTATTTTCTCAGTCATTGTGTGGGTTGGACTCACTTGGATGCTCAGAGCTTGATTGTACATCATTGTAAGCAGTTTGGCAAGGAGATTAATAAGATTTGCAGCTATTTTTATGGGATCCCTGTGGTATGGAGTTTTAGTACAGTTTCTTCTTTTGTAATCATTTGTTTACATGTTTTATGTATGCCATCATTCATTTCATTGTTTCTTGTTGAATGTTATCAAGTTTGATAGGTAGAATACATTGTATCAGTGCTCTACCTTGGTAAATCATTCAATATTTCATGTTTTCTATTGTTTAAAAAGGATCCATGATTGTCACATGCCCTTATTAGCTCCTCATCACAATTAAACACCTCACACCATCAAGCCTAAAGTGCTAAAGCCTATGCCTACCTTGACCGATAGAACACCCTGCATTTCTAACCTAATTTCCTAGACCTAAACTACCCAACTCCATCTGATCTAGCAAAACACCAACAAATTCAATCAAAACCTTTCAAGCTACTATACCTAGCCTAAAATCCTTTACCTGATCTAGTCATCTTGACTGAGATCCTTATGGAGAGAGCCCTCTCCCGGCCTAGTAGGGCTAGCTACTAGGCTAAGCTTGGTTTGTGGTTACCCTGGAATTGCCTCCCTTCAGCCTGAGGTCAATCTAGGTGATAACATAGTGGCGACCATACTGGGGACATAGTTCCTCAGAAAAATGTATCAAGTTTAGATCTGATTGTTGATGGTGGACAACGATCAGACACTAAAAGTCTGAAATCATTCACTTAGCGACTCCAGTGTCGAAAAATCCCAAGCTTCAGAATTTTTATGGCAACTCTACTTTTCAAGAACCAGTAGCCTGAAGAATTTATTAGTGAATTCATTGTTATCAAAAAGGATTCGTTTGCTCGAAGGTATGCTCCCATGAGCCGAGATCACATTCCAGGTTTCCCAAATAAAATTCCCAAGGTAGATTGGCAAAGGAATTTGCCTATGTTTAAAGATGATGATAGGAATGACGCTGCTTTACATCTGGTTAGATTTCACATGCATATTCGCAAGTTGAAGGTTGATTTTCTTGAAGACTGCTTGATGAAGATATTCATGGCCACTCTGGAAGGTGAAGCCCGATCTTGGTATGAAAGTTTGCTGCCTACTTGTATTTGTTGTTTAGAGGATTTTCATACCATGTTCTTTGAAAGGTATAAAGAATCTCGTCCATCCTTAATATTAGTTCAGAACTGTTGTAAACATGTTCATAGTTTTATTGAAAATATTGAGAAAGTTTATGAAGATGATGACTTCATGGACGATGAGATCATGGAAGCCATGTATGAAAATCCATTTCAGCAGCATAAAGAGAGCTTAGAAGATACTTGTCAAGATGCTCAGGAAAATTTGCAGCTGGATCAAGATCTTAGTACAATTGAAAATGATGGAAGACAACATCTTATTTCAGATCTTCTCATAGCAGAAGGCGGTACACAGGAAAATCAAATTCCAATTTCAGATTGTGATAAAGTCAAGTTGGCTATTCCAGATCTAGATTCAGATTGTGATGATGACGAGTATGTTGTTTTGGATCCCATCAAGGAGAGCTCTATTGTTGAGATCACCTTGAATGAAGAAAACAAAGTTATCAACACAAGTGTTCTCATCTCATCAGAACAAAGTCTTCAGAAGGAGGTACTCCAATCCCTTTATGAAAAACAAGACAAGATATTTGTTCAAGTAAGTGAAAAATCTTCTTTGGATGACTCTGTAGTAAATGATATAAATTTCAGTTTTGAGTTTCAAGAAAAATCTGAAGAAACTAATCACTTTGACACACAAGACCGTATTCAACAACCTTGTGAATCTTTAGGAGGGAAAGAAGACAATTATTGTTTTAGCAAAAGAAAACAAAAAGTACTTTCTCCTCTATCTGAAGATGAGATAGATCAACTCCTGAAAGGTTATGTTATAGCCCAAGCTAATGCAGGTTTGCAATGTTTACATAGTCAAGAAGGTGTTAGTGAAAATTCTTCCACTTTTGAAAATGAAAATCTGAGTTTAAAAGAGGACAGTCTCGAAATTAGATTTATAGATCAACTGACAAATATTGTTTTCTTCCATGAAGATGATAAGGCTGTAATTTTTTATAATCTTGAAGAATGTTTTCTATTTAAGAATGAATTAGACTATGAATTCGAGGAATTTACAGCCAACACTCAGAAAGAAAAAGGTTATACTTCTCTATGCCCTCCTATCAATCAAAAACCAACTATTCTTTCAGATCAAAATGAAGGGAGCACTTGTATTCTTGCTACTAGATCTCAAGACAAGGTAATGCTTCAGGGTTTTCAAGATCACTTCGGTAGTCTTTTGTAAGCAATGGAGAAGATTAATGTTGTCTGCTTCGTTAGCATGAGCCTTGGTTTTAGTTGTTATTGTGAGTTACCTACATGTATACCATTATGCCTGCTCGGGGAAAGTGAGAGCAGAATTTCAGTGAGTAGCCATCTACTGGATTGGTTACATTGGAAGGTTTACTTCACATGATTGTACATATTTCTTTAGTAGGCAGGTGGTTGTCATCAATATTTGAATCCCTCAAATCTCGATGGTCTGCTGCCATTAATAAGTTTTGTAAGTACTTGTTTCAATTAAGTAAGTCTTGAGTCATTTTTTTAGTCAGTTTCAGAGTCAATTTGGGTCGTCAAGTCATAAGTTTTCATTCATGCATTTCAGTTTCAGTTTTTTTGATCGTATTGGCCCACATGGTCAGGCACTCAGTCTACAGTGTTCTTGACACCTCCAAGGAGCTGCCATCCCCAATAAGGCCAATGTTAGTGTCAGTTTTGTAGCCTTCCACTAGTGATCAAATATGCTCTTATAAAGTGGTCTTGTGCTGTCAAAGTCAAATTTTTGTCATTTCAGTGAGTCTTCAAGTAAAATTTGGTCACTAGGTATTAGGTCTAGGATTGTTTTCACTCCTTCCAAAGTTTTCCAAGTATTGGTCCATGTCACCATTCAACTGATTGTACCATCATTAAAAAAATTTTCATCATTATTTCAAGTTCCAATGGGTCATTTTACACCTTTTTTGTGCTTCAGTTGCGCTTAGGTAAGGCTCATTTCCCTCTCCTAGGGTTTTGAAGGTAATTTTCCTTGGATGGTCAAATCATCAACAAAACTTGTATCCTGATGCTCATACAACTTCCCCTACCCTTAAAATACCTTCTTAAACACTTTCCATCACTGATATCCCTTAAATTCATCATTTTCCCACAAACCCTAACCTATTGCTACAATTTGACACTTTTCTAGGTTAGGCCTATGTTTTTCCCTTTTGGACCCCTTCCCCTCACTCAATATTTGAAATTCCACTTTCCCCTGCTTTCCAACATTCATCCCTACTTCCCAAAATTTTCTCAATAAATTATAAGCCCCTCATCCCCTTCATTTCCCGTCATTTCTACAAATCCCCTGTTCCACACATTAGGATAGGTTTTTATTAAAATGATATTTCTGAGCAAGAAAAGATGAGTTTGATAAAAGTGAGAGAGGTTATTGTCCATCATAGAAGCAAGAAGAAAAACCTCCTTCAGTTTTTACACAAGTCTCATGGTTTGGGAGAAATGTCCAAAACATTGTTTTCCTGAGGAGAGTTGCTGCACTTCTTGAGTGACTTTGGGAAAATAAAGATTTGTCCTAGCTAGAGTGACCAAATGACTTTGTTGATGATTCAAACGATAACTAGACATAGAAATATTTCCAATGAGCTATCATGAGCTCAATTTGGAGTTGAGGAAGACCTTCAAAAGTTTACTAAAACAACACTCTGCATTTTGGCAGCCTCATTCTGCACATTTTGAATAGTCTTGGGGGATTGGGCTTTTGACAGGGAAAATGAGCTCCAAATTAAAAAATTCAAGATGTTTTGGAAAGTTGACTCGACATTATTTCCAGTGAGCTATCTCACACCCAATTTGGACATAAGGAAGGCACTAAAAAGTTGATTTGAAGTCGGCACTGTGCGTTTGTCCAAGAGAGGCGTTGTGCATTTGTCTAGGAGAGGCGTTGTGCATTTTTCTAGGAGAGGCACTGCGCGTTTCCTTAAGGTGCTGCGCACTTGACGGAAAGCCCAGTTTTTCACTGTTTCTTTGGTTTTTCACTTTTCACCTCGGGGATTTTGGTCTTTCACTAATGTAATTTAAAATCATGATGTAATTAAAGTGTATTTATGTTACCTAGGGTAAATACATTAGATGAAAAACTTAAATGAGATGAATGAATCAGTTTGGTTCATACTAGGAATGTTTCAGTTTCAGCATCCTAGTCTTCAGCTGTCAGCTCAGCTTTTTGTGCAACTGACTCCTTCTCTCATGGATTCGACCCCTGAGGCTAGGATTTGTTGTTTTGAAACCTATATTATGTATTTTCTCAGTCATTGTGTGGGTTGGACTCACTTGGATGCTCAAAGCTTGATTTTACATCATTGTAAGCAGTTTGGCAAGGAGATTAATAAGATTTGCAGCTATTTTTATGGGATCCCTGTGGTATGGAGTTTTAGTACAATTTATTCTTTTGTAATCATTTGTTTACATGTATTATGTATGCCATCATTCATTTCATTGTTTCTTGTTGAATGTTATCAAGTTTGATAGGTAGAATCCATTGTATCAGTGCTCTGCCTTGGGAAATCATTGAATATTTCATGTTTTATATTGTTTAAGAAGGATCCATGATTGTCACATGCCCTTCCTAGCTCCTCATCAGTCTTAAACACCTCACACCATCAAGCCTAAAGTGCTAAAGCCTATACCTACCTTTCCCCATAGAACACCCTGCATTTCTGACCTAATTTCCCAGACCTAAACTTCCCCGCTCCATCTGATCCAGGAAAACACCAACAAATTCAATCAAAACATTTCGAGCTACTATACCTAGAATAAAACCCTTTACCCGATCCAGTCATCTTGACTGAGATCCTTATGGAGAGAGCCCTCTCACGGCCTAGTAAGGCTAGCTACTAGGCTAAGCTTGGTTTGTGGTTACCCTGGAATTGCCTCCCTTCAGCCTGAGGTCAATCTAGGTGATAACACAATGCTGCCACCTATGTGAATTCCCACATCACACATTCATCAAAACTCAGAAATAATTGCGCAATCCTCAAGGAATGAATTCCTTCTATATGCAAGAGATATCCTCAATGGAATATTCCTACAACTGATAGTACACTGTCCCATCATCTGATCTCAACTGGGTCTCTGACTGAACTGACATGCATGAGTTATTTATGAGAGAATATTCAGTTATCTTAAGTGCAGCAGTTACATGCATGCATGCATTAATTAACTGAACTCACAATCAGTTCCACAAACTGTTGGAACTAATCTAACTGGACTTAACTCGGTTAACTGAGCTAACTAATTACAAATCAAAGTCTAACTCATCTTGATCTCCTTAATCAAGGGATAACTTCCTCAATCAAAGGGGAAACTGTTGCATTTCTTCACATTGACTTCATGTTTGATTTTCTCCAACTAATTAACTCAAGATGAATTAATTAATTATTTTACAAATAGCTGCTAAGATCAAATTCGAATTTTAATTCTCAATTTTAGTTTAGGGACTAACTAAAATTGGAATGTATCCCGAAATGCTATTTATAACAGTGATAATTTTAGCATTTCTTGTTGCTATTTTCAACACTCCCTCTTAAAAAGAAAGGGATTATCAGTCACCCCAATCCTGTCTCTGTGGAACTTGAACTTGCATTTTGACAATGCCTTAGTCAAAATATCTGCATCCTATTCCTTGGTCGAAACATGCAGTAACAACATGATCCTCTTCACCACACAGTCTCGAAGATGATGATACTAGATATATATGTGCTTGGACCTGTCATGAAATACTGGATTCTCAGAGAGATTGATACAACTCTGATTATCGTAATAGATCACAGTTGGATCCATCCTCTGACCAAATAATCCCACTAGAATCTTCTGCATCCAAATGGCCTCGCATGTTGCTTGACTGGCAGCCATGTATTTAGCCTCTGCTGAGCTAAGTGCAACTGACCTCTATTTCCTGCTGTACCAGTAAACTGCAACTGAACCAAGGTTGAAGATTCCTCTAGAAGTGCTCTTCCAATCTGATGGACTCCCTGCCCAATTTGCATCTGTGAAGCCCTGAAGCTTCACTCCCTCTGTCCATATGTACCACAATCCATACTGAGATGTGCCTCTGAGGTATCTCAGCACATGCTTTCTTGCCTTCCAAAACAGCTTGGTAGGTTGAACCATAGCTTGACTCAGCTGGTTCACCGCAAAGCAAAAATCTGGTCATGTGTTCACTAGATACATCAATGAACCCACAAGTTGCCAATAAACAGTAGCAGCTACTACCTCACCGGAAGTAGCATCCTTCTTCCTCCAGTTACCAGCTAGAGGAGTCTACATGGGCTTTCACTTCTCCATGTGGAATCACCTGAGTATCTCATTGGCAAACTTGCCTTAAGACACAAATACTTCCCCATCTTTTTGCCACACTTCCATGCCTAGAAAGTAGTGCATAAGACCCATGTCTTTCATCTCGAACTCTCTTGCAAGGTCCTCCTTGCAAGACTTGATCAATTGATCATCACCTGTCAAAATCAGATCATCCACATAAAGAACAATGATTAATGGCTTACCTTCTACCATGATGTGGTAAAGGTTCACATCTGCTTCACTCTTGGTGAATCCCAACCTGGTGAAATAGCTATCGATCCTGGTGTACCAAGAATGAGTTGCTTGCTTCAACCCGTACAAAGCCCTCTTGAGTCGACACACATGCGACTCACGATCAAAGGTCTCAAAACCTTTCGGCTACCCAATGTACACCTCTTCCTCAATATTCCCATTAAGGAACACAATCTTCACATCCATCTGATGGATCTTCCAACACATCTGAGCTGATAGTGCCAACATCGATCTAATAGATGAGTACCTTGCTACAAGAGCAAAATTCTCATCGTAGTTGATCCCCTTGACCTGTGAGAAACTACGGGCAACAAACTTGCCTTATGTTTCTCAACACTACCATCAGCTGCCTGCTTTACCTTGTAAAGCCATCGGGAACTCACCACTGACTTGTCCTGAGGTCTTGGGACAACATCCCAAACACAGTTCCAAATGATGGAGTTGTACTCCTCCACCATAGCATCAACCAGACTGGTTGCTGTACTGCTTCCTCGAATGAAGAAGGTTCGGTCTCTACACACTCCCCAACCAGGGCAATGTAACCAGTGTACCGCTCGGGTGACCTCCTCTGTCTGCGCTGAGAAGATGGTTGTCCCACATTCTCCCGTGCATCCATCATCAACTTGTCAGCTTCCCTTGAGCGTTTTTTCCCATCTCTGGAAGACTCAACATGAGTGGATGTCTCCACTCCCGGATCCTATGCATGCAGCTGCTCCACATCAGTCTGAGACTCCTCCTCCTTAGGAACTAAAAGTTCCTCCTCTGCATGCAACTTGAGCTCCCTCTCAAGTGATTCTCGCATGGCTTTCTACTCGTCAAACTTAAAATATCTACGTACCACTATCCTCTTACTGGTAGGCAAGAACACCCGATAGTTGTGGGGTGTATCAGTGTACCCCACAAGTATCCCCAACCCAGTTGTTGGATCTAGCTTCTTTCGGGCATCTTTGGTCACATGGCAATAAATCGATGATCCAAAGATCCTGAAGTGACTCACATCTGGTCACTTCCCGGAAAAGGCTTCCATTGGTGTTTTCATCCCCAGTATACGGTGCGGGCTTCTGTTCTAAAAGTATATTGTTGTATTGCATGCCTCAGCCCACAAATGAAGTCGTAGTCTTTAGTCATGCAACATTGCTCGAGCTGCTCCCACAATCGATCTATTCTTCCTTTCGGCCACCCCATTCTGTCGTGGGTTATGGGGTGCCGTCAATTCCCGTTTAATTCCTTCTGCTGTGCAGAAGTCCTTAAACTGTTGGGAGACATACTCTCCACCATTGTCACTATGCAAGGCCCTTATTTTCTTTCCAGATTCTTTCTCTGCCAAAGCTTTATACTCACAAAACCTTGAGAAGGCCTGATCCTTATTCTGCACAAAGTATATCCAATATGTACGAGAAAAAACATCAATAAAAATAACATAGTACCTTTGTTTAATGGTGGAGGCTGTAGAGAATCGTCCACACACATCTGTATGAACTCACTCCAGGATTTATCTAGCTCTAATGTCTCGATCCTGAAAGGAATATTTCACATACTTACCCAAGGTACAACCTTTGCATGTATCCGTCTGCTCCAGTTTTCCCTTGGGAAGTCCAGTAGAAATCTATTGCATGATCTTCAAGGCCCCATGGTGCAAGTGGCCCAATCTTCTATGCCATAGCTCACCAACATCTTGGCTTTGCACCAATTCTGCTTTGAAACTCAATGTAGCATAGTCGTCTACCTCCAGCGTGTAGAGATTCTTAACTCGAATCACAATCCTCTTGGTCTGTTCAGTGCTGATATGCCTCAGGAAAACCTTTCCTTTACTAAAGACTACATCATAGCCTTTGTCTTCCAGCATAGCGACGGACACAAGATTCTTCTTCAGACCTGGTACATACTTTACATTAGTTAGGGTGAGAGGAGCTCCATGCTCCCTCTGAAACACAACCATACCTTCACCTGAAACACGGTACTTTCCATCATCGCCCATCTCAATCCACATCTGGAGATCCTTCTCCTCCAGGGTACTAAAAAGATTCTTGTCACCAGTCATGTGGAATGAAGCTCCACTGTCTAGGTACCAAACACATCCCACCATAGATGAAACCATGCATGCAATGAGGGAGAAATCCAAATCGAACTGTGAGGCCAGTGCTTCACCATCTGATCCCTTCGAGGATCCCTTCTTGGATTTCTTATGTGGACAATTCGTAGCATAATGGCCCACCTCATGAAAATGAAAGCATCTCACTTTCGATTTGTCAAACTTCTTCCAACCATGGGAAGAATTGGATTTGGAATGGGATGCGTTCCCTTTCCCTTTCCTCGCCTTACTCGCTAAGGCTAGATTTTCTTCATCATCTTGCTTTGATGAAGATCCATCTCTGGTGCTTCTTCTTTGCTCCTCCTGCATCAGATCTGACCAAAGTCATTCCCAATCTGGGAGTTTCTCTCTTCCATTTACTGAGCCTTGGTAGCTATGCCAGCTCTTAGGAAGACTGAGGAGAGAAAGACTCGCCATTTCATCATCGGTTGTCGTGATCCCTACACTTCCAAGCTCATCCCTGCAAGTGGTGAGCTTGTTCAGATATGTAGAGATCATGTCGCCCTTTTCACATTTGATTTTCCGAAGCTTGTATTTCAATGCCAGATTCCTCTAATTGTTGTTGTTCTGATATAGATCTTTCAATGTTTTCCACATTGAAAACGGTGTCTCCTTCCCATGGAGACTCGAGACTATGTGGTCTCGAACTCCCTCCAGAAGGATTCTCCTCGCTCTGGCCACACATTTCTTTCATTCCGCCAATCCTTGGGCATTAGCTGTTGCTGGCTTGGGGACTTCTTGATCAATGAAGTCCTTTAGACCATTGTCCTCTAATACCACTTCCATGCGATCCTTCCAGGCTATATAATTTGTGCTGCCATCAAGGCCATACTAGAGTCTTAAACTGTTGAACGCCATTGGTGAAATATGAGATGTGATAAGAATTCGAATTCTATAATACTTCAAACTTCTCCCTTCTTTGTATATTGTTCTTCGGTTTGATCACCTTTGCTCCAATACCATGTAGAATTTCCCACTGTACATCACCAGATAATGCAATATACTAAAGCAAAATACTTGATCTACTTCTACAAACAAACTTGCAGAAGCTTAATCAATTTTGAGCAAGACCAAATAGAACACATATAACAGAGAATGAGAAATCAATCACACATAAACACAGAAGAATACTCTGGGGAAAGCCTCAGCTAAAAACCTCGATCTCTGTATTATCATACAAGTGGAAATATCTCCAGATTACATAAAGCTTTAGCTCACAAGCTATCCAGCTCTCAGCACAATCCCTCAATCCACCTCATAGACTGAATAGACACAACATATGCCTTCCTCCAATGCTCAAAGCCTCCTATTTCCTTGTGCAGTTTCTCCTGGGGTCCAATGCTACCACATATGTGAATTCCCACATCATACACTCATCAAAACTCAGAAATAACTGCGAAATCCTCAAGGAATGAATTCCTTCTGCATGAAAGAGATATCCTCAATAGAATATTCTTGCAACTGATAGTACACTATCCCATCATCTGATCTCAACTAGGTCTCTGATTGAACTGACATGCATGAGTTATTTATGAGAGAATATTCAGTTATATGAAGTGCAGCAATTACATGCATGCATGCATTAACTAATTGAACTAACAATCAGTTCCACAAATTGTTGGAACTAATCTAATTGTACTTACCTCAGTTAACTGAACTAACTAATTACAACTCAAAGTACAACTCATCTTGGTCTCCTTAATCAAGGGATAACTTCCTCAATCAAAGGGGAAATTGTTGCATGTCTTCACATTGACTTCATGTTTGATTTTCTCCAACTAATTAACTCAAGATGAATTAATTAATTATTTTACAAACAGTTGCTAAGATCAAATTCGAATTTTAATTCTCGATTTTAGTTTAGGGACTAACTAAAATTGGAATGTATCCTGAAATGATATTTATAGCAGTGCTATTTTTAGCATTTCTTGTTGCTATTTTCAACAGTATTGGTGGAATTAAAGTTGCAGCTTAATGAAATTCTTGATAAGGGATACAATAGGCCAAAAGTGTCTCCTTGGGGTGCACCAATATTGTTTGTAAAGAAGAAGGATGGCACTCTCAGGTTGTGCATTGATTATTAGGAAATTCAATAAGGTGATGATCAAGAACATGTATCCTATGTCGTGGATTGATTAATTGTTTGATTGGTTGAAGGGAGAAGACATGTTCTTAAGGATTGACTTGAGATCAAGGTATCGTCAGGTACCCATCAAAGAAGAGGACATCTACAAGACCATGTTCCATACAAGGTATTATCATTATGAGATTGTAGTGGTTTTGTTTGGCCTTACTAACGCTCTAGCTACGTTCATGTGTTTGATGAATACTATGTTGTGTCCTTATATGGATAAGCTTTTCATATTATTCATTGATGAAATATTAATATATTCTAAGAATGAGGAAGAGCATGCAGAACACCTAGTAGCAATGTTAAGATTGTTGAGAGAGCATTAGTTGTATGCCAAGCTTTGTAAGTGTAGTTTCTCTTAGACTGAAGTTCATTACTTGGGACATGTTTTTTCCAAGGAAGGTATAGAAATGGACCCAAAAAATATCAAAGTTAATATGGAGTGGTCAATTCCTAGGAATGTGGATGAGGTTAGATCATTCATGGGACTAGCAGATTATTACAAGGAGTTTATCAGGAAATTCTCACGGATTGCCTATCATATGACATATTTGCAGTGAAGAGGAAAGAACTTTGAATGGACTAAGGAGTGTGCAGCTAGTTATGAGAATTTGAAGCATTTGCTTACAAATAATCTGGTCTTGAAGATTGCGGATCTAGATAAAGAGTTTGTGGCATGTACAAATGCATGCAAGAGAGGAATTGGTGGAGTCTTGATGCAGGAAGGATATGTGGTGCACTATGAGTCGAGGAAGTTGAATGAGCATGAGAAAAACTATGTGATGCATGATCTTTAGTTGGTAGTTATCGTTCATGCCTTAAAGATGTGGAGACATTATCTTCTTGGTAGGAGGTTTATTCTTATGAGTGATCATAATGGGCCGAGGTACTTGTTTGACCAACCTAATCTGAATGCCAAGCAAGCTAGATGGTTGGTTACTCTCAGTGAATTTTATTTCGAGATTAGGTATATCAAGGGAAAGGAGAATAGGGTTGCAGATGCTCTTAGTGGGAGAGTGCAAGTGAAACACATTGCAACAATGAGTTCTTATGGGGCAGAATTATAAGAGTGAATCTTGCTAGTAGGGTAGCATGATGACAGGTACTAGAAGTTGAGAAATATGTTACAACAGTAGGGTGAAGGTAATAGGGATGAAGAGTATCATCTCACAGTAGATTGTTTGGTCATATTTAAAAACAAGATTTATGTGTCGGATAACAGTGAGCTCAAGAAGCTTATCTTGAAGAAGTTTCGTTTCAAGTCATATTCAAGTCACCTAGGATATCATAGGATATTGAAAATTGCTAAGAAGTTCTACCATTGTCCGAACTTGAAAAAAGAGGTGCCTAAGTTTGTTGCTAGATGTTTTGATTGTCAACAAGTAAAATCAGAGTGTAAGCATCTAGGTGGTTTACTACAGCCAATTATGATTCTAGAGTGGAAATGGGAGGTCATTTCCATGGACTTCATTACACGTTTTCTGAG
The DNA here is from genome assembly GCA_031772625.1 of Pinus tabuliformis. Lineage (NCBI taxonomy): Eukaryota > Viridiplantae > Streptophyta > Pinopsida > Pinales > Pinaceae > Pinus > Pinus tabuliformis. Next base: position 1,093,266,627 of record CM062811.1, read on the forward strand.
GAAATAGAAGCAACATGATTATATCATGGTTGTGGTTGAAAGGTTAAGTAAGGTAGCTCACTTCATTGTGGTAAAGTCTACTAATTCAACTAGTGAAGTGGCTCAAGTATTCATTAAGGAGATAGTGATATTGCATGGAGTTCCCATGAAGATTATATTAGACAGAGAGGCTAAGTTCACTTCCAAGTCTTGGAAAGAGTTGTTTGATGTTTTGGGATAGAGTTGGCTTTTAGTACAACTTATCATCCGCAGATAGATGGACAGACAGAGATGGACAACATGATTCTTGAGGAAATGTTGAATATGTATGTCATGCATCACTAGGGGAAGTGGGAAGAGTATCTTCCATTGTTATAGTTATCTTATAATAATTGGTATCTAGAGTCCTTGAAGATGAGTTTGTTAGAGGTTCTTTATGGGCAGAGTTGTAATACTCGTATTAGCTGGAGTGATCCAATGAACATGGTATTGATTGGACCAGATATGTTGGCAGAGATGGAATGGGAAATTCAAGTTATTAAGATGAATTTGAATACACCACAAGACAGGCAGAAGAGTTATTGAGATCAGCACAAAGCATTAGAAGAGTTTCACGTTGGGGAGCATGTGTACTTATACATCAAGTCCAAGAGGATCTCCTTGACGATTGGGTCATGTGCCAAGTTGGCACCTCGATATTGCAATCCTTTTGAGATCCTTAATAAGATTAGACCAATGGCCTACCAACTTTCATTGCCTTTGACAGTGAAATTCCATGATGTTTTCTATGTTTCATTGCTTAAGAGATGTGTACAAGATGTTGATCATGTGATTGACTAGTTTGTATTGCAGGTGGAACCAGAGGGAGAATTCCAACCAAAACCTCAACGTATATTGTAGTGGAAACAACTCATGCTCTAAAACCGAGCAATATAGCAAGTTAAAGTGAAGTGGAAGCACTTTGGGCCCAATGAAGCTACATGGGAGATGGTTGATTAGATGTAGGCTTTGTATCCTTCATTATTTGTTAGGTCGAACAAATGAGTTTTGGTATATGTATGTATATATGGGTATCGTTGTAGATATTGTGATGAGTTGTGTTATGAAGCTCCAATAAGCGGTATGATTTTCATGTTGGTAATGGTTTGCAGTAGTTGTTCATTGTAAATATTGTATTGAGATATGTTATAAAGCTTCATAGGCAATATGTTTTATTTTCAGCAGTTTGTTGGGCATATGTGTCATATAACACTGAGGACGGTGTTCCCCTAAGGGGGAGGGGTTTGTAATAGCCCCAGGTTAAACTTTATGTAATAAATTTTAATAAAGGAAAAATAAGACCAAGGTCATGTGACACATATTCCAAGATGAATGTTGGGAAAAGCACTATAGTGGCCATCACTTTCAGTTAATTAATGGCTAAGGAAATTGGAAAAGGTATTGGCAAGGAAATGAGGCATTAATTGGAATTTAATTATGATAAATAAATGAAAATAGGAGAAAAGGAAGGTGAAGAGACACATATTTGCATGAGAGGGAAATTAGAAGGAAAATGAAGAAAAAGGAGACGTCAATAATAAAAAAGATTTAGAAAACCAGTTCACATATTTTTTCAATTTGGCTTTGGAGATAGTTTCAGAGAGAGAGAGAGAACATCAAGAGGAAAAATCAAGCAAGAAAGCAAAGGAAGGAAAAAGGAAAGAAAAGGACAAGCAAGGAAAGCAAGGAGAAGGTTGGATCAACATCTTCAGTATGAAGATTTTGCAGGCAACAGGTTGCATGTGTGATTTCCTAGCTGAGGTGTGAATGCATGGTACATTCGTTTGTTGAAAATAGAAACAATAAATGTTAAAAATAGCATAAAGAAAAATCCTAATTTAATTTGTCTTTAAATTAAATTAGGAATTAAATTGTAATTATAATTCTCATAGCAACATGTAACAGTTAACTAAGTTGACTTTGTTGTCTCAATAAATTCGAGTTGGGATTCTATCTAGAATCATGTAGAGTGATCCCTAAATTTTAGGGGCCCGGGTTGATTTATTATTGAGTTGTAATTATTTAATTCAATTTAACTGAGTTAAATTCAGTGAAACTAGTTCTAAATGATGGAGGAACTAATGAGAGGTCAAGTGATTTAGATTGGATTTAATTCACATGCAGTGATCAATCATATAATTGATAATTCACTCATTATTAACTCATGAATGTCAGACCCCGGATGCGGATGACTCGACAGGTGGCAATGAGGAGCCACATGGTAGCCATGTGCTGCCTCATGTCTAAGCTGGGCATTCAATGCGAGGAAGCCGCTAAGGAATAAAGGATTGGGCAAACAGAGGAGGCAATTCAATGCTCCGTCCGGGTTATTGGAGCGCCTGCTGCGAGCAGTTATGGCAAGCAAAGATCGAGGTAGGGATGAACAGAATAATAAAGGTGGCGGTACGATGGTTCAAGCCCAGTGTTTTATATTCGGAATTCAGGCTCCTGCCTGGTCTTTGGTCCTTCGGGCAAAAGCTCTTGCCATCCCCCTGTCCGTTGGAGGCCATTGCTATTCTGAAAGGCTGGTTGGGTGCCGTCTTAATACTGTCGGGTGTCGTCTCAAGCTGGATAAACCTTCCTATTTTGCACTGGTCCTCACCCCCGGTGCGCCTGCAAAGATGGTTAGGCCTCGACGGTGATTGCTCAGCCGTCGAGGCTCTGCCCGGGGAGGGTCCTCTCTTCCTCCAGTCAAAGAATCAAAAACCCATTGCTGTCGTTGTCATTGCCACCGAATTGCTGAGGCCAACCCCCTCCAAACCAGCCAATTCATGGACTCCAATAGCCCAGATTCTGACCCAGCACCCATGCCCACCTTTGGTTCTGCCATTTTTACCTTCAGTAGCTCTCAGAACAAACCCCGTATCAATGCCCACGTTTCAGTACTCTTCCTTGACGATTCTCAGAATGATGGTGATGGTCATTGCAGCAAGGGGAAGTACCAGGGTGAAAGTTCAGAGAATGTCAAGGGGACGCCAGCGGATGCTCCAACACAGGCTTCCAACCTTCCTTAGCCTCAATCGTTGTCGACACCCCAGGGGGACAATGTCAACATGGCGCCCTATCCGTCTGCAGAGGAAAGGGAGAAATATGGCTGGTGCGAGGTGGTCGAGGAGGAGCCGGATGAATAGTTGTCCAGCAGTTCAGCATTGCACCCTCCAGCGCCGCTCAGGTCTTGTTTTGGCTTTCTGTTTATGTAATGTCGGTTCAATGTCTGTTCTTGTTGTATTTGCATCGCCCGAAAGGGATACTGCTGTTGGTCTTTTGTTACCCCTGCGTGGGATGAACACTTTCGGTCCAGAGCCCCTGCGTGGGATGACTAGTTTTCTTATGGCTGCATTTTTGTGCTTCAGGGCCCCTTCGTGGGTTGTTTTGCATAGATATGGAGCCCCTGCGAGGGCGGTCTTTTTTATTTTTCCCACTCCAGAGTGCTACAGTTTAGCCTCTGGTAATACGGCACTGTGTATGTAATTGTCTTTCTGGTTCCTGTAAATAATAGAATAGTAGTTTTAACGAGAAAAAAAAAAAACTCATGAATGTCAGTTCTGAGAAAGACCCAGTTGATATTAGAGTTCAGGTAAAGTGTACTATCAATTGTAAAATCATCTAAATTAAACCGATGGTGCATGCAATTATATAAAGGCCTATGGATGGATTGTGCAACTATGGAAGAGGAATTTCACAATTAAATATGGGCTAATACCCTAGGAAATTGCGCAAGGAAGTAGGAGTTTGACGGGCAACAGATTTGGCTAAGTATTGGCTTAAGCTGGTTTGTGAAGCAGCGAGATAGATTGTACTTATGTAGAGATTTTTCGGGATGAGAAAAAATTGTATTTTCTTCTCAGATATTTTGATTAATGTTGTGTTTTTCCCTAAAAAATTATTGTGTTATATGTGATTGAAATTCTTCCTTTTCTGCTTCGTGATTTCATCGATCAATTTTTGTTTCCATTGATGAGTAGAGTAGATTCAAGTAAATTTTTTTAGCATATTACAATCTACAGTTTGAATCTACAAGAAAACTATATATGGTATCAGCGTTGAAATCACTATAGAAGAGGACAATAAGAGTTTGTTTTTTAGGAGAAATTGAATTTGCAGTATCATACTTTAGAGCCAACAAGATGTCATTCTACGAATTGAGACTTGAGTATGCCCTTGAGGGTAGCTTGAATTACATAGATTGGAAGGACAAGATGGAGGCAATGTTGGAAGACAACGGGCTTAAGGAATTCATAGACAAAGATCTTCCTAAGTCTCCAACAATGGATGCACAGGATCTGGCCGAACGGAGAAAGTGTATGGAAAAGGTGAGAATAATTATCTTAGAAGCAGTTCGAGATCATATTGTCTCCAATATCCACAGTAATGAAACTCCATTTGCAATGTGGAAGGCCTTGACAGACTTGTTTCAAAAAAAAAGTGGCCACAGGAAGCTGGAACTAAAGGAAAAGCTCAGAAATATCAAGATGGAGAAGGGCGATACAATACTGAAGTACTTGACCAAGTTCACCCAATGTCGGGATGAGATTGGAAGTGTTGGTGTTACTATTGTGAAAGACGATCTGTTGATCCTAGAACTTCTAGGACTTCCCAAGAGATGGCACAACTACCAGGACTTATTAATGGGAGGGAGAATCTATAAGAGAAGGAGTGATTGTGGTCTGACTTGGTACAAGAAGAGATTCGACGAAACACCAAAGATGGGACCTCATCCAAAGAAGTGGAAGAGGAATTTGCATTAGTCAGCAAAGAAAATAAAACCAAGGGAAAGAAGTCCCAAGGTTAGGAGGGTGGTAAGAATAAGGACTTGTTGAGCATCAATTGTTTTCACTGTCACGAGGTCGGGAACTATGCCATGAAATGCCCACAGAAGAAAGAAAGAAAGAAGGAGCGTGAAGTGCAGCAACAGGTGAAGCTCTAGCCTCACAATTTGAACTTGATTTTACTCTCATTTCATGCATGGAAATTACTGTAATGGGAAGCATGTGGCATCTCGAAAGTGGTGCCTCGTTCCATATGATGGGGAATAAATATCTCTTCAATGACCTTGAGGACAAAGGCCTCAAGTAGAACATAGAGTTTGGAGATGATGGGAGGTATAATATGACCAACAACGGTACTGTTACCTTTCAGAGGGAGTCTGTCTCCCCTCTCAGAATCATAAATGTGATGTATGTTCCAAGACTAAACAAGAATCTTGTTTCTGTCGCGGTATTGTAAGTTCGTGGCTACGATGTGATATTTAGCAAAGGAAAGGTTTTCCTTAGACACATCACCACAGGACAAGTGAAACAAATCGGTGTGCAAGTCAAGAACCTGTATGGACTTGAGGTACAAGATGCATGAAAAGCCTTGAGGAGGAAGTCAAAGGTTATAGACTTGGTGGTTAAGAGAGAGCATGAATTACCTCTTAAGATGCAGCCTCAGCAAGTTGTGGAGCAACCACAATTGGAGAAGAAGAGAGGAGACTGCGTGGAGACATCCACTCAAGCATAGACCTCTAGTACGGGAGAATTTTGAGCCAAGTGGGTAGAAGGAGCACATGCAGCCATACCTCAAGGTGTGACGTGGGGATATACAAAACCTTAGTCCAAGAGTTTCATAAATTGGGAAGGATCCACTGAGGTGTGTTTGTCTCATGGATCATTACCTTGCTACAGGGGCCCACAACATTCAGTAGCAGGAGGATCATAGTCAAATACCGAGGAGTGCATAACAGTGTTGACAACAGAACAGGAGGCTTAGTGGTAGAGTTAGCAGCAACACAATTTTCCTAGTAGACAGTTGTAGACACAATTGATTCAGTTTATTTTGTTTGGATTCTTTTTGCTTGCAGATGTTGCAGTAGCAACAAAAACGATGACAAGAGTTACATGTAGAACATTCCCAAAGGTACCATATTGGGATAGATTTGAATTCCTTTCTTTTTTAGAGGGAGTGTTGAAAATAGCAACAAGAAATGTTAAAAATAGCATCAAGAAAAATCCTAATTTAATTTGTCCTTAAATTAAATTAGGTATTAAGTTGTAATTCTAATTCTCATAACAACTTTTAACAATTAACTAGGTTAAGTTGAATTAGTTGGATTAGTAAGTTCGAGTTGGGATTGTATCTAGAGTCATGTAGAGTGATCCCTAAATTTTAGGGGCCTAGGTTGAGTTATTATTGAGTTTTAATTATTTAATTCAGTTTAACTGAGTTAAATTCAGTTAAACTAGTTCTAACTGATGGAGGAACTAGTGAGAGGTCAAGTGAATTAAATTGGATTTAATTCACATGCAGTGATCAATTATATAACTGATAATTCACTCATAATTAACTCATAAATGTCAGTTCTGAGAAAGACCCAATTGAGATTATAGTTTAGGTAAAGTGTACTATCAATTGTAAAATCATCTAAATTAAACCGATGGTGCATGCAATTATATAAAGGCCTATGGATGGATTGTGCAACTATGGATGAGGAATTTCCCAATTAAATATGGGCAGATACCCTAGGAAATTGCACAAGGAAGTAGGAGTTTGACAGGCAACAAATTTGGCTAAGTATTGGCTTAAGTTGGTTTGTGAAGCAGTGAGATAGATTGTACTTATGCAGAGATTGTTCGGGTTGAGAAAACATTGTATTTTCTTCTCAGATATTCTGATTAATGCAATATACAGATATCAGGGTTTTTTAGCTGTGGCTTTCCCCAAAAAATTATTGTGTTATGTGTGATTGAAATTCTTCCCTTTTTGCTTCGTGATTTCATCGATCAATTTTTGTTTTCTCTAATGAGTAGAGTATATTCAAGTCAATCGTTTTAGCATATTACAATATGCAGTTTGAATCTACAAGAAAATTCTACATGGTAATAGAGCTGAAATCACTATAGAAGAGGATAATATGAGTTTGTTTTGTAGGAGAAATCAAATTTGTAGTATCATACTTCAGAGCCAATAGGATGTCATTCTACAGATTGAGACTTGAGTATGCCCTTGAGGGTAACTTGAATTACATATCCTGGAAGGACAGGATGGAGACAGTGTTGGAAGACAACAGGCTTAAGGAATTCATAGACAATGATATTCCTAAGCCTCCAACAACTGATGCACAAGATATGGCAGAATGGAGAAAGTGTGTGGCAAAGGTTAGAAGAATTATCCTAGAATGAGTTTGAGATCATATTGTCTTGAATATCCATGGTAAGGAAACTCCATTTGCAATGTGGAAGGCCTTGACAAACCTGTCTCAAAACAACAGTGACCACGGGAAGCTAGCACTAAAGGAAAATCTCATAAAGATCAAGATGTAGAAGGGTGATACAATATCGAAGTACTTGACCAAGTTCACCTAATGTCGGGATGAGCTTGGAAGTGTCGTTGTTACTATTTCTAAAGAAGATCTGGTGAGCCTAGCAATTATAGGACTTCCCAAGAGCTGGAGCAACTACCAGGACTTAGTTAATGGGAGGGAGAAGGTACCAAAATGGGAGCAATTGTGATCTTACTTGGTACAAGAAGAAATTCGGTGGAATACCAGAGATGGGATCTCATCCAAAGAAGTGGAAGAGGACTTTCATTAGTCAAGAAAGAAAATAAAGCCAACGGAAAGAAGTCCCAAGGTGAGGAGGGCAACAAGAAGAAGGAATTTTTGAACATCAATGAGCCTAAAGTAGCAGTAATAGGTGAAGCTCTAGCTTCACAATTCGAACTTGATTTTACTCTTATTACATGCATCGAAAGCACCGTAATGGGAAGCATGTGGTATCTCAACAACGGTGTCTCATTCCATATGACGGGGAAAAAGGTATCTTCAGTGACTTGGAGGAGAAAGACCTCAAGAAGAACATAGAGTTTGGAGATGATGGGAGGTATAGCGCGATCGACATCGGTACTGTTACTTTTCAGAGGGAGTTTGTCTCCCCTCTCAGACTCACTGATGTTTCCATCTAGGTATTGGAAGATCATGGCTATGATGTGATATTTAGCAAATGAAAGGTTTTCCTTATACACATCACCACGGGACAGGTGAAAATAATCAGTGTGCGAGTCAAGAACCTGTATTCTCTTGAGGTACAAGATGCATGAAAATCCTTGAGGATCAAGACAAAGGTTAGAGACTCGGTGGTTGAGAGGGAGCATGAATTACCTCTCAAGATGCAACCACAGAAGCAACCTCAGTAAGTTGTGGAGCAGCCACAGTTGGAGAAGCGGAGAGGAGACTGAGCGGAGACATTCGCTCAAGCAGAGACCTCTACTAGGGGGGATTCTAAAGCCAAGTGGGAAGAAGGAGCACATGAATCTATACCTCTAGGTGTGAGGTGGGGCGATATGAAACCTTAGTCTAAGATTTTTAGAAATTGGGTAGGATCCATTGAGGTGTGTTTGTCTCATGGATCATTACCTTGCTACAAGGGCCCATAGTATTCAGTAGTAACAAGTTCAATGCTAGTAAGATACTGAGGAGTGCATAGCAGTGTTGACAGTAGAGTAGGAGGCTCAGTGTCTGATTTAGTAGCACACAGTTTTCCTAGTAGATAGTTGTAGACAGTTGATTTAGTTTATTTTGTTTGGATGCTTTTTCGTTGCAGATGTAACTTGCAGTAGCAATAACAACAGTGACAAGAGTTGCATGCAGAACATTTCAAAGGTACCAGATCAGGATAGAGTTGAATTCCTTTCTTGTTGAGAAGGAGTGTTGAACATAGCAATAAGAAATGTTAAAAATAGCATCAAGAAAAATCCTAATTTAATTGTCCTTGAATTAAATTAGGAATTAAATTGTAATTTTAAATCTCATAGCAACTTATGACAGTTAACTAAGTTAAGTTGACTTAGTTGGCTCAATAAATTCGAGTTCGGAAACTATCAAGATTCATGTAGAGTGATCCCTAAATTTTACGGGCCTGGGTTGATTTATTATTGAGTTGTAATTATTTAATTTAGTTTAATTGAGTTAAATTCAGTTAAACTAGCACTAACTAATGGAGGAACTAGTGAGAGGTCAAGTGAATTAAATTGGATTTAATTCACATGTAGTGATCAATCATGTAAGTGATAATTCACTCATAAATAAATCATGCATGTAATTTCTTAGAAAGACCCAGTTGAGATTAGAGTTCAGGGACAATGTACTATCAGTTATAAAATCAGCTAAATTAAACCGATGGTGAATGTAATCAGAGAGCAACCTATGGATGGATTGCACAGTTATGGATGACGAATTTCCCAATTAAATATGGGCTAATTCCCTAGGAAAATTCACAAGGAAGTGGGAGCTTGGAAGGCAACAAATTTGGCTAAGTATTGGCTTGAGTTGGTTTGTGAAGCAATGAGATAGACTGTACTTGTGCATAGATTGTTCGGGTTGAACAAGAATTGTATTTTCTTCTCATATCTTCTGATTAATGCAATATATAGATAGCAGGGGTTTTTAGTTGTGGCTTTCACTAGAAAATTATTGTGTTATGTGTGATTGAAATTCTTCCTTTTTTGCTTTGTGATTTCGTCGATCTTTTTGTTTCTACTGATGAGTAGAGTAGATTCAATTAAATTGTTTTAGCATATTAAAATCTTCAATTCAAATCTACAAGAAAATTCTACAACATCTGTTTATTTGGTTCATTTGTTTTCATTGGCATGGGATTTGGCGGGTTTGATAGTGGTTTTAGCCTTGCCTTGCCATTTCCTGGATAGTCATGGTGTGATGGGATTCATTTATTGGTTGACTTTTGGATTGCCGGAAAGTTTGGAGTCAGGTGAGGTGGTCTCAGGAAAATTCCCAAGGGTTGGGAGTGGAGATGGTTTTCTTAGGTAAGCCCTCAAATGGTGGTGTGGATAGGAAAATTCCTCAAAGTATGGTGAAGGAATTCTGAGGCATCCGAGCTTGTTTTGGTTTGATGATCTCTTGACCGGTTTTCGCTAGATCGCAGTAGTTTGAGGGTGGAAGTGGTTTAACCTATGGATTCCCTTGGTTTATTATGCCTTGGCTTATCCCATGATATCCCACATTCATGCTTGGAATATGGAAGAAGGGTGATTGGATGAAAGAAATATTTGGTTCATCCCATTCTATGGCTGGGTGGTATGTGGAAGTCCTTGATTTTGTTAGCTTTTGCATAAGTTAATAAGAGTTATTTTTCTATTGTACTCTATGAGAATTTGTACTTGTTATTATGTTGCTTTGATGGTTGTTCTGTCATGGTTGATATTCTGGTTACATGTTGGCTATAAGCTTGATTTAATATGTGCTCTAGTTATGGTTCTTATTATGCTTTGATAAGTTAATGAATTGTTGATTAATGCATGGGCTAGCAAGTGTGGTCACAACTACTTGAGAGGGAATTAGACCTTCTTAGTAATTTTCAGCTAAAGCACATATATTTATACTCATATGCATCCATGACCTATAACTCACATTTTTACCATACGTTTGACAAAATGTCTATTGTGTTCTAGTCAGTCTAGGTCAAGTTCTAACTTCAAGTGTAAATGATTAGCATTGTCGTTATGGGAAATGTGATTTTAGAAAGTTACAGGAAGTTCTAGGCAGTGGTCTGGAGGCTAGCCTACAAAAGTTGCTCAAATCTTAGGACCACGGGCATAGAACTGAGGATATGGGGTCATAACCACATGGATCAAGGCTTGTGAGTGTGGTTAGAGGCTCACAACCACATGGAGGTAGTTTCAAGGGTACAACTATAGGTTTAGGTCTGACAAAAAGGGTTCCAGCTTAGGGATTGGTCACCTCGGGTGGTTGTTTAGCCTTTGAGTGATTTGTGGTTCCTGAGGAAGGTTAGTAAGTCTCATTTGTAGGCCCCACTTCCTTAATTAGAACTAGGAGGTTGGTTCATGTCATAGTGGCATGTCGCTTCACATTTAACTAGTGGGCTTGTAAAAGCGGGTAAATGTGGGCGGTATGTTACAAAGAAACGCTAATTCGAGGCAACAAGGACCACAATTGTGTGGATTAATTAATGGGTGTGTCTTAAATAGAAGTGAAACATATGATCTTTCTTACATGCTAAGGAGAATTGTTGGGATGGGGTCCCCTGGGTCAGTTTTGGGGTTAAGATAACCTAAGTTTTGGTAGAGTTTTTGTAAATAATGTAAAGTCTCCATGGTTTGTGGATGCGGAGCACATAGATGAATAGGAGACAAAGGGTTTAGCCCCTTGTTTTATGTAAAGTTTGAGTCGGTTTTGAGATCCATCCATGGTCCGCAGACGATGTCATTGTATGAAAAAGGCTATAAATTGGTCTGTCTTAGAGAGTCTAAGGCGTGTTGTTGGTAGTAATTGATGATAAGTGAAGAGAAGTGGTGAAAGTAGAAGAAAGGCTCTGCATCTGAGTGCGTAGAGGCCTAGGTAGAGTTCGCAGCTAAGTGTGTGGACCCCTGCAGCTGTGTGTGTAGGGTAGTTTTGAGTCTATAACCTTGAATTCAAGATAAATAGAGATAGTTTCTGAAGAATTCTTGCTTAGTTATGTTATTTATGTTAATGTTATGTGTTGTCAATAAATGATGTGTTTTATGGAATATTGATTGAATGTTACGCGATTCTCTTGAATAAGTATTAATGATGTATGCAATTCATGTTTAATTATTTTCATGAAGACTCTGATGAATTCTCTAACATTTACTAATAACATAAGTAAATCTGCGTGAACCCTAATTTAGGACTGCTCTCTAATGCGCGTAAGTAGACAAATTGACTGTTAGAGGTCTGCAAGGACCGATCGTGGACCTTTGCGAAGGCCTGGAGACTATTTTAACAGAGTTGTAGTAGTGTTCCCTAAGAGTGTATCGATCTGCGCAAAGGGAGATCCGAGGCATTGGAAGACATCAAACTAGTCTCTGGATGCAGAAATTTGGTTCTTGCATCCCACCATACTGCTTCGCGTGAGATTGTAGTCTGCACTATGTGGGTTGTTTCTGAAAGGGCCAGTAGTGTAGGGATTTGTTGGTTGGTGCAACTAACTCTAAACCTGGGTCAGGACCCCCTAAGCCAACAAATGGTTCTGTTGTCGGGACCGGGATCTGCTTGAAGGAGATTTGTGATGTCGCATCATTGGAATCCGACCAAGAAAGAAATTGAAAAGTGGTTGGATCGGAAGATTCATGGGTTCATGGTGCAAGAAAATAGGAGTCCACACATGTTAAAGGAAGAGTGGTTGAATAGGTATCTATATACAGAGATACATGGGATCTTCTTCTGTACTTTTCCCATTGAATTGTATGACTGGTTATCTAAATTAACAAATATTCAAGGAAGGTGGAAGCTCGATAGTCCTATAGTGTGGACTCCAGAACTAGTGCGATGACTAGAAGCCTATGAAAACAAGATCGTGTGGGTTGTTGACCATTGGCTCGATCAAATTATAGGAGGATTTGTTACAGAATTTTCAGTTGATACCTTAGTCAGCTATAGTGAAGCGGAGAGGCAATTTTTAAAGGACCATGAGGTAAGTATTTAAGATCATTGAACACTTGGATTAAAATGTTTTTATGTGAAAAATGGGTGATTCCATTACCTTGATGTTCAGAGCCATGCAAAGTGGATGATTCTTTAGAAATCGTGAAGGATCAGGACCAGAGTATAGTCCGTTGATTGGACCTCCTTTAAGTGACGACGAAGGGGCGAAACAGACTCCGCTACGAAGCAATGTTCAACTAATCACTTAGGGATTCCTTGAGTAAATCATCTATCCACTCCACCTCTGCCTCCACCCCCACCGCATACACCTTCCCCAACACCTCCGCCTCCACCACCACATTCAACATGGTGAACACAATGAAGTTGCTGATTTTCAAGGGCATAGGGAGTGAAGATACATAGTAGTGTTGGTTTGTTGCGAACGTTGTGTGGATAGCACAATAGATTATTGATTAAAATATCAAGAAGGCACAGTTGGTTACCTCTCTATAGGACCACGTGCTAACTTGGTATATTAAGTACTGGTCTGATAATCCTCTTGCATCGCTAGAAAAGACTAAAGCAGCTTTAAACAAGGAGTTTAGTAAGCCTAAGTTCGACTCACAGTTAGTAATTGGATTCAAGGAAATCATGATGAGGGTTGATGAGACACTTTGGGAATTAGATCAGAGGTTGAAGTGTCAGATTCAAGAAGCTAACATGTAGCTTATAGAGAGTCAACATCGCGAATGGGTTATAGCTTTGCTTCTGCCCCACTTGAGAATATCTCAATCACAAAAGAAGATAGGAATGCAGGTAGAAGCCTTGGAAATCGTGATGAGGTTGTATGCATCACCTATATAGGATGAGACCTTGGGGGTACAATAGATCCACTCTCAGTTACAGAGCCTACACCTAGAATTACAAAGTTTGAAGAAAGACAAGGAGATTAAACTAGAAGTGCACGCAGAAATCTAGTGTTTGAAGTGCAAGAGCCAGGGGCACGATAAAGATCAATGTCCTGTGTACACGAATTATATTACAGGAGGGGGACCAATTCCCCTGAAGCCAGAAGCCCCAGTAGGGCTGAGCACGGGGACTGTGCTATGGTGCGCTATTTGTCAGGTTCCTGGACAACATCCGACAGATAACTGTCATTTACTTCAAAAGTTTGTCCAGACACCTCAGCAGTGGTTCTATAACTTCTGTAAATATGTGGGCCACGATGAGTGCCACTGTCAAAGCTATAAGTTGATGATGGAAAGAACACCTAAATACCAGATGGAAACAGAAACTCCGCCTCTAGAGCAAGGCACTGAAGGAGTGCGTGGAGGCTATCAGGATCGAGGATGGGGCCCTAGAGGAGGAGGACCTGGTAGAGGTCGCGGTCATATTATCTGCTACAACTGCAGACAACCAGGGCACTACGCACGAGAATGTTAGAATCAGACATGCCCGTCATGTCAATATTGTAGTGTTTTTGACCATACTATAGAAGACTACCTGGTGCCAATAGCTAAAATTCAAGAGAAGAAACTGTGGCCTCAATAGCCTACACAGAACTTACGGATGATGAGAGCTAAGCCCCGCGAGGAAGATCAAAGAGTGAATATAGTGCTAAGAAGTGGAATAACGACTGGCGATGATAAGGGTAAACAGCCTGAAGAGGACGAATGGGTCTACAAGGCCCCAAAGAAGGAAGTTGGTTTTGATCTAGAGCATGCTAAGGAAAATTTTATGGAAGCCAGGAAGAGCTTCACTGACGTATCCACCTCAGGAAGTCAGAACAAGGTGCAAGAAACCAGCGCGCCTGCAGAGGTCGATCCCTCTATACTCACTATGTTCTTGGAGACCTGCATAAAATGGTTACGCGATAGCAAAGTTGTGGAAGGCCTGCCATAATTAATAAAAAAATGTGCCAGCAAAGAGAAGTCCCCTGATGGACACCGGGTGGTCAAAAAGATTGGCAAACATAAGGCAAGAACCGGGCATGAGATGAGGCTCACCGCGCAGATAGGTTATTATGAGATGGACTAGGTCATCTTGGATCTGGGGTCCGATGCGAACGTATTACCAAAACAAACATGGGAAAGAATGGGGATAAATGTGCTGCAGTAGTCTTCAATTCAGCTCAGAATGGTGAACCAGCAGAAAATCATCCCCATGGGATGATTATATGGAGTAACAGTTGATATAGAAGGTGTGAGCATGATGGCTGACTTTGAGGTTATAGAGATCATCGATGAGAGTAATACATACCCTACACTCTTGGGAATTGAATGGACCATTGATATGAATGGGGTCATCAATTTGAAGAAGAGGAAAACATTGTTTGAAAGAAAATCGCTTCGGGTTGTAGTACCGTTGGACCTTGTAGAAGGGTTGCGCTATACTGAACCAATCCACGATTATGAAGAAAGTGAAGATGAACTCGATCAAATCTACAAAATAATAGCACAAGATCAAGACTAGATCAATCCAATGGCAGATGGATGGATTGCATGGGACTAGGAGAGTTCCTACACCTCGGATTCAGATGAAGAGTTAGAGCATTAGCAGAATCACTTGCATGAAGTATCCACACTATGATGCAATATGATAACAAAGTCGATGTGTTGTGTTTCGTCGGAGGTAAGGAAATTACCCTATTATGATGGTTTAACTAATGTATATCTGTTTTTGGATGAATTTGAGTTCGAAGTCCCTAAGGATCACCGCTTCCAAGCATTAGAATTGGCATTGCGCGCTACGTCTACACGATGGTGGGGAACACATAAAAAAATAGTTTTATTGGATGGCAAGACTACAGAAGAATGATGAAGTTGCGGTTTGGGAATGTTAACACCAGGATGACTGAGAAATATAATGGAAGGGACAATCCACGCGATCACCTAGAAAAATGGACTAAATCATGGAGAACATAACAGCAGCTAAAGTGGGTACATATTTTTTGCCATACTTTGGATACAATTCCCATGAACTGGTATCTGGAAAGAGAGCTCCGCCATGGCACGATGGAATGGGATGTGTTGAAGGAAGGGTTCTTATTGACCTTCAACTTTGAAGATGGCTTCACGAGCATCGATGAAGCACTACAAGAGATTAAGGCAAGTATCTTTAGAACGTCACAAGAACCTATGGAATGGGTCCAACCATATTGGAGCACCTAGTTGTGCCATGCGCTGGAATGCTACAATGTAACCATTGAAGAAGAAGATGAATATCTGAGAAACATTAACATTCCAGAGGAAGAAGGGCATTGTGAAATCAAAGGCCCACAAATAGAAAATTCAGACATCTCCATGTCGTTGAAGACAAAGCAAGTAAAAATTGGTACTGAAGCAAAACTGAAGTTCATGAAGATTGAAGACTATTAGGATGACGCTATTGTGGATAAAGTTACTGAGTTACTCCATGAATACCAAGATCTCTTCCCTACTAAGTTTTTGGATTTGAAGGGCATAGTTGGTGATCTGGGCATTATGAAGATCACTCTGAAGCCAGACGTAAAGCCTATTTAACAGAGGCCATATCGCCTCAATCATAAATACAAGAAAAAGGTGCGCCAAGAGCTGGATAAAATGATGGACGCAGGAATCAAAGAACCTGTTGAAGAATCTGATTGGGTGAGCTCGATGGTGGTTCAGGAGAAGAAGCAAAAGGGTGAAACAATGATTTGCGTAGATTTGCGAAAGCTTAATGATGTGTGTGTCCACGATCCATTCCCGACGTCCTTTACAGATGAAGTGTTAGACAATTTTGGAGGGCAGGAGGCCTATTCCTTCACTGATGGATTTTCTGGGTCCCATCAGATTAAGATCACGCTCGAGGATAGGAGAAAAACAACCTTCGTGATGGAGTGGGGTTGTTTTCAATACACTGTTATGCTGTTTGGACTCAAGAATGTGCCTACGATATTTTCCCACGTAGTCTTAGCATCATTCAAGGAGTTTATTCATAAGTTCCTGGAAGTATACTTTGATGATTGGAGGGCGTTTAGATTAGTAAAGCGCCATGTAGAAAGTCTGCGCCTGATGTTGGATACGTGTTGCAGATACTGTTGAGATTGCAACAAGATGATGGAGCTTAGTGAAAAGAGTCGCCTTCACTAAGTGGGCCCGCAGGCTATTTTTGGCGCAAGTCTATTTTTAGACTATGTCTATTTTTAGACATATGGATCATGTCTATGTTTATGGATGATTGATCAAGTTGGGAAAAATAGATGGACTTCTATTTTTGATGAAAGTGTGAGTGATCAAGTCTATTTTTAGACTGGCTGTCAAAAATAGAAAAGTCAAATATTATTATCTCACAATAATATTTGGACTATAAACTTAATCTTATTCTCTTGGAGCACTTCAGTTTGAGCTACGGAAGTGGCACATGCAGCTGTCAGAAGGAAATTCGTTTTTCTTATGAGTCAGTTGAGTTGTTGCATGCATGACTTCAGTTAGAACTCAAGTGAGTTGAGTTTAGTGGACTGGAGGTACAGTTGATGGAGTTGTGTTCAGTTTAACTTAGTTAAACTGGTTGTAGTTAGTCTAACTGCAGATAGACTAATGATGAGTTGTTAAACTAATTATTAACTCATAATACAACTAAAGAATACATCAGTTAACTCAGTTGCATGTCAGTGCATGTTCAGTTCAACAGGGACAGGTGGTAGAGAATCATATTGCTATCAGTTGTGACTATAGTTGTGCACCAGATCTTGCACAATCAAGGGATTGAGTATGCCAATAAGTTTGCTCACATATTTGGCCCGCATTTTAGCCTTTGCTCACGTCCACAAAGAGTGAGTGACTATTTTGCAGGTGAAAATCGAGTTTGGGAAGCTATTCTCATCAGTTCTTGAGCAGGTATTGAGCAGTGGAGGCAGGCAAGCAGTGGAAGAGATTTGGAGATCAGATCTGAGCTGTATTGTGTGTAACAGAGGTGGAGATACTTGTGAGAAGTATTATGCTGTGTAATGTTACATGACTCAATCATTAATATACAGATAGTGTGGGGTTTTTAGCGAGATGCTTTCCCCGTGATACATACTGTGTTAATGTGTGAATGCTCTTGATGTTTTATTGTTATTGATGCTGCTATATTCTTGATCAACGTAGAGGAGCTTATGTATTGTGTATGTTTTCCGCATTAGTACATGATCAGGATAATCTCTGTTGAATATGTGTTAAATTATTCAAAATTTTCTACATGGTATCAGAGCTAGATGATTTGTAGAAAAAGTTTCTACATGGTATCAGAGCTAGATAATTGTAGAAAAAGTTTCTACATGGTATTGGAGCAGCTTGATTTGTAGAAGAGATTTTTACAGGATATCAAGCGAGGATTGATCATCAGATCTACTATTCAGGAAGTGTTTACATTCTATTTCTTTAGGCAGAGTCTGTAATCGGGCCAGGTAGCCTCTGGATTCATCCTTCCTTTGGAAGGTGAGATATCCGGTGAATGCCCATACAGTCAATCTCTGTACGAGAAATATTGTGTTCTCACGAATTCTAGATCAGAGGCAGTTGAGTTGGAGCTGGTGGAATTCGAATTTGCAGCAGTGTTGTTGAAATGTCTTTCAACGGATTGCAAATGTTATTCCAAAGCAAGAGCGACCTGGCGCTCAAGGATAAACTCAGTAACAATAAAGGTGAGAATGGATCTTCATCAAAGGTATCTGATGAAGAGAATTGCGCTTTGGCTGCCAAAGCAAAGAATGGGAAGAACAAGAAAGCTTCTCAGTCTGGTGCGAAAGGCAAGAAGCAGGATATGTCCAAGGTGAAGTGTTTTCACTGTCACCAGCATGGACACTATGCCACAAATTGTCCGCAGAAGAAGAAGAACAAGCAAGCTGCTGGATCTGCAGGGGGAGAGGCTTTAGCTTCTCAGTTTGAGCTTGATTTTTCATTGATCGCATGCTTGGTTTCAAGTGTGATGGGATCAGTGTGGTTCCTGGACAGTGGTGCATCTTTTCACATGACGGGAGATAGAGATTTGTTCTCTGATCTGGAGGACAAAGATCTTGGAGTGCACATCGAGATGGGCGATGATGGTAGATACAGTGCGACCGGTATCGGTACCATTTCCTTTGAGAGGGAGTCTGGTAAACCCTTTGTATTGAAGGAAGTCATGCATGTTCCAGGATTGAATAAGAATCTCATCTCAGTGGCGATGTTAGAAGACAAGGGGTATGATGTTGTTTTCAGCGAGGGAAAGGCCTTCCTGCGCAGCAAGACAACTGGTGAGACCCGGAAGATAGGGGTTCGAGTGAGGAACCTTTATCAGTTGCATGTAGATGGATGCGCAGCAATGGCAGGCAAGGCAGAAGGATTGGTGAGCCGGGATGATGGCGAGTTGTGGCACAGGAGATTGGGTCACCTTCACCATGGAGCCTTGAAGATACTGCAGCAGATCACTACTGGGCTTCCTAAAGGCACCCTTGCGCAGTCAGATCAGTGCAAGGGGTGTACTTTGGGGAAGTTTGTGAAAGCCACCTTTCACGAGAAGGATAGTCGCGCCACGACGATCCTTGAGAGAATTCACACAGACGTGTGTGGACCTTTCTCAGTTGCTTCGACAGCAAAACACAGGTATTATGTGATTTTTGTTGATGATTTCTCTCGTAAGTGTTGGATCTTCTTCATGTAGAAGAAGAGCGAGACATATTCAAAGTTCTGTGAATTCAAAGCACTGGTCGAGAAGGAGTCGGGGAAGAAGGTGAAGGCTCTTAGGAGCGATAATGGTGGTGAATACATCTCGGACGAGTTCAAGGATTTCTGCAAGGCAGAAGGGATTCGTAGAGAGCTCATAGCTCCCCATAACCCACAGCAGAACGGGGTAGCTGAGCAGAAGAACAGAACGATTGTGGGTGTTGCACGGGCAATGTTGCATGATCAGGGCCTACCCCTTCACTTGTGGGCGGAAGCATGCAATACAGCAGTTTATGTGCAGAACCGTTGTCCTCATAGGATACTTGGCATGAGTACACCCGAGGAGGCTTATTCTGGTAAGAAGCCTGATCTTTCTCATTTGAGGATTTTTGGTGCTAACGTTTACATGCATGTGACGAAGGATGCCAGAAAGAAGTTGGAGCCGACTGCAGAGGTTGGGATATTTGTGGGGTACACTGATACGCCCCACAACTATCGTGTGTATTTTCCAGACAGTGGTAAAACTGTTGTGCGACGGGATATAAAATTTCAGGAGGAGAAAGCCATGAAGTGTTCGCTTGAGAGGGAGCTACACTTGCATGCAGATGAGGAGATATTAGTTCCTAAGGATGAGCTTCAGGACGTGGATCAGCCACAGGACGAGGTTCATGGAGTGGAAGAGACCACTCATGCAGCGCCAACCATCAGAGGGCGAAAGCGCTTGACAGAAGCTGAGCGACTGGCTCAAGATGCAGAGAAAGTTGTAGGACCACCTACAGCCCAACGCAGGCAGAGACAGTCACCTGATCGGTACACTGGATACATGGCTCTTAAGAGCAAGTGTGTTGTGACTGAGCCATCCTCTTTCGAGGAAGCTGTGGAGGATCCCGCATGGGTAGACGCCATGGTGGAAGAGTATGATTCTATTGTCAGAAACAGTGCATGGGAGATTGTTCCTAGACCGGAAGGGAAATCAGTGGTGGGTTCGAGATGGATCTACAAAGTTAAGCAGGCAGCTGACGGGAGTGTGGAGAAGTACAAGGCAAGATTTGTTGCCCGAGGCTTTTCACAGATTGAGGGGATCGATTATGAGGAGACCTTTGCACCTGTCGCAAGGTATTCTTCCATACGGACGATTCTTGCTCTCTCAGCGCAGATGGGATGGCACATTCATCAGATGGATGTGAAGACTGCGTTCCTCAACGGAGTCATTGAGGAGGAGGTGTACATTGAGCAACCCGAAGGCTTTGAAATCTTCAGCAGCGAGTCGCATGTGTGCAGGCTCAAGAGAGCGTTGTATGGGTTGAAGCAAGCACCACGTGCTTGGTACACACGGATAGACAACTATTTCACAGGACTTGGATTCTCCAAGAGCGAGGCGGATCCGAACCTATACCAGATTGTGGTGGAGGGTAAGTTGCTTATCATTGTACTGTATGTTGATGATTTGATTCTAACAGGTGATGAGCTGTTGATACTGTCATGCAAGAAGGATCTTGCTACAGAGTTTGAGATGAAGGATTTGGGCCTCCTTCACTATTTCCTAGGATTGGAAATATGGCAGCGCAGTGGTGGACTGTTTGTTTCTCAGGGCAAGTATGCTCGGGAGATACTGGAGAAGTTCAACATGCATGGCTGCAAGCCTGTTGATACTCCTCTTCCTGGAGGTTGGAGGAAGGAGGATGCCACTTCGGGAGAAGAAGTGGATGCCACTGTTTATCGACAGTTGGTGGGGTCGCTGATGTATTTGGTCAATACACGACCTGATATATGCTATGCAGTTAACCAGCTTTCACAAGCTATGGTTAAGCCTACCAAGCTCTTCTGGAAGGCGGGCAAGCATGTATTGAGCCACTTGAGAGGCACATCGGGATATGGATCTTGGTACAGGCAGGAGGATGCAGAGTGGGTAGGGAGCCCAACGGACAGAAAGAGCACATCAGGAGGGGTCTTCAGTATCGGATCGACAGTAGTTTCTTGGTACAGCAGGAAGCAGAGATCTGTGTGGATGAGGATGATCCTGGTCGGGTTTTTCGGGTCCAAGCACATCAGGTACCATCATATCAGAGATTGTGTGCAGCGGAGGATCATGTTACTTTCGTACATTCCAACGGAGGATCAGGATGCTGATATTCTGACGAAGGCTCTCACCAGGAGCAAATTCGAGTACCACCGAGGCAGGATAGGGGTTGCTGATAATCCATATCTTGTCGAGAGGGAGTGTTGAGATTGCAACAAGATGATGGAGCTTAGTGAAAAGAGTCGCCTTCACTAAGTGGGCCCGCAGGCTATTTTTGGCGCAAGTCTATTTTTAGACATATGGATCATGTCTATGTTTATGGATGATTGATCAAGTTGGGAAAAATAGATGGACTTCTATTTTTGATGAAAGTGTGAGTGATCACAGTGTGAGTGATCAAGTCTATTTTTAGACTGGCTGTCAAAAATAGAAAAGTCAAATATTATTATCTCACAATAATATTTGGACTATAAACTTAATCTTATTCTCTTGGAGCACTTCAGTTTGAGCTACGGAAGTGGCACATGCAGCTGTCAGAAGGAAATTCGTTTTTCTTATGAGTCAGTTGAGTTGTTGCATGCATGACTTCAGTTAGAACTCAAGTGAGTTGAGTTTAGTGGACTGGAGGTACAGTTGATGGAGTTGTGTTCAGTTTAACTTAGTTAAACTGGTTGTAGTTAGTCTAACTGCAGATAGACTAATGATGAGTTGTTAAACTAATTATTAACTCATAATACAACTAAAGAATACATCAGTTAACTCAGTTGCATGTCAGTGCATGTTCAGTTCAACAGGGACAGGTGGTAGAGAATCAGATTGCTATCAGTTGTGACTATAGTTGTGCACCAGATCTTGCACAATCAAGGGATTGAGTATGCCAATGAGTTTGCTCACGTATTTGGCCCGCATTTTAGCCTTTGCTCACGTCCACAAAGAGTGAGTGACTATTTTGCAGGTGAAAATCGAGTTTGGGAAGCTATTCTCATCAGTTCTTAAGCAGGTATTGAGCAGTGGAGGCAGGCAAGCAGTGGAAGAGATTTGGAGATCAGATCTGAGCTGTATTGTGTGTAACAGAGGTGGAGATACTTGTGAGAAGTATTATGCTGTGTAATGTTACATGACTCAATCATTAATATACAGATAGTGTGGGGTTTTTAGCGAGATGCTTTCCCCGTGATACATACTGTGTTAATGTGTGAATGCTCTTGATGTTTTATTGTTATTGATGCTGCTATATTCTTGATCAACGTAGAGGAGCTTATGTATTGTGTATGTTTTCCGCATTAGTACATGATCAAGATAATCTCTGTTGAATATGTGTTAAATTATTCAAAATTTTCTACAGATACCAAATCGTGCTGAATTTGAAAAAATGAATATTATGTGTTCCCTTTGGGATTTTGTTGGGTCATGTGGTGTGCAAGCAAGGATTTATTGTGGACCCTGCAAAGATTGCGGTAATTGTGAATTTGGAGGCCCCAAGGAACATTAAGAAGTTGCGCGTGATGTTGGGACATACAGAATATTACAATTTTTTTATCAAAGCTTATGCTCAAATTACTGCACCCATGGAGAAGCTGCTAAAGAAGGATGCAACATTCTGTTGGGAAGAAGAATGTCAGGGAAACTTAGATGTATTGAAAGAAAAGATGGTCACTACGCTGATCTTGGTATTCCCTGATTGGAAAAAGGAGTTTCACGTACATGTGGATGCCTCTTGCATTGCGTTGGGTGCAGTGTTAACACAAGCTGGTGAAGGAGAAATGGACCATCCTATAGCCTTCACTAGTAGGAAATTATCGAAGGTCGAGAAGAATTATTCAATGACTGAGTGTGAAGGATTGGCCATGGTGTACGTGTTGTAGAAATTCAGGCATTATCTGTTAGGAGGGAATTTCAAAATGTACACAGATCATTCTGCCTTGAAGTACCTAGTCAATAAGCCTATGTTGGGGAGGAAGATCTGCAGATGGTTGCTATTATTTCAGCAGTATGACTTTGAAGTCATTGTGAAGCCGGGGAGGTTAAATGCAGGACTCAACTATCTGTCGTGGATCAAAATAGGATAGGAGCCTAATAATCTGGAGGAAGGGTTGTCAGATGAGCAGCTCTTTGCGGTGCACGTAGCAGATAATAATTTTGAATACATTATTCACTTCTTAAATACGGGGATGGAACCGGAAGGATATACAAATCAGCAAAAGAAGGAATTAGTAGTGCGCGCAGCCAATTTTTCAGTCATTGCGGGACATCTGTATAAAATGGGTGCAAACGAAATATTGTGAAGATATGTGTCGGAATTTGAGTGGGATAATATTCTCGCTGAAGCTCATGGGGGAGCTACGAGAGGTCATTACGCAGGCAAGGCAACTATGCAAAAGATTTTGCACGCAGGTCTATGGTGTCCTACCTTGCACAAGGACTCCAAGGCGTATTGTAAGGTGGGCGATGCATGTCAAAGAAATGGTAGGCCATTACGAAGAGATGAGTTGCCACTACATCCTCAAGTTTCATTGTAGCCATTTGAGAAATGAGAAATTGATTTCATTGGGACAATTTAGCCCCTTGGAAACAAAACAGGTGTGCGCTATATTATCACCGTGACAAAATATCTCACCAAATGGGTAGAAGCATAGCTGGTTAAGGATTATACAGGGGTTACGACAGCAAAATTTTTATTTGAGTATGTCTTAACCAGATTTGGCTGCCCGAAAGTGTTAATGAGTGACATAGGTACGCACTTTTTGAACGAAACAATCAGTGCATTGACTGAAGAATTCTAGGTATGCAATTACAAGAGTACATTGTATCACCCACAGGCCAATGGGACTATTGAAGCCTTATTTTGTACCTTTGAGATAGTAGTAGATCAGCTACCAATGCCAGAGCATCTAAAATAATTGTTTTAGGGTTTTTTGGTTTTAGTTTTGGAAGACCAATGAATGAAGACAGATGTAGAATTTAAATACTTAATCCTTTGGGTTATATTAATACTTCAGCAAAGGGATGCTATAAAGATTTACACAGTGATATAGATAAAAAATAGTGGTGAGAAGAAGACAACAAATAATATGATTATCACATTTTCTAGACTATAAAACAAAACAATCATAAGTAGGAAAACCTTCTAAACTACGTTCCAAAGGTTCAAGGCAATATACTTAAGCTTACACAAGATGCTAATGATTCATTGATTAGAGGGGATTAGTTAAACAGACAGTTCATTAATCCATTCTCTTAATAGATGATCACTTCAGGAGCTTATAGGAATAAATTGAGACACAAGTTTTCCTACCTAGATATCTCTATAATTCATAAGCATATGAAGAAAAACATAACGATTAGTAACTGGAAAAGCTTAGAGGATAACACAAATTGTGTGAAACCAAATTCAGAATCCTCTGCTTTGTATTTTGGTTCCAGAAAGACTGAGTACATCAAGTGTCTAGAAAAGCTTCTTCCAAAGGTGGCTTCTAGGTTCAAAGTAGAATTAACAGTCAAGACTTAACAAGCAATGAACAATGAATCTTGAACTTCGAAGCCTTAACATCTCGAGAAGAGAGTTATTTATACAATAATGAAACTAAGAAATATCCTAAAACTTATTAAGATTTATTCTAGGAAAGGAAAATATCTTCATGCAAGAAGATAGGGGCAACAATTGAACTGCTTCTTGCTGTCCCTTTTATTCAGGTTGTGTTGGATTTGTTTGTCTGATATTTTTCCCTTTAAGCTGCTAAATTGTTTGAATCCTTTGCGTTGGTTGATTCCTTCATTTTGATCTTTCATATCATATTTTTTAAACTCTGTGAATATATTTTAACCCTACAGAATAACCATTACTATTTCTTTTTATCTTTACTGTGCATCTAGGTTTTTACTGTGTTTTTCAACAGTAAATCACTTTAGATTTTATGTTACAGGTAAAGTAAATTGATATGATCTTCATATTTGTCTTCCATAGCGTATCAGAAGGTGAAACAATGGTTTAATAGGTCGTTGATGCATTATGGAGACTTTGTTGTGTAAAATAGGCAAAACAGAGCAAAATGGTCATTTTGGCATTTAAACGGGAAAAACAGTTTTCTTTTGAAATATGGCGCAACAGTGAATAGTAACAATTTTGTCGTTTTGCGGAAGGCAATTTTCATCACACCGCTTATGAAGCGTGGGCGGTTTTGGGAGGGGTCACCTGAAATAATATAAGCCTGACACATAGATGGGGAAGTTCAATGGAATACCACTTTTCGGGTCGATAACGCTCATACAGAGAGCCAACCCGAAATTGTCGAGGGCCATTGGATTTGAATGCATTGGATCGGATGGTGGTGGAGTGAAGGAGCAGTACGGAGGGTACGAACAATTAAATATAGCGGTAATGACTTTATTATGGCTTAAAACCCAGATTAGCAGTGAAATGGAGGTTTAAGGTTAATTCTTCATTTAAATCATAAAAACGATTTAATGAAGAAAACCTTAGCAAAATAGATATGGCGGACTTGAAATTTTATTAACTCAGGTGGATAATGATATCAGGTCCAGGCTAATATCGCATATCGCAATTGGAGTTTAGAAAAAGATGGCCCATCGCAAGGAATGCGATAGGGGCTGGATGCGACGCGGAAATATATCATGGTTAATACTGCATCAAGTCCGGGTTCCCGTCGCAATCGGAGATCGCAAATGCCAAAGGGTAATTCTTTAGCAAGACTTGTGATGAGGGGCGGATACGATATGGATATGAATTATAATGTATATTGCGTCGGGTTCGTTGCAATCGGAGATCGCAAATGGTAGAGGGTAATGCTTTAGCGTGACTTGTGATGGAGGCGGACGCGATATGGTATTGAGTTATGATATATATATGTGTCGGGTCCGGGTCCATCTTTGATCACATATCGCAATCGGAGTAGAATGGATGCACGTTGAAAGGCTTGCAATCCGCCAATATTGCGATGTGATATGAAAATACATAGTTTTATTATAAAACTAAGGTTTTCAGGATATTTTGTTAAAGGAGTTAATAATATATGGGAAAAGGGATTTTAGGGGTTTAATAATATAGTTAATGTTAGTATGAAAATATGTGTGGAGAAGGGAAATACATGTGAAAATGGGAAAAATAGGCGGAAAAGGGAAAATAGACTAAGTATAATGCCTTTTCATGGTTATTTTACTTTTCATATATGCATAATACTTAGGGTAAAACACCTTTTTGTGGGTTTCTAGGGTAAAAGGGGATTTAACATGGTAAAAAGGGATTTTACATGGAAAAATGGATTTTACATAGTAAAAAGGGATTTACATGGAAAAAGGGATTTTACATAGTAAAAAGGAATTTTACATAGGGTTTTTAACTTTTCCTAGGCAAAAAGGATTTTGACTTTAGGAAAAGGGGTTCTTAGTGGAAAATAAATGAATATGACTGCATGAAGGTAGGAAGGGGAAATTAGTGAATATAGGGATGAATGGGGATGAATGGGAAGTTAATTAATTGATTTTGAAGAGCTTCATTTGCTTTGTGTAATTGTTTCATGGACATAGAAACATATGATGAAACCTGATAAATGTACATTTTGTCCAATGAATAATCAAACTTCTGCAACCCTTCTCTACTTACCCTTTGCTTATCCTATCATTTTTCTTCACTTAATGGGTGCATTTAAACTAGAAAACCCTTTTTCTTTCTTTTTATTTTACAAAAGAAAACTATCTAAATCCACCCTTATAACCTCCAAGGGCTCAGATTAAACTAATGAGCACCTTATTATTCTCTACCTAACAACTGATCTGCCAAGATTAAATAGTTTGGCCAGATCTTTATTCTCTAACTATAACATCAAATTTAAAGCATGAAGCAGTCAAGATTAAACAATTTGACTATCATGGGTTGTGGCATTTAAAACAAGTTGCACACAACCATTATTTTGTGGGGACAAGAGTAGTGGCATTTAGACTTGCTCACTTTCAAAGTTTATTTGTTTTCTTTTCTTTCTAACCTAACATTTTATTTTTGTCTTTATTTTTTATGACATCTAACCTAACATTTTCTTTGATATGGACATCATTGTCAAGATTTTTTCACTAAAATTTTATTCAATATTGTTATGTCCATATCCTAACTTAGCATTTTTTCAAAATATTTTTTATTTTTTGACTATTTTATTCTACCTTATCAAAACCAAAAAAATGCTACAACATTGGCTCCAACTGGGGACTGCTTTTTCCTGTAGAATGCAAAGAACCTGCAGATCCATGTGCCTTCTCCTCGGGCTATGGAGTCCATGCTGTAAAGAAAATCACACTGACATCTTGAAAGGTAAAAGAAAACTAGAGTATTTACAATGAAAACTATTTCAACTTCTTACCACTGAATGTAATGTTTGAGAAACCTTCCATTTACAGGATAAGTGGAATATAGCCCCTCAAGATTCTGCAGCACAAAAGTGTTGTTACCCTTGACTTCAGCAATTGCTAAAGGTCCAAACCATAGATTTTCAAATTTGCCATGCTTTCCTTTCTCTTCTCTCCTGGCATCCCATCTTAGAAATAGATCACGTTCCTTAAAGTCCCTCTCCCTGGCACTTCTGTCAAACAAGGTCTTCATCTTATTCTAATATTTATTCAATTTGTTTTGAACTTCATCTCTGTTTTCATTAAGTTCAATAATCTGATTTATTCTTCTTGAAAAATCATCAGGTTCATCTGTAGAATCCTGCAGGAATTTTAAAACAGGGAAGGCCAAATTGGTAGGGAAAATTGCATCTTTCCCATAGACTAATTGAAATGGATATTTTCCAGTTGATCTCTTTGGAGTAATTCTATTTTCCCATACGCATAAATCAGATGTGAATCCCAGCTCTTCTTATGATCAACGAGAGTCTTTTTTATTACCTTTACTAGACTTTTGTTTGATGACTCTGTTAGGCCATTACCTTGAGGGTAGTATGGAGTTGAATGATGTAACAAAATTTGATATTTCTGACAAAAGTCAATCATTTTAACACTAGCAAAAGTTGTTTCATCATCAATGACAATTTGAGTTGGGAAACCAAATCTAGATAAGATATTCTCCTCAATAAACTTAATTACTACTAAATTAGTAGCATTTCTTATTGGAATTGCTTCCACCCATTTAGTAAAGTAGTCAATTGTAGTGAGGATCCATCTATGTTGATTACTTGAAGTGGGGTGAATCTCTCCAAAAAAATCTAATCCCCATTGAGAAAAAGGTGTTGAAACTATTGATGGAACAAGTGGAAGAGTTGTTAATCTTTGTTTACCAACAAACATTTGACAAGGAACACAACCTCTGACCTTTGCCCCTACTTGTAATAACAATGTGGGCCAATAAAATCCTCCCCTCATAATCTTGTATGTTGTTTCTCTCCAAGCATAATGTCCCCCACAAAATCCTATATGAAACTGATCAATGATTCCTTTAGTTTCTGATTCTGTTAAACATAATAACAAAATATTCAGTGGATCTTTCCAGTATAAATTTGAATTCATAATGCAGTACTTGACTGATTTTAACTTAAGAGCTTTACACTGGGTTTTGGACAATGATGCTCGACACTCAAAATGAATCAAGAAATTTACAATATCTTGATACTAGTTTGACAACAAGAATTTTCATCAATGTGTATAGGACTGATCTGCTCTGAAGGTTGAGGTTCTTGTGGATTCTCCCCTTCTACAAGGACAAAAGTTTCTTATGTATTCTTCCATTGTATTTCTAAAACAGAATTCATTCCAAGTACTTTACAATTTGATTCAGCTAGAAGCTTGGCTAATCCTTGACCTTTCACTAGCTTGGTAGTCTTGATAGTTAGATCAAACTCCAAAATTTGAGTGATCCATCTACCTCTTTTCCCATCAGTGTCTGGTTGGGTTAGGAAAATTTTCACTGCACTATTAGGGACATAAGCAGTAATAGGTGAATGTAAGACATACATCCTGAATGATTTCAGGGCTTGAATGAGGGCATAGGCTTGCTTCTCAATGATGTCATACTTAAGCTTAGCATCTCTCATAACCTTACTGAAAAAGGATATGGTTTGGTCATGGGAATCTTCCTTTTTCTTTAATAGAACAATAGTAAGGGTTGTTTCAGAGGCAAAAGAGAAAATACTAAATGGCTTAGTATAATCAGGGTTGGCTAAGGTGGGAGCTTCAGATATAGGTTTTTTTATTTGTTCAAATGCATGCCTAGAAGTAGGAGTCCATTTGACTTGATTGTCCTTTCGGAGCATGTCAGTTATATCTTTTACAATCTCTGCATAATTTGGAATAAACCTCCTTAGAAAATTGATCTTGCCTAGAAAAGCTTGAATCTCCTTCTTGTTTCTAGGTAAGGTCAATGTTTCAATGGCAGATACTCATTTGGGGTCAATTACTACTCCCTCCTTTGAAATTATATGGCCCAACGATTTTCCTTCTTTGAAAGCAAACAAGGACTTCTTAGGGTTCAATGATATTCCAAATTTTCTACACCTGTCAAAAACCTTCATCAAGTGCTTTAGATGTTTCTGATCAGATTTAGAAAAAACAATATTGTCATCAAGATAAATAACCACAAATTTATTTACCTGACCCACAAAAGCTATGTCCATAGCTCTCTGAAATGTTTCTCCAGCATTGGTCAAGCCAAATGGCATCCTAGCGTACATGAATGTACCCCAGGGTGTAGTAAAGGTTGTCTTCTCTCTATCTGTTGTATCAACATTCACCTGATTGTAACCTGAAAAACCATCAAGCATAGAAAGTCTTTGTGCTCTTGAAACCATTTGAAGTAACTGAAAAAGTCTTTGATGCTCTTGAAACCATTTGAAGTAACTGATCCATATTTTGGCAAAGGATAATTATCTTTTAATGATGTGTCTGCAAACAAAAACAAGCAAACAAATTAAATAGCACCTGAAAAGCCAATATCATAAAACATATTTAACATGAAAGTCAAGGAATTCATGAAACAAATGACATAAGACAATTTGTTGAGAAAAATGAATCTGATTGTATTAATTCAAATCAAAGAATAACTTTATAACTTGTGCCTTGACGCTGTACAAGCTCCTCCCAGGGTCCAGCAAGAAGTCTCCTCTACTTTGACAAGTTTCACTCTCTTCCCAATAAAGCCAAAAAGGTATGTAATCTTTCCTCTCAAGCTTAACTAGGAAGTCTTAATTCCACCATCATTTACCCTCAAAAAATTTCAGCTTCTAACCTCCCTAGCAACCAGCCCAATGCCTTAATTTATAGTGCAATGGAGGGAAGTTACTAGGTCCTCCTTCAAAGGGATAAAGCCCTTCTTCAAAGGGATAGCTCCTCTCATCAAGGGATTAGCTCCTTCTCTTTTGGTATGCATGAACCACCTAAGAGCGACCAATCCACGTCAAAATTCCTTCTAGAATCATCTAGAATTAACCCAAAGTGAGTTTTTTCGAATAAACTTGCGCCTTTTTTCCTTTCACAGGGGTCCGCACCCACACCTTTAGGGACAGAGCGGGCAGGTCCGCAGTTTTTGTAAACAGGAGGTGTGGGACCGCAGGCAACAGTGAGAGAAAGTGCGGAACCAGAGCTTTGTTGATTTTCAATGTCTTTCTCTCATTTTCAAAGCTTGACTTGAAGAGCTGAGGTCTGAGACTTGCTTAGGAGGACAATACAAGTGATGATAGACCCATACTGACTGCAAATAATCATGGTGACGATATTTTTGTGTAAAAGATTGCCCCCTAAAGTGCGAAGTCTATAGTAGATGAGGATTTCATTTATCATTTAGGAAGAGTGAAGTACTTTATCATTTCAAGGATCATCTTGTGGAGAGCCCGGTCGGAACCTGTAAAAACATTCAATGCAAGATATATATATGAGATCATATCATTGCTAAGGTAGGCATTCCCATACTCAGATCAAAACTGACTTAGAAAACTAACTACTGCTCTGATACAAGAATGATCTTGTAAGACATCACAAGTATAGACTCATGTGGACATAGTATGGACGCAGCCATCTGTTTATGAATAGTCCATTCTATAATGAATACAAAATTCCTCGCAGCCTGGATTGTGGAAACTAGATCCAGGGTCTTCATTTCTTTTTCCCAAAACAGTACGATTCTATCCATGCGAATGAATGTGTTGATGTCGAACATGGTAGAAACCACTTGATTACCAGTCAATGATGTAAACTGTTAACAAGTGTGAGAGAAACCACCAATGATGTCAATGGCTCTCAAAGTACCCAGTACAATCCATGAGATGTGAATAGATGTGTTGATGTCGAACATGTCACAGAATCCTTGATCGAAGCTCAATGATGCAACTTGTCGTCAAGGGCGAGAAACCTGCCATTGAGGCATGCAGATCCCAAGGTACTGACGATTTCTAGATCATCTTTCTAGATAATGAGCTGAAGTCGATAGAAAGTGATCCGTCGCAGGCAAGCCCACAACACAAAATCATAGATCAAGTTGAAGAAATTTAGTTGCAAGGACTGACTCAGGGATGGTCAAGATGGGTGACAGATATTTTGCAGATGAATGGCTTATTGGCAGTGACCTCTTGAACACATAACGAACAACAGATGGTTTGGTGACAATTGACCCAAAGTTAATACCCAAAAACCGGCTGAAGACTTTCAATGTGGTTTTATCAAATGTTAGGCAAAGGATTTCCCAACCCAGGTGAATAAAAGTGTCGTTTTCAAGAGTGGTTACAAAGTATGACAATCTGGCTCATTTTTCTCTCTTTTCCCCCACCATTTTTGGCTAGTACCTCTTTATTTTTGACAAGCTTGAGGAGGATAACATTTGCTTGATTATAAGCTCATCCTTCGGATGAGTCCAACTTAGTTTAAATTCGAACCCTAAGAAGGAGTGGTTCGTTCCTGTTTGTAATTGAACAGGTCCTTTACTGTGAAATTTTAACGATTCCAGTATAGGAGAAACTCGGTGTTTTTCAATTTTAGAGAGTCTGAAAAAACTTAAGAAGACTCCAGGGTTGACCTTTTTTGTAAATTTGTGTCTCCCGAGCCCGAAAAAGTATAAAATAATACTTGAGAGAACCGCTTGATCTTTACGACGAAGGAGTACTTTTCGTAATTAGTGTCCCTGGTCCGAAAAAGTAAAAAAGCGATCAACGACACATTGTTTTATAACCAATATCAAATTTGAAACGACAAAAATCCGGCAATCTTTTCATGTTTTTACGGTAAAGAGCTGTAAGTGGACCATCTTTTTAGTTCCATTTTAACGAGTTTAAAAAGAAAAACTCAGCAATATTTTCATGTTTTAGGAGTCAAAAAAGAGCTTAAAGGTGACTCTAAATGTTTTTCCGTTGAAAATGATAGATTTCGCCTGAATAATCCGTTATCCTGAACAAAAATGCAAACATTACTCATACCTATTTCAAATGGATAAAAATGCTGCAAAAATTACCTTTCCAAAGTGAAACATAAACAAATTTGCAATTTATTTACTCAAAAAACTTATAAAAAGGGCTTTCGTCAATTCATTTTTACCGTTTGAGATTTGGGTGAGAAAATAGTGCTTTTGTTCAGAAAACTTCCCGTGAAGATTGCGGAAAATCTAACCGTCGGAATCTAACGTCGTCTTCTCCAGGTAATCCACATCATCCTACTCTTCATTTTTAACCATTTCATTTTTTTTTTAGGTTTTAATTTCATTTTTTGGAGGGTTTTCACGCTAAAAACCCGCGCGCGGGGGCCCGCAGGCATAACACTAGCAGCCCACGGACCCCGACTTTTTCTCAATGCGGAAAAAGTCAGGGGTCTGCACCTTCCATGTAGGCAAGGTGCGGACCCACACACTGTCTCTAACCCAGAGGGTGCGGTCCCCGCAGCAAGGGTTTTTAACCCAAAAATTCTCAAATTTGGCCCAAACAAATTAATTTCTAGCATTCTAATTTATCTTTTTATTGGATGCAGAGAGTACATCATGCTAGATTGACGTGAATGAGAGCATGAGGACGTGGATCTTGCTGCGTTGAATCACCAACCTTCGATTGATGCATTGAAGGCATGCGGCTTGTACAAATTCTGGGCCATACCTGGCATGAGGGCCCAGGTGGATTTCTTACACTGGCTGGTTGACAGATGGAGCATACAGGACCAGTTCTTCTTCATTGGTGGCCACAAGCTCGAAATCGAGCCGGCAGACATATACTTCTTCACCGGTTTTCCTAAGAGAGGCGAAGACTTGACTCTATTCGGGACTAGGCCAAGTGGCCATTCTGTCGATAGCCTCTAGCTAGAGTTTTGCAACAGCCAGGCTAGAGACAAAGGGATAGATATTAAAACCATATCCCTTCCTGAACTCATGGTGGTCGCATTTACTGTCACCAGACTTTGCGGGAGTTCCGCATTACATATTGCCACTGGATCCCAGATGCGGATGGTAGTTGACTGCTTTCGAGGCACCAGCTTCAACTGGTGCGATGCTGTGTTGGCCAATGTGAAAGGCCAACTGACCAGAGCCAAGAAAGGACAACTAAAGACCTTTGGTTATGGGGCTTTGGTTGTGAGCTTTGGTCTGGAGAGGGTTTCAATGTTGATCCCGCAGCACCTTACTGTTGGAGTTGGGCTTCCTCGAGAGCCCAAACTGATGCGATGGGTTGCAGTTATGGCCCGTCATCCGGACGAGGGGACAGAGGTTGTTCGATTCAAACCTGAGTATTTCCAATGGTTGGAAAACCAGGTTTTTTCTATTCAGGACTTCCCTTATGCTAGGGTAGATTTTCGTGGTGACCCAGACATGGCTCTTCCACCAGGAGAGCAATGGGATGACTCAGGTAAAATAATTTTCAACATTTTTCCTATTTTAATTTTTTTATTATTTTTCTATCGTCCCAAAACTGATAGTAAAAGTTTCAAATGTAGATGTGGGTCCATAGCGATCAGCTGCTCTCCGGCCTTACGTGAGGAAACAACCAGTTGCATACGCGCCAGCCCCACAGGACGAATCAGCAGAGGTTTTGGCCGAGTTGGAGAGTCATCTAGAGCGCTTGACAGGAGATATTCCGGAGACCACCATAAATGACATTCCTCGTCGACTTCAGCGCTATGTGATTGGGGTCCCAGGACCTTTTAGGAGGTTCCTTTGCAAGGTGGCCCATGCAGTGGTTTCTTATCGAGATCATCACCAGTGATAGGATGATCGCCTATTGTGGGCACATATGACATTTTTTCTTTTTGTACTTATCATTTTTGCCAATCATAAGGTGTTTTTTCAACCTATGATCGAGGACAATGTATTTTTTGACACACTCCTATATATATATATATATATATATATATATATATATATATATATATATATATATATATAGATATATACTAGCTTATCTTGTAAATCATGTTATGGAATGTTTTTGAATTTACATGTATGATTATTGCAAATGTCTACTTAACATTCGAGAAGCAATTGCATCTGCTAATGTATTTAAAGATCTTGGAATATGCTGATATTCAATATAATCAAACTCACATTCCAAGAGACGCACTCTCAAAAATAATCTCAATAACACTGGATTTCTAATGGCATACACTCTATTAACCTGTAATACAACGAGTTCAGAATCTAACCTCACTATCAAACTCCGAATCCCAAATGAAATAGATTCAGATAATAACTCAATCACTGCACTATACTCGGCAATGTTGTTCGTTGTTTGACCGAGGCTTACCCCATGCATAGATACCAACTCGTCAGAGGGCGAATAGATAACCCAAGCTGCAGAAGAAATGTTCTGTGTATTACGACAAGCACCATCAGTGAAACCAATGTATGTTTGGAGAGGCATCGACATCTGCAATACCAAGAGTAAAACCAAGATAAGCAGGAATGATGACGAAAAACACTCTCTAAGCTAAGCACACTTTTTAAACTAAAACACGCCAGCTAGAAAGAAAAACTATCCTAACTAAAAATCTCCATACCCATTCTTTTAAGCATAATACCTCTTCAGGTAAAGACCATTTCTAGGTTTACCTAAAGAGTCCCCGTCAAAGTCTACCAATTCATAGGCCCCTTTTGCTAGCTTTTGCTTGACAACATAGGGACCATGCCACATAGGAACGAATTTTCTAGCGCCTAATTTATCATTAGCTTGATCGTAAACTAAGACTAGATCTCCTTCCGAAAAATTTCGAGGGGGTCACATTTCGATCATACTGAGCTTTCATGCGTTTTGCGTGAGTCTCAATCGCCAATGCAGCATCACGTCGATTCTCATCTAATTGAGCCAAGTATAACAAACGTTTTTCCTCTTTGGAAGTAGCTGGAAGTAACTCGATGGCCATTTTTAATGACGGGATTTCGCATTCAATGGGTAACACAGCTTCCAGACCATAAACTAGTTGGAAAGGAGTGAAACCTGTTGATGTTTTTACTGAAGTTCAATACGCCCAAAGCGCTGAAAATAACATGTTATGCCAATTCGACCAATGAATCCCAATGATTCGTCGGATCATGATGACTAAAACTTTGTTTATAGATTCAACCAGACCATTAGCTTGTGGATAATAAGGAGTTGAACTATCGTGACGCAAACCAAGCTGGCCTGTAAGTTCGGTCATCATAACGTTTCGAAAATGACGCCGATGATCAGTGATAATCGCTTGTGGGACACCAAACCTAGCAATTATATGATTGAACATGAAAATTTCAGCTGTCTTGTCGTCTGCCTCAAATGTAGGCATTGCCTCGGCCCACTTGGTAAAATAATCTACCGCAAGGATGATATACGCATGCCCCCCAGCTGAGTGAGGGTTATATGCAATAAAATCGATACCCCATTTGGCAAAAGGACCAACGAAAAATATAGGGTGGAGAGGAGCAGGTGGAGCGCACATCTTTTGATAAAAAATTTGGCAGTTGTGGCATTTTCAGACTGCGTTAATACAATCTTTAAACAAAGACGGCCAGAAGTAGCCAGCGTGCAATATCTTTTGGGTTGTGGCATACCCAGACATATGACCGCCAAACACTCCAGAGTGACAGTCATTTAGAACCCTTTCAGCTTCCTCGTGAGTTAAACAACGTCGAAAAATAGAGTCCGCCCCATGGCGATAAAGAGTATCTCCAATAATCCTGAATTGTTGGGACTGGAATCGTATTTTCCGACGTTTTGACCTTGAAATCTCTGGCCGAAAGGATTGGGTCTGGAGATAAACGATGATATCCCCATACCACGGGTCTAAAATGCTGATTAGAAATAAGGATTCGTCTGCAATGGGCTCCTCCGCCACAGTTTCCGTGTCAGCACGCGGGAAGTCACACATTAATTCCGCAAAAACTAAAGATTATTAAACTTAGATTTCTCAAATTCCAAGTCGAACTCCTGCAGGATAACAATCCATTTAGAGTACTTGCCCCCTAGCAATTGCTTGGTCAAAACGTAGATCATAGGGTTGCAATCAGAAATTACTGTAGTTTTACGTAGTAAAATGTAGTGACGAAAATGTTGGACAACTTGAACAGTTGCCAATGCCAGTTTCTCCACATGTGAGTATTTTAGCTCAGTCGGATTTAAAGTTCGACTAAGGTAATATATCACATGTTCAGTACCGAATTCATATTCCTGAACTAAGACCATTCCAATGGTGGAATGAGAGGCAACGAGATACAAGAAGTAATCCTGGTTGTAGTTGGGAGGATGCAATAACGGAACATGGGTCAACGAGTGTTTTAGTGCATCAAAAGATTTCTAAGCTATCTCATCCCAATAGAATGGAGTATTCTGTTTCAACAACCAGGTAAAACCCTTTGTAACCTCGACGTAGTTAGGAATGAATCGTCGTAAAAAGTTTGCTTTCCCTTGCAAACTTTGGAGTTGGCAAAGACTCGAAGGAGGAGGAAATTTGACAATAGCTTCAACTTTCGAGGGATTGACGCGAATGCCGACTTTCGAAACAACAAACCCCAGCAATCGACCCGTTTCTATACAGAAAATACATTTGTGTGGATTCAACCGAATCCGATAATGCCTACACCTCATAAAGATTGCTCGCAAATGGATGAGATGATCAGCTCGATGTAACGAATGAGCAGGCAAATCATCGAGATAGGGTTGCACAATGTGCTTGATGTCATGAAACGCATAAGACATGGCCCTTTGAAAAGTTGCTCCGACATTCTTGAGACCAAAAGGTAATTTGCAATAAGAAAATGTCCCCCATGGACAAATGAAAGCCGTTTTTGGTTGATTGGCAGGTAGAATATTGATTTGATTGTATCCGGAAAAATCATCCATGAAGGAGAATATTTTGCTGCTGGCACAATCATCAATGATTTGATCGATATAGGGAGTTGGGTAATTGTCCTTTGGACAGGCTCAATTAATATCCCTATTTACGATACATATTCTTATTGTCCCTTGCTTTTTGTTAACTGGAACAATATTCGATACCCAATCCGTTAACGGGATCAGATAAATGAAACCTGCTTTGAGTAATTTTTCAACTTCTGCTTTAATAGCAACAGCTTTTCTTGGGTGAATCTGACCCAAACATTGCCGGACGGGTTTAGCGTCCGGGTAAGTCTTGATTTCATGAACAAAAATCGCGGGATCAATTCCTGGTATTTCCTCATAGGACCAGGCAAACACGTCGCGCAATTCTTGAAATAAGGCCTTATATATTTGAATTTCGTTTTCTGTACATGAGGCACCTATATTAATGTTCTCAACAATTCCAGGCTTAACCGAAATGTCAATAGGAATAGTTCGAGAGATGTTTCCCAAATTTAACTCTGAATCAGGATGTTTCATTGGATTCTGAGGTTCCTTGACATATTCAGTCGTAAAAATTGATGAAAAATCATTTTCAAAATGATCATTCTCGAGTAAAAAGGAAGATCTGTGATGGAGATCTTCCCATGGTAAATCATCTACACATAGGATTTCACGAATTTGCTCATCAGAGTGAACAAACGTGATTGAATCCGAGCTTGATGTGAAAAGTGATTCCTCACAGACCACATTCATTAAGTCAATATTGGTTGAAGATGGGTCAGTAAATGACTGCACGGCCTCATACGCAATTTCATATGGACTCAAAGGCATGACATCACCAAATGAGTCTATCTCAGATTCAGAAGGAACGATCCAAGGATCATCATAAACAATGGTGTCTGACGAAATCGTATGAATGGTTGCAAATGAAGATGATGCGTTGATCGGAGGAAAAGGAAAAGTTCCCAGTAAACCAGCATCTTTAACTAGTCCTACTCCAACATCCTTATACGAGATAGTCGTTTTACCGACATGCTGAATACTTTCAGAAGAGGCTGGGTCGGATGAAAAGTAATCCAACTGGTCTATTGTTACGATCTTTCCATTATGAGGAAACTTTACAACCAGAAAGACCGATGAAACGACAGCTGTCATAGCGTAAGACCAACTACGACCCAAGAGAAGGTTGTAATCTAGAGGGGCATCAACCACCTCCACATCTAGATTAACGGTTTTTCTTTCAACCCCTATAGGTAAATCCTGTAGAATGCTAAAAGGATGAAACCCATGGCCATCAAAGGCCTTTAGAATCGTCGGGGATTGATTTAGTGAAGGAGAACCAACTGATCTCCAACACTATATCGACATAATACATGTTGAGGCTCCCTCATCAATCACAGTCTGATGAATAGGCCTGTTTTTTACTATCACTGGAATTCAGAAATCCATTTGATGAGGTAAGCGCGGTGTACTATTTTCTAGATCGAAAATTATTAGGTTCGAGTCCTGAACGTCAACAGCTCCTATAGCAGACAAAAGTAATTTACGCTGTGCTGGACATGATTGTAGCACTTCCAAAGCCGACATTGCTGAGGGTGAAACAGCTAAATCCTCAACAATGTTATAGTTCTGAGCCGCTCTCGCATGTGGATTGAAAGCTGACTTTCGAAGTATACCCTTGGCGGGCGGTTTGATTACCAGTCTGGATTAGGTTTCTCGATCTGTAGTGGATCGGAACCGGGATCTGACGTTGATGGGTTAGAATGAGAAGATTCTGCGTCTTTACCATCAACAGGACTTTTACTACCATAATCATGCGATCGAGTTACAATCCTAACATGGGACATCATCAGTATGTGTTCTTCATTGGCACTCGAGGAAGAACCTATCATCTTACTGTCTTGACTTGGAAAAGGATCCTTCAAAATAGCAAGTGTTCGGGAACCTTTGACAATCTTCGCAACCTCTGCACGATGACAGCAGTCTCTTGTAAAATGTTCTTCGTCACAAATGAGACAAGGATGACGAGGTTTGCGTTTTTCATCATTGGATTCCGATTTTTCAGGTTTCTCTTTTGAATTTTTGTCTGTTTTATTCTTCTTCTTCCCTTTCTTCTTGCCACCGGATTTTGATTTGGCTGTAGATGACTCTACAACGTGAATATCGGTGGAAATATCCGCGGAAGAATCTCTTGTCGGGGAATCAGGCAAGGTTATGATAGGAGAAGAATTATTAAAAGACTTCTTCTTACTTTTAGTGTTAACCGTACCAATCATACCATCAGCGGCATGAGACCCTGAAGGAGCTGCAGCGATTTGATTTTGGTTGGGAAGATCGGGGATTTTCTCATGTAACATACCTGACTGAGTATAGACCAAGTCAAGGTACTGTGCTTGAGCAATTACTTGCTCCTCAGTAACAACTCCGGCCTTAGCTACATCTTCAGTGATCTTTGGCAACAAAGATTTTACGAACCATTCAGCCAAGATCTGATCCGGAATAAAAACCTTCACTAAACGCCGTCGACGTCTCCATTCATGAATGTGATCTGAAATGTAAGTGGACGTTGATTTCTTTAACGAAGTTAGTAATTCCGTGCCATTGTCATATCTGACTGGCAACTGAAAATGAGTTAAAAACGAGGTAGCTAACTGACTAAAATTATAAAAAGTGCCTCGCGGTAACTCAATGTACCACTTTGCCGCGAGACCAATTAGAGTGCACTGGAAAATCCTTAGACGGATTGAATCATCTGAAATGGAGTTAGACGCACACCAGAGGTGATAAGTCATCACATGGTTCGACGGGTCCTCTCCTGATTTTCCTTCGAACTTAGGAATATCACTAGGCAACTTATTCGGCATTGGCGACCAAAACAGAAGATAATTAATGGGATCGTTCGTTAGGCGCGACAAGTCAGGCAAGTCCAAAGTTGCGATAAACGGCAACTGACGATTAGGGTCCCTAAAACTCTGGATCATGAGACTAGCCCTAGGAGGAGGATATCTAAGATAACTAGGAATAGGAATTGCATTTGGGATATTGTATCCTCTCGGAAAACTAGGATTAACCGGACCGTACTGGGGTTGTTGAGGTTGTTGATATGTATACCCAGGGTACAGTTGATACTGATAGAATAGTTGTTGCACAGCAGGACCGAATTGGTACTGTCCCTAGTACGGTTGATAAGTAAATTGTGGTTGACTTGTGACAACCGTACTTGAACCAGGTTGTCCTACAGGCATTTGAACCGAAGTTTGAATCGTGGATCCATACAGAGGTAAATATG
Source organism: Pinus tabuliformis (assembly GCA_031772625.1). Taxonomy (NCBI): domain Eukaryota; kingdom Viridiplantae; phylum Streptophyta; class Pinopsida; order Pinales; family Pinaceae; genus Pinus; species Pinus tabuliformis. The sequence goes on from CM062811.1 coordinate 1,093,307,251, forward strand.
TCTGAGGAGTAGATACAGGAACAGTAAAAACTGGAGCTGTAGATACTCCAGAAGTAGGTGGGGTAGATTGAACAGATGTTACGGCAGTTGCAGCAGTCTTTTGAGGCGGAGTACGAGGCGTACTAGGCCCAGGCTGAGAAACTACTTAAGGTACATAAGTTTGAATAGAAGACTGGACAGGTTGTTGGGGTGTACCAGAAACTAAGGGTTGTCTAGTTTGAGATGACAACTGTACATTCTGCTGCAACACCTGTTGAGTTTGCGATGGATCCCACACTAAATTCATTCTGGGGTACGGACCCATAACAGGTTGAGAATATTGAGGACCATAACCGAGTTGAGGGTAGGATTGATAATTCAAAGGTACATTTCCCATTCCTTGAACATATGATTGACCTAAGGGTGGTTGGAAACCTTGGTTCGAGTACTGACCTTGGGGTTACTACCCTTGAGGCACGTACTGATACTAGGGTTGACCTTGAGGTATAAATTGATACTGGGGTTGACCTTGGGGTACATATTGAGTCTGGGGTTAACCTTGAGGAATGTATTGTCCTGTAGGTATGTACTATCCTTGAGGTTGCCCCCTAGGCGCAAATTGGGTACCTTGAGGTTGCCCCCCAGGCGATAATTGAGGATTTTGAGGCTACCCCCCAGGAGGTAACTGGCCACCTTGAGGTTGAGGATTGGGAATAGTACCTGACATCATGAGAATATCTTCTACGCTCAACGGCTTAGTACCATTGCTTCCAGTTAATAACCCTTGTTCAATGGGTTGAGGAGATGCTCCCAAAAAAGTACTAGAAAGTGATTGATACCTGGAGGGAAAAGAAGGACCGCAATACAAAAAGGATTCTGGCGATTGAGTAAACATGGACGACTGTCTTGACATATCTAACGGAGGATAATAACCTCTAGGTTTTGGGTGATAAGGAACACGAGGTGGTGAAAAAATTAACCCTGGGTTTTCTAAGAAATTAGTCAAAGAAAGATACCAAGCACTGCTCCTAGGTGGACTGTAAAAAATTGATTCACGCTCCCTTAGCTCAATAGCAGGTTGATTTTCAGGGATAGGGATGCCTACTTATTCTTCCGGAGTAGCAAGTTCTTCGATAGCTATAAGTCCAGAAGGAAGCTTTTGGGTAATTATTCTTTCTACCCTAGGTGAACCAGGACCACTAGAAGCTGGAGAAGCAAACCCTGATGTCAGAGTAGCAGCAAATTCACTTTCAGGTTCGGATATTTCAGGTTCCTCACCTATATCACTAGTAGATGAAAAGCTACCAGTAACTTCGGAAACAGACACTGATTGTGGATTATAATCTGCTACTAAAGCTTGAAAATTAGGATGTACCACCAAAGAAGACTCTCCTTCTTCAGGTGACCCAACTCTAGTGTCTCTAGGAGTTACGAGGACTTTCAACCCTTCAGGTTGGCTTGGTGAAAACTCAGGAGGTTGGCCCCGAAGTCTACGGGACTTCCTCGGTAATTCAGCCACGATTAAAAAAATTTAACTACTTCACAAGCAAACAAAGTAAAATCTCAATGAAACCCACCTAAAGCCTCTAAAGAACCAAACAAATTTGAATCACACGCCTAAAGAATCTAGGAGATCAAACACACACAAACAGTAACTTTCCGCACTGAAAACACTAGTTGGTGATGAAATCCAACGTCGTAGAGTTCAATACAGAAATGGCGGTTGGAACAGTTACCCCGACAACCTCCTTAATGAATAGACTGGCACAAGTTCCTCCACTTAACCGTCTCGAGTGAAGAGAACCCTCCAGAAAATCCAGGTGAGTCTAGCCGACGTCTGCTCTAGGTACAGTGGAATCTTCCCACCACTGTCACCTTAGGAAGAATCCTAAATAATATGGTCACTAAGGTTACCAACTGAAAAAAATATACCTGGGGGAACAGTCTACGATCCGATACGCACGCAAGGGCAGAGTAGCAAGCTCAATCCCCTTGAAGGCTCCTTGAAATAATCCAAGGTTTACCAACAAGTGACCCCAGGCTCCTCGACAATGGTTAATCCGAGGTTTACCGTTTTTAATACGTGAATATCTGGTGTCGTTCCCAATGAGGAAGGATTGATTCCCACACTGGTTCGGACACAATCTCGTGCTTCTCCTTTAAGAGGAGCTTTCCCAGAGCATAAATGCAACAATTGGATTTCTTCCCTACCACAAGATACAGCTACTTGTTTGTTTTTACTGTCTTGGAGAGTTAATTACTCTCCTACTCCAAGACACTAGCTTAAGCTATGTTGGTGTATCAGAGCCCTAGAAATAAAAATATTACTAGATGAATTTTACTTTAAGCGTTATTTTTATTGGTTTTTGTTTAAGTCAAGAGGTGCGGAGATGAAACTCGTGGTATGAAGACTCGACTCAAAATCACTAAAAATGCACTTAAGATGATTAAACAATCTTTTCCCTTCAATGAACTTCTAGCTAGGAAAGAGTTTGAGAATGAAAATACTTGTAAACACAAATCTTTCTTAACAAACAAATTAAAAGAAGATATTTTTTCCTTTCCAATGCACTCAAAACGAGACAACTAGTTATTTTCACAAAAAATTCCCTTTTGTTTTCAAAGCACTCAATCACTACCAAAAAAACTTTTCCAAAAGAGATTTTTTTATTTTTTATAAAACACGCAAAACTATGCAAACGACTAACTTTGAAATCTATAAATTATAAAAACCTATTTGAATTCAAAGCTTACAAGATGTCTTTTTTAAGGATGTTTTACTTAGCTAGAGATAAACTAAGGACCAATGTATGCAGAATCACAAATTAGTCAAAAAACAACCAATTTTGTTTTCTTTTTAAAAAATGAAATCCAAACTTTTAAACACAAGATTTTCGAAGTTTTGTAAAGAGAAAACACAAGGCGGATTCCTCAACAAAGGTATATTTCGCAAATGGTCAGACTCATAAGAAGGGTGGTAGAAACCAAGGTGATCTGAGGTTCCTACAGCTTCTAAGCTCAGAGCTACTACAAGACCAAAATGAAAAACAAACCCAACAAGCAAAACTTCTAGGAATTTCACCTAAAACCCTAACACCAATGAAATCAACCTAAGGAAAGCTTCTGACAGGTTATATGCAGGTCTGGGCAGTGGATAATAACTTCTAAACAAAAACTAAGCTGACTAACAGAGTACATCTAAGGTTTTCCAAAATTTTGACAGGGTCCGCAAACCCGTAGTTAACACAGGTGCAGTACCGCTCTGTGCTAAAAGCAAAAGTGCGGATAAGTACGCACTGTGTCAAAAGGCTAGGGTGCGGTCCTCTCCCAAAGTTATGAAAAACAAAAACTACCCTGGATCTACTATTTCTACCCAATTCCACACACAACAGGCCAAAAACAGAAACAAAAACACAGTTTCTCAGGTCAAAGTAAAAACAAGGAAAAAATCAAGTCCCCAGTATGGCTGCCATTTTGCCACACGGAATGAGTTGATCTTGCGTACAAGATAGACCTTCGTAGAATCTAAAGAAGACCTAGTGACAAGCAAGCCAATCACAAACTATATTTCTCTAAATATGCATTTATAAACAAAGGCAAACAAGTGTTTTAGGCCTACCTTGGGTCCAACGCAAGTTTGTGGAAGCCTCGCTCCTTCGATCCAAATGAGCTCCCTTGTCGCGAATCTGCAAACACAAACAAGCAAACAAATTAAATAGCACCTGAAAAGCCAATATCATAAAACATATTTAACATGAAAGTCAAGGAATTCATGAAACAAATGACATAAGACAATTTGTTGAGAAAAATGAATCTGATTGTATTAATTCAAATCAAAGAAGAACTTTACAACCTGTGCCTTGACACTGTAAAAGCTCCTCCCAGGGTCCAGCAAGAAGTCTCCTCTACTTTGACAAGTTTCACTCTCTTCCTGATGAAGCCAAAAAGGTATGTAATCTCTCCTCTCAAGCTTAACTAGGAAGTCTTAATTCCACCAGCATTTACCCTCAAAAATGTTCAGCTTCTAACCTCCCTAGCAACCAGCCCAATGCCTTAATTTATAGTGCAATGGAGGGAAGTTACTAGGTCCTCCTTCAAAGGGATAAATCCATTCTTCAAAGGGATAGCTCCTCTCATCAAGGGATTAGCTCCTTCTCTTTTGGGATGCATGAACCACCTAAGAGCGACCATTCCACGTCAAAATTCCTTCTAGAATCATCTAGAATTAACCCAAAGTGAGTTTTTTAGAATAAACTTGCGCCTTTTGACTTTCACAGGGGTCCGCACCCACACCTTTAGGGATAGAGCGGGCATGTCCGCAGTTTTTGTAAACAGGAGGTGCGGGACCGCAGGCAACAGTGAGAGAAAGTGCGGAACCAGATCTTTGTTGATTTTCAATGTCTTTCTCTCATTTTCAAAGCTTAACTTGAAGAGCTAAGGTCTGAGACTTGCTTAGGAGGACAGTACAAGTGATGATAGACCCATACTGACTGCAAATAATCATGGTGATGATATTTTTGTGTAACATGATGCTTTGTTCAAATTTCTAAAATCCACACAGAGTCTTATTTCTCCATTTTTCCTTCTAACAGAAACTAGATTTGCAACCCAATTAGAATATCTAAGAGGGAGGATGATATGAACATCTAGAATTTTCTTAATCTCCATTTCTACAGTTGGTAGAAGGGCTAGATTTATCCTTCTAAGTTTCTGTTGATAAGGTTTTGCTTCAGGCTTCAGAGGAATCTTATGTTGTATTAATGAGGTATCATAGGTCTTTAGATCAGCATAAGTCCAAGAAAAAACATCCTTATAATTTTGTTGTAACTTAAGATATTGAGCTTTGATCTCAGGGTCTAGAGATGCACATATTTTGATGTTTTTGATATATTCATCAGTTCCAATGTTAATATCTTCTATGTCATCTTCTAAAGAAATTGACTGAGGGTTTCGGAGGACATCATTTTGATCAAACAATATTTCTAAAGGAATGAGTCCCTTTGGAATAAAATTATTAGATAATTGAATAATGTCTTGATTAGCAATTTGGGTTTTAAAATTTGAAGTATCATTTCCATCTGCATTTTCATTTATTTCAATTCTATCTTCATCAATTTGTAGAAATGAAAAATCTTCTATTACCTGCAGAAATGATTTCAATTGTTCATCATCTTCGAATATTTGCCAATGTTTCAGATTATCGGGGATAGATGGCCTATATTTGACTTGTATCTGATAGAGTACATCAGTATGATCAGGAATTTTAAAAGAGCTAGCAGAGACAGCTAAGGCATCTACGTGAATATTCTGATCTCTGGGAATATGAGTCAAATTAAAAGCATGAAAGAAGTTTTCAACTGAATCCCATACTTCATTTCGGTAGGACCTAAGTCTAGGGTGCTTGTTCTGGCAAGAATTTCTTACTTGCTTAACAATGAGTTCTGAATCAGTAAAAACACTTAATTTTTGGTAACTTCAAAGTCTAATTTACATGATTGTGTTATATTTTCCTTTTTAGGTGAAATTAAAACTACTCTAGCTCCTACCCTATCTTTTGTGCAAGAGCCATCAAAGAACAGTTTCCAAATATCAGTTTGGTTTGGTTCAAGACTTTCAACTACCTCTTCAATTTTGGCTTAAGTTTTATGTTGGTTTGAAGTGAGTTGAAAACAACCAAAGTCTTGATCTATTGCATAAATTGGATGGTTCCTTGGCTAGTTAGTCTTATAAACAGTATGTACAAATCTTACCTCTATATAATCTTGATTGCTCTCCTCCATAAATAGGAATAGTAGCATATGACATATCCATCTATAGAGTTCCCCCTAATTTGGCACAACAAGACCTAGAAAGGAGCATTCCAAACTTGGGAGGGATATCTATGACAACAATGTCAAGTACTACACTTTTCGCTGGAATTTGGGCAAGGGTAACCACTAGATCCTTGATCAATCCCAAACAGGGCACCCTTTTAGAATCAAAGGTGTACAGGCCATGGTAGGATTTAGTTATGTCGAGCTTCAAATGGTCCATGATGGATTTTTGCATAAGGTTTTGTGATTCTCCTGAATCGAGCATACAATTATACAACATGGAATCATTTGTTTTAAGAGTTACATATAAAGGAGGCACTGTCTCATCTATCATGTCTGAACTAGGGCCAAAAACTACTGCTGGTTTTTCATCTTGCAGACTTATGACATCACCTTTAGCATCAACTGAGGTATTTTGTATCCATTTTGAGACTTGGATTTTGTAACCAGGGTTTTTATAAAGTTCTGACAATGGAATTGGGATCTTAACCCTGTCTAATTCTTTTTCAACACTAAATGTAGTCAAAATGTTTTTACTAGTTTGGGTATTATCAATTGACTGATCTAAGGGCTAAATAAGAGTTGTTTGAGCTTCAATAGTTTTGGTACATGGTTCAATGATTGGAGTTTCCTTTGGAAGTCTCCCAAGACCAGGCCTAGGCCTAAGATCATACCTCTTGTTTAACTTTGTAATTAAAAACTCAGAGAAAGCATGATATTTAGAGACTTGTGAAGCTTCCTGATCTTCTTGATACTAATTTTGTTGTGAGTGAGGAATGATGGTTGTTTGATTGGAAGAATAATCCATACTATTAATATCTTCAATAATTGTCATAGTATTGTCATCAGGTTTTTGGTCATCTATCAATAAAGGAGTGGGAACCTGTTGATCATTGCTAGGTCTCTGAAGAATTTGTAGTGGTGGATTTCTTTTACACTGACCTTGATTTTGGTTTTGAGGTCTAGTAACTCTTTGTTGTATTGTCCTGGGTTGGGTCTCAATCTTTGAAATCCTATTTGATAGGTTTCTAAGAAGAGATGTTATTTCATCTATTTTTGAGTCTTATGATTTAGTCTTAGAGGAACTAGAGGCTTCTTGAACAGATTTGAGTTTTCTTTGGTCCTTTTCTTCCATAAGTTCTAAAGAAGTTGAGGCTGCTCTATTTGCTTCTACTTCTATAGCATTTGTTTTCATATATTCAAGATTTCTTGAAGTTCTCTCTCGTAGCATAAGAGAAAAGTCATCATCAAAAGCTTTAGAGAATCTAGACTTAGCTACTGCTACAGGAGGCTTACAATCAACAGGCATTTTGTGATAGAGTTTATTGAATCTTTTGATAAAATCTGATACTGGTTCATCGAAGTTCCTTTTAAGCTCCTCAAATTCTGTGAGGAAGTAAAGAGGATCCTTTTTCAAACCCCATTGATTTTTAAATATGGTTGTAAGCTCTTCCCAATTTCTAATGGTAGCTGCTGGTAACTACCTAAACCAAATCCTCACATTTCCTTCAAGTGATTGTACAAACAATCTCGTATAAACGTTTTCTTACTCAATATTCATGTTGTCTACAAATTTTAGGAAAGCTTGAAGATGGTCTTCAGCTGAGGGACCAATTTCTCCATTGTACTTGGGAAGGTATTTTAAGTATCCAGCTGGGAATGCATCAAGGTCATTAGGTAAGACTAAGGCAGCATATCTAGCATGTACAATAGGTCGGAAAGCCATGACAGTAGGTGGTGTACGAGATGCTTGAGGTATATGAGGTGCTTGAGGTGTATGAGGTGTTTGTGTGGATGTAGAATATGAAGAAGAAGTAGAGGAAGAAGATGGTGATTTAGGGTTTGATGGACTAGTTGGAGGTGAAGGAGGAGATCTCTTGAAAGACTTCAAAGGAGTCCTAAGAACTAACTTTGGGACCTGTAAAGGAATACCTTCTTTTGTTTCAAAGAGAGGATTGGAATATATAGAAAAGGTCTCCTCAGATTGTTTGGAAGAAGAAGCTTCAGGTCGGTCAAAAATGGAAGGAAAATGATAGGTGGTAGGGGATATGAAGTCTGTGGGTTTATATTCTGGTAGATTGACACCCAAATCAGATTCAGTTTTAGGTGATCCTGGTGGTAGTGTGGGTATTGGATGATATTCTAATGAATGAATAAGGTAGGCTGACTTAAAATCAACTCCTTTATCTAGAAGTTCAACAACCCTAGGTGATAAATGGGAGTAAGCAGGATCAGCTGGGATATTACTATAGGGGTCAAATGATTCTAATTACTCCAACTGCAAGACTGAAGAGGAAGAAGAAGATGATTGGTGTCCCCTTTTAGAACTAGCTTTTCTCAGAAGCCTTTTAGGATTTGACAAAGGTTTAACTATGTCAGCTTTTGAACGAGATCTGGTATGTTTATAAGGTGCCAGCTTGGGAGTGTGGAGTCGCCTAGGCGAATGATTTTAACCTTTATAAACCATTTAATCACCTTTAAAGGATAAGAATGAATGAATGTCGTTGTCCCAAGGGAAACTTAAATTAAATTTGAATCCACGGCAACGGAGCCAGTCTGATGTTGTACCTCTGAGATAGTAGTAGGTCAGCTACCAATGCCAGAGCATCTAAAATAATTGTTTTGGGGTTTTTGGTTTTAGTTTTGGAAGACCAATGAATGAAGATAGATATAGAATTTAAATAATTAATCCTTTGGGTTATATTAATACTTCAAGAAATGGCTACTATAAATCTTTACACAGTGATATAGATAAAAAATAGTGGTGAGAAGAAGACAACAAATAATATGATTATCACAGTTTCCAGACTGTAAAACAGAACAATCATAAGTAGGAAAGCCTTCTAAACTACGTTCCAAAGGTTCAAGGCAGTATATTTAAGCTTACACAAGATTTTGATGACTTATTTATTAGAGGGGATTAGCTAAACATATATTTCATTAATACATTCTCTTAATAGATGATCACTTCAGGAGTTTATAGGAATAAATTGAGACACAATTTTTCCTACCTAGATATATCTATAAGTCACAAGCATATGAAGAAAAAAATAATGATTGATAACTGGAAAAACTTATAGGATAACACAAACTGTGTGAAACGAAATTCAGAATCCTCTGCTTTGTATTAAGGTTCCAGAAAGACTGAGTACATCAAGTGTCTAGAAAAGCTTCTTTTAAAGGTGGCTTCCAAGTTCAAAGTAGAATTAACAGTCAAGACTTAACAAGCAATGAACAATGAATCTTGAACTTCAAACCCTTAATTTCTCGAGAAGAGAGTTATTTATACAATAATGAAACTAAGAAATATCCTAAAACTGATTAAGATTTATTCTAGGAAAGGAAAAGATCTTCATGCAAGAAGATAGGGGCAGCAATTGAACTGCTTCTTGCTGTCCCTTTTATTCAGGTTGTGCTGGCTTTGTTTGTCTAATATTTTGCCGTTTAAGCTGATAAATTGTTTGAATCCTTTGTGTTGGTTGATTCCATCATTTTTATCTTTCATCTGATACTTTTTAAACTCTGTAAATATCTTTTAACCTTGCAGAATAACCTTTACAGTTTCCTTTTATCTTTACTGTGCAATCTAGGTTTTTACTGTGTTTTTCAACAGTAAATCACTTTAGAATTTATGTTACAGGTAAAGTAAATTGATATGATCTTCATATTTGTCTTCCAACTGTACGTAGACTTTTTTCTCTGTAAGCCTGGAACACTGAGTCTTTACTTGCAAAATACAAAAACTGTTAAGAAAAACAAGGGTGACAGAAGGTCTTCAATGGCTTTATAAAGCTTGAAAGGACATTGGAAGGAGTCCATAGCATATCAGAAGGTGAAACAATAGTTTAATTGGTCATAGAGGCATTATGGAGGAATTGTCGTGTAAAACACGCAAAACAGAGCAAAATGGTCATTTTGGCGTTTAAACGGGAAAAACAGTTTTCTTTTGAAATATGGCGCGATAGTGAACAGTAACCATTTTGTCGTTTTACGAAAGGCGGTTTTCATCGCACCGCTTATGAAGCATGGGCAGTTTTGGGAGGGGGTCGCCCGAAATAATATAATCCTGACACATAGCAAGGGAAGTTCAATGGAATACCACTTTTGGGTGGGTAACGCTCGTACAGAGAGCCAACCTGAAATTGTCGAGGGTCGTTGGATTGGGAAGTGGTGGAGTGAAGGAGCAGTACGAAGGGTGCGAACGATTAAATATGGTGGTAATGACTTTATTATGGCTTAAACCCAGATTAGCGGTGAAATGGAGGTTTAAGATTAATTCTTCCTTTAAATCGTAAAAACTATTTAACGAAGAAAACCTTAGCAAAAATAGATATGGGGGACTTGAAACTTTATTAACTTGGGCAGATAATGATATCGGGTCCGGGCTAATATTGCATATCACAATCCGAGTTTAGCAAAGGATGGCCCACCGCAAGGAATGCGATAGGGGCTGGATGTGACACGGAAATATATCATGGTTAATACTGCGTCGGGTCTAGGTTCCCGTCGCAATCGGAGATCGCAAATGGCAGAGGGTAATGCTTTAGCGGGACTTGTGATGAGGGGCGAATGTGATATGGATATGAATTATAATGCATATTACGTCGGTTTCGTCGCAATTGGAGATCGCAAATGGTGGAGGGTAATGCTTTAGCGGGACTTGTGATGGAGGCAGACGCGATATGGCATTGAGTTCTGATATATATATGTGTCGGGTCCGGGTCCATCATTGATCACATATCGCAATCAGAGTAGAGTGGATGCACGTTGAAAGGCTTGCAATCCGCCAATATTGCGATGCGATATGAAAATACAGAGTTTTATTATAAAACTAAGGTTTTCGTGATATTTTATTAAAGGAGTTAATAATATATGGGAAAAGGGATTTTAGGGGTTTAATACTATAGTTAATGTTAATATGAAAATATGAGCGGAGAAGGGGAAATACACGTGAAAAGGGGAAATATAGGCAGAAAAGGGAAAATAGACTACGTATAATACCTTTTCATGATTATTTTACTTTTCATATATGCATAATACTTAGGGTAAAACACCTTTTTGTGGGTTTTTAGGGTAAAAGGGGATTTAACATGGTAAAAAGGGATTTTACATGGAAAAAAGGATTTTACATAGTAAAAAGGGATTTTACATGGAAAAATGGATTTTACATAGTAAAAATGGATTTTACATAGGGTTTTTAACTTTTCTTAGGCAAAAAGGATTTTGACCTTCGGAAAAGGGGTTCTTAGTGGAAAATGAATGAATATGACTTTATGAAGGTAGGAAGGGGAAATTAGTGAATATAGGGATGAATGGGAAGTTAATTAATTAATTTTGAAGAGCTTCATTTGCTTTGTGTAATTGTTTCATGGACATAGAAACATATGATGAAACATGATAAATGTACATTTTGTCCAATGAATAATCAAACTTCTGCAACCTTTCTCTACTTACCCTTTGCTTATCCTATCATTTTTCTTCACTTAATGGGTGCATTTAAATTAGCAAACCCTTTTCAATCCCACTTCTTCACCCCTGTGAGCATCACCCGATGCAATGAGTGCTAACTGAACTATTCAAAAATCATGAGAAATTAGTCAGCTACGACTACCTCTCATGGAAATGGTCATACGTGAATGACTTACTTAACGCAGTTGAATCCCAAAATGATATCTAATATAATGCACTGCGTAAACCCCCATACTTAAATTCAAAAAGAGTCAAGGGATCTCTACTTGAATGGTTCATGAGGCACAATACTTGCTAAGGTTTTGCAAATGGGGTAGCAAGCTAAGTGGGCTTGATTGTGGGGAAAACTCCACAGTTAAGCGCGCTTGAGCCAGAGGAGTTCTAGGATGGGTGACCTCCTGGGAAGTCCTGGTTATACCGGGTGCAAGCCCTGGAAGTGATGATTGATGCTATGTGATTCATTTCACTAGTTTCAATCCCACTTCTTCACCCCTGTGAGCATCACCCGATGCAATGAGTGCTAAGTGAACTATTCAAAAATCATGAGAAATTAGTCAGTTACGACTACCTCTCATGGAAATGGTCATACGTGAATGACTTACTTAACGCAGTTGAATCCCAAAATGATATCTAATATAATGCACTGCGTAAACCCCCATACTTAAAAAGCAAACTATCTAAATATACCCTTATAGCCTCCAAGGGCTCAGATTGAACTGATGAGCACCTTATTAGTCTCTACCTAACTACTGATCTGCCAAGATTAAACAATTTGGCCAGATCTTTATTCTCTAACTATAATATCAAATTTAAAGCATGAACCAACCAAGATTAAATAGTTTGACTGTCATGGGTTGTGGCATTTAAAACAAGTTGCACACAACCATTATTTTGTAGCGACAAGAGTAGTGGAATTTATACTTGCTCACTTTCAGAGTTTATTTGTTTTCTTTTCTTTCTAACCTAACATTTTCTTTTTGTCTTTATTTTTTAGGACATCTAACCTAACATTTTCTTTGATATGGACATCATCATCAAGATTTTTTCACTAACATTTTATTCAATATTGTTATGTCCATATCCTAACTTAGCATTTTTTCAAAATATTTTTTATTTTCTAACTATTTTATTCTACCTTATCAAAACCAAAAAAATGCTACAACACCTTCAATAAGATTTTGGAGAATGCATTGACAAAGATCTGCAACGAGCAGTGGAAAGACTTGGATGTGCACGTGCATGCCGTATTATGGGCTTATAGGACTACTTGTAAGAAGCTAACAGAGAAAACATCGTTCTGATTAGTATATGGGGTTGAAGCTATAATTTCAATGGAGTACATTGTACCTAGTCTCCGCATAGTAGCACTGACAGATATGGCGGATTGCGAGGCCTTGGAGGAACAGCTCGTGCAACTAATGGAGCTCGACGAAGATCGATTTTGGTAGGATTTCATCAACAAGTACAGAAGGAATGTGAAAAATCATGTCATGATCTCCATATCAAGCTTCGCACATTCAAGGTAAATGATCTTGTCCTATTATATGATAGTAAATTCACTAAATTTCCAGGTAAATTCCAGATGCATTAGTTAGGGCCATATATTGTCAAATATATTACAGATGGAGGCGCAGTTCAGCTCACGAAGCTGAATGGGGAACCCTTCCCGGGAAGAGTGAATGGGAGCAGGTTAAAGTTGTATACAGGGGATCTTGCAAAATGACTATATGACAGTGGGATAGTCTTAGTGCTCCAGGCAGTTGTAAGGGAGCGCGGGACTATAAACTACACTGCCCAGCATGGAGGACAACGCAGCGAGCAGGTTGCATGGTGAATGAGGGAGATACAATCCAGGAAGTTGTGCTCAGGAAGTTGTGCCATGGAGGAAGGTACCACGAAGCATAGCTGGAAAGTGACCGTTGGAGTCACTGTTCATGACTTGATGGCCAAAAGATGGTTAAGTGGAGTAGGATGGAAACATTTAAGGAAAAAATCTTTGAAGACCTTCCGCCAAAACAATATTTATTATCAGAAATTGGGGGAAATGGTTGGATTTGAATTCAAATCCCCCTATAAATTATGCATGCCAGTCCAACAGAGAACACTTTGCACTCTCAGAATTGTTAGTGAAATTTGTTGTTTGTTGCCTATGAACTTACCGGTTTGGGAAGATTTAGTCACGAGCCCCGCATTTGTCGGATTGCCTGAGATAAGCCAAAAGCTTGTTCTTGAGAAAATTTCTGCACCAAATCCTGCTGAAACTATTATTAATGGCGAGGTCGCCTCTGAGATCACTGCCTCAGAAGTCATTAGTATGGAAGCTCCGACTCCTGTGCCTATGGTGCCGAGGTCGCCTAGGCTGAAGCCTACCCCTACTAGAGAAAGAAACCCAACCAGCCAAATCAAATCAATACATGAAGGACAAGCAGAAGAAGTCGGTGTTGGTCTACACTTCCCCAAGGAAGAATACCAAAACATAGAAGCAGAAGAAAGATGAGTAGCTGGAGAAGATAGTGGACCTGGAGGTGGAAGAAGCCTAGGGAACCTAAGATATTGATGTTGAAGGAGCGGAACCTATAACAAGGCTACCTCAATATATCCCTCCGTGGAAGGGAAAAGCAAAGGTCACGAAGGACCCGGATTCTGAGAAGTTCACGATATCTACGCCCTTGTTACCTAAGCAGACCCGTGGCTTGCAAGGGTCCTGGTGCTGAAAATGAAGTATTGGGACCTCGTAGACCACGCTAAGTTTCCAAAATTGGAAATGGATAAGTATATGAGAAGGGTCTATTATGAAGAATCGGGTCCTACCACGTTGGAAACATAGGAATGGATCCACGGTTTCAAGCACTCAGGGTTGCTCAATTTGATATGGGTGCCACATTACCACAACACCCCCATCAACACGATATTTGTGCGCCAGCTACTTAAATTGGTTTATGATGGGTGTTTATGGCTAGGAGGGCATATCCCCATTACAAAAATTCTCATTCATAGAATCATGCACCTACCTTATAAGGGTGCAAATTCGACGAAGGAGTTTGGTGGAGAGACTGAGGAAAAAGACCTCGCAGAAAGGATGAAGAGGGATTACGACTTCCTTAAGAAGTCATGAGGGTATTCAATTATTTCTATAATAGACTTGGTAGTTCAAGTGGCTGCCCAGTTTTTAGCAGGGAAGGTGATGCGAAAATGTTTTGCGAATGAAGTTTTGGCGCTACTAGTTTCCCTAGTTGCACAGTGAGAAAAAAGGCGTACATTTTAATTAGGCAAGATAAGTTTATGAGAAGTTCCTAGTGAACTACCACGAGGCCCAGGATGAAACCAATCCATTCCACCATGCTTGGTTATTTTTGTCGATTGTGCTCATTGCATGGGAATTGCCGGAGTATAGCCAATTTCCTCTGCTCGAGGAAGGATTTCCGGAGGCAGCGCAATTCTCTTCCTTATGGTCTACAAAGGATCCCGCTTGGATTACAAAGATGAAGATATTTTGGGTTCTCATGGAAATGTCTCTCTGCATGGCCATCAATCAGCGTCTGAGGTTGTCCCCAACCTTGTTCACGTAGTTGTCAACCTATGCATCATTCAAGGCTAGCTTCCATAGGGTATATATCCAAGCGCGAAAGGATCCAGAGCAAAAATGGCATGACTTGCCTTAATTAGTTTCAGAAACGGACGTCCAGGAGGTTATATCGAAATGACCTGCAGAGTGGTGTGCCCCGTCATACTTAGATGTTGGAACAAGCACATGCACGGGAAGTTTTGCTTTGAAGAAAAGAAAGGAGTCAGCTAAGCAAGTTGTGCGTACACTCGCAGAGCAGAAAAAGAAGGAAGCCGCAGAAAAGGCTCGTGTGGAACAAGAACGCGTTTCCAAGGAGAAGGAGGAACAAGAACAACACGAGTCACAAAAAGGTGACAAGTCACCTTCGCCGAAGACAAAGTAGGAAGAAATTTCAGGATAAGGGCATAGCACCCCATTTATTCTGAAGAGACGTGGTAAGGAGCAGCAGGGTGGTACAAGGAAGAATCAAAAATCAAATAAGACGCAGGGTGATCCCATGGTGTTAATAGAGGGTGATTTCGATGAGATCAGGGATAAAATTTGGGACACCACCATGGAAGTGTTGCTGCAGTTTGAGCAACAATACCTGCAGACACTGGGGAGCGTCCAAAAGGATTTGCACGAGCTGTAGATCCACCAAGCAGAATACAAGTGGGCACAAGATAAGCGAGCACGAAGCAAGCGAGCCTGACACTCAGGGCAAACCAAGCAGTAGAGCTACTAAGGACCCTAGACCTTAGAACTATACCATTATCAAATGGGTCCATCTGTGCAGGGTCTATTGACGAACATGCTATCATGAGTACAATCAACAACATTCGATTGAATATAGCGGCACTCTCCAACGAGACCCTCCACGCGCTACATACAAGGGTGGAAGATGAATTGCGAACCAGGGAACAACGTGCCTTCAACCTCATCAACGAGTACACAGTGAACAATGAGAAAATGTTCACTAAAAAGACACAGGCTTTGAAGGAAAAGGAGTACTTCAAACACATACTTCAAGTCTGGAATTAGAAATAACAGAGGCCTGCAAGACAGTGCTTGCGCTTCACATCCCAGAGGATGCACATCCAAAAGAAAAAATCATAAAATTAGTTGATGGTGTGCGTGAGGCTAAAGTATAGGTTGGTCGAGTCATGTTTGATCTCAACATGAATATTACAAAGCTGCAGTTAGAGTTGCAGGCCACAACTCCGCCTGAGGTCTAGGAGCAATGCGGAGTTGCGATAAAGGAAGGCATGGCTACATTGGATGCCACCGTCACTGACTGTGCATCATTATTTGAGCAAGCTATGGAGCTCATCACCAATATGCAGGAGGATCCGAACCTGCAAACACTAAAAATAGAGGTAAGGGAGTTGCAGTGGCAATATGATGATGTCAGAGCAACTATGCGCTCCTTAGCACTAGCGCAGTGCCTTGCCAAATTACAGGATGGAAAGAAGCTCCTAGCACAAGTAGAGGAAGTGTAGAAGAAGGAGGCCTTGCTAAAGGACAGGTTGTAGCATTGGTTGGAGGAAGCTTATCAAGTCATGACTACCATTCAAGATAAGCTTAAAGGGTTGCAGCAGAAATAGCAAATGACAAGGTTGGTTCTAGAAGGACCAGCAATGGAAAAATTGGTTGAGGAAGTCAAGCAGGCAGCAATGTAGAGTGCTACTGAATTTGCAGTGATCCAGGTTGAGCTAGGAGGTCTTCGCAGTAAGATCCTAGTGCTAGTAGATTGACTTGAGGGTGAGTCACGATCATTGTGTTGGGGGCCTGTTGGGATGGGGTCCCCTGGATCAGTTTTAGGGTTAAGATAACCCAAGTTCTGGTACAAATTCTATAAATAATGTAAAGTCTCTGCAATTTGTGGATGTGGAGCACATAGATGAATAGGAGTCAAAGGGGTTAGCCCCCTTTTTATGTAAATTTTGAGTCGGTTTTGAGATCCACCCATGGTCCGCGGACCATGGCATTGCATGAAAAATGGTATAAATAGGTGTGTCTTAGAGAGTCTAAGGCATGTTTTTGGTAGTAATTGATGATGAGCAAAGAGAAGTGGGGAAGGTAGAAGAAAGGCTCTACAGCTAAGTGTGCAGAGGCCTAGGTAGAGCCTGCAATTGAGTGCATGGACCCCTGCAGCTGTGTGCACATGGTAGCTTTGAGTTTGTAACCTTGAATTGAAGATCAATAAAGACAGTTTCTGAAGAATTCTTGTGTATTTTTGTTGTTTTTGTTAATTCTATATGTTGTCAATAAATTATGTGTTTTATGAAATATTGATTGAATGTTACATGATTCTCTTGAATATGTATTAATGATGTACACAATTCATGTTTAAGTATTTTCACGAAGACTCTGATGAATTCTCTAATGTTTACTAATAAATTAAGTAAATCTGCATGAACCCTAATTTAGGACTACTCTCTGATGCACGTAAGTAGACAAATTCACTATTAGAGGTCCATAAGGACTGATCATGGACCTTCGCGGAGGTCTGAAGGCTATTTTAACATAGTTGTAGCAGTGTGCCCTAAGACTGTATTGATCTCCGTGAAGGTAGATCTGAGGCGCTAGAAGACATCACACTAGCCTCTGGATGTAGAAACTTGCTTCTTGCATCCCCCCATAATTCCTCAGGTGACACTGCAGCTTGTGCTACGCGGGTTGTTACCGAAAGGACCAGTAGTGTTTTGATTATTTCGTTGGCGCGGCTCACTCTGAACCTAGGTTAGGACCCCCCTAAGCCAACAAGAATTAAATAAAAAAATATGGTTAAGTGTAGAAGCTATGATCATAGTCTGGGAGAGCCATTCTCGAAGTACAATCTGAGCTCTATGGGCTCTGATAGAGCATTGTAGATGCAGTTGTCATACACCAGACACTACAACAAGTAGGAGAGAGATGCTAGGAGTACGAGTTGAAAACTATGATCAAATTAAAAAGCATGGAGAGCCTCTTTGTATGCAAATTTGACTAAGATTTAATTATTATTCTAGAGAGATACCTAGGTGCCTATTCTGTGATTTAATGCAATTGTAATGGTTGAGTAAAAGGAGCCCATTTCTAGTGATTAATATGGTTGCAGAGGTTAGGCACTTTGACGCATTAGTAACATGGATATCCATGCAGAAATGTGCTTCCAGATAGTATGGAGGATAGCAGAGACATCATCGACCATTGTGAAATAGTGAAAAAAAAATAGGATTGCAATTGCGCAGGATGGTGAAATGCAACATAGCTGAGTGAGCTTAATGGAGAGCTTTGTGGGTGAGAATTATTGAGGAAAAATGCCAAGAGTGTCGATGTTGTAGAGAGAAGTTGAGGTTGTGCCTGTGATACAGAGAGAGACCAAGATTGCCTATGTAGAGGAGAATTGTTGAGAGTGCCAGTGCTAAGAATAAAAGGGGTTGAGAGCCAAGTATATGCTGCTAATAGCAAAATGCTGACAAAGGTGTGTTGCTACAGAATTAGCAGAGGATAGAGTGCAGCGTGAGCTGAATGAAGTGTAGGTTGTTGAGTAGAATAGAGAGCCAAAGCACCAAAGAGAAAAAATAATTGAAAATAGATGAAGAATTTTCCATTTATAATAAATATTAGTTCCTTATTGAGAGTGGGTTGGAACCTGCAAACCAGGGAGTTGTTACTTCCATCTAAGCGGGTATCTGAAGAAAGCTTGGGGGTTGGTGCCTCTTGTAGGTTGGTTCTTGCAACAAATCTTTGAAGTTGGTGCTTTAGTTGGTGCTTCTGGTAAGCTGATCAAGTGTTTGCAGAAGAAGGGACTTAGTGCTTCCTGCTTGTGGGTGTTGGCAATCAAAGGGAGTTGGTGCTTCCTATGAGTGGTGTTGGGTAGTTTTATATTCTTTCCACGACTAGCCCATATAGTTAACTGGGGGTTAGAAGGGGGGCAGAGCCCCCCCTTTGTTGCGCCGTTTGCGTAGCAGGGACAGTCGCAGGGGGTTTGAGGGGTGCAGGTAACCCCACTCTATGGGGCTCGGGGCAGCGCCCCAGAAAATTTTGTTTTTGGACCCTACATTAGGTTGGGCAGGCCTACCTATGGTTTTGTGCATGATTTTTCGCACATGGTTTTGGACGCGATGGTTTTCGGTCCATGGTTTTGGACGCGATGGTTTTCGGTCCATGGTTTTGGACGCGATCATTTCCAGTTCATGGTATTGGATGCTTTGGCATGTATAAATATGTATTGTAACATCGAAAGGGACATAATGAAAATACAAGCTAGTAGTCCCGATTTTGGGATCCAGGGGAAAATATCTGTGTATATGTGTTTTATGTGTAATGCTCTCGCATTGTTTATTTTTTGTGTTTTAGAATTCGTATGCAAGTAATTTTTGTATAGGGTTAAAACCTACATTTGGTATCAGATCTGTTTTGGCTTCAAGGGGATGCCTTTGTTGCTAATGGGTTTCGCTCAGGCATGTGGTAGACCCTGTTCAGTGGGATATCTATGAGATCGATTCTGGTGGTGAAAGAAGATGGTGAGCAGTGGAAAGATAGAGATCGAGAAATTTAATGGTCAGAGTTTTGAGTTGTGGAAACTCAAGATGGAGGATATGTTGGTGGATAAAGATCAACGAATTGCGGTAGATCTGGGTACTAAACCAATGGGATTGTCCAATGAGGAATGGAAGAAGTTAGATCGGAAGGCAAAGAGCATAATATGATTGTGTGTCTCAGATTCAGTATTGCTGAATGTATCAGGGGAAGCTACGGCTAAGGCTTTGTGGAACAAGTTAGGGACTTTATACCAATCTAAGTCTCTGGTGAATAAATTGTTCCTGCAAAAAAAACTGTATAACCTGAGGATGAAAGATGGAGACTCGGTGACAGAGCATCTGAAGGCATTTAATACTGTGGTAAGTCAGTTATTATCTGTTGATATTAAAATTTCAGATGCAGATAAGAGCATCAGTTTGTTGTGTTCTCTACCAGATTCGTGGGATAGTCTGGTTATTGCAATAGGTAGCAATACAATTTCCTTGCAGTTTGATGAAATAGTCTCATCCTTGCTTATGGAGGAGATGAGACGAAAAAATATGGAGAGCCAGAATGGTGATGCCTTGTTTGTACGAGGACGGTCCCAGAACATAAACAAAAATAAGTCATCGAGTGGGAGATCTAAATCTAGAGGGAGATCTAAATCTCTAGGAAAACCTGTAAAGGTGGTGTGTTGGAAATGCAGAAAGGAAGGGCACTACAAAAGGGACTGTAAATCTAAAGCTCCTCATAAAGGAAAGTGATCTAATGATGCTCCTTCTGTAGAGGCAAAAACCACCTTAGATGAAGGTGGGGATGTGTACTTGGCTTCTTCAAGTACACATGTACATCATGAGGCATGGTTGATTGACTCAGGTGCATCCTTTCACTTCACTCCCCATAGAGAGTGGTTCTGTGAGTATGATAAATATGATGGTGGTGATGTCTTCTTGGGGGATGACAGGAAGGTTAAAATCGTTGGTCGCGGAAAAGTAAAGTTGAAGTTGCAAGGTGGAAGGGTTAGAACACTTCCTGGTATTCTTCATATTCCTGCATTAGCCACAAATCTGATTTTTGTAAGCAAGCTGGATGATGTAGGTGTAAAAACAATGTTCGAGAAGGATACCTGCAAGATGGTTCGAGGGGCATTGGTATTGATGTGGGGAGTTCGAATTGGAACTCTATACAAGATGCAAGGTAGCACTGTTGTTGATGGATGACAACAGTTTTTTGGTTCCTGAAAGTGGAGCAAAAAATCTAGTGGTCTCTAGAGAGAAGACCATGTTGTGGCATCAAAGGCTTCGACATACTGGATAGAATGGCCTTCGAATACTTCATGGTAAAGGTATGAGTAATAGCTCTCTGGATTTTGATTTCTGTGAAAATTGTGTATATGGGAAGTAGAATTGGGTGAGTTTCCCCTCTGGTGGTAAGAGGGAAAAACAGATATTAGAGCTTGTGCATAGTGATGTGTTTGGACCTGTGAAGGTTCCATCACTGGGTAATTCTGTGTACTATGTATCATTTATAGATGACTTCTCAAGGAATACATGGATATATTTCCTTAAGAAGAAATCTAAAGTCTTTGACAGGTTTAAAGAATTTAAGGCTCTGGTAGAAAACCAGACAGAGAAGAAGATAAAGGTGTTGAGGACAGATAGCGATGGAGAGTTTTGCAGTAAGGAATTTGAAGAATTCTGTAAGAAGTATGGTATAGCACAGTAGAAGACTACTCCATATACACCTCAACAAAATGGAGTTTCAAAAAGAATGAACAAGACGTTGATGGAAAGGGCAAGAAGCATGCTCAGTGGTGCCGAGTTAGGACAGTAATTTTGGGCAGAGGTGGTGGAGACAGCATGTTACCTGGTCAACAGATCACCTTCATCAGTGTTGGAGGATAAGACTCCACAAGAGGTATGGACTGGCAAGAAACCCTCTCTTTCACATCTGAGGGTATTTGAATGTGATGCATATGTACATGTTCCAAAGGAGAAACGAACCAAGTTGGATAGTAAATCTAAAAATTGCATCTTTATTGGGTATAAGGATGGCTACAAGGGTTATAAGCATTGGAACCCAGTAACAAGGAGGGTTGTGTACAGCTGAGATGTGGTGTTCAGAGAGGTGAAATATGTTATTAAACATGAAGTCCAACCAAAGGAACTTGAGAAGATAGAGTTTGAGCTAAAGGAGGAAGAATTAGACTCTACAGCAGAGGAGGAATCAGAAGATGAAGAGCCACAAACTCCGGGTGTGAGAAGATCAGTTCTTGAAAGAAGGCAGCCAGAAAGGTATAGTCCATCTACTTTCTGTTCAAATTTTTCTTTATCTATTATTGATGATGATCCCAAAACTGTGAAGGAAGCAGTAGATTCAGAGGATGGAAAACTCTAGAAAGAGGCCATGGTTGATGAAATGGCATCTTTGCACAAAAATGAGGCTTGGGATCTGGTGGAGTTGCTGGCTAGAAGGAAACCCATTGGTAGAAAATGGGTGTTCAAGAAGAAGACACATGCAGAAGGAAAGGTGGAGAAATACAAAGCTCGAGTGGTAGCAAAAGGTTATTTCCAGGTGTCAGGAATTGATTTTGGTGATATTTTTTCTCCTGTTGCCAAGGTAACTTCTATTAGCTTACTTTTATCTGTTGTTGCTACTTTTGATTTTGAGGTAGAACAGATGGATGTGAAGACAACATTTCTTCACGAGGATCTGGAAGAGGAGACCTGTATGAGGCAACCTGAAGGCTTTGCGGTGAAGGGTAAGAAAGAACTGGTATGCAAGTTAAAGAAGTCTCTGTATGGGTTAAAACAATCACCAAGGATGTGGTATCAGAAATTTGATACATTTATATAGGGACTTGGCTTCACCAAAAGCATAGTAGATCACTGTGTGTATTTTAAATTAATTGGTGACCGTGTTATTTATTTGGTCGTGTATGTGGATTATACGTTGCTGGTTGGAAATGACAAAGAAATTATCCAGGATTTGAAGACCCATTTGTCCTCTAAATTCGACATAAAATATCTTGGTGTTGCAAACTGTATTTTGTGCATGGAAATTAAAAGTGATCAGACAAAGAGGAAGCTCTGGTTAAACCAGAGGAAGTATGTCGAGACAATATTGCAGAGGTTTAATATGCAGGATAGTAAACTGGTGAAGGTTCCTATTCATGTAGGTGTAAAGTTATCTGTTGAACAATGTCCCAAGACACAAGAAGAGGAAGAGGACATGTCCCGTGTTCCATATGCAAGTGCAGTCGGTAGCCTGATATATGTGATGGTTTGTACTAGACTAGACATTGCACATACAGTAGGAGTATTGAGTAGGTTTATGTCAAAACGAGGGAAGGATCACTGGACAACAGTGAAGTGGGTTTTTAGGTATTTGCGTGGCATTAATGATTATGGTTTGTGCTACCAAGGAAGACCGAGATTGGACAGAGTGTTGGATATTCATGGCTTTGTTGATGCAGACTGGGTTGGAGATCTGGATCAGAGAAGATATACAAGTGGGTATGTGTTTAACCTATTTGGAGGTGTAGTCAGCTGGATGAGTAAGAAACAATCTGTAGTGGCACTATCAACTATAGAGGTAGAATACATGGCAGCTACTCATGCAAGAAAGGAAGCAGTTTGGTTGCAGAGATTGTGTTCAAGTATGGGGTTAGTACAGGGAGCTATAAAGATAGACTTTGACAGCCAAAGTGCAATTTTCTTGCCAAAG
The DNA here is from genome assembly GCA_031772625.1 of Pinus tabuliformis. Classification (NCBI taxonomy): domain Eukaryota; kingdom Viridiplantae; phylum Streptophyta; class Pinopsida; order Pinales; family Pinaceae; genus Pinus; species Pinus tabuliformis. The sequence goes on from CM062811.1 coordinate 1,093,330,291, forward strand.
AACCCTGCATATCATTAAAAGACAAAGCACATTGATGTTCAGTATCACTTTGTGAGGGATATGATAGAAGACAAAAAGGTGTTGCTGGTAAAGGTGGACACTTTGAAGAATACTGTAGATGCATTGAAAAAATGTGTGAGCTCTAAGAAGTTCTCTTGGTGTAGAGAAACAATGGGCATTGCAGGGCTGGATAAATGACTAAGCTCTCTTGTGCCCCCCTATGGAAAGAAAACAACAAGTGGGAGAATGTTGGGTTGTGTTATATTTTTTTCACGACTAGCCCATGTAGTTAATTAAGGGGTTAGAAGGGGGGTGGAGCCCCCCCTTCATTGCGCCGATTGCATAGCGGGGGGCTCACAGGGGGTTTGAGGGGTGCAGGTAACCCCACTCTATGGGGTCTAGGGCATCACCCCAGAAAATTTTGTTTTTGGACCCTATAATAGGTTGGGCAGACCTACCTATGGTTTTGTGCATGATTTTTCGCACATGGTTATGGACGCAATGGTTTTCGGTCCATGGTATTGGATGCTTTGGCATGTATAAATATGTATTGTAACATTGAAAGGAACATAATGAAAAGTCAAGCTGGTAGTCACGGTTTTGGGATCCAAGGGAAAATATCTGTGTATATGTGTTTTATGTGTTATGCTCTCGCATTGTTTATTTTCTATGTTTTAGAATTCGTATGCAGGTAATTTCTATACAGGGATAAAACCTACAAGTGGTAGCTCACAAAAAAATTGATGTAATAAAGTAGGAGCTCTTATTTACATCATAATAAGAAACAAGATTTGGTGTTTTTTCTCCCGGAAGGGTTTCCACGTTAAACCTTTGTGTCTCATGTGTATGTTGCTAATGGTGCATATGCTTGTGTTGATTCATATGGTTGTTGCTATGATTTTTTAATTTTTGCTCACTTAGAGAATGCTAAGTTTGAATGTTGAATAAAAATTGCCATAAAATTTTAAATTAGCCATAATACTAATTCACGCCCCTCCTCTCAGTATTAACATTGTTTCCAACAAACTTTATTTGAACAACTTGAGAATGGAAATATCTCAAGACTATTCATGTTTTGATTTATTTCTAATATTGGATGCAAAGGAAAACATATAAAAGAGGATCTCCCTACCCCAAGAAATGGATTGGCATTATTTTTCTCAGACTGCGCATTTGTTTCTTTCTTTTAAAATTAATGCAAGGCTCAACAAGTTTGTGGCTCATTTTATGAACTATTGTGTAACCTGTAGGTTGTTAGATTTTCTCCAGATCCCTACTAAGGATGAAGGACCCTCCTATTTATCAGGGATTGTTATGACTATACAGGTCGCTTAGCTGTTTTATTTCATTAGCATGTGGGTTGTGAATTAGATTTCTAGAATTGAAGTTGATAGTTGTTACTAATTTCTTGTGTGATTAGGATATTGTTGTTACTCACAATAGCTTACAAAAGTTCCTAAATGCATGTCACTATTACTCAACCATAGCCATCATAGATATTTACCAAATTGTATCATTATTGTTGATGTTTATTGTTGCTACATATTGTTGTGATTTGTTACCATTACAGAGGGTTGATTGGATTTCTATTACAAGTTGATGATTAGTGCTTGTTGTTACTTTATTCTTATTATTAATTATGGTTACAAGTTACTATTATGCAATTTTGTTCCAGAGAGATGATACAATTTAATAATGATATCCTTCATTGTTTCCAACCTGAAATTATGAATGCAATTATAGTAGTAACATTTCATTCTCTAATTGGTTATGTTATTTGAAATTGGTGATCGATTTTTTATTGGTTGTGACACTAAGTGATTTCATTTATGCAAGTGAGGATCTACCTTTGTTGAGTAATATTTTCTTTCTTCTAGAGTGACTGAGTTTTGTTTCCTTCATGCAAAGAGTGATTAACATATCTAAAATTGGGTGTAGAGTTATTTTCTTTTTATGCAAGTGTGGTTTTTGGTGAGCACCAGTATTGCAGCAATAATTCTGCAACTCTTGGGCTGCCTACTTTCCTCTTATCAACCCGATAGTTCGTAACAAACTTGGAAGCGTTGGTGTTGTATGCACAAGTACTAGTTCTCACTGCAGGTTGTCACTTTGTTAGCCGCCGCGAGATCACTAGGAGCTCAAGCCAACTTCTATGGATTCCAGAAGAAGCTCTAGATGTGATGGAAGGAAAGAAAAATTACTCTACAGATGCTTTTCTAACTGCAAAAAGGAGATAGACTGGAATGTAAAGCAAACCTAGTAAACCCTAATTAACCAACTAATTCTACTTTTACATAAAGAACTATGGAAAAAATGAAAGGAATTCCATTACCTACTCAAGGAAGTAAACAACATCTAACTATGCTATTTCTATAAATAAATAGGCAAAAAACATATTTTTGGATTTTTATATGAATTTGACATGCATGTAATTTATTGTGTGTGAGTGTGGCAGCGAATAGGTGGCGTTGAAGGGTGGTTTTGGGACTTGAGAGGATGTAGGATGGTGTGGATAGGTCCTAGGAGGTCTCAAGTGGCTTTTTGGAGGCTTTTCCTACACTCGACCTTCAAAAGAAAGCCTACAGGAAAATCTATAGGAGGACACAGGAAATCTACAGGAGGAAAACACAGAAACTACAGGAGGCCTACAAGAGGAGGCCGAGAGTAGTTTTCACTATTTTTAGGGTATGAGAGTGGGTGAAAAAGGTGGATGAAGGTTGGAATGAGGTGTTAGGGTGCCTAAGGTCTACCATGAATCACCAGGAGAGAGAAAGATGATTGGGTTTGCTCAAGGAGAGAGGAAGAAGTTTTATGGAAAAAATGCAGGAAACTAGGGTAGAATTGAGGTGAGATTTTGGAGACTTATAGGGCATGGATCAGATGGATGGTGTGATTGCTGATAAGCTGGCCTACTGCTAGAAGAGATCTACTACATAGAAACTGATATTCAACCATGGAAATCAAGCAACAAGTGAAATGAATGCATTTAGGAAAGACAGAGTTTTGCATAAAAATGGTCTAAACTATGATCTATGAAAGGAAACGCTGAGAAATGTTGTAGGAAAGGAAAGCATGAAAGAAGAATATTGCAAATTAGGAAGTGAGCATGATAAAGAATATCTAAAGCAAAGCAAAGCTGGACTATTAAAAAGCTGCAAACACTAGAAGTCCTATGAAGGAGGAAAATCTGTGTTTTTGGGGCAGCAAGAGAGTCTTTGCCTCAAATCATGGTCTCAGAGGGAGGAAGAGAGGCCAAGGCACTATTGCTAGCTTTTTGAATCTTTTCTAGTCACTGCTTAACCTGCTATAGAAAGCACAAATGGAAGCAAACTACTAAATCATCAAAAGCAACATATTCTTAACCATAAGAGAAATACATCTAATAGAAAACTAATCTACAAACTGAAACAAAGCATAAAAATACAAGTAAAGAGGAGCTTGGTTGCTTGGATTAGGCCCTAACCCAAGAGCTTCAGCCCTCTGAGGTAACTCAGTGCTAGCTCAAAAAGGATTCCATCTTTATTTTGAAAACAATAGCAAGATTGCATGAAAGTGTCACAAAATAATAAGCTCGAAATTTTAGCAGAGTTTACACAAGAAAAAATCTGACCCTAGTGAGGCCCTAGGCCTCTCTACTTATACAAATGAAGCTACCAACAACTTCCTTCAAATCAGGGAGGCTTGGCTTCCAAAACTTGAGATAATCATCAGTCATCCTCCACTTGCTCGGCTACCTTCTAGTGCATGATTCAGCTACTTGTACTTCGAGCTAAATGAAGGGTAATTCGAAGTGAGGAGTAATAAATGAGGGGGATTCCATCCTAGAAGTCCTCTCCTCTGTCCACTTTGAGTTATTGCTTCCATTTGTCCACTGGATCCTTGACTTTGACCTCGAAATCCATCAATAATCTGCATTAAATTCATGTTGGACCACATGGCACAATAACTAACTCAACTCAGTCTATAAGCATAAATATAATCAAAAAATCATACAATAAGCTAAGAGAATGGTTGATTTGACTAGGTTATGAGGTAAAATGAGCCCATATAGTTACCCATATATGAGGCTCATCAGTTTTTAACAATGAGGTTTTAATTCTAGAATTGAGTAAAGTGTGATTTCAATTCTTGCAAGTATGGAATAATTTACAGTAAAAACTAGGCTTTGATTGAGGGTTGTGTTTTTGTTGAGGAAGCATAATTGAAGGAAGTATATTATAAAGTAGCTAATCTCAGTTAATGATTGTTTCCTACGCATACTATGCACATTAGCCTTGAAATAAAATAATTACCATGGTTGATAATTTATGTTAGAGTGGATGCAATTTTTTCAATAAGAAAACAAAAATCCCCAACATTTTGGCACCATTTCTAGGGAGGTTATTAAAGGTGAAAAAACATAGCTAACATTAAACAAAGTCTTTCTCTCATGTGATTTCTACCGAAAGACTTTGTTTAATTCATTATGGATCATAGAAGCTTGAACACATAAAATAGCTAACATTGTTTTCTTATGCAAATTAAGATATGTAGGATGCATGAATAAATAAGAATAAAAACATGGTTCCCCCAAAAATAGTAATCGTGCAAGAAGAAGGGGACATTGAGGAAGGAGAAAACAAGACTTAGGAGGGGTGACATTTATCTAAAAAAAAAAATTGAAAGCAGAAGTAGAATCATCTATTCCAAGAGTAAATTATTGGAAAACAAGATCCCATAAATCATCCACTTTCAAAGCAATTTCTCAATGAATGGAATCTCAAGGGTTATCTATCTTGGGAGTAAACATTTGGGAGATAGAATCCTATGAAACCTATATCTTAGATGCAAGTCCAAGGATCCCTAAATCATCTTCATTAGTAGCAGAAGGTGAATACTAGGACTTGTCAAAAGGATGAGGAGATAAAGATGGACAGAATTTGGAACATTGAGATCCTAGTCCAGAAAATAAGAAACCCCTTGGTAACTTTATCCCATACTCGAGAAGTGTTGTAAGGTAGCCCGAGCAACCATTAGAGGACCCTTCACATCTATAGAAAATTTTTGGTGGAAAATGGGTGCCTAAAGTAGCTATGTGAAACCTCCAAATTTTATGCAAAAAAACAGATGGTATATGATATAATTACCACTTTCAAATTCCTTATCTGAAACCTTCCAGGACAAGCTCTAATGAAGAATATTCCTCTATCAACCCTCCCAATTTTTCATGGCATGACTAGTGAATATCGATATGCTTTTCTCTTTGAATTTGACATTTTGTACTAGAGTTATGACTACACATCAGATGCCTAAAAACTAAAGTTCTTCATTGCTACTTTGAAGGGAGTTGCATTAAAATGGTTCATGGGACTTGGTGGTGAGTCTATTTCTTCTTGGTATGGCATGAAAAAAACCTTTCTAAAAAATTATCAGGATTACTACAAAAATATATATCAAAGGGAGGAACATTTAGAATGTCCCAGAAGGAGGATGAGATCCTAGAAGATTATATCGAGCACCTTCAATAAAATTTATATATGTCTAGGAATTGTGATTTGGATAAAGACATTTTAAATACAATCTTGATCTATGGAGTGAGGGATGGTTTTGTGGATATGTTTAACCTTATGGAAAAGGGATATATATCAAAGGATCCCTATGCTAACATAATTGCGCTCTGCTTTAGGAGCTTGAGAGGATAATCAAGGAGCATAACTTTAATAAGATATTCTTCTACTATATTACAAAAATTAGCCAACGGTGGGGTAACAAGGGCAAACACCAGTAATTTATTTGAAAAATTTAAAGATAATATTATCAGTTATTTTTCTTCTGAATTAGATGTTTTGGAGGCTAAACAAAAGAAAGTTGAAGTTGAAAGGGAATTGGTAATATTTTTCTCCAACTATAAGAAAAAACATCCCCTCCAAGAGTGCCCACTTAATAATGTGGAATTTTGTGGTATCTATGAGTAGGGCCATTCAACAAAGGATTTCCCAACATTACAAAGACTAAAAGTAGTATTCAAGGAATTAGGTGAGGAGACTAAGTCAGCCTATTTTATTGGCTCCAAAATGCCATGGAAATCCTAACCATCGGGTATAACTTTAGACCCACCATCATCTTTCAATACTTGGACTAGCATGTATAACTCTTAGAAATTTTAGCGAAAAATAAAATATCCCACAATCCCATGTTAGTTTCCTAGTGGTCCTCCAATCCAGTACTCCACACCATGGCCATAATGGCCCTCTTTTCAGAGTAAAACATTCCCATGGCCCTAAGGATGGAATGCGACCTATTTTCTACGATAGTTCCCTATGCCAATGTAGCTTCTATAAAACAACAACAACCGCAACTCCCTTCCAATAACCACCAAGTAATCCTCCACTGTGACCCCAACTACCTATGTAACCTAACCCAAATCCAAACAACAAAGTGATGCAGCAAGTTGAAACTCCTATATTCCCCACTTACTACATATCCCCCATCGAATACAATGATATACACTCAATATAAGGTACAGTAGTAAATTTGGGAACTTCCCCTGTCATTATAGAACATGAAGAAGATAAATCACCTTGAGAAGAAGTTGCAATTCATGAAACACTAGAGGAACAACATACTGAAATTATTGTGATATCTAATGTTGTTATTACTATTAAAACTTGTGTTGAAAATGTTGTAACAACTGATGTTGTTGTTGCTACTAGAAAACATAATGGAATCCCTGTAGCAGTCGATGTTCCTGATACTGTTGAAATTTCTTTGAATCCAGCTTATCCAAAGCGGTTGGCCATAGCCAAGACCACTCCACAACCTAAGTCTAATTTCTTGAAAGCGTTTAAAAATATGTATGTTAGAATCCCATTATTGCAAGAAATTAAATATATTTTTATTCATGCAAATAAAATGAGTGAAATGTGTGTTAAATTCCTGGAAATAAACCATGATTCTCTCCCACCATTCATGTGGTAGGAAAATTATTTAAATTAATGTAGGGTAAAACCCCTCCTATCAAATATGAAAAACCTAGGAATCCAATGGTGACTTTCCGAATTGGAAAAACAACTATCCCAAATAATTGGTTAATCAGGGAACTCCAATAAATGTGATGACTAGAGAAACCCTCAAGTTTCTTAGATTCTCCAATATAAGGCCAACCCCCACCATGTTTGAACTAGTTGATTGATACAAAATATAATCAAAGGGAATCCTAGAGGATGTTGTCATTTTCATAGACTCTTAGGAGTATTCGGATGAATTCTTGGTGTTGCATGCCAAGACTCACTTAGGAGGACACCATTTAATTATGGGTTGACCGTGGTTAGCCATTGATAATGCATTCATTAGTTTTAGGTCAAGATTTATGATAATTTCTTATGGAAACACCATAAAGAACCTTGTCCTCTAACCTCTTTCCAAACCAATTATGGAAAGGTCTGATGTTTGGAGGAACACTTCCTGGAATCAAGTGAATCGCATGATCATGATCACGAATAGATGGGAGGCCTTTGGAAGTCTCAAACACCTTGGAATGATTGTCCCATTCATGAGGTCCCCAATGATTGTCCAATGAATATGGTTCCCAAAGGCAAACCTCATGTTGGATGTTATCTTTTAAATTCCCTGTGAAGACATCAATCCTATGCACCTCTGGAATATTGGTTACCCTAATATTCAATTTTTGGAAGTCTTAAATGTGCTCCACCATTAAACCATTTTGTTTGAGATTTATCAATTGGCTAAAGAAGGTGTTGCTCTTTTCGTCTTCATAATGTGTTATCATTTCCTGCATAAAAATTGACCAAGTGACAAGTGGTTTGTGAGAACAAAGTCATCTATGCCATACAAACTGATTGGGTTCTAAATATAAAGATGTATTACTTACCTTTTTTTAGGGTTTCACATCATGTAGATCAAAATATTGCTCCATCTGTAGTATCCAAGTTACCGGATCCTTGACATCAAACTTCCTCATATATATTTGGAATGTGGTGGTTCTTAAACCCCACATTGGAGTCTCTAAAATTGTAATTGATATTCCTTCATCATGATTTTGATGGATTGCCTTGTCACCACTGGGACACCTTTCTTCTAGCAACTTTGCCAAACCTTCCTTCAACCCCTCTATCTTGGCATTCATCATTACTTCCATGTTTTCTTTTAACCATCATTCAAAACTCCCATGTCCCTTTAATACCTTCCATGCCATTCTTCAAACCACCCATCTTAGCTTATGTTACTTTTTCTGACAACGAAATTTGTTGCACTTGGTCTTGTAATTTTGATATATCATGTTGCATTTCTTCATCTTCTTCATGTGTCATAGTAGATATTTCGGGTTGCTTACTAGGTGTTTCCATTTTCTTTCTTTGGGTCATGAATTAATGATATTTATTCTTCACTATTCCCTTTGAATCACTTCAAACTAATTTTTCAAACAAAACTTATGCAAATTTTTAAAAAATACACACCTTTTTCTTTCTTTGTAGGAGCTCAATATTGAATCTATTGTATCTCTATAATTTCGGATCTCCAAGGTCTGAAATTTATTCTTGTGGTATCCCTCTAAGTCCTCTTTCCAACTCCACAAGTCTCATTGATATTGGATTCTCCAAGGAAGAGTTATGTCAAATATCCCACGATGACCTGATTATGGACTGGTTCAGTAGAGCGAAGTTGTACGGGATGCCCCATGTCACTATTTCAACATTCGGCCCTAAAATTGCTACAAGAAAAACTACAGTCTATACACCTTTATCCAATTTTTACATAATTCAAATCTCATTCCTAAAATGAAAGTTATGATGATTTTCCTTAAGTCGCCTATTTGAAACAGAATTCTGGAGCCAGCAAAAAACCTAACTTCCTTGGATCATATCCCTTAAAATATAGCGATACAAGATCTAAAATTTGTACACAAAGTTCAACAAGATTTTGGCTCCACATGGTTTTAATTTTCACTTTTGAAGAGTCGTAGAAAAAAATTTATAGCAAAAATGCCACAATGACTTGTTTGAAGCAATGAAACCCTAGAATCCAAAGCTCTGATACCAAATGTTATGCAACCGACTCACAAATAGATAGATTAACTACTTAAAAATTATCCTCTTCAAAGCGGAAACCTCCTTTACATTACATAAATGAAAAATTCTTCGATGATTAAAATGAAAAAAAACTAACTTCTATATATAGGAGTCTAAGGGGTCACAATATAATGAGAGCTGACATAACAATAATAATGTAAGGGCACAACAATAACAATAGTGGGCTTCTATGGGGCACAATAATAACAATATGGAAAGTACATGGGCACAAAAATAAAAATAAGGGTGCTACACTAACAATAACAATGAGGGAATACACTAGTATTATAGGGACATAACACTATGAAAAACCTTTGTGGGATGAATTCAAAATAGAAGAGAATGGCACCCAACTACTCCTCAGCATTGGTAAGGCTCTTTGGTTCAAGGATGAGACAAAGGACGATACTATTAGTATTTTTATTAGTGATCCCTTATCTATGACTCCACTCAAATTTCACCTCCTAATCTTTATAATGAACGAACCCGCTCAAGATAATCATGTTGACAAATTAATACCCATTTTCTCAAACCATACAAATATCCTAATTGAGATTGAGCTCGAAAAAGCTTTGAACATCATTCAAATCTATACCCCTCAGAAATAGAATGATTGATTCAACTACTATGAGAGAAAAAAGAGGATTTTTCATGGGACTACGAGGATATGAAGGCAATTCCCCTTGATCTATGTACCCACCAAGTTTACATAAAATATGATTGTCTCCGTGTTCACCAATCGTAGTGCTGAATGAATTTAGCTTTAAAGGATGTCATCAAAGAAGAGCTCCAAAAACTATTAAATGATAATTTCATTTATCTAGTCTCTAACAGTTAATGGGTTTTCCCATTGGTCATTGTTCCTAAAAATAATGGTAGGTGGAGAGTGTGTGTTGATTATAGAGATCTAAATAAATCCACCCAAAAATACCACTTTAAATTACCTTTTATCGGTCAGGTCCTCAAAAATTTATTAGGAAATAATTTTTTTCTCATTCCTTGACAGATTTAGCAAGTGCAACTAAATCCAAATACCTCTTGAGGACGAGGACAAGACCACTTTTACTTGCCACTATGGTACGTTTGCATACCAAGTCCTTCCTTTTGGACTTTGTAATGCACCTGCTACTTTCCAACAAGTGTTTTTGGGAATATTATCGTATTTTCTTAATGAATGTGAGCAGATTTATATGGATTATCTTACGCTATATGGTGATATCTTTGATAAATCTCTAGCTGATCTTGAGATTTTTTTTGAAATTTTGCAAGCAAGTTGATTTATCTTTAAGCACGAAAAAAATCCATATGATGATGAATGAAGGAGTTTTACTTAGCCATTATCTTTATTCTATAGGGATACAAGTTGATCTAGCAAAAATCGAGATAATATTAAAAATTCCTCCTCAATCACAAAAGAAGGTTCATCAACTGCATGCAACAATTTAAAGAAGTAATTGGGAAATTGACTCATCATATTCATCCGCATCACCAAAAGTACTAGTTCATTAAAGCGTTGTTACCACCATCTTGAGTTCCCTTGATGCAACAAAACATTGACACAATACAAGATGCACTAAAGCAGGCCATGAAGATCAAGGTAATGGCGGGATATCCTCATGATTATAGGATAGGCACTTCTTCTAGTGATCTTACTATTATTGGTTTACAACATCAGATTGTTGATTTAACTGAGATATTGAAGGATATGAACACTAACAGACCTTCACATCCAAATTTTTGGTGCATTATTTTTCATGTTGAAGGGTATTAAGCTACAGAGTGCTTGAGGTCATGGAGTGCAGGACCTTCTACTATGCCTGGGGGTCCACCGCCACCACCACTAGGGCCTACTACAAGAGTTGCACAAGTCTCTACCATTGTCCCTTACCAAGGGCATACCCAATACCATGCTTTTATGAACCCACAAGGTATGTCTACTAATGAATATTGTGAAAGATGCCGCACTTATGTTCATGCACCTCAAGTTTGTCCTATTTTTCAGAAGTATTCCAATGTTTTGAATAACATGTTTTGTGAGTTTTGTGGGACTATGACTCACCATACCAACTAGTATAGAGATTTGGATGCTCTAGCTGATCAACTTGATCATATTGCATTTTAGGTCAATGAGGCTCCTCGAGGGCGAGGAAGAGGTGGCTTAATGGGAGGAAGAACAAGAGGGAGAGGTTTAGTTCAATGTTACAATTGTGATCAAGAAGGCCATGTTTCTCGTGATTTTACAATGCTAAGGAGTACTTTGTTTTCTCATTTCCTAGTAAATACTCATGCTACTGAATTTTTCTAGAATTAATCGCTCGATGGGAAGAACACAATCAAAAAAGAGGTGCTAATCTAATTAATGCATAACCAACAAAGCCTGAATTAGTTCCACGAGACATTATTAACATTATTGCTAGAGGAGGCAAGCATATTGGACCTGATAAGGAAGTGCCTAAAGAACTTGTTGTAACAAAGCCTGCATCTCCAAAGAAATCATATGACCTTATTCTGTAGAATGAATATCACAAGGATGTTGTTGAGGTTTTCAAGATGCTACTTTATTCTTATATTCCTCATGCATAACAACAAGGAAAGGGACAAATAAAAATCCCTCGACCTCTGCAAGAGACATCTCAGCCTATTATGGAATGGTTTAAGTTATTTCTACATATTATGAATGACGATTAGTTGTATGGTTAGTTGCGCATGAAACTGAGAATAATTGTAAAGGATAAAGTGTTCTCAAAATGGCCCAGTTCTACTAACTTTCCTCAGTGACATTCCAGACATGTCCATGTAAACAAGAGAAGGACAGGAAGCAAGTTTCATATTGATGCCCAAATCATCAAATATCAGATTAATGACACTACGTTGGATCAAGGATCTGATTTGAATATATTGGTGCAAAAAAAATGGGATGCAATAAGAAGGCTCAATTTTGTGTTCCATCCTATTTAGTTATGCATGTCCAACTAGTACTTCATTTTCCCCATTGGCTATTTGGAGGATGTAGAAGTTGATATCACTAGAGTGAAGACATATGCGGATTTTGAGGTCATTGATATTATGGGTGACAAAGATCATTATTCGGGCCTATTGGGAGTAGAATGGGAATTTTAAAATTATTCCATTATCAAACTCAAGCACGAAAATATGACCTTTGAATTATATGGTGTAATAGTTATCCAACCATTGGACCCCTATCAAGGTCCAAGATTTGCGGAGCCCATTGATGTTGTAGATGAGCCCACTATTATGGATCATTTGTATCAGCTAAATGTGAGGAAGGAAGACTAAATTAATCCTACAACAAATGGTTCTCTCAATTGGAGGAGAGTTCAACATACCGAAGTTGGTTTAGACATTGCGTTGGATGACTAGTAGCAAAGATATCATGAGCTACACTCTAGATGTTGCACAACTATTTTTTATGCTCAATGGATCAATACGAAGGTAAGGGATTATTCTAATTTTAATGGCATTTGATATATTGCTCATTTCATTAAATAATTTGAGTTGCATATTGAATAAATGCAAAGAATTCCTTTGATGGATATTGCTTTACAAGAAAATAAATCTTGTGTGATAGTGGGAATCTCATCACAACCAATACCATAATTGGGACTTGGTCAAGTCTATTATGTTGTGTCGATTCACTATTCCTGAAAAGGGATCAGATGTAATCCCTATATATGAGGGTTATATAGCCCTCATAAGCATGTCCATATTTGTAGCATTGTTTGGAAAAACACTGGGTTACCTGTCGAGATGTGGGTACATCAGCTTATTCATATATTGGGCACATTTCCGCAAGCCTGGTATTTAAAAGAAGAAATGAAGAGATGGACAGTAGATGGGATGCAATGATAATTCAAATCTTTAGTGATTTTTCCTTATCAAATGAGGATGTGCAGATAGCTAAAACTTTGAAAGCACTTAAGAGGGTACTATTCCCTACTAGAAATCCCATTGTTGAATCCAACATTGATATAGGTTGCAAGAGTATATATGAATCGGGATTCCAAGAAGTTTTTTTTTTATTTTGGTAAAAATAATAAAGAACTTGAAGAGGATGGTTTAGAGGAACTAAGACATATGTCCTTTCAGGGATCTAAAGGTGAAAGAGGTATTAAGGATGACCTTGTAAAAGATGCTTCACATATGAAACCTTTGAAGGTTCACAAGAAAAACATTGGAACTAAAGACAAACCCAAGATGGCTTCTATTGGTGATTATTGAGACGAGCAGACTACCAAGGAAATCTTTGATTTGCTAAAATAATATGAAGATTTGTTTCCTACGTCAGTTTCATAACTAAAATTATAAAAGGATATTTGGGAGAGATGAACATTGTTTTAAAACCTAATGCAAGACAAGTCAAGCATTGGCCATATCATATACGTATGCAAGTCAAAGAGAAGGTTAAGAAGGAAATAGATAAAATGTTGACTGCGGGTCTCATATTTCCAGTTGATGAAGTTGAATGGATAAGTCCCATTTCCATTCAAGATAAGAAGGATTAAAATGATATCAGAGTCTATGTATACTATCAAGTCTCAGTAATACATGTGTTCATCATCAAGTATCGACTCCTTTCATCAATGAAGTGCTAGACAATGTCGTAGGACATGAAGCCTATTCTTTCAAATATGGGTTTTCTAGGTATCATCAAGTCCGTATTACAGAGGAGGATAAATGGAAAACCACTTTCACCATTGAATGGGGTTCTTATGCCTATTATGTTATGTTGTTTGGCCTTAAGAATTCTCTAGTTGTCTTTTCTACAATAGTCATTGCTGCTTTCAAGGAGTATATTCGTAAATATCTTGAAGTTTATATGGATGTCTCGACAATCTATCATTTTTCAAAATCACTATATTCTATTTCAGGTTATGTTCGGTAGATGTAGATAGTTAAAAATTTATTTGAATTTGAAGAAGTGTATTTTTTTTGTGTCATTCGACACCTTTTTTAGTCATATTGTATGGAAATATGGTGTGTGTGTGTGTGTTGATCCTACTAAAGTCGCAGTAATCTTGAATATGCCACCACCCATAAGTGTTAAATAGTTGTGGTCTACATTGGGGCATATAGGTTATTATCGAAGATTCATCTACAACTATGCTCTAATTATTGTGCCATTAAACTCTTAAAGAAGGTCAAATGCTTTATATGGACTTTTGAGTGTGATGCTAATTTTGATACTCTAAAAGATAAGCTTTCAAGTGCGTTGATACTAGTCTATCCAGATTGGAACAACAAATTTCATGTGCACATTGATGCATCAGGTATTGCTTATGGTGTCATTCTGGCACAAACTGATGAAGGTAATCTTGATCACCCTATTTATTTTGCTAGTAGAAAGCTTTCCAATGCTGAAATAAATTATACAACAACTGAGTGGGAGGCTCTTGCTATGGTATATTCACTTCAAAAGTTTAAACATTATTTACTTGGAGGTCCTTTCAAGTTTTTTACTGATCACTCCGCACTAAAGTGTCTTGTTAACAAACCTATTTTAGAAGGGACAATTTGTAGATGGTTGTTATTGTTCCAAGAATTTTCATTTGAAGTTGTTTCAAGCTAGGTCACACTAATGTGGGCTGCAATCACCTTTCTTTATTAGAGTATGATGAAGTGGAATGGTCAATTGATGATCAGTTGCATGATGTTAATTTGTTTAGAATTGAATTCATGCCAGACTATCTCAAAGACATTGCACTATTTTTAGCCACTGGTAAGTGTTCAAATGATTATTCCACTACACAAAAGAAGCATTTAGTGGCGCAAGAAAAAGATTATTATTTAATTGTAGGCCAGTTGTACAATATGGGGCTTGACCATATCTTGCATAGATGTATCCTAAACCACAAGAGAGATGATGTCTTATGGGAATGTCATAGTGGTGTTATGGGAGGCCATGTTGGAGGAAAAACAACAAAAGGAAAGTGTTGCAAGAAAGATTATGGTGGTTGACTCTATTCAAGGACACAAAGGAGTGTGCTAAGAATTGCGATCTATTTCAAAGATTTGGTAGGCCTTATCAACAAGATGAACTTCCACTACATCTAGTAAGAGCTCTTCAAGCCTTTGAAAATGTAACACCCTCCTCCCACATTTACCTAAGCTAACTGGCCTACCAAGGTAAACATGTGATGAAGAGTTACTATGATATGATTCAACTTCCCATGTATAGTTAAGGAAGTGGAATTGACAAAAAAAGTCCACATTGATCTTCCTCGGGAGCTACAAAACCCCCAAAGGCTATCCAACCACTCCAGGTTCCCAACCCCTAAGTTAACTTGTTTTTTAGATGAACTAGACCCCAAGTCACTCCCATGACAATCCATACAAGCGACTGAAACCCTCCAGTCGCTCTCACAACAAGGCCTACATGCAACTGCAGTATTTTTCAAGCAGTTTTGTGCTAGCGACCCTAAAATCTGAGTCACTTTTTTAGGGATAGGACCTAGGCCTCTACCCAAAACTTGATGAAACACTCATAAGTGATAAGTAATAAGAATACAAGGCCTCTAACACAAACCTTGAACATGGACCTAACCTTACTCATCCTAACCATGAAAGGAATTCCATCAGACACATCACGAACATGTAATGTATATGTCATAAATACACATCTGAACATAGGGGACTCGTACTTATTTGAGATTCATCAAGAAGGTTTGATTCCTTCTAACCATAGCTAAAAT
The DNA here is from genome assembly GCA_031772625.1 of Pinus tabuliformis. Classification (NCBI taxonomy): domain Eukaryota; kingdom Viridiplantae; phylum Streptophyta; class Pinopsida; order Pinales; family Pinaceae; genus Pinus; species Pinus tabuliformis. Next base: position 1,093,346,069 of record CM062811.1, read on the forward strand.
ATCATGTATTACATCTGTTAACACTCAGGTTGTTCCCTAAAGTTGTAAGAAAGGGAATACGACCGAGGTAACCATAGACCAATCTTTTAGATACAGTTTCTAGCCAATCTGCATCCAGAGAGGGCTCTCTCTTTATAATTTAGCTTTGTTTTGAATTGTGTTAGGCTAGTTATGAAGTGCAAGGGTTTTGTTTGGAGCTTGGTTGGAGGGATGGAAATTCAATAGAACAGTGAGGTAACACTAAAAGTTTCAGTCCATTGCGCATGATGGAGTCAAAGAAGGATAGCTCTCTGGATTTGGTTTTTCAACAAAGGACGGTATCACAGAGCAAGGTAATCAAATATGGAACAATTCATAGGCTGGATTCAGGTGGAATGGAGTCAATGGGTGAAGGGAAATTAAGAATCCTTCATCATGTTGACAGAGGGAAAATGGTTGACTACTATTAAGGAGCAGTTAAGAATTCCTTAGCAAATATTCAAGATGGAAGAACCAGGGGAAACAGGAGCAATTAAGAATTCACTGTTTATTCTAATTCTGAAGAAAACATTAATAATAACAAAGACTGAACACAGAGTGCAATCAAGCAAATTCTGAGTTATTCTTTTTCTCTATTATTTAGATCATGAAACATAGATGATATAGTAAACACAGAAACTGTAAAACACAAGCTGGAAAGACTTATTGATCCATGAGATGATTCAAGAATTATGTAACATGGTCCTTAGCATCAATTCCTTATTCAGTAAGCTTGACAAAAAATGGTTCCAACAACTTTTTATTCCAAAATTCTTCAGTATTACAGTCAAAACTATGAACATCCACCACCAGCCAACCCCAAATACTTCGTTTGGGGGGTATTTATACAAAATTATCAAATATATTACAAAATATCTGATAGAAATAATATATGTTGGCAATTAATGCTTCTTTTACATAGATAGAGACAAACAGTCTCGAAAACAGGGAGACAATAAATAGATGCAATAAATTCATGTTGCACTGGTTGTTCTGTCTTTATGAGATGTACTGGAGGTAGGTGCTACAAGTCGGTTCATGGTCGTCTTCTACTGATCCTTTGTGTTGGTTATTCTGTCCTGGCCGAACTTTCTTTAACTCTGATGTGATGCGCTTTGACCCGCATGAGTGTGATTCATTCCTGTTCTCTGCATTATAGTAGATGGTCCCACAATTTTCATTTGACCAAAGATAAGTTTATAGGATCTCCAACATACTTTGCCACCACTCTGGTCCTGGTAATTTGTGTCTTTGAAGCTTCCTTAAAGTCTCCTCAGTCTCTGTGTACCTTAAGAAATTAGGTGGGATGGTGAATAGATTCTTCACCTCGTGCTCTATGTAGAACAAATTTTCCAGGTTGTCGTAAAGGGCTTGACCAGATGGAAGTGCCTTCTCTCCTGAAGTACTTGATGATGCATTAATTTGTTCAACAGCATATGTATTCAATTTATATACATAGTCTTTGTGTTTCATCAGATGATCATTAGTTCCCAAAGGACTTGGCAAACCTTTTTGATGCAGGACTGTAAATTTTTTTGTGAAAGAATCAATCTCTACCTGCATGTCCTGGCATCTTCTGTCCAAATTTTGCATTAGAGTTCTCATAGTTAGAACTCTCTTGATGTCTAGAATGATTCTTGTTCTGTCTCTAATGTCCAGTGCTTCCAGTTCTTCACTGGTCTTGGTGTTCAAAAAATGTATTAGCCGGTTAGCTTGCTCAGGCATCTGTCCCAATAAGGCCCTTGTTTTTTGAATCTCCACTTGGGCCACTCTTATCAAATCAATCTGTTCATAAATGGTTTGGATATACCTCCACACATCACTAAGGGATTGAGTGATGTTGGTCCACAAAATTCCCCTGATTTCTATTAGAGGTTTATGCAGAGAAAGGTCCTTTTCTAATGCTCTCACTTTGTTCTCCAATGTTTTAATCTCCCTTGTTTTCTCTGCCACATTCATCTTGGATTTATCATAACTCTGTTCAACTTTTGCCAATTTTTCTTTGACTTGCTTCAACTCTGATACTTGGAGTTTCAATTTCTCCATGGCTTTTATTAATTGCTCTGTAGTCATAGTAGTACTGCTGCCTGGTGCTGTTGTTGTTGTTGTTGCTGAGGTACCTGTGGTGATCTCTGTCGTTGATGCCGGGACAGTGGGAGGCACTACTGCTATAAGTGTGGAGGGGGCAGCAGTGACTGTTGGAGCTACTTCAGGTGGCTGGGAGGTTGACTCTCCTTGCTTTTATTGTATAGCTTTCTCCAATGCCTGCTCTGTCTCACTTAGTCTCTCATTCAGTCTCATGAGCAGGTCCATCGTGTCCTCTTCATATTTCTGCTACACAACATCTGCAGTCTGTGGATGCATGGAAGGAGGCATTTTAAACTGTTTTCTGAGGGTAGCAATGTCCACTTCTTTCTTCTTCATTAGTGCCTTTATGCCTTTGGCATCTTTGGGATCATGTCCTAGTTCAATGATAATTTCTTCTAAGGATTTGATCATGTTGTCCTTTGCTAGAGAGGAAGCTTTCTCTAAATATAATTTAGCAGAGGTATTATTCAAGGAGTCTTGCAATTTATGAGCTAACATAGCTTTGTCAGCTAGAGTGGAGTATACCATCTCTCTAGTCTGTTTATGCAGCTCAATCTGGTCGATAGGATGAATATCCTTGGCCAAGACTTCCAGATTTGTCCTGATGTAATCAACTACTGATTGTGGTTGTTGCACCTTGGGTTTGAAATAGCTCATGATCATTTTGCCCTCTTTTATGTCATATGTTGACATCAATCTTTGTTGCTTTGTGGGGGCCATCTTAAGATACTGGTTATAAATCTGCAGCCTTAGTGGATCATTTCTATCCTTTATCTCTGTGAATGTTCTTTTGATGTCAGAGGTCAGCTTACTTGGTGGCCTAGTGGATGAAAGTTCCACACTATGCTGCCTTTCTAGCTCCTGCCTGTGTGAGCTAGTTGATGTGTCCACCACTAGGGAAGTCTTTTGGGTAACCCTCTCACCTCTTAAACTTTTAGTTGTTTCTTCAATGATTTCCTCTTCTGACAGAGGATCCAATCTTTGCCTTTTAGCACCCAGCTGTTTTGCAGGTCCACTGATAGGTGTGGTCTCTTCCCTGTCCCTTTTCTTGCCTTTTTCCTCATTTAGAGGAGTTTTCAATGTTGGGATCTTTGGTGCTTTGGTTTGGACCGGAGGAATTCGCCCCTGCTGATCTGTCATTGCTTACCGCTCCGTCTCTACCACTTCCTTGCCTGAGAAGACCCTATCACTGGTGTGCTGATTTCTTGTATAGGTTGCTCTGATGTTCCAGTAGAGGAGGTACCCACTCTGGCTTGCTGAGGCAGCTTGAAAGATACATGTCCAAAAGAGTCCAGGTCAAGGGTTTTTTATAAATCTTTCATAGCCTTTTCCATCTTCTCTTGCTTAGTAATTTCTTCTACTAATGTACCTTCTACCCAGTCATCCTGATTAGCAAATTGTTCAATTTGAGGGATCCTATGATGTATATAAGCTGACATCCTGTTTCTTACTTTTCTGTCACTTATAAAGCTATTTGGTTCATATGGCACCCACCAGAAACTTTTCTTCAATTTAAGGTCTTCTCCTAATATCTTATTAGCATCTTCCCATGCCTCTCTCTTATGGATGATAAAAGGGCCTAGCTGGGTTTTTATTCTCAGCTGTGCCTTTTTCTTTACGTTGCAAAAGTGGGTTAAATCTGCATTGATAAGCTGCCTGAAATACTCCAATGCAAATAGTCTCATAGGCACATACCTAGGCAACTTGTAAGGGCACAGTTCATAGCCATATATTCTGATTTCAGTGTGATTCTGGTAGAGGTACTAGTCACCTATCCTGTATTGTTTGGACAGCTGTAAAATTTTCCTCATATCACCAGAAATTCTAGGAGGAGGAGCTCCTATCAACAGGGTGGAGGCTGGATGTATAAACAAGTCAATGAATTCACAGTAAGTATAAGGGGATTCACCAACATTGTGGAAGACTGAGGTCCAAAAGATCACAGACCTCCTCTCTTCTTTGGAATCCAATTTCCTGATGGGAAATGAAAAATTGTCTGGTTGATAATATAGCAGAAGGTGGTATATGAATGAGGTGTACTTGAAGAATCCTTCTCTTTCCAGATTTATGAATTTCTTATTGATTTTATTGGAAATGAAAGAGGCATAATCATATTTGACAGCAGGGGGTTGTCTTGGAGTAAACATTGACAACATAACTAAGATGGTCTCATCAACAAATTCATTGGTTTTGATTCCCAATATAAAGGATATCATGTCAAGAATAAGTTTGCCTATTTTAGTGAACCAGGAATGCACATAGGGAGGTGGGCCTTGAGGCTGGCAATCTGGTTTCATAAATAATTTAGCAATCTGGGTTATTTTTGAACTGGGAAATTGAGAGCCTTGCTCAAGCAAAAATACCATGGAAAGAGGAGCAAGGGGCTGCGTGGGATGGAAGTGTAACATCTCATTGATAGATTCAACAGTTATGTAAAAGAGAACAGTTTGGGATGGGGTCATAACTGCTTTACTGATAGGGTCATAGTTGGCATAGCATTGGTGAATAATATCTGGGAACACATTGACTGAGGGAAGGTAATACCTGGGGAGATTGGATTCCCATATTCCATAGATATCAGAGTTTCTCAGATGACTATTCCTAATTCATCAAAATTCTTGGAGATGGTTCATGTCGCCAGATAACTCTTTTATTTGAAAATCTCTGTCAGCTAAGGGTAACCAATCTAGGTCTTTATGAGGCGCATTAAGGGCCACAGGGGCTTCCATGTTCAGTTCTCTGTGTTTTTAAACTGGAGGTCGAGTTTCTATGGAAAAACGGGCAAAACAGGAGTTTTGGGTGCCTTTCTCTAAGAACTATAGACGGAATTTAGCTTGAATTCAACTCTTTGGATAAAATTCACAGAGGAAAAAATGAAAATACCGGTTCAAGAAGTGAATTTGGGTAAATACCTGTTTTTTAGAGGCGAACAACGCAATTGCAGGTTGACCGACGAGCTGCGAAGCAGGACACTGGACTTTGTTTGGCCGAGTGGCGAACTGAATGCTCGAGCAATGAATTGGACATAATTTGCATGAAAGTAGTACGCAGAGAGAAATGGGTTAAAATGACATTTCCTCGACTTTTTAACAAAAATTGGCTTTCGCGGGCCTTTTTGGCGCTTTTTGGTTGGATGACGTCAGCATGACGGGAGATTTTGTCATGTAGAGGAGGGTACAGAAGGGTGATGTGGTGGTGACGTGGTTGTGACATCAGTGAGCGGGGTCAGCGGGGGAGGCAGTAAGCGGTTTTGGCCCGCACCGCTTATGAGCCAAAATGGTTTTGGGCGGGAAGACAGCGAGCATGGCAGGAGTGCGCCACACGTCCAAGGTACAGGCACAATATCGTCGACTCCCCGGGCGGTAAACTTCGGCGGCAGAGGGCCTTGCGATACGATCGTGGGCAGTCTGATGGGAGGGTCCAGATCTAACGGTCGACGGCATTGTGATATGGCGGATGCTTACGGCGGGGGACCCATTCATTTAAATAATGACTTTTAATAATATCGCGGCGGGTTTGATTGGTTGTCGGGGTTTGTTAAAGTTGTTAATTAACCAGATGTTAATCAACTCTTGGGTTTTTACGAGGCGGGTTAGGTTATTTAAAGATTTCGAATAAACCTTTAAATCCCTGTTTAGACAGAAATATGGTCGTAATCGACCGGGGGCGGGATTATTACATATTGGGGGTTTTATTGTATAGTTATATTAATACGGGGGAAGGGGAATTTATAAGGGATTTAATACTATCATGTTAACAATTAATATGAGTAATGATGTAAAAATAAGCGCTAAGTCTAATGTTAAGAAACTTAGGCTTAAGGGAATGAAAAGGGTTTTACACAAGAAATGTGGCTTCTTTTCCTAAGTAAAATGTGGTTTTATTTAGGCCCTTTTTCATGGAATGAGATGGAGTAATTTAGGAGTATTGAGCAGATATCAACACCCTGGGGGAGATTAGTGAGTAATTTTTTAGGGAAAGGATGGAGGGAAGTTAGCCATACTTTGCTTGAACTGCATCAAACTATCTGCCTTGGTGCCTGTGATGGGAATGAATTTTCAACATGTTTACACCATACATCACAAGTCACCTTCTGCAACATCATTCTGCCTACCCAGCCTACTTTTCCTAACATTTTTTCTTCTCTTTATTTGGGTGCACTTAGACTAGAAAACCCTTACAAATTTTATTTTATTTTCATGGGAATCCTATCTAAGTCTGCCCTTATTTCTTCCAAGGGCTCAGATTAAACTGTTGAGCTCCTTTGCTTCTCTACCTAACTATTTATCTGCCAAGATTGAACAGTTTTGGACAGATTTTATTCTCTATCTCTAAAACAGGAAATTCAAACATGAGCTGGCCAAGATTAAGCTATTTGGCCATTCATCAACTGTGGCAAGAGTTAACAAATTGCACATAATCAGTCTGTTGCAAAAATAGAATAGTAGTGGCATTTGGACTTGCACACTTTCCTGGTCCTTTTTCTTTGGGGTTCATTTCTTTCATTTTTTCTTTTTGACCACTTATCTTTTCACCCTTTGATTTTTCTTTTAGGGTATACCCTCTTTCATTTTTTAATTTTTGATTTTTTCAAAATATGGAAAACCTTTGCAGCAGGGAAAGGATGAACATATTAGGGATTTTTACCAGTCAATCATGAAATATGACACCTATCGGTATAGGAGCATAACAAGGTCATTCATTCATTAACATTTCATTTAATAATCAAAACATGATGAGATCCATAACTCAATTATGCCATAAACCATGCTCATAACCAGCATATAACCAGAGAAATATCAATGATAGAACAACCACTAAAGCCACATAATAGCAAGTAAATTCACACATAATACACAAGAAGAAAATAGCTCTTATTAACATATGTAAATATAACCAAGTCAAGGACTTCCATGTACGACATGACCATAGATTGGGCTGAAAAAATTCTTTCTTTAAGCCAATCACCCCCCTGCAATATACTAAGCATGAATGTGGGACTCACAACAAAACCAAATAGGGATTCCTCAGGCATTACTATGTATTCTGCCATTACCAGTCAAGGGATTCCTAGGCCTAAAACCCTCATCTATACAACCAGGATTTACCGTGTATCCTGCCATATACTGGTCAAGGGATTCCTAAGCTCAAACAAAGAACCTACACTACATGATTTACCACAATCCCACCATATACTGGTCAAGGGATCACTAGGCCCTAAACAAGCATGGATTCCTCCAAATCTCTCCACCTAAACCGTGAAAAACATCGTCAAAAACAAATCCTCAGTTTTGTTGAAGAACGTGATCAGTTGCATCTGGAGAAAAAGCAACTGGAAAAAACGATTGAATATATTAGCTCCAAGATCCAACAAATTTCTTGGAGTTTCTTCAGACTTCCCGTCCAGAGCTAGTTCTCGCAAACGAGATTTGTGTGGTACTATTGTTGAGGTATGAAATTATATTCTTGATCCTATGGAGCAATTCTAGTAGTAGATCGATCAAGAAATTCAACAGGGATCCACTCTCTGAAATACCCTCCAGCAGCTCATGCATGATTCTCAAGAGATATTTCTCAAGTGCAGGATTGGATAGGATTACTTTCTAAGTGTAATCGGCTTCTATATTCGTTGTGAGAATAAAGAAAATAGTTAATGGAGAAAACCCTTGCAACAATAGACCTAGCGCAACAATAAACCTTATTTGTTCAAGTTGAAGAGATCAATAAGAAAATTCATAGCTTAGAGGAGGAATCACACAAGGCCAAAACTATTCAAGGGGATATTTAGCCTGTAGCTAAAGCCCAATATATGCAACTTTGCGAGCTTAACTATGATGTTGATACTCAATGGAAAACTTTGTTTGCTTCACATCCTTAGAAACTTGCTTCAGAAGATACAAGCCAATTTGTTGACAAGGCTATTAATATGCTCACTGCGTGGAAAGATGCTATGGATGACTACAATAGTTTTAAAGCCCAATATTTGCAAACAACTCCTAAGTTGGGTCCTTCGTTTGAAGGAGAACCATCAGTACAACGACAAAGTGCATTGATATCAGTTGCACAACCATAGGAAGGACTAATTACACAAACAAAGGATTGACTCGAGGGCAAGTCAATAAATTGTGGTTGGGACCTATTGGGTCCTTCATTTTTGTGATTAATTTTTATCAATTTTCCCAGAAAAAGAGCCCAAGAGTTAATCAGCACAAGCAGAGAAGCAAATGGTCAAACAAAATGGAAAGAAGAAAGTGACAGAAAGGAGCAGTTACATCGAGACTCACCAAGGCCGCGAAAAAATGATCAAGTGAAAAGTGGACCAACTAGTTAAATCTTGTCAAGGTGGTTAAGTCATACCAAATCAAGTGAGCACAGATAATATCAAAGGAGAAAACCTATATATAGCCGCAGAGATGAAGCTAAAAGAAGATATAGAGAAATGGGTCAACACGGTGTCGAAGTGAAGACTGAAGTACTTTTCTATAATATGTTGTAATCCTACTTGTTATTATAGTGTGAAGGAGTTTTGGGGAAGATCTTGTATAATTTCCGCAAATATATAGTTTAAAGGTTCAACCTCATGTGAGATAATATAAAACAATTTGTTGCGAGGATTAATATGTCCGTGTCTATGATTAAATGATAATGTGTTGGGTAGCTATTTAAAAAAAAAAATCTCCATCAAATTCTTTGTTATGTATATATTTTCTTTTACGTAAGAGATATTTGAATATATGTGAATGATTATGGGATTGATGTATAATTTAATCAATGGAATGAATCCCATCATTGTCTAAATACACCACATATCACTTGAATTTCTCGACACGCCTCAAGTGATACTTTTCTCCCTTGCGGAGGAATGAAAATGTCGATGTTGTGCTAAACTACAACAGACACCTTTTCGGCACCATGTGGTTGAACCCTAGGTCCATACAGTTTAATTTTTCACCAAAAGTAATTAATGATTGTCTCGCCACAGAGTAGGAAAGGTTGTGGTACCACATATCAAGAGGATGGCATAAAATTACAATTTGTATGAGTCCTTCAACATCATGATAGTTGGTATCAAATCAGGTTTGTTGAGCACGCAATGCATCCATGAACCAAGAAGGGGATGAGCATGACTTGGCAAGGTTGAGAGCATATAATTGTTAGTTGATCTAGGTGATATCAAGAAGGATGAATCCATGGATTGGTGGGTTGAATAACAACAGGTTAGGGAAGAAAGTTGTGGATAGTTCCAATGGGAATGAGCTACGCACCAAACTACAACTCATTAGAGAATTTTGAGGTCCAAAATGGGCCTCAAAACAAAAATGTACATCCAAAAACAACTTTATAAGAACTAATAGGATTCAAGATGATGATGTCAACCATGGGGGATGATTCACCATTTTTGGAGTAAAAAAATAAAAAGATTAAGAAAAAAAAACTACTTTTTCAACTTGTATTTTCACCTTATCTCCCTATAGTTCTACTGAAATTTCAAGCAGTAGCATTCACTAGATGCGGAATTTAATTCCCCATCTAAGGAATACCCATGTTTCATACTTTCAATGGACATTACCACACGAAAAATGAGAAATACATGAAAAACGTTATTCCAAAAATAATTTTTCATGTATTTCTCATTTTTTGTGTAGAAGGATCCATCAAAAGTATGAAACATGGGTACTCCATGGATGAGGAATTAAATTTTTCATCCAACGAGTGCTCCTAGTCGAAATCTGAGTAAAACTATAAGCAGATAAGTTGAAAATACGAGTTGAAAAAGTAGTTTTTTCTTTTTTCCCTCTAAAATTTGATGATGTAATCTAATCTTATTTTTATTTCCACTATTATTTTATAATATTCCTTAAGAGTCCCATTTTAGACCTCAAAATTTCTTTAATGTGGGACAAGAAAAAAGGGTGGGGCCTTAGGAGAAAAAGTAGGTTGAATTGTATGAATTATATCAAGAAGTATGAAGAAGATATGTTGAATTCAGAATCTTGTTGTTGTTCTTTCAAGGAAACACATGGGGCATGGAAATATCATCCAAGGATGCTAAGGATTGGTATTTTGGGTGTTGACCAAGACAAAAAGGTGCATAGATTGTGTTTCATCAATGTGATCATTAATGGGAAGGGGGTTCAGGAACTCATTGATATGGATGCATTGCACAACTTCTTGTGGACCAAGTAGGACAAGCAACTTGGGATTAAAGTAACTATAAGTAATGCAGTAGTGAAAGTAGTGAACTATAAGGAAAGGGAAGAAGCAAGAGTTTCCTCTTTAGTCCATGGGTAGATAGATGAATGGAAAGTTTGCGCAAACTTTATGGAACTACTTATCGATGACTTTGAATTGGGGTAGGAATTTCTCAGGTGGAATAAGGTTTTTTCAATGTCATGATTGGAGAAATTGGTTATATGTGGGGAAAATATGAGGTGGTTTGTGCACACAACTCTAAAAAATCCTAATGGAGAAGTGAAACTTGTGTCTACATTGAGCATGAATAAGGTAACACAATTTTCAGGATCACATATTTATACAATAAATTTGATTGAGGAAGTTGAATAGGATGGAATGGGTATGCCTATTCCACTAGAGCTTAACACCCTATTGGATAACATTTTGGACAAAATGTTGGACAATTTGTCGAAATTTCTCCCACCAAGGTGCATTTTTTACTATTGTATAAAGCCAAAACTAGGACTAGAACCACTTTTGAGAGCTCTGTACCAACTCTTTGGACTCAAGATTAAAAATTTGAAGTGACAATTGACATAATTGATTCAAGTATTATTCATTTGACCTTCCAGGTGGCCATACGATACTCCATTCCTCTTCCAATAGACGAAAGACACAACAAAACTAAGGATGTGTTTGGAATACATAGCATTGAACAAGTAGGTTGTGAAGAACTTATATCAATTGTTATTTTCTATAAATTATTTTAACAAATTGGCTAAGTACAAGGTGTTTTCAAAGCTCTAATTGAGACACTAGTCCTATTAGGTGCATATTATAGAGGGATATGAGGAAAAGGCAACCATGGTATATGAGTTCATGGTGATTCCATTTGGTTTATGCAACACCCCAGCAACTTTTTTCATATTAATGAATGATGTTCTTAGGCCTTCTTGAACAAGTTACTTGTGGTATATTTTGAAAAAATCATAGTGTATAGTGAGAGTATGGAGGAGCACAAGAAACACTTAGTAATTTTCTTCAAGGCATTGGGGGAGCATCAACTATACTTCAAGAAGTCAAAGTGCATATTTGGACAAATTGAGATACCATTTCCTAGCCATTGGATTTGACAAATATGCATCCATAAGGACCCCACAAAGGACAAGGAGATTGAAGAGTAGTTGGAGCCCCACATTGTGTATGATGTAAGGGTCTTCCTATAGTTGGTGAATTACCATAGGAATTCTTTGGAGGGCTAATCTAGAATTTCTACAACATTGACTGATTTGTTGAAGAAATAAATGCTGTGGAACTGGTTGGATAAAATCCAAAATGCATATAAGGAGTTGAAACAAAAAATTGCTTATACCCTCTTATTGAAGTTGGTAGACTTTGAGCATTCGTTTGAGGTAAAGAAAGATGCATCAAATTTTTCCATTGGAGAATTTTTGACACGTGATGGGAACTCCATATATTTTGATAGCATGAAGTTATAGGATCGAGAGTGGAGGTAACTATTAATGAGAAGGAAATAGCCATAGTTATGTATTATATATAGGTTTATAGGCACTACTTGTTGGGAAAACCATTTGTGGTTAAGACCAACAACATTTTGACAAGGTACTTTACCACGCAACACAAGTTGTCCCCCAACCAAACATGCTAACACGACTTCTTGATGGAATTTGAAATGACCATTAATTATAAGTTGGGCCAAATCAATGTAACAGTCAATGCCTTGAGTATGATGGCACATCTTGACACACTTGAGGAGGAGGAGGTACCTACACCTGCCAAGAGTGAGATTCATGTGATTCTAGAGTTGCAAAACATGATTAAGGAGGGATTGGGGTTGATTCAACCATGAAGATCTTTATGAAGTAGGTGAAGGAAGGAAAGACAAAGAAGTTTTTGATTTGTGATGTATTCTCGTACTTTGGTGAGTGCATCTATGTGCCCAAGTGAAGTAAGAACCTATTTAAGGAATTCCATTACTTTCCTTGGGTTGCACACCCAGGACAACGCGGGACATTAACATTGTTGGAGAGAGTATACTTTTGGGAGCATATGAGGTGACATGTGGAGGAGTACATCCAAATTTGTATTGATTTTCAACAAGATAGGGATGATGCCAAATCGCAGACATTCCTATTATATCCTTTGTCGATTCTAGAGAGACCATGGGTGAGTGTTTCGATGGATTTCATCACACAAATTCATGTGGCATAGGGGTATAATGTGATTATAGTCATGGTTAATCATTTTTCCAAGTATACCAACTTCATGTGAATGAACATGCCTTAAAAAATTGAGGAGGTGGTGCAGCTAGAATATGGTGAATTACTAAGGTCTTCCTTTAAGCATTGTGTCAAACAAGGACACAAGGTTCACCGAGAAGTTTTGGACATCATGATTTGAGCCTTATTAGTACAAAGTTGTTTGAACTTCTATCCATCCTCCATAGATGGATGGATAGACATAATTCAACAATATACTATTGGAGGAATACTTGCAACACTATATATAGAATGATCAAATGAACTTTCTATATTTGTTGGATGTGGCATATTTCATTTATAACTTATAGAAGATTTCAGTGACATGATATAGTCCATTAGAGTTGGTGAATGGAAAACAACCCATGATGCACACTTGGTGATGTAGTGTTATATAAAAGGAGTCCCTCAACCATGAAATTCATGACGAGTTCAAAGGAGAGAATAGAGATGGATTGTGTTCATTTAACCAATGCAACTCATAGGATGAAGTAGTGGGTAGATCATCAGAGACATGGCATATCATTCAATGTGGGAGATCAAGTCTTAATCAAGTTGGTTAGATATTAGTTCAAAACACTGATAGGGATGGCTCCATCATTGGTGTGCAAGTATGAGGGATATGTGTAATTCCTCCCGTGCTCAATCTGGAGTTAACATGTGTCCCTTTTAAAATAAAAATAATTTTTTCACTAAATAAAAAAACAATGTTAGCTATGATAATAAATAAATAAATATTAATATTAATTAGGTTTAATTAAAAGAATTATTGATCCAATAGGCACATTTTACAGCCTAGTATGAGGGTGATGTGTGATGTCATCCATGCTAAACATGGGGTTGACACATGTCCCCTTTAAATAAAAAAAAAAAATATTCTAAATAGAAAAACAATGTCAGCTATAATAATAACATAAAAGAATATACATATTTTTTTATATTTAATTAAAGCCTTATAAAACATTAATAATCCCACTCTCATTATGATCACTCGGTTTGTGGTTACTATTACAACCCAATACGAATGAGATATGGTAAAATTATTTCCCTTTACTCTAGAAGCCATAAATAAAATATTTCCATGTGTACCTTAAGTAACATAATTTTATATCAACTTTAGAGAGATACAGTAATTTGAAAAAAACAAAACAGAACTCATATTTTCCTTATAAATATTGCAATATAAGACAAATAAATTGTTTGAATATATAACCCTGATGGGGTTGACAGATCGCAAGATATCAGAGCATGTGACGAGGGATCGCCACCCTACACCCTTCTAGTGACTTGGGATGAGGTGCCTCTTGGCAGGTGGGACACATTCAGTTATGTACATGGAGTCAGCCCATTAAAGAGATCCAATTAATTTCATTTTGATTAGATGTAAGGTTCATGTTGTTGAACCTCAGAATTACCCTCTCCTTAACATTTTTTTCTCACCTTTCCCCCCATGTTCTCATAAGATTACAGACCCAATCAATGACAAATGCTAGGTTTTGTCTTAAGGAAAGCATTAAAATGATCGCCATACTATATTTTCATGTTCTTGATATTTGAATAGATTTTTGCAAATTAGCTACAGAACGCAACCTATTTTGTAGCTAACTATGGATTCTGTAGCTACTCTCATGGTTTGGCAGGTTCCAGGTGTCAAATGAAGAATTGGGTCACATGGGCATTTCTGGAATCATCTCCACATGGATTCTGTCCTATTCACCCGGTCCAGATCGACGAAAAGCAAGCCTAGTGTCATGGTCAAAGATGGAGTCAAAGTACGTTATCCAAAAGCAGTAGGACTCTTGATTTGCCCTTTCGTAGCTAGTCAAGAGTCTAACAGTTCTGTTGCAAATCTAATTCGAATTAGCCACCTGTAGCTAATCAAAAATTTAAACAGTCCTATTGCAATTTGAATTAGCCACCAGTAGCAAGTTTATCTCATAAACAGTCATGTTAAATTTAATTCGAATTATCCACCTGTAGCAAGTTTATCTCATAAACAGTTATGTTATTTTCCTTTAAATATTGGTTGCATGGAACCGAGAGAAGGGAGAAGTTAGAAGGAATTACGTGTTAAGTTTAGGATTTTTGCTGATACTTTGTATTCAAACTTTGTTTTCTTCGTAATACAAATTTCATGTTGCCAATGATCATTTAAAGTGCATCCTTAACTAGCTAGCATTCCAGCCATGCTAGTTGCAGAGGGCCCCTGCACTAAAGGAGTTTTTTCATTTGTTGTTTTTAGTTCAATTTACATTACTCTATTTTCAGCAAATCTATTTTCTAAATTAGGATGATATTTTATTTCAGTTTTTAATCAATAGCATAATGATAAATCACAACTATGCAACCTTGTTCTTCTAAGATATTTCGTGGAGAAAAACGACTATGTTTCCAAACTAAATTAATATTGAAGTAATAAGAATACACAGTTTCTTAGTTTTCTTACTGTTTTGTCATTCATTTTCTTAGAAAAGAATTGTCAATTAACTGTGTTAATGGATGTTTTCAAAAGCCATTTCAAGATGATGATGATCCTAAACTAAATGGTTAAATGTCTAATTCATACAGTGATTGAATTTACTCAGTACATTGTTATTTTTCTAGGAACTTAGGAACTAAGGTATAATTGATTTCTTGCACAACACTTCAAGAGGGTAATGCTTCACATTTGAATGTTGGAGAAAGTCAAAAATACATTAGTTGTTTACAGTTAGTTTTACATGCTTTTACCTTTTTGCTTTTAGATCCTCACTTAGTTGCATCACTAATATTCCCAATAATAATTTCAAGGAGATTGATTTAATCATATTCCAAAATTGAATGGTTGAATGTTTAATGAATGCAATTACTGAGTTACCTTCTGCGTCAATTTCATTCTTGGTTTTAAGAATTAGATCCATGGATTAGGACTAATGATAAGACAAGATAGGTGCTTTGTTTTTTTTAGGTTCTAAATAGCCAACAATTCTTGGTCCATTTTTAGGAAATTAGATTAACTTAGGAACATTTCCTTTCCTTTAAAATTCATTAGATTCACTTAAATTTTCTCATAGTTTCAGGTTGTACATTCTTAGACATCAAAGAATAGAAACCCCCCAAAAACAACATAAAATAAAAAACAACGAAGTAAGAAAAAGGTTAACTAAGCACATATAGTGCACCACACTTCATCAGCTTACAAACCTCGGTTGGTAATTTATGCAAGCAATTTAGGACACTAAATTGACTAAAAATTTGGGCGTCGTTGCTGGGGAAGTGTAATTAGATAACCTCATCTCTTACATCTAAAAAATGATATGCATAGAGAAGGATACTCTAGGGATAGATTCATAGCTAGAGGTAGGAGTTTAATTCCTACAACACCACTTACTCCACCAAGACTAAGAAGAGATACACCTCCATCTAAAACTCATATTCCACATTTCACTAGCCATATAATTCCTAAAGTTCTAAGGTCAAAAATCCAATTAAGAGGGTCTCCTACTTCATCTACTGAGGCAGTCCTAGAGGAAGAAAATCTTGGATCTCCAATAGAAGGAGTAGCCTTTTTCACCTCTACAGGGGAACATATTTTAGCTGAAGAATTAGAAATTCCTAGTGGAGAGGGAGAAGTAGAACCTTTCTTCCACATACCATTGATAGAGGAACCAGAGGAAGAGCAATTAACCTTGCAGGTTGAATCTTATATTAACTTTGAAGAATCTATAATGGCAGGAAGAGAAGAAGGAGAGGGAGTTCTGAATGGAGAATTTGCACTATTTGGAGGAGGAAGAGGTAGAGGAAATGATGGAGAAGGTAGAGGAAATAGGGAAGTTGATAATTCTTTTGGATTCCCTCTAGTTGATGAAGAAATAGATGCCACAATGAAAAATATCTCACCTTCTGTCCTCCCAAATTTTCATGGATTAAAAAGTGAAGATCCTGAAACCTTTTTATTTGAATTTGAAGTCTTGTGCAGAACTTATGATTATTTACAAGACTCTCAAAAACTTAAATTGTTTCCTTCAACATTGAAAGGAGTTGCTTTAAAATGGTTCATGGGATTGATCACTCAGTCTATTAGAACATGGAATGACATGAAGAGAGAATTTTTGGACAGGTATTTGGATTATTGCATGCCTATCAATCACAAAGATGAAGTGTTTAAAATGATGCAAAGAGAGGATGAAAATTTGGAGGATTTAATTGAAAGATTCAACTATAACTTAAAAAGAGCAAAAATGGATAACTTAGATCAAGATACTTTAAAAGCTCTTTTATTAAAAGCCATTAGAGATGAGTGGATAGACATCCTTAACATGATGGGGAAGGGAGATATCTCTCAACTCCCATTAAATGACATTGGAGAATTATGTGTTCATCTCTCAAGAGGAAAATCCAAAACTGGGAAAGGTCCAAGAGATCCTTCTCTTGCTAGAGTGAATAAATCTGCAACTGGATCAGTGAGTAGGGCAGAAATTGGAAACATGCTTTATGAAATTAAAATGGATATTCTAGGGAGCCTTAGTGAACAAATAGACACCCTTAAGTTACAAAACAAGCAAAAAATCGATACTTATGCTTTAGCTATTTTCTATCCCAAATGCAAAAAGAAGCATGCTTTAAGAGAATGCCCTTTGGATGCAAAAATCATAGAGACTTGTGTGATTTGTTCAGAAAACCATGAGACCAAGAGTTGTCCTTCAATTCCTAGTCTTAAGGTTGTTTTTCAAGAGGAAACAATTTCAAATCCAACAGAATCTCTTTGCTTTGTCTCTAGAAGACCTTGGCAGGGGCCACAAAACCAAGGTTTTAACAACCAAATGTATATTCAGCCCCCACCAAATTGGAATTCTTGGCAGCAACCTTGGCCTCAATCTCAATCTCAATCTCAACCTTGGGCTCAAGGAATGCAAAATCCCTATGGAAGATTATCTCAATACTATCAATATCCTCCATCATATCCAAACTATCCTCCCCAACAAATTCCTCAACAAAATCAACAGCCCCAACTTCAAAATCAAAATCCTCAACTTTCACTACCATTCCCACAGAGACCAAATCAGTTACCTACCCAACCATTACCAAACCCCAACAATAAAAATCTTCAAAATACCTATATGGTGGAAGGACATCAATTTCTAGCTTATGTGATCAATCCTCTAGATCTCAATGATGTCCAACTAAGAAATGAGTAGGATATTAGAAAAGAAAAATCCTTCAGTAGTTATTCAAGAACAAGACAATTCTAAGGAATATTCTCTACAGCCAAATAAAATTTTTGAAGGAACATCTCTTCAAAACCAGAATACTAAAAATGAAAAACAGAAAGAACCAATAAACTCAACTCCTATCATAGAGCAACCACCAGTATCTACTTCTACACCTCCTTTTCCTGAAAGATTACAAGTTGATAGAGGGGTAGAAAATCATATTATGTTGCCTAATTATGATTTTCTAGATGAATTGAAAAATGTATGTATCAAAATCCCTTTGTTACAAGCCATTAAGGAGATTCCAATTCTAGCTAAAACAATAAAGGAGTTGAGCATGAAGAAACCAGGAAGAAAAACAAAAGAAATAAAAAGAATTCAGCTGGCAGGAAAAATAGCAGACATAATGATGGGAAAAATTGCCATACAAAAATATGTAGATCCAGGAAGTCTAGTTGTAAAAACACATATCAATGGAGTTTAAATTCCAAATACATTGATTGATTTAGGAGCAGCAATAAACATCATGAGCAAACAAACCATGGAACAACTCAAGCTTCCTAATCTTCTTTATACATCTACATTACTGCAATTGGAAAATAGATTTGTAATCAAACCAGATGGTGTGTTAGAATGTATTTTAGTGTCCTTAGACTCTTGGGAGTACCCTATTGATTTTATGATATTAACCCCTAAGAACAATCTAGAAGGGCATCCACTTATATTAGGAAGACCTTGGCTGGCTACAGTTGATGCTTTCATTAGGTGTAGATCTAGTGATATGTATATCTCTGATGGTAACTCAACTAAGAAATTCACTCTATATCCTCCAGCAAGAACAATCACAAAGATAGATGACAAAGAATGGATTGATGATGAAAATGATATTCAGCCTCTCTTTACTATTTCAACCATTAGTGAAGATAGTCAAATCTTAAATATAATGGAAAATTTTGAATCATCTCCAGAATATGAACATGATCAATATCAAGAAAAAACCAATATTGAATATTTGTCATCTAGGCAGATGTCTCTCTATTCTATGGAATAATTTGGTAGCTCTACAGTTGAAATCTTTCCACGGAAAACATTGAACATAAACAGTAACATGGAAAAATTACAACAGGAAAAGCTAATCAAAACATTACAACAACATTCTTCTGCATATGCATGGGAATACACTGACATGAAAGGAATTAGTCCTAAGACTTGTATACATCACATCTACATTGAGGAAAATTGTAAACCTATCAGAAAACCTCAAAGAAGGATGAATCCAAATATTAGGGAAATTGTGAAAGAGGAGTTGCAAAAATTGCTGAATGTAAACTTCATTTACCCAATTTCAGACAGCCAGTGGGTTTCTCCTCTAGTGATCGTGCCTAAAAAGAATGATAAATGGAGGGTATGTATTTATTATCGAGAATTGAATAAAGCTACCCTAAAAGATCATTTTTCTTTTCCCTTTACAGATCAAGTGTTAGATACATTAGCAGGTAAGAAGTATTTCTCATTCTTGGATGGTTTTAATGGTTACAATCAAATTCAAGTAGAACCTGAAGATCAAGATAAAACTACATTCACCTGTCCATGGGAAACCTATGCCTACCGAGTACTTCCTTTTGGATTGTGCAATGCATGCAACATTCCAAAGAGCAGTACTAGGAATTTTTTCTGATCTAATACATGATTATGTAGAGGTGTATATGGATGACTTTACAGTTTATGGGAATATATTTGAAGAAGCTTTAAAAATTTTGAAAAAAGTTCTTAAAAGATGTAAGGAAGCAAACCTTTCACTAAGCCATGAAATTCTTTTTATGATATTTACATAAGGGATTGTTTTAGGACATCACATTTCAAGAGATGGAATTAAAGTTGATAAATCTAAAGTTGAAGTCGTCTCTAAACTATCAATTCCAAGTTGTCAAAAGGATGTTAGAATTTTTCTAGGATTCACAGGATACTATAGAAGGTTTATAGAAAATTTCACTAAACTAGCATCCCCACTCTTCAAATTACTCACCAAAGATTGTGAATTCAATTGGAATCCTGATTGTCAATTGGCATTTGAGACTTTAAAAGCAAAAAATTCTGAAGCACCCATCTTAAGAGGTCCAAATTGGAAACTACATTTTCACATTTCAATAGATGCTTCAGATACAACTCTGGCAGCTATATTAGGACAAAAGTATTTGATCCCCTATGTCATCTATTACACAAGCAAGAATTTGACTCCCACTAAGTTAAATTAGATTGTAACTGAAAAGGAATTCTTAGTTGTTGTTCATGCTATCAAAAAGGTCATACATTACATAACAGGCTATGAAACCTTTGTTCATACAAATCACTCTGCAATTAGGTACTTAATGAATAAACCTATTACTAATGGTAGAGTTACAAGATGGTTATTACTCCTGCAAGAATTCAACATCATTGTTATAGATAGACTTGGAAAGCAAAACACAGTTGTTGATTTCTTGTCTAGAATTCAAAATATAAAAGATGACACTCCAATTGAAGATAAATTTCCTGATGAATATCTTTTTGCAGTAACTACTCAAATGCCTTGGTTTGTAGATATTGCCAATTACTTAGTCACAGGAAAATTACCTTCACATTTGTTTCCTAAGGAGAAAGAAAAATCATTCAAACAAGTGCAAGTTACTCATGGATTACTAATGAATTGTATAAAACAGATCCAGATCTCATGATCAGAAGATGTGTTCGAGAAGATGAAATGCCTGAAATTCTTAAGGAATGTCACGATGAACCTTGTGGTGGACACTTTGCTGACAAGAGGACAACCTATAAAATCCTTCATTTAGGATATTATTGGCCCTCCATCTTCAGAGATGTCAAAGAATATGTCAAAAGGTGTGATAGCTGCCAAAGGGTAGGAAAACCTGCTTCTTTAGATGAAATGCCACTACAAACTCAGGTACTCATTGAACCTTTTGAAAAATGGGTCTTGGAATTTGTTGGACCAATTAATCCTCCATCTAAACAAAAGAAGTATATTTTGGTATGCATCAATTATGTCACTAAATGGGTAGAGGCTAAAGCATTACCTTTTGCTAATGAAAAATATGTAGTTAAATATTCTTTTTGAGGACATATTCACTCGTTTTGATGTTCTAAGAGAAATTGTGACAGATTAGGGATCTCAATTTACATCTAAAATGGTGGAGAGGCTTGTGGAAGATTAAAAGATCAAACACAGAAAGTCTACTCCTTATCATCCACAAGAAAATGGTTAAGTTGAATCTACCAATAAGGTGATTGAAGGAATTCTCACTAAGGTTGTACATCTACACAGAAGATATTGGGCAGAAAGGCTTCTAGAAGCCTTATGAGCCTACAGAACTACATGGAGGAACACAACAGGACATACTCCCTATGAGCTTTTTTATGGGAAGCAAGTCTTTTTCCTATAGAGTTTCAAATCAGAACCTTCAAGATGGCAGTCCAATTGGGACTGGATTTATCAGAAGCACAGAAACATAGATTGGAGCAACTCAATGAGCTTGATGAAATCAGGCAAGATGCAGTTCAAAGAACCAGTATAGTCCAGCAGCAAAGGGATAAATGGCATGATAAGTATATCAAGGAGAAGAAGTTTCAAGCAGGGGATTGGGCACTTTTGTTCGATTCAAAATTCAAAGATTTTCAAGGAAATTTTCAGACTCATTGGCTTGGGCCATATGAGATTGAATAAGTCTTTAATAATGGAGCAGTGAGAATAAGGACAATAGATGAAAGAAAGGTACCTCTTCTTGTGAATGGTCATCGGTTGAAGATATATCATAAGCCAATTTCAAGAGAGGATTTTATCAAGATTTTCCAAGATAACATTGAAATGAAGTTGGTGAAGAAGAATTCTTCTTCTCCACTAACTTAGCTTTTATTTTTCCTGTATATATATATATATATATATAGATATATATATATATATATATATATATATATATATATATATATATATATATATATATATATATATATATATATATATATATATATATATATATATATATATATATATATATATATATATATATATATATATATATAATCATAATCATAAAAAGAATAATAATAAAATTTATAAGTATGAAAACCAATCATTAATTGGCATACTTATACAAAAAATACAGGGTGAAAATCAGAGATTTCTGACATCCTATATTTTCCATTTCCTTTCTGTAATAAGTAGTGACATAAAGCTACATTCATTTGTAGTTCATAATCTGCAAATTCATTTCATTTTACAGTCTCATTCCATCTCACCCCATTTTCATTTTATTTTACAGTTTCATTCCATCTCACTCCACTTTCAATACATTTCACTATCATATTCCATTTCCATTTCATTTTGCATTCATGTTCCATAGCCATACTTCATTTCTTATCATGTTCCGCAGCTGATTCCATTGTGCAACTAATTTGATTCTACAACCATATCTCATTCAGCAGCTCTGGCATAATTATACAACTTACAAATAAATGAGGATTACAGGAAATTGAAGAATCTTGTTTTGAATACCAATATTCTAAAAGGGTACCTACAGATCAACACCAAAGAAAACAGCAAACGAAAAGGTTAAGTTCTAAAAGGTAAAGTGCAAAAATATATTTTAAATAGCAAGGTTCAAACATAAAGCATATATAATATGGATATTCATGTGTTTCCTTGATGAATCATCATTTGATTTGATTGCAATCTCCATCATACTACATATCCGCCACATCCTCCATATTTTGTCACATAACAGTCCATAATTAACTCCCTCGTTGATTATTAACGATCATGACCACGAAATGAAATAATTGTCTACGTTTCTCCAGAACCCCTACCATCCATTTATTTCATACAAACCCGCAGTTCCTTTCAACATGTTCGCAGCCAATTCATTTCATAAGACTAGGAAGGGTAATTCTGAAGGTTGAGAACTTTGCGTAGTAGAAGGCATGGGGCTAATTGTCATATCAGAATTGGTAGGAGCAAAGTACATGGAAGGATACCCACAGCTCAAAGAAATGTTGCAAAAAGTTGGATGGCTTAAATTCATCGAGAAATTTGATGGTTTTCATAAGGAGATTACAAAATCCTTTGCTCGATCTTTTGATGGCACAGAGGTAGAAATTGGAGATATCAAGTTTGCAGTGACTGATTCATCCATGACCGAGGCTACAGAACTTCCAAGGCATGGTGAAATATGGTTCAATAACAAGGAGTTCCACAATGAATCATGGAAAGTAATACTCAAAAATCTAGGTATGGATGTCTCTTTTTTTAGAAAAGGTATTCCCATTTCATCTCTTAAAAGTAAGTTGAGGAACATGCTCTTGGTTTTACAGAAATTTATCACTTGTGAGGGGAGGTTTGGTTGCATGTATGTCTACCATATGTGTTTACTGATGAATTTCTTAGAAAATGGAGAAATCAATCTTCCTTTCTTCCTGCTAAATAGTTTAAGAAGGATGGCCTCAAATGTATAAAAGAGAATACAATTCATAGATAAAACCATGTATCATCATGGGCTGATAAAGATATTGATTGAGTTTCATTTAAAAAGCATAGGAGATACCTGGGAAAATTTCCTTATTAGAAACCATTTCCAAGAAGCACCAGAATCACCTAAAGAAGATAATGTCAGAAGAAGTAGAAGAAAGAAGACTAGTATAACTATTGAAAACAAACCTGAGTCTTCATTGTAGAAAGATGATGAAAAGTTAATCTCTGAAGAAATGACAGAAATCAGGGAGCAAATCAAAGCAAGAGGGAAGATAAGAAATGAGAAAAAGGTCACAAATGAGAAGAATGTAAGTCCTCCATAACTTAGAAGGAGCTCTAGACTCCAAGGTTTGGTAAAGAAAACATCATCAAAAGGGACAAAGTTTATAAATTTAGACGAGGAAACCCCAGAACCATCTCCTATTAACATCTCTTCTACACACAGTCCTCAAAATTCTCTTGTTCATCATTTTGAAGGTAGCCCAAGTAGAAGATCTCCAGGCATAGACCCAGTGCAACAACAAATATATGACTATATAGAATCACTGGAGAAGAGAAGTGCCTCAATGAACCCAGAACCTTCTATCAATCCACAAGAACCTCTAATTGATGCTCTCAAATAGGAAATTTATGAATTAGAGATATTGAACAGACATATCAAACAGGAGAATGAGACCTTGAAGGAACAAAATAAATTGGACAAGGAAATTCATGATAATACCATTCTGCATCTAGGACTGTGGTATAAGAAAAACAAGAAATTGAAAAGAAAGAATAAGATTTTGAACAAAGCAGTCATTAACCTTAAGTACAAGCTTCTTATGAGAAAGCCCAGAATGACAGTCACTTCAAAGAAGAACAAAAGAAGGAAATTGGATGTACTAGTAGAGGTGTCTGAGCAAATGCAGTAGGGAGGAAGAACTCACATTTTTGGAAAATTGCATGAGGACATGCAATGATTTTGCAGTGGGGGTATGTTGAACCTCAAAATTACCCTCTCCTTGACGTTTTTTCTCACCTTTTTCCCTCACTTTCTCATAAGATTATAGACCCAATCAATGATAAATTCTATGTTTTGTCTTAAGGAAAGCATTAAAATGATCGCCATATTATATTTTCATGTTCTTGCTATTTGAATAGATTTTTGAAAATTAGCTATAGAATGCAGCCTATTCTACAACTAACTGTGGATTCTGTAGCTACTCTCATGGTTTGGCATGTTCCAGGTGTCAAATGAAGAATTAGGCCTCATAGGCATTTCTAGAATCATCTCCACATGGATTCTATCCTATTCACTTGGTCCATATCGACGGAAAAGAAAGCCTAAGGTCATGGTCAAAGGTGGAGTCAAAGTAAGTTATCCGAAAGCAGTAGGACTCTTGATTTTCTCTTTCGTAGCTAATCAAGAGTCTAACAGTTCTGTTGCAAATCTAATTTGAATTAGCCACATATAGCTAATCAAAAGTTCAAACAGTGCTATTGCAATTTGAATTAGCCACCAGTAGCAAGTTTATATCATAAACAGTCATGTTAAATTTAATTCGAATTAGCCACCTGTAGCAAGTTTATCTCATAAACAGTTATGTTATTTTCCTTTAAATATCGGTTGCATGGAACTAAGAGAAGGGAGAAGTTAGAAGGAATTACGTGTTAAGTTCAGGCTTTTTGCTGATACTCTGTATTCAAACTTCATTTTTTTCATAATACAAATTTCGTGTTGCCAATGATCGTTTAAAGTGCATCCTTAACTAGCTAGCATTCCATCCACGTCAGCTGCAGAAGGCCCCTGCACTGAAGGAGGTTTTTCATTTGTTGTTTTTATTTCAATTTCCATTACTCTGTTTTCAGCAAATTTGTTTTCTAAATTAGGATGATATTTCATTTCAGTTTTTAATCAATAGCATAATGATAAATCACAACTTTGCAGCCGTGTTCTTCTAAGATATTTCGTGGAGAAAAACATCTCTGTTTCCAAACTGAATTAAGATTGAAGTAATAAGAATATACAATTGCTTAGTTTTCTTACTGTTTTGTCATTCATTTTCTTAGAAAAGAATTGTCAATTAACTATGTTAATGGATGTTTTCAAAAGCCATTTCAAGATGATAATGATCCTAAACTAAATGGTTAAATGTCTAATTCATACAGTGATTGAATTTACTCAGTACATTGTTATTTTCCTAGGAACTCAGGGACTAAGGTATAATTGATTTCTTGCACAGCACTTCAAGAGGGTAATGCTTCGCAATTGAATGTTGAAGAAAGTCAAAAATACATTAGTTTTTTACAGTTAGTTTTACATTCCTTTACCTTTTTGCTTTCAGATCCTCACTTAGTTGCATCACTGTTATTCCCAATAATTATTTCAGGATTGATTTAATCATATTCCAAAATTGAATGGTTGAATGTTTATGAATGCAATTATTGAGTTACCTTATTTCATTCTTGGTTTTAAGAATTAGATCCATGGATTAGGACTAATGATAAGATAAGATAGGTGCTTTGTTTTTTTCAGGTTCTAACTAGCCAATAGTTCTTGGTCCATTTTTAGGAAATTAGATTAACTTAGGAACATTTCCTTTCCTTTAAAATTCATTAGATTCACTTAAATTTTCTTATAGTTTTAGGTTGTACATTATTAGACATCAAAGAACAGAACCCCCCCAAAAACAACATAAAATACAAAACAACGAAGTAAGAAAAAGGTTAACTAAGAACATATAGTGCACCACACTTCATCAGCTTACAAACCACGGTTGATAATTTATGCATGCAATTTAGGACACTAAATTGACTAAACACATGTACTAGATGTGAGCATGGTGGTTTATATGGTGGAAGTTGAGTACCTAGTGAAATTTATGTTCAAGAATGTTGGTAGAGATTGTTCTAGTGTCATTTACGAAGGTTTACGCCAAGAACTAGTGTCCTTTTCTGAGAGCAGGGGACGAGAGGGGTCTCCAGGGTGGTTTGAGTCTCAAAAACTAGACTACGCTAAAGGCTATGAGCATAGATGCATCAAGCATTGAGTGGATATTTACTGTGAATTTACTAGGCTATACTGCTAATTTAGGTGTGCGGGGTTCATTCTCAAAGCTCCTCTGGGTGATTCGTACCAGGTATAAGATTTCTTGTCTTGTTTCTTTCTCAGCGCTGGTTGTTTTTTAGTTTATAATTATTTGGAATGTTGGGCATGGTGTGTTAGTGGTCTAGTTTGTATAAGGGTGTATCAGTGTGGCCCCTATGGAGAATATGGGGAATTGAGGTTGTCTTGTTTTTTTTCTGGCAGATGCTTAAACCCTCCCTTGGGTGGGTGACCGATAAAGGCAGGTGAATTTTAGTCCTAAAGGGGAAATTTTCTCCCAATTTTGCAGGGGGTTTGTTTGTTCTTTTAGTTCCGGAGTCTCGCTTGCCTTGTCGTCCTACATTCTTGGGTCTAAAGTTGTTTTTTTTCTATGTGGAATTGTGGGTGGGATTTCTATCCTCTGGGGTTGATTGGGTGAGAAAGGACTAGGATGTTGTTCCGTTACCTACCTTGTTTATCCTAACGACAGTTTGTGATATTTTGTGTGGTTTGTCTCGTGCACATAGGGGACTGTGGGTAGCTGTATCATCCTATAGGTCAAGGGTTTGCACTCTTTTTCCTTGTTGGGTTAATGGGTGTATTGGTTAGGGGTTTATATGGAGTTAAGTAGACTCATTTAAACATAATAATGTTAATTCTCCAAGACGCAGGGTGTGCCATGGGTTGGAGATGGGAAGTGTCTAGTGTCGGCAATGACAACAAGAATGAGGACAAGGGGAAACAATGGATCCTTTATTTTCCTACTTCCTCCCACTGGTTGGAAATGCTCCCTCAATTGATGATAGTGTTAATATACTTCAACAGTTTCACAGTTCACTGGTCCAACTCAATTGGGCTCGGAAAGATGACCATAATGATATCATCGACTTCACAAGCCACCTTCAATGCAATATGTGGGAGAAGCACTATAGAATGGTGATTCTTTGGAGAGGAAAGAGGCGCATCCAGGAGTAGTTGGACTGGCTGGAAACTAGGTTGGCACACATGGAGGGTTATATCCATTGTGAGTTTAAACCCCTACCTTCCCTGGGCTCAACCCCAAATAATCACGTCCCAGTAAATTCTAATGATACCCGATGAGTGTTGGTTACTTTTTTATGTTATTGGTCTTTTGACAATGGTTTCTGGTTAGTTTCTATAGATCATTATTGTTTTGGAAATATACTATGTATTTGGGCATGTACCTATTGGCCAACAAATCTAGTAAGAGTGAGGCCAACAGGTTTTTGAAACACACCATGAAATGATGTAATATTCTGAAGTAGTGGAAATTTTCGTAAATTCTGATGATACCTTATGAGTGTTGAATTTTTTTGTTTCATTGGTCTTTTGACAATGGTTTATGGTTAGTGTCTATAGATCATTGTTATTTTGGCAATATACGATGTATTTGGGCATGCACCTATTAGACAACAAATCTAGTAAGAGTGACACCAACATGTTTTTGAAACACACCATGAAATGATGTAATCTTTTGAAGTAATGGAAATTTTCGATTTACAAAAAAAAAAAATTGAAAATATGTGTGTTTGTGTGTGTCACTAAAATATTTCAATGCCCAAAAGAAAGTAATTAAATGTAAAATAATTGAGTTACTTTCTAATAAGAGGGAGACGTGTAATTCATTCAATTCTTAATAGAAAATTGATATGTAACATTCAAAAAATATTAATAATAATAAAAATATTCAAAATGGGTCATAAATAAAATATTTCACTATGCAAGGTTTAATAATATTGACGTGTATTTAAAAATATATTAATAGCATAAAAACATTTTAATATTGATAATTTGGTTCATAAATAAAATATTTCTACCATATTAAATAAATTATTTCAATGTCAACTATATATATATATATATATATAGAGAGAGAGAGAGAGAGAGAGAGAGAGAGAGAGAGAGAGCAACTAAAATAAATAAATTATCATGGTTAAGATATGTTAAGACATTTCAAGTAGTTTAGTCATTTTTAAGTATATATTTTAGTGTATATATGTGTGTGTGTACTATTTCAATGCTCTAAAAGAAGAAGTAATTAAAATTAAAATAATTGAGATACCTTCTAGAAAAAGGAAGATGTGTAATCCATTCAATCCTTAATAGAAAATTGATATGTGACATTAAAAAATATTAATAATAATAAAAATATTCAATATGGGTAATAAATAAATTATTTCACTATGTAAGGTTTAATAATATTGACATGTATTTGACAATATATTAATAGTATAAAAACATTTTAATATGGACAATGAGGTTCATAAATAAAATATTTCTACTACATTAAATAAAATATTTCAATGTCAACTATGTTATAAGTGTGTGTTTGTGTGTATAACAATAATGGTTGTTTTTATATTAGATAAATATATGACAAGGGGCCAAAGAAGTGAAAATTACATTTGTTAAAAGAGTAGCTAATCTCAACCTCTTACAAGAGAAATTCAAAATTGAGGCAGAGATACAACAATGTTTGCTACCTAAAATTCTATGCAATCTTGAAGGCCTATAGGTGAAGATGGTGCAAAATTCATCGCCCAGAGATATAAATAAGAAATACATCAAATAAAGAAAAAGAAGGTCGCACAAATGGTTCCCTTACAACTCGATGTAGTTGACCGCTTCTGACTGGATTTTGCAAATAAATCCTTAGTCTTGTCTTTGCATTTTTCATCATTTATGTCTTCTTCTTTGGAGACCACATTTTCCCTAACTGAAGAAGTAAAATATTTTGTTGTTAAGTCAAGCTCTTTGACTATCATGCTCGGATATTTCCAATCTATATTAGAGGATGGAAGGTAAAGGTATTTAGATATGACAATGCTCATTTGGTTGGGATGGAATTACTTTGATAGGGATTTGGGTGAATTTTGCAATATAGGAGCTTCAATTCTGACCTTATTGAACATTTCTTTCTGCAATATGAGTTTGTTATCTATTTGATCTGAGGGAAGTAGAGTTTGGAGTAATCTAATGGGGATGGATTTGAGTCTTTTAGAAAGATTTAGAGAAGAGGATGGAAACCCCTAACTGGTAGGGTGAAACATGATAAAATTTCCATTAGGGAGCAAAATCGAATCAAAAGCTTCATCATGTTGAGTAACCATCCCATTTTTATTATAAGTTGATGAAGAAGAGTTGTAGAGTGAGTCTTCCCAATGAAATCCTTCTACCATAAAGGTAGGGAATCTGTTGAGGCCACCAAAAGGCATATTAGTCTCTATAACATTTGCTAACAAGACACAATCATAACATCTGTTGTCAATGAAGTTTGACTCTTTACTAAGTTGTTGATAATTATTGGCCTTGCCATAGTCATAACTTAAATTTTCTTCCTTGATCCTTATTGGGAAAGTGGTCACATCTTTGCAAAGCAAGCCTGTAATACTCAAGATTTAGTTTTCTAGGTTTGGAATTGTGAAATCTATGTCGAAATATTGTTGCTCGCTAAGATGGACTGAGGATTATTTAAAATGATTGTAGGATGTTTTTTCCACAAAGATGCTTCAGTTCTATCTATATGTCAAACTTTGTATAATGAGAACTTAGAATTTTTGTTGGCTAAGTTGAAGAGTATTCACTTTGAAGAAGCCTAATGTAATTGATTGTGCATACAATTATGGGATATTTTCACTGGTTATTTGATCCTTAATTTGAATGGTTCCTTGGCTTAACATAACACCTTCATTTTCTTTTTTCTCAACTATTTGATTTCCATCCCTCGGGACATGAAATACCTCTAGTCTTTCAAATTACTTTTTAATATCCCCTATTCTCTTCCATATCAAACTAGAGTCTTCATGCACAGAGTCATTATTGAAATGTTGTATTGCCCATTTTGAATCTCCCATGATAATGGCTTCCTTGATTCCATTCTTATAGAGAAGTTATGGTCCCTTCCATATACCTAAGGCCTATGCACCATTGTTGGTGTTTTATCATAGACCCCAAGCAAAGGTAAAAAGGGGTCTCACAATAGGGTTTTGATTAGGCCTCCTACTCATGATAGGCCAAGGTTGATCCGAATTGGATCCATGAAAACTATCAAATGCCATGACTGTATCAAATCAGTGAGAGACTTCAAAAAACATGTAGACAAAGAGCTATCAAGAACACCTCTGAATAGTGGCAGTTTGTAGCCAGCAAGGAACGATGAGGACCTCGGTCAAAGTGCATTGATTGAGGCACATGGAGACCGCGCAGGAGGCAAACTGGCAGATAGGAAGCTCAGATCAGAAAACGGAGATCATTTCTGATGCGCGATTAACCCCTTGAGAAGGAGAAGCCCTGAAGCACTCGGTCGCATGGGAAGCTGGGAAACCATAGGGAAAGCACTAAGGTGAAAGGCGGGTCCTGCTCTCCCAAAATCGGTAGTATATCGGAGGCATATTGGGACGGTAAGTGGATTTGGCAGAAAACGAGCAATTCCATTCATCGCATGACGCGTGTCCGGCGAATGAGAGAGAAAACCACCTCTCATTGCGGGCTAACAGTCGAGCAAGTCAACTGCACGAAAAGAGCGAATATCGTCGGATCTGGGGGCTCCAGATCTAACAGTGGAGATTGCGCCCGATGGGAAACCAGATTTGACAAGGGAATTAAGCGCTGCATATAAAAGTCTGAAGTCCAATTTGACCACTGAGGTGGTAGATGAGTCATTCCACAGTGTAACCGAAATACCGAACTGTTGAGGAAGAGCTGGTGCATTTCGTGAGAGGACAAGTGGCCACCTCCCTGTGAGACGTTGGTGTTGACGCAGAGGTAGGGAACTCCAAGCGAACAACAGTAGGAGATCCGAAGGGGCGAAAGAGGAAGCGAACAGTCATGGACAGATTGGCTTTAAGCCATGAACAGAAAAAAAGAGAAGGAGGAAGAACCAGAGAAGGAAACAGTGAAGAAAAAGATAAAGAGCCAGTGAAGAAAGAGGCAAAAAGATAGAGAGCCTAGCTGACCTGTAGCGTAAGGCAGCCTCGAGCAGACAGAAGGCTTAGGAGGTTCAAGTAATCCCTGTGAGGATCTGTTGGGAATTGAGTACCACATTGGGCTCCTCCCATTAAAGACCAAAGAGGTCGAGACTTGGTAAGGAAAAGATTCTATGTACTCTAGTGGCTTGGGGAATCCAAGAACCACCCTACTAAGCATCCTCTGTTTCAGAAGACTCAAGTTGAGCTCCTCATTGTAAATCTCTACTTTAAAGACACAATAAAAGAAGGCCACCACTGAAAGCTGGACCAGAGACGTAGCCCTAGAGAATAGGGTGAACTCCTTATTAATTTGTTGTGTTCTTGTATTTTCTTACTATGTTTCTCTTACTGTTTTCCATTTTCCAGTGTCTGTGTATTTTTCAATCTGATCGATCTATTGCCTAAGATAACATAGGCACACACCAACACATGATTCTGTAATACTTTCATTCGTTAATTATTTAACTGAGATCACTCACGAGTGATTTTCATATCAAGTGGTATCAGAGCTTTAGGCTGTCAAGGTTAGACAAGCTTGTGTTGGATTTCGCTGTTGAATGCTAACTAGATCAAAGCTCAAATTAGGAGAAGGAGAGTTGGTCAAAACTAATCCTGAAATTGGGAGAGTCTACCCTCAGAAGACAATGTCAGAAGAAGGTTCTGTGGGGCCAGACCCTCAATTCATAGATAGTTTCTTAGCCATAAAGTCCATGGTAGAAGAAATGTATAGGGACTTTAGAAAACATAAGGATGAAGATTCATCAGGCTCTAAACAAGACAAAGGAGAAGATGGTCTCACTTCCATGACCACTCAAAAGGCAAATGGAAAGAGGAAAGATTTCTCACACCTCCTAATAGCCCTGAACATAAAAAGAAGGCATCTTTAATTAAATTAGATGTTAAATTTGATTTACCTATATATGATGGAGAGTTGAATGTAGAAAAGCTAGACAATTGGATTAGACAAATTGATGTTTATTGCAGAGTATGGAATATCGATTCGGACAAGAGCAAGATTCAGCTGGAAAGCCTACGCCTTGGAGGCATTGCCTTGGTTTGGTGGGAAGGCAGGACCCAAGCTGACATGAAGAGACATGGTAAGACTATCTCTGTCTGGAGTGAATTTGTTTCTGCAATCAAAAAGCAGTTCTATCCACTGGCCTACATGCAGCGAACCATGATGAGCTAGAAAATTCTTCGACAATTGAAAGGGCAAAGTGTACAGGGATGCACTCAAGAATTTAGAAAGAGAGCATTGATTGTAGGAATCTCATTAGACTCACCTAAGACTTAATTGAAGTACATTGGTGGTCTAAACAGCTACATGAGGCACACTATCCTCATGTTTAATCCCACTAGTATAGATGAGGTATATATACAAGCTACTCATCTAGAAGCTAGAGGAAGGAATGGAAGTCCAGAAGTTGGGGGATCATCCCAACCCACTACAAGCAAGAATAAGGAGAAAAGAAAGCAGAAATGGAAAGCAAGGAAGGCTAACACTGCACAGAAAAGAAAGGCTTCATGCACTCACTATAAAAATAATGGGCATGATGATGAGCATTGTTGGATTCTGCATCTAGAGCTGAGACCTAAGAAGTTTGAGGGAAAGAAGAAGAAGATTGCTACAACTATTCAGAAAGATTTGGGGTCAGACTCAAGAGATGAAACAACTATTGCAGCCACAGGTATAAAAGGTAAGAATTCTGAAGCATCTACTAGTAATTCTGCACAATTTACTATTGATGAAGAAAATGAGAGAAAAAGACATGAGCTTTTCCATATTCGAGTTATTTCCAAACATCAAAAGATTGATACTTTGTTTGATAGTGGCTCACAAGTAAATCTAATTTCTGAAGCAATTGTAAAGAAGTTGGGATTAGCAATTACACCTCACAAGAAACCATACCCATTGGGATGGTTTAATGATAAAGCACAACTACAAGTGACTAGAAAATGCAAACTCAAGTTTTCTTTTGGGTCAGCATTTGTAGATGAGGTTGAGTTGGACATAATTCCTTTGGATATATGTGGAATTGTTTTAGGAAGTCCTTACTTGTATGACAGAAAATCTATTTTCTATAGAGTTGAGAACAAGTGTCTACTTGTTAAATATGGAATCGAATACTTTGTAAGAGCTCATAAGCTCAAGAATAATTATACTCTCATAAACTCAGGGCAGATGAAAAGAATGATAAACTCATGCAAACAATTCTTACTAATGGTTGTAAAGGAAAAGAAACCTGATAAAACCAATGTATCTGAGGGCTGTAATGCTAAACAGTAAGTTGATTTAGAAAAGGTTGTTTCAGAGTATGATATCTTGTTTCAAGAACCTAAAGGTGTGCCACCCAAAAAGGAAATAGTGCATGATATTATTTTGCACCAAGATGCTCCATTGCCTAACATTGGAATGTACAGGTTGTCTGCTTTAGAGAATGCTGAAATCAAGAAGTAGGTGTCGGAATTGCTCGAGAAGGGGTTCATCAGACATAGCACATCACCATGTGGGTCACCAATCGTTTTGGTGAGAAAGAAAGATGGCTCGTGGAGAATGTGCATTGATTATGGAGCACTGAATAAGATAACAATAAAAAATCGTTATCCCCTTCCTCGCATAGATGATCTACTAGATCAATTGAAATAAGTTGTTTATTTTTCCAAGCTAAACTTGCACAATGGATACCATTAGGTTAGAGTTGCAAAACAAGATGCATGGAAGACTGCTTTCAAAACAAAGCAGGGAATGTATGAGTGGCTGGTTATGCCTTTTGGCTTAACTAATGCTCCTGCTACTTTCATGAGATTAATGAATGATGTACTCAAACCTTTTCTTGATGAATTTATTATTATGTATCTAGATGACATTCTGATATTTAGCAAAATGTGGGAAGAACATTTAAAGCATGTTAAGCAGACACTAGATGTTTTGAAAAGAGAAAAACTTCAAGTTAAACTCTCAAAATGTGAATTTGGCAAAACATCTCTGAATTATTTGGGTCACATAGTAGGGGGTGGTGAATTGAAGATAGATTCCTCTAAGGTGGCAGTGATTGTAAACTGGCCTAAACCCAAATCTGCTACAGAAGTTAGAAGCTTCTTATGGGAAACACAATATTGGAGAAGGTTCAATTCTAACTTTTCCGACATTACAGCTCCCTTACATGCTTTAACAGGATTGAACAAGGTGTTTCAATGGGGAGGCAAATATCAAAAAGCCTTCGACACCTTGAAAGAAAATATTAGTACAGCCCCTGTACTAGCACTGCCTGATCTTCAAATACCATTTGAGATCCAAACGAATGTCGGTGACTATGCCATGGGAGCAGTGTTGACACAGCACGGTAAACCCATATGTTATCATTCTAAGACATTTAATTCTGCAGTAGTTAACTATCCTACATATGATAAAGAATTGTATGCATTAGTACAGAGTGTGAAAAAGTGGAAACATTACTTAATGGGCAAAGAGACAGTAATACATACTGATCGTCAACCACTTCAATATCTACACTCCCAAAC
This sequence comes from Pinus tabuliformis, assembly GCA_031772625.1. Classification (NCBI taxonomy): domain Eukaryota; kingdom Viridiplantae; phylum Streptophyta; class Pinopsida; order Pinales; family Pinaceae; genus Pinus; species Pinus tabuliformis. The sequence continues at coordinate 1,093,380,913 of CM062811.1, forward strand.
TAAGTTATAGCAATCAAGACATTATAGATGGATGGAGTTTCTACAACAGTTTCATTTAGTCATCAGATATAAAAAGGTCATACACAATAAAGTTGCAGATATGTTATCTAGACCCATTATAAATGCATCTACTATACTTAAGCATAATTCTGTGTTACATGAGAGTTACATTGAACAATATGCTCAAGATAGAGATTTCAAAGATGTATATGTAACTTTAAGTTAAGGCAAACGAGTAGAAGAATTGGATTATCATGTAAAGGACCAGCTCTTATATCATTGTGGGAAGTTATGCATTCCACAAACTGAAAGAGTAAAGATAATTTGAGAAGCACACACTTCTCTAATATCCGGTTACTTTGGGGTAAGTAAAACAGTTGCACAGCTACAAAGATTTTGTTATTGGCCAAAAATGAATGAGACAGTTTCCATATATGTAAGAGGGTGTACTATGTGCGCTAAAAGCAAGCCCAACAATATAAAACTAGGGTTGTACACTCCATTACCAGTTCCTTCTCACCCTTGGGAAAGTGTTTCCATGGATTTTGTTGGAGGACTGCCTAAATCTAGGAAAGGTCATGATTATCTGTATGTTGTTGTGGATAGGTTTAGAAAAATGTGTATTTTCATACCTTGTAATAAACATATTACAGCTGAACAAACTACAAAACTGTTTTTTCAACATGTATGTGTTCATTTTGGCTTACCCACTTCCATTGTATCTGATCGAGACACCCGATTTGTGGGGAAGTTTTGGTCAAGTCTGTGGGAGCTGATGGACACGAAACCGAAGAAAATCACAACTTTTCATCCACAAACTGATGGCCAAACAAAAGTAGTTAACAAGACAGTGATCCAGTTACTCAGAGAATATTGCAGCAAGCATCCTAAGCTTTGGGATGAACATTTATGTTATGTGCAACATGCTTACAACAGAGCAAAACATTCTTCTACACATAGATCTCCTTTTGAGACCTGTTTTGGTTTCACACCAAGGTCTCCTTTGGATTTTGTCTTTGGTAAAGATACCACAGTTGAGGGACACAGTGATGTGGATAGGGCAACTAGGTTCATTGAACAAATCCAAGAGATCCACCAGGCAATACAGGAACAGCTGGAAAAGAGCCAAGCCAAATACAAGGTAAGGCATGACAAGCATCAGATGGAGCATAGTTTCCAAGTTGGTGACCAAGTCTGGTTGTATATCAGCAAGGACAGAACGCAAGGTGAAGGTAAAAAGCTAAAGCCTATCAGGTATGGACCCTTCAAGATACTTGATAAGATTGGTGAGAATGCTTTTCGCCTTGATCTACCAACTTACATGCACATCTACTCAGTCGTAAATGCAGATTGCTTGAGATTGTTTGAACCTTCACTAATTGAAGATCCCAAAGAGCAAAGTCAATTTCCTTCTATTGATGACCTGCTACTTAAATATCTTATTGAATTACAGGAAGACATAGTTCTGGACAGGAAGGTGAGGATGATGCACAGGGGAGATGTTGAGTACCTTAGAATTGGGCTCAAGGGTTCAAAGCCAAGTAGTGCAAAGTGGAAAGAGATTGGACAAGTGAGACAATTGTGTACCCTCACTTAGTCAATGCTTGAAAACCAACTTTTGGTGGTCCAAAATCTTTTTCAGTGGGAAGGTCGTGATCCGAATTGGATCCATGAAAATTATCAAATGCCATGACTGTCTCAAATCAGTGACAGACTTCAAAAAACTTGTGGACAAAGAGCTATCAAGAAGACCTATGAATAGTGGCAATTTGTAGCCAGCAAGGAACGACAAGGACCTCGGTCAAAGCACGCTAACCGAGGCCCATGGAGACCGCGCAGGAGGAAAACTGGCAGATAGGAAGCTCAGATCAGAAAACGGAGGTCGTTTTTGATGCGCAATTAGCACAAAGCACTAATCACGCATCGTTCGGCAAAACCCCTCAAGAAGGAGAAGCCCCGAAGCGCTCGATCACATGGGAAGTCGGGAAACCATAAGGAAAGTACTAAGGTGAAAGGTGGGTCCCACGCTCCCAAAACCGGTAGCATATCGGAGGCATATTGGGGTGGTAAGCGGATTTGGCAGAAAACGAGTGATTCCATTCATTGCACGACGCGTGTCCGGTAGATGAGAGAGAAAACCGCCTCTCATCGTGGGTTAACAGTCGAGCAAGTCAACCGCACGAAAAGAGAAAATATCGTCGGATTTGGGGGCTCCAGATCTAACAATGGAGATTGCGCCCGATGGGAAACTAGATTTGACAGGGGAATTAAGTCGCAGCATATAAAAGTCTGAAGTCTGATTTGACCGCTGAGGTGGCGGATGAGTCATTCCACATTGTAACCGAAATACCGAATCGTTGAGGAAGATCTGGCGCAGTTCGTGAGAGGACAAGTGGCCACCTCCCGGTGAGACATTGGTGATGACACAGAGGCAGGGAACTCTAAGTGAACAGCAGTAAGCGATCCGAAGGGGTGGAAGAGGAAGCGAACAGTCAAGGACAGATTGGCTTTAAGCCATGAACAGGCAGAGAAGAGAAGGAGGAAGAACCAGAGAAGGAAATAGTGAAGAAAAGGAGAAAGAGCCAGTGAAGCAAGAGGCAGAAAGACAGAGAGCCGAGTTGACCTGTAGCGTAAGGCAGCATCGAGCAGACAGAAGGCTTGAGAGGTTCAAGCAATCCCTGTGAGGATCTATCGGGAATTGAGTACCACATTGGGCTCCTCCCATTAAAGACCAGAGAGGTTGAGACTTGGTAAGGAAAAGAGTCTGTGTACTCTAGTGGCTTGGGGAATCCAAGAACCACCCTACTAAGCATCCTCTATTTCATGAGACTCAAGTTGAGCTCCTCATTGTAAATATCTGCTTTAAAGACACAATAAAATAAGGCCACCATTGAAAGCTGGACCGGAGACGGAGCCCTGGAGAATAGGGTGAACTCCTTATTAATTTGTTGTGTTCTTGTATTTGCTTACTGTGTTTCTCTTACTGTTTTCCATTTTCCAGTGTCTGTGTATTTTGCATTCTGATAGATCTATTGCCTAAGATAACATAGGCACACACCAACACGAGTCTGTAATACCTTCATTCATTAATTATTTAACTGAGATCACTCACGAGTTATTTTTAGATCAAAGGTTTCCTTTAGAAGCCCCATCAAAATATAGGATAAATATTCCCTTTTGTCTTTTCCAATTCTCTAAACCAGCTTGACTTATTCTTAATTCCCAAGAAGGATGGATTTTTGGTCTATATCTTCTTGTGATGATATTTCTCCCAATTTTGATCCCTCGAAGCCATAAGAGCACCCTAATTTTAAGGTTCTCCTCCCAATCACCTGATATTCCAAATGAAGAGAAGGCATCAAATAAGAGATATTTTTCTTTTGTAGCAAAGAAAGGATTTGGAAGCAACATGCTATTAAAAATGACTTTATTTCTTGCCAACCAAATTCTCCAACAAATGTATTTTGGAAGGGCATTGAATGCTCTTTTGAGATTCCTTTTTCCTATTAGGTTTAAATTATAATATAGATACCATGTCTAGAACATGGAGGACCAATATTTGTGTATGTCAGTGAAGATCTATAATTCTTCTAGGGTTGACTCCCAGGTTTTATATGTGTAATTACATTCCATAAATAAATGTGGAATTTTCTCTCCTAAATTATGACATATTGGACATCATGAGGGATCCTTTATATTTATCTTTGTTACTTTTTTAGAGGTGAGAATTTTCCCTTGCACCAATAACCAACAAAAGATGTTTACCTTGGGGATTATGTCTCTATGCCAAATTTATTTCTAGATTGGTCGTGCATGATCATTTTCAGATTTTGTCTTTGCTAGATCATAACAATTTTTTACTGAGAAAGATTTATTCTCTTTATTCCATTCTCTTTTATCTTCAAAGTTCTTTCCTACAGGGGCATAGCCTTTCAGCACACCCAAGAGGTCAAGGTAACCAGAGTTTAACTCCTCTGTAACTATGAGATTAGTTATGTTTTTCCATAGACCACTGCTTTTAGCCTACTCAGATATATCCCAAAGATGTGTAAGGTTGTGACCTTTCATCCACATCAGATTTGAAGACATGTCTTGTTTCTGAGATTATTTTGAAACTTTTAATGTCCTCCCATAAATTGATTTTCTTTCTTTTGCCTGGAGTCCAACTTATATGGTTCATTATTAAGATTATACCTTTTTGACACAGTGGGTCAAATGCAAGTTCTAGTCTCCTTCCAATTTATAATTTTTGGACTTTACACGTTGGTATTTAGCAAGTATTTCCTTCTCAAATCTTGATCCTGTTGGATGGTGTTTTCATTGATGTCAACCTCAGGGGTTTGACTTTAACTGAAACACTAGTCATTGACGTAAAATGAATAATGAACAATTCTTATAATTGTATATATTACATCAAGTTGAAGGTTAGACTGTTGGATGGTTGAAAAGCCAAGTCCTAGGGTTTGTTTTCCCCGAAATAAGGACATACCCCAACTTTGTCAAGGGTTTTTGAAGTATAAAATCATTTATTTTTGGTAGGAGATCCATATCATTGTATTCTCCTAGAAAATATGTTTATGGTGGTATGTGGTGTGCAATGTGGTTCCTCCTGGTTTGAGAGAGATTCACATTTGAATTTGAAACCCCCAGCTTCTAGGTAAAAACCCCAAAGGGTGACCATATGGTATCTTCATCCTGGTAAAAGGTCAAAGGAAATTAAATGAAGAAACTTAATATAATTTTCATAGTCAAAGGACAATTAATACTAATATTGAAATTAAAATTAAAATTAAACATTATTAAATATAAAAGTCTTAGATTAAAAAGGAAACATTAAAAAAAAAAGAGGGAGCATTAAAAATAGGTTGGGTTCACTATTATCAATACTAAATCCCTAAGTTGGATCCATAAAAAATAGCTTTAAAACTTAATCAAATTAAATATGAAACCTAAGTCGATTGCCTCAATACATATTCTCCGAACACTATATAAACTCACCCTTGGTCATCCTCATGGGTATCGAATGAATAAAAGTACTCTCTATAATTGATTTACATTTTCCATCTACTGTCAAAAAGGTTTATGGTTCAGTTTATTTTAGGAATAAGGGGTTGGTTCATTTTCATTTACTTTTATTGCAAGTGTCCCAAGGCTAGTGAAGGATCTTTTGTGACTTCAAATATTTTTACCCTCCATTTCTCTACAGATTGTCAATTTCATTCATTCAATAGAAATTTTGGACCTGGATTTGTTGGAATCTTTCTGAGCATATTATACCTATGGCTAGGGCACAAGTGATTTCTTTTTGGAATTTTCCCCTATTATACTTGGATAAATACGTGAAGAACTGCGTTGACTATGTATCATTGTTGCATGTTCTCTATAATCCATCTTTGAGCATGTGAGCATATCTAGCTAGGGCTAGATAAATTTGACAGATCAGTTATTTCTTTAAGCTTAAGGGTTACACTGGCAGTAAACATGCTAAGCAGATACCTGTAATCAATTTCATGGGAATTAGTTGCTCTTAGTCAAATCCCTTTGCATTATTCGACTTTACCTTGTAAAGAAATTTGTGCAATACTGGAAGCTATAATAGACATCGTACAATGTGTTAGCAACCTTCGTAGTGTGATGATTCAAATTAAATTATTCAAATTTCATATTTGATCCTTATTTGAATCAACCTTTGCATCTACTGTAACCAACCTTGCATTTACTTGTGACCTGTTTTGAAAATCTAAAGCATCTTTTTCTTTAGTAGTTGATATAAATATTGACTTAGTATAAGTCAGATGTTTTGAAGCCTCACACTGTTAATTTGATGTGATTTCTAAGGGAAAAACATGTATAAATAGATCAAGACTATTGGCCACAACCCTCACGTAATTGGTTGGCATGTTGACACCAGTCAAGTCAAAACCTTGGTTCAATAGTTGCAAAAATCATTAAAGGTGCCATATTATATATTGGACATAGAGTATGCTTCTTATTATATATGTGCATGAACTTGAGACACATTAGATATGTGTAAATTCAATTGGGTCCCGCATTTGAAGCTATATATATAAAATATAAATTGGCCCCATGATATCACATGTTTTGTTGATATCTAACCTATAGTTTTGAGTTCAAGTAGCTCACAAAGTTCATTTCAATTTTGATTGTCAGCGAGCCTTTTGTTGCATTTTCACTGAAAGGATCCAATTTGTATAACACACTTGAGAGAGAAAATTTGTCAAAAATTTAGTCTGTAATGATAGTCAGTTTATAACATAGGATGAATTTTGATATATAACAATACAATACTTGATAGAATAAAAGGTAACCTTGTTGAAAATATAACCCTATGACATGAAAACATACTTTATGATATAACCTTGACAATATTATGACATGACATGACAATGATATATTGGAAACTTATATTACAATGTGATAGTAGCCTTTGAAGTATGCACTTTTGATGGCATTCCATTGATGATGACAATAGCCTTTATGAACATTGTTCTGATGATAAAAGCAACCTAGATGACTTGGTGAAGATAGTGATTATCATTCCTTTTATAGCAGCAAATCTTGACAATAACATATTACAGTGACTTTGTATGACAATAATCTACATGAAAGTATACTTGGAATTTGATGGTGTCTTTTGGTACGTGTTAGTGTTTTTTATACATGACAGTTTCTTGATGATCTTGGGTTGATGTGATAAGAACCTTGACGCTCGATGTGATATAGATTCTCTTGATAGTGCATTGAATATTTGATAGTGGGCTATTGACAGTGATGATTGTAATATTTCTCAGTTGTAATAATTGACAGCATTGGGTTTTGTATAGCAACAGCAGTGAAAATGTATTGTGAAGTGGTCAATTTGATCATTGTTGAGCAGTGAGGCTACCAGAATTTGATACTGATATACATACCAAGCAAAGTAGTAGTATCTTCATTACAGTTTATTTATATTGATTCAGAACACAGGGGGATCTAGTCTGAAAATTGTGAAATGTGGTATGCCTATCGATTAGGGTGGCAGGGTGGTGCAAGGAAGGTTATTGGAGTCACCCTCATCTTGGAGCTTGAGAACACTTCAGGGTGACATGGTGGTGCTAGGGAAGGTCATATCCTGCACACGGTGTTGTGGCGTCCTTTCAATTGGAGCTGATAAATTACAAGGCAAGGAAGCATCCTTCCCACATGTAACAACCTCGGGTTAAAAATCCATGTAATAAATTTAATAAACGAAAAATAAGACCATGGTCATGGACACATATTCCAAGATGAATGTTGGGAAAAACATCCTAGCGAGTGTTGATTTGGTTTATTATGGCTAGGGGAAATTGCCAAAGGCAATGGTGAAGGCTTTGAAAAGGAAAAAGGCAATAATTGGCATTTTTATATGAAAATAAAGGAAATTAGGAGAAAAGGAAGGTGAAAGGTCATAGATTGCATGTGAGGAGGAAAATGAAGTTAAATAATGGAAAATGAAGAAAATAGAGGCCTTAGTAATAAAAAGGCTTCTGAGGATCAGCTCACAACCTTTTTTCAGTTTAGTTTTGGAGCTCTCTCTCTATTCTCTCTACTCTCTCATACTCGTGCACACTTAAAGAAATCTTGGAGCATTCTAGCATTAGAGAAAGGAAGGCAAAGGAAGGACAAGAAAGAAAAGAGAAGCAAAGATCAATCAAGGAAGAGATGGATCAGGAAAATACAGTGGGATTACTTGCGAGTATTGAGTTGTATGTATGATTTCCTTGCTATTTTTTGCATGCATGTGTGTATTTGGCTCTCTTGCTACCAGTGGCATGGGTTTTTCCAGGTGTGATAGTGGTTTCAGCCTTGCCTTGCCATTTCTGGATAGTCATGGTGTGATGGGATTCTTTTACTTGGTTAAGATGGATTGTCAGATAGTTTTGAAACTTAGTGGGGTGGTCTCAATAAAATTCACAAAGGCCTAGGAATCCCTTTACCGATATATGGCAGGATACACGGTAAATCCTGAGGGTGGAGACAGGAAAACTCCTTACAATTTAGGTGGTCTAGAGGCATCCAGGCTTGTTTAGGGCCTACTGATCCCTTTACCGGTATATGGTGGGATTGTGGTAATTCCTATAGAGTATGTTCTTTGTTAGGGCCTAAGAATCCCTTGACCGGTATATGGTGGGATACACGGTAAAGCCTGGTTGTATAGATGAGGGTTTCAAGCCTAGGAATCCCTTGACTAGTAATGGTGGGATACACAGTAAAGCTTGAGGAATCTCTGGTTGGCTTTTTTGTAGTCCCATGTTCATGCTTGTTATCGGGGAAAGTGTCTATTTAGAACTGCTCTATCCCACTAAGGTGTGACAGCTACCTTAGAAACAAATAGAGAAAACTACTTTTGTATCTCCTTTATGAACTATAAACAAAGAGGAATAGGAAGAACCAACCTGTGTCTTGCGCTAGTCCTTTGATCCAATCTCTCTCCTCTTTGACAGCTTCCAGCTACCTGCTCCCTTACTTGCCCAGCTTCACCAAGTACCTTTAAGATCACAGAAGAGGGAAACTATACAAAGACATGGATTTATATTCATAAATAACTTAGGATCAGATTTAAGTTAACCATACAAATGTAACAAGCATCAGTGATACAAAAGCATGGAGAAGAAACTCAAATAGTTTTTATTGATATACAAGAAGACCCAGGAGGAGTTACAACCGATGATTCCTGACCCAGCATCAACCTCCCAGCAAAGAAGTCCCTTCTTCACCCCCAACAAATCATAGATCACCAAATTCTCTTATATGTATCTCAAAACCAACAGCAATTCCTTACAATTTGCAAAATTCTAGCCTCTGGATATCTGGGATGAGGGATCCATATATAGATGTATGCAAGGAGGATGAATAAGCTTATGATTTGATTAGTGGCTTCTCTCTGTCAGTTCTTGCTTCCACTTGGAGACTTAAAGCCTCTTACTCATCCTTGGTCGAATTCAGTGAGGCAAGTGTCATTGGAGAAGATTCTGGAAGCTTCCATTGTCTATCCACCTCGCGGAATGACACTGCCATTTGTCATTTCCCACTCAACGCACCCTGGTAGTGCATTTAGGTGCGTTGCAACGCACCTAGCTAGTGGACTTAGGTGCTATGCAACACACTTAGCTAGTGGAGCAGCTGAAATGATCTTGTTTTGACTTATTCTGAGCAGTTTCTGGTGGAGAACTTCTGGGAGAAGCTATAATTTGTTGACCTTGTTCCTTTAGGGGTTGGAACAACACTTTTAGGGACTTAGGAGCCCTTGGTTTATGGAAATTTCATGCTTAGAGCTGTAAGGCACAAAAATGTCTATAACAGTTGCCCCCTAAAGTATGAGGCCGTTTATCGGATGAAATGCTTTATTAGGAGGATCCGAAGTTCTTTCAATGCTAGGAGGAGACCTGTAATAAGATACAATACAATACATTATCTTCATGCTGTTTTCATGATCTAGCTGAGGCGGGCATTCCCATGCTCAGCTTTATAAATTAATTTTCAGGTACACAGGACAGACAATCGTCTGATGGTAGACTGATGATTCTGATAGAGCCATCATCCTTTTGGTAGGATGATTATCTGTGCTGTAATGTTGTACATTTGAATGTCTTTATTTTCCTGATTATATATAGCAGCCCGGATGGATGAAACTAGATCTGGGGTCTTCAATCTTGTCCAATCTTCACTCGAAGTACAAGTCGATCCATGTGAAAAATGTTTTGAAGTCGAACATGGAAAGACATCGCTTGATTACCAGTCAATGATGTAAACTATTAACAAGCGCAAGAGGAATCACCGATAATGATAATTATCCTCAAGGTACTGCAGTACAATTCACGTGGTGTGAATAAAGGACTTGGCATCGAACACCATGCAAAATCTTTCGGTCGAAGGTCATTGATGTAAACCTGTCGCCGGAAGTGAGAAACTTGCCATTGAGGCATGCAAGCTTCAAAGTACTGAATGGGGTGTTCCTAGATCAACTTCTTGGATAATGAGCTGATGTCGACAAGAAGTGATCCGTCATAGGAGGGCCTTAATGAATCCCACATCAATGACACGGAACGGAGCAAATGATTTTGATGGAGGTGAAAACGATCTGATGATATATGGTTCAAGGTGGCGGTCATGAAAGAATGGAGTATACTGTATGGTAGTGGGCGGGACACAGGTGGCCTTTTTGGATGACTTCTCTTGAACATACTAGCGACACTGATGTGATGGATTGGTAGCATTAACCCCAAATGTGGATGGTATGGCGTGACCATGGTGATGTGACCGGTGAATGAAACAACCCAACCTGACTCGGGCACGGAGCGGAAGTGTCATGTTCAAGAGCGACTCGCTACCAATAAAGATTCTTTGAGTTTTCTTCCCAATTTTTCCCCAGTCATTGCTGACCAGTACCTCTTTATTTTTTTCAAGCTTGAGGAGGATAACATATGCTTGTTCTATAATTTTCCCTTCAGGCAAACCCATCTCTATGTTTTAACGAGCCTAGCGATAGTGAAACTCGTTCTCGTCTAAAGACAAGTTTGTCGCTATTAATCTTTTTAACGAGTTTAACGACAAAGATAACTCGGTCCTTTTCATTTTTAGAGAGTCTGAAAAGGTACGTAAAGGTAACTCCAAAATTCCTTTTTCGTCATCTAATCACTTAAGTCCGAAAAAGTATAAAACAATACAGAAGGGATGAATTTTCGATTAGCTTTAACGAGCCGAACAAAACAAGCGCTCGATATTTTTGTGCAATAATCCCTCAGGTCCAAAAAGATTAAAATCTAGAGGAGGAATAGCACTTCCTGTCGCTTTAACGAGCTGGAAGGCCAGAACTCGGCAATCTTTTCATATTTTACGAGTCAGAAAAGAGCTTAAAGAAGACTCGTCTTTTGAGGAAGGAGTGATAAAATGGGTAGCAGCTGATTCCAGGTAAGGTTTGGAATTTTCCAATCACGGCAGTGTCACAAGGATGGCTATTGAAATCACTCTTCGCAGCTGTTCCTCAAAATGGGTAAACAATCAAATGGAGGTGAATGATCGACCAATGAAAAAGTGGAGGTGACGGTGCAAACACGACCAAGGCTTTAATGGCTGAAGTACCACATTCACGGTGGTTATTTACAAGGGGATAGTTCATTTTTTAACGAGCTTAAACGCGGGTGGAAACATTTTCTCGGTCCGGGTTTATTTTTTAACGAGCTTGAACCTCGCGGTAAACACTGCTCAATTAATCCAGTCATGTGATAAGAATGTCTCATATAAAAACGGAAACTTTTAGATTTTTGCCCCACATCCTTTCTTTATGCAAGTTAGGAAACGACTAATCCAAAAAACAGATAAATAATCGTTCTTTGCTTGCACTCCAAAAGGTTTGCATGCCCCCAGGTATAAAACAGAGTTTCAAGGTCACCCTCTATTCGAGCTGACAAAACATTTGGTTTATCAGGAAGGGTATACCTCTTACAGGCTACCCAAAGATTGTTCTATCCGTGGCGCAAACAAAACACTTCTTCGGTGATGTCTAACGAGATAAACAAAGGTGAGTGGCGGTGCTCGCCAACTCACATAACTTTTGACAAGAGAATCCTGTACTAGAATAACCCCCTCTTCCAATCACGGACGGGGGTAAAAACTAGGCATATTTTCCCGCGGAAACCTACTCTATACCCGAAGTTTTCCTGTCGAAGCAGACCAGGACGCATGCCCCCTGGGTTTCAGTCATATCCCTCCGAATCACTCGCGCTCATCAGGAGGACGGACTGGAGATTGAGACATTTCTTGCGTGAAAATACCATTTAGGGATGGTATATGACTATTTGCTATGCGTGATCTGGGAAATGAAAGCTGGTCCACGAGCTTGACCACTCTTCCTTCGTGCGGAAAACACATTACTCTAAAGAGTGAGGAGACAATCACTCCTATGCAATAAATATAGTATCGTCCAAGGAGTAGGTTATAATCCAAGGGTCCTTGAACTACCATTACGTTCATTCGAACTGTCTTCCTTCTCAATGTTATGGGTACATCGGGAAGGATCCCTAAAGGTCGACTGGTTCCTTTATCAAAGCCTGTCAGATTTCTCATCTCAGGCAAAAGCGATGGCGAACCAAGCGCTTTCCAAGCAGTTGAGGAAAGGATACTCACAGAAGCCCCCTCATCTATGATGGTACCAGCCATAACCATTCTATATATTTGAATGATAATTCGGAATGGTATGCTTGCTGGTAAACGGGGTCTGCCTAGTTGATTCTAGTCGAAAGAGACAACTAGGTTGCTTGGAGGTGGGACCGAATAGACGGCCGGGTACGACTCTGACGAACTTCCTTCCTGCGGTAAAGGAACGGGTATATTGCCCCCATGTTCGTCGGAGTCTATGTTTATGAAGAGAATTTGGACAGTGTCATCCTTGTTCTCTTCAGTGATTGTATCATCTGAAGATGAAACCTCTGAAGGCAAGACCGGGTCAACTGCCGCCTCGACCTTTTGACTTTTGTCTGGTATGGATTCAGATGGTTTATCTTCAATGATAGGCGCTTCAGCCGACCACCTGAGCGGGCTAGCCAGATTCTCAACTAGTGACGGACTCGGCAAGAGTTTTTTGTATCCAGGAGGAAGTCGTAACGGTGAAACCGAACGATCATCCAAAACTCTTTTAGCTTCGTCTAAGAAGGGACAACGGTGGACGGCATGATTGCCTTCACACAGTTTACAAGGAAATATAGCTTTCCCTTTTTGTCCTGGGGCTTCACTTTCACTAGTTGATGGTGTGCTTTCAACATGATCATCAGAGGTTGACGACACTGGGTTGTGCAAATGAGGAGACCAGTCCCTTAGTATCCGAGGGATGTAAGGACAATCTCTATGAAAGTGGTCTCCTTTGCAAATGACACATGGCGATTTAGACCTAGTCGGTGTAGTGTGTGGATTTTCATTAGACGACACTCGTTTTCCCACATTCGCCTTTGGCTCTTTCTTCTTCTTCTCTTTCTTCTTCTTTTCCTTCTTCTCCTTAGGAACTTGGCTTTTAGCTTTACCAGCTCCATCAAGCGAAGAGGAAGGAGGAGAGGAAGAATTAGAGGAAGTAGAAGGCTGGTGGGCAACTCTGGACTCGTCTAATTGCTGATTTGATTGTTCAGGAATAGTGGTGTTCTGAACGACAGAGGTTGAGAAGAGCCATACAGGCAAACCAATTGTCAGTCTTGGAAGCGACAATGTGGCCATATGGGATGCACCAACATCTCCCCAAGAGGAGAAGGGACTAGGATTTCCTCCAAGGGGAATTCCTTGGTTGGTAGACTCCATTTTCTCAACCCAAGATCAACGTAGGAAAGGGGTATGAATATTCCGTTTAAAATAAATTTTAACACGCTTTGACACAACTTGTTTTTTCAGTTTTTAAGAGTCGAGAAAAAACAAAAGATGACTCTAGTCTCCTTCAATTTTTAATGAGCCTGAAGTGACAAGATGGACCTTTTCCGTTAAGGAGTCTGAAAAGGAACGAAAGGAACTGCTCTGGAGGTCTAGGTAGAGGGAGTACCAAACCAATCGCAAAACTGTAGAATACTTTTTACGGTACGACAGTCAATCTTCCCGAATGCTGTGTTCGGTGCATTGCGATCAGTAGGGCAGCCGACATGGCTTCCTATGGATAAAGGATTTAAGCCTATAGGGGTCTCCCAATATATGCTCGACGGTACGTGGGAGCACAAGTCTATATTGGCACTTATTGTCTCAAAGTGGAGGAATCACCCAACCATCAATGAGGACAACAGTTACCAGACTTTACGATGCCGGAATACATCTCTAGCCTAGACCTCTAAATGTTGTGCGTTAAGTTCCAAAGCGTTGTTAGGTTCATTGAATTTATTTTAAGTTGATATTTCTTATGAAGTTTACCTTTTGGGTTCACCACGAGATGTAGATGTAATTCCTAAAATGCAATCTAAATATGATAAACAAACTTTAATCTCTTTTCAGCAATGAAAATCCTAGCTACTAAGGGAAAAGAACGACACAATCTTTTCGCAAAGAGCAAAGAGCACATTGTAAATGAACTTTCCTAAATCAAGCCAAACAGACTGTCAATATGCAAATGCACATGCATGTATTTGTTTTTCACTTTCTTAATATTGATGCTAAAAAGAAAGTTGATGTACAAATCTAAATTTGTTTTCAAGCGACAAACATAAACAAGCTTCTTTTCGAAATCAAAAGGTAGAGATGATTACGACACTTTATGACTTTGAAATAAATACTCGTTTCGACACTAGAAAGTCACAAATTCAAACCAAAGGCAAAAGTAAAAGCATAATCGGCCATCAACGGCAAATAAACTTTATCCTATGATCAAAATCGATACTTGCGACAGATCTAAATCAAAGGACGACAGTACGACTATTATACTTTTGCAATGGAAAACTGTAAACGACTCAACAAACACATAAAAACATCTACAGTTCTTTTGTACAAATGAGGTGGAATATCAGTAAGGAAAAGGGGTTTGAAACAGTCATATACTGATCACAGGCTACAAAAATCAGAGACAAAACTAAAAGAATGAAGCAAAGAACCTCAGCTGCACAAGGCTAGGCTGATCAGCGCACCTGTTACACAGAGAAACTGCATGCAACACAGGTAGCCCTCTCGGGAAGTGCGTCGAAATGAAGAACCTCTTCACAGTGCCTGCGCTGGGGCAGAAACGAGAATTCTATCTGGGTTCTGGGTCACGGTTTGCAGTTTAATCTTTGGTTTTTGGCCGAGTAAAAGCAATCAGTAATGCACAATCAGAGGTAGATCTAAGGAGGGTCTAAGAGCTATCACAAGGGCAATCAATTAGTCTATGAATCAACTGTTCAAATCATAAACAGATCCAGTGAATGGATTGAAGTAGCAGATGTCTACTTTGCATTTGTCAAGGCAAATGCAGTTCGATTGCTACTTATAAGTTTATGAAACAAACAACAAGAGAAACACAAACAAACTAATTAGACACGATCCCCAGCGGAGTCGCCATTTTGTTATCGGGAAAAGTGTCTATTTAGAACTGCTCTATCCCACTAAGGTGTGACAGCTACCTTAGAAACAAATAGAGAAAACTACTTTTGTATCTCCTTTATGAACTATAAACAAAGAGGAATAGGAAGAATCAACCTGTGTCTTGCGCTAGTCCTTTGATCCAATCTCTCTCCTCTTTGACAGCTTCTAGCTACCTACTCCCTTACTTGCCCAGCTTCACCAAGTACCTTTAAGATCACAGAAGAGGGAAACTATACAAAGACATGGATTTATATTCATAAATAACTTAGGATCAGATTTAAGTTAACCATACAAATGTAACAAGCATTAGTGATACAAAAGCATGGAGAAGAAACTCAAATAGTTTTTATTGATATACAAGAAGATCCAGGAGGAGTTACAACCGATGATTCCTGACCCAGCATCAACCTCCCAGCAAAGAAGTCCCTTCTTCACCCCCAACAAAGCATAGATCACCCAATTCTCTTATATGTATCTCAAAACCAACAGCAATTCCTTACAATTTGCAAAATTCCAGCCTCTGGATCTCTGGGATGAGGGATCCATATATAGATGTATGCAAGGAGGATGAGTCAGCTTATGATTTTATTAGTGGCTTCTCTCTGTCAGTTCTTGCTTCCACTTGGAGACTGAAAGCCTCTTACTCATCCTTGGTCGAATTCAATGAGGCAAGTGTCATTGGAGAAGATTCTGGAAGCTTCCATTGTCTCTCCACCTCGCGGAATGACACTGCCATTTGTCATTTCCCGCTCAACGCACCCTAGTAGTGCATTTAGGTGCGTTGCAATGCACCTAGCTAGTGGACTTAGGTGCTATGCAATGCACTTAGCTAGTGGAGCAGCTGAAATGATCCTGTTTTGACTTATTCTGAGCAGTTTCTGGTGGAGAACTTCTGGGAGAAGCTGTAATTTGTTGACCTTGTTCCTTTAGGGGTTGGAACAACACTTTTAGGGACTTAGGAGCCCTTGGTTTATGGACATTTCATGCTTAGAGTTGTAAGGCACAAAAATGTCTATAACAATGCTTGGAATATGGCACAGGTGTGATTGGCTGAAAGAAAGATTTGGTTTAGCCCAATCTATGATCTGGTGGTGGGTGGAAGTCCTTGACTTAGTTGTATAAATTTTGAATAATAAACACTTATTCAACAGAGATTATCCCGATTATACATTATTGCGGAATACATGCACAATACATAACCTCCTCTACGTTGATCATCAATTTAGCAGCATTAAAAACAATGAAACATCAATCGCATGCACACATTAACACAGTATGTAACCCGGGGAAAGCATACAGTTGAAAACCCCACACTATCTGTATATTATAATGATTGAGAACATGTAACAATACATAGTACAATACTCCTCACAAGTACTCAGTACTATCTCCACCTGTTACACACAAAACTAGCTCAGATCCAAACAATCACAGCTCAAATCTCCTCCACTGCTTTGCTTGCTTCCACTGCGCAATCCTGCAAGAGAATCACGTGAGCACAAGCTACAATTTCCTTGATATTGGCCCACACTGCGCAATCCTCATTGGCATAACTCAATCCCTGCATGTGCAAAATCTCATGCACAACTGATAGTCACAACTCACCCTTTCACTTACCTCTAACACCTGTCTCTGTTGAACTGTCCATGCACTGAGTTAACTGATCTATTCTTTAGTTTCTTTATGAGTTAATAATTAGTGAATTAATTAATAATCAATTCACACAACTCAGCACTAGTGTATTCTGCAGTTAGACTAAATACAACTAGTTCAACTAAGTCAAACTGAACACAACTCCATCAACTCCACATCCAACTCCACAGAACTCACATGCATGAGTTCTAACTGAAGTCCTCCATGCAATAGCTCAACTAACACATAAGAAACCACGTGATTCCTTTTTTCAACTGCATGTGCCACATCCGTAGCTCGAACTGAAGTGCTCCAAGAGAATAAGATAATGTTTATAGTCCAAATATTACTAAGGGCTAATAATATTTGACTGTTTCTATTTTTTGCCTGGCAATCTAAAAATAGACTCTGATCACTCCGATGTGAACCAAAAATAGAAGTCCATCTATTTTTCCCAACATGACCAATCATCCATTCAGCATCCTGCAACTCATAGACCATGATCCATATGTCTAAAAATAGACATATTCTAAAAATAGACTTTGTGCCAAAAATAGCCTACGGGCCCACTTAGTGAAGGCGACTCCTTTCCACTAGGTTCCATCATCTTATTTCATTTTCAACACTCCCTCTCAACAAGATATGGATTATCTGCAACCCCTATCCTGCAACTCTGGAATGTTCTGCATGCAACACATTTTCCCGGTCCACTTGCTCCAACAACACTTGGAACAAAAACACTCCCAACTGACCACTCTGTTGGGCTAGGAACATACTCTGATGCTGAAGCTCTACCTGCTGCTGAGAAGTGCTCTCTCTCTAACGTCTGTGCTACTGCAACATCTCCATGCATCTCGCACCATTGCACACCTCTCTGTGCCACCTAGCACTGTGCAAAACACTTGTGCCTCTCGCATTGCTGCAGCTTGCTAGCTATGCGCTGTCCTGGGATTCCCTACACTATCGCTCTCTCTGCCTCTCCATCCGCATCTGTCTCTACCCAATCAATCAATTCCTGCTACTCCACATCGGGGCTCTCGTAGTAAGGTCTCATCCAAGAGGTTGGGTACCTCAAGGATTCTGCCCCTCCTCCTTGGGACGATCAGTCCACATCACCCCACCTCCTACCTGGAGGTATGGCTACATGCGATCCCTCAGCACACATGGCTCGAAGTTTCCCCTACTGGAGGTCTCTACATGAGTAGATGTCTCTACTTGATCTCCTCTCAGCTTCCCTTGTTGTGGCTGCTCCACAACCTCCTGAAGCTGTTGCACTAATCGTGGCTCCTCCACAATCATCTGAGACTTCTTCTGGCTCTGCATGTTGAGAGGTAATATACCCTCCCTCTCAACCACCAAGTCTCCATCATTTGCCTTGCTGCTAAAGGCTTTTCATGCATCTACATGCAATTGATAAAGATTCCTGACTCGAACCCATATCTTCCGGGTTTCTCCAGTTGTCTTGCTGCGCAGGAAAGCCTTTCCCTCACTGAAGACAACATCATATCCCTTTTCTTCTGACATCGCCATAGAGATAAGATTCTTCTTCAATCCTGGAACATGCATCACTTCCTTCAATATGAAGGGTTACCCAGACTCCCTCTCAAAGGAAATGGTACCGATACCTGTTGCACTGTATCTAACATCATCGCTCATCTCGATGTGCACTCCAAGATCTTTCTCATCCAGATCAGAAAACAAATCTCGATCTCCTGTCATGTGAGAAGACGCACCACTGTCCAAGAACCACACCGATCCCATCACACTTGAAACCAAGCATGCGATTAATGAAAAATCAAGCTCAAACTGCGAGGTTAGAGCCTATCCTACTGCAAATCCAACAGCTTGCTTATTTTTCTTCTTCTGTGGACAATCTGTGGCATCTCCATTCTCAACTTTGATGTTTCTGAATTTATCCTTGAGCGCCATTCCACCAGCTCAAAACTCAACCACTTCTGATCTAGAATTCATGAGAAAAAAGTATTTCTTGTACAGAGAATGATTGTATAGGCATTCACCGGATATCTCACCTTCCAAAAGAGGATGAATCCAGAAGCTACCTAGCCCGATTACAGAGTCTGCCTGAAGATATTAAGTGTAAACACTTTCTGAATAGTAGATCTGATGATCAATCTCACTTTGATATTCTGTAGAACTTTTTCTACAAATCAACCAGCTCTGATACCATGTAGAAATTTTGAATAATAAACACTTATTCAACAGAGATTATCCCGATTATACACTATTGCAGAATACATGCACAATACATAATCTCCTCGACGTTGATCATCAATTTAGCAGCATTAAAAACAATGAAACATCAATCACATGCGCACATTAACACAGTCTGTAACCCGGGGAAAGCATACACCTGAAAACCCCACACTATCTGTATATTATAATGATTGAGAACATGTAACAATACATAGTACAATACTCCTCACAAGTACTCAGTACTATCTCCACCTGTTACACACAAAACTAGCTCAGATCCGAACAATCACAGCTCCAATCTCCTCCACTGCTTTGCCTGCCTCCACTGTGCAATCCTGTAAGAGAATCACGTGAGCACAAGCTACAATTGCCTTGATATTGGCCCACACTGCGCCATCCTCATTGGCATAACTCAATCCCTGCATGTGCAAAATCTCATGCACAACTAATAGTCACAACTCACCCTTTCACTTACCTCTAACACCTGTCTCCATTGAACTGTCCATGCACTGAGTTAACTGATCTATTCTTTAGTTTCTTTATGAGTTAATAATTAGTGAATTAATTAATAATCAATTCACACAACTCATCACTAGTGTATTCTTTAGTTAGACTAAATACAACTAGTTCAACTAAGTCAAACTGAACACAACTCCATCAACTCCACATCCAACTCCACAGAACTCACATGCATGAGTTCTAACTAAAGTCCTCCATGCAATAGCTCAACTAACACATAAGAAACCATGTGATTCCTTTTTTCAGCTGCATGTGCCACATCCATAGCTTGAACTAAAGTGCTCCAAGAGAATAAGATAATGTTTATAGTCCAAATATTACTAAGGGCTAATAATATTTGACTGTTTCTATTTTTTGCCTGGCGGTCTAAAAATAGACTCTAATCACTCTGATGTGAACCAAAAATAGAATTCCATATATTTTTCCCAACATGACCAATCATCCATAAACAGCATCCTGCAACTCATAGACCATGATCCATATGTCTAAAAATAGACATAGTCTAAAAATAGACTTTGTGCCAAAAATAGCCCGCGGGCCCACTTAGTGAAGGCAACTCCTTTCCACTAAGCTCCATCATCTTGTTGCATTTTCAACATTGGTGGATTTTTTATATGTTAATATGAGCTATTTTTCTGTGTATTTCATGAGTAAGTGGCTTTGATGGTCGTTCTATCATTGTTAATATGTTGGTTAGAAGCATGGTTTTATGACATACTTGAGTTATGTCTCTCATCATGATTTTGTTAGTAAATGAAATGTTAATGAATAAATGACCTAATAGATGATATTGTAGTTATTATGAGAGGGCATCATACCATCTTGACAATTCTCAAATAATTATGGAATCCTTATATTCATGTGTATTTATGACCTGTACATGACATGTTCATGATGTGTTTGATGAAATGCATGTCATGGTTAGGATGAGTTAGGTTAGGTCCTTATTCAAGTTTTACATTAGAGGCATTGTCTTCTTGTTAATTATCACTTCTGATTGTTTCATCAAGTTTTGGGCAGAGGCCTAAGTCCTAACCTTGAAAAAGTGGCTTAGATTTCGAGGTCACTAGCACAGAACTTCCTGAAAAATGTTGTAGTCTCATGGAGGCCTTGTTGTGGGAGCAACTAGAGGGTTTCAGTCACATGGAGGGTTTGTCATGGGAGAAACTAGGGGTCTAGTTCAATTAAAAATCAAGTTAACTCAAGGGTTGGGCACCTAGATTGGTTAGTTAGCCCATAAGAGTCTTGTAGCTCATGAGTAAGGTCAATTTAGTTTCTGGTGTGTTGATTCCACTTCCTTAACTATACTTGGGGATTTGAATCATATCTTAGTAACTCTTCATCACATATTTACCCCAGTGGAATAGTTAGCTTGGGTAAATGTGGGAAGAGGGTGTTACATCACAGCAAATGGTAAACAAAGTGTTGGGGCACTCGTCAGGTTATGTCCATGACTTACAGGTCATTGGGGCATCCTTTCAGTTGCATCAGGTTATTAGGGTGTAGTATCATCCTACAGGTTGTAGCCTGTAAATCGAGGGGTTGGAGCCTCCTTTAGTTGTGGCTTAAAAAATGATGTAATTAATTTTCTTTTAAAAAAGAAAATACAATTAATAAGAAGAGTTCGGTGGTTTTTTACCCAAAGGGGGTTTTCCACCTAAAAATCATGTGTCTATTGTCTCTATCTTTTTGCATTGTTGTATGGCGTTGTTTACTAGTTTTGCAATATTATAATGAATAATAATAATATTGTTGAAGATGAACTAATGCTCTAAAAAGGATTAATAAAGTGTCGATTTCTAAGAAATTCTAATTCACACCGCCCCCTTAGTTGATTATTTCCAACTGAGCCCACCAATAATTGTCCTCTTTTAGCAGTATCCACACTAGTTTTGCTCCTAATGTATGGTTCAAAAGAATAGTGTCCCTGTCCTTCATCTATATCCATCTTGATTGTTTCCTTATTCACCAAATGTAATTTTTTTCCTATGGTTCTACCTCCTTGCCATATGAATTTTCTGATGATTTTGTTGATGTTATCAAGAATACTTTTATGTGCCAACATAGTTGAAGCTTGGAAGATTTGAAGGGTGGATAAGGTGGATTTTACCAGGATAACTCTTCTTGTAATATTTATCCAATTTGCACCCCAATAATTGATTTATTCTTGAATTTCATAATGATATTTACCCAGTCTTTAGGTTTCTTCCCTTTAAGGGAGATGGGTAGTCCTAAGTAGTTGAAATGAAACCAAAATTTTCCCATATGAAACTAAGTATGTCTGCAATTTCCTTAATTTTACTATATGTAGTGTTCCATCCATAAATATTATTTTTGTTTGTAATGATTTGTTCTCCTAAAGCCAGAGTGAAGTCCTGCATAATTTTTTTGAATCTTCCAGATATGATTGAAGATGCTCCACCAAGCAGAATTGTATCGTCTACAAATTGTGTGATTCACAATTTTTATTCCCTTGACAATTTGCAGTCCTATCAAATATACATTGAAACAAGTAATACATTCCAATCTTTTGCTTAGTGAATCTTTCATTATGATGTAGAGGAGAGAAGATAAGGGGCAACCTTGCCTCAATCCCCTTGAATCTTGAAAGAATTGTGTGGGTCTTCCATTGATGGTGAGCTTATGCAAGCCTTTATCCATTCAACAAATAAAGAGTTAAAACCAAACTTTTACAAATACTCTAAGAAGGAAATCATGATTAACTTTGTCAAAAGTTGAAGCCATATCAAGCTTTATTGCAATACCTTTGATATTAGAACTGCTGCTAGTATGAATTGCTTGTTGAACTAAGATTATATTGTCTATAATTTGTCTTTTGGCTATAAAATTGTTCTAATTCTCTAATATTAGTTTGTTTATGACTTTTTTCAATCTGGTGGCTCTAACTTTTGAGAGGATTTTATAGGAAGCATTGCATAAACTTATTGGTCTAAACTTGGAAAAGGAAATTGGATTGACATCGTTAAGGATCAAGGCCAGAAACGTAGAATTGGTTCCTCCCCCAAGTTTTTGCTTCTTGTCCATTGCAACATTTTGTATAAATTATATTTTATTAAGGGCCAAAAGGCTTTAAAGAAATGAATGGTGAAGCCATCTAGCCAAAGTTCTTTGTTTGATCCTAGGCTCAAAACTACTTCCATTACCTCGTTTCCTCTGTGGGTTTGCAAAATACTTCATTGTCTTCTTTATTTATGATGGTTGGAATTTTCTTGAGCATCCACTTTGATTGATGTCCCATTTCTCCTTTTGATATTATTTTTTGAAGTATTGATAAGATGTCTGCTTTATTTCATTGTATCCCTTGATTTTTTTCCCTTATAAATCTTAAATTACCTTTATCTTATTTTTCATTTCTCTTGCTTTGGCCTATTTGGGAAAGCATTTTGTGTTCTTGCCTATGTCTTTTAACGAGAGGCTTCATGATTTTAATCTCCATTTTTCTTCTTCCCTCCTATTGAAGTTTTGTATTTCATTGATAGCTCTTTTTTGAGAGCTATATGTTGATCTTCAACCGATTTATTTTCCATTTGTTTATAAATCACCTCTAGCTGAGATTTTAAATCCATCTTTTCATTATTTGGTTCAACATATTGTTCTTTTCCTAGTCTTTCAGAAAAATTTTCACCATTTTTAGGCTTGCTTCCATCACAAAATATGGTGACACTTCGACATAATTGCCCCATTTTCATTAGATTATTTCTCCTACTATTTCATCTTCCAACCATAATGGATTAAATTTCGATGGGATTGGGCCCATATTATCTTTCTCTATGAGAGATAAAGAGGGGTTTTTTATCCGAAATCCAACTTTGTATATCTTGGAACTTATGTCTACATCTTCCAATAATAAGTTTCTTAATAGAAAACAATTTATCAACTCTGGCCAATATGTTGTGTTTCCCTATTCTTTTGTTGGACCGAATGAATAAACCTTTCTTTCACACTATATCTATCAATTCCCACTCAGTCATTAGATATTTCATATTTTTCTTATAAGGGTCCCTGATTAGGTTGCCTCCTTTTTTTCTCCTTGGTGGAGATTGTAGTATTAAAATATCCTCTTATTATGAATTATTGATGAGTGTTTGAGCCTCTTTAGCTATCTAATGTATTCCAAAAACATTTCTTCTTTACATATAGGGTTGGAGAGTACACATTGAAGATTGCATAGACCTTACTGGAGGATAAGTCTTTCAAAACAATTTGTATCCAAAACTGGTTAGTTCTTGATTCTAATTATTGATATTTATTTGGATTCCAAAAGGTGATAAGCCCTCCTGAGGCCCCTCTTGCATTGCCTACAACACTTTTGTTGCATTCCCAAAACTGATATTTGAGCTTTTCAAAATCGGTTGCATCCATTTTGTTTCCTGTAGGAATAATATGTCTGCTTTTTCACTCCTGATTATCTCCTTAATTGTTAGGGTTTTGATGGAGTTCCCTAAACCTCTTACGTTCCAAGAAATTATTTTCATTGAGAATTGGGTGAGGGCACCTCCTCCCCCTCATTGTCTATGTATTCTTTTATTGTTTCCTTACATTTTTTTGACTCTTGTACTATTGTTCTATTGTTTTCTGTTTGCCTAATATTTTCTCCATGATTATTGTTTCATCTTGTTTCTCCTTGTTAGGTTTTCTTCCAACTTTTTTATGGCCTTTTTTAGATTGTTCCAAATCATCTCCCTCTATCCAGGAAGTTTTTTTATCCTCTTTGCTAGCAAGATTTTCATATATGTTAGGATGAAGAGTGGGGGGGGCTTCAATAAGGGGAGTCTCCTCAGAGTCTTTGAGCAGAGGCTGAGAGGGTAGGGGGATTAAAATCTAGGTTGGTGTAGAAAAGGCACATTCAATATTAATGGAGCTAGCTAAATCATGGAGGGGAGGGACATCCTTGGCCTCTATAGGTTTTCTCCCCTTTATAAGAGAGGAAGCAATGACATGAGAGGGTTGAGAGAAGACTAAAACAATTGAAGGGTTATCAAAATCAAGACATATTAAATCATCTGAAGGGACACTGGTCTCAAGGATGGAAGATAGAGGTTCAAATGGATTGATTAAAGGTTCATTCACAACCACTTTTCCAGATGATGGATCAACTTTAACAATCTTTTCAACATATTTGTTAGGTGATTGTTATCATTTTGAGGAATGAATTGGTCCCAAAGGAGAGGGTTAAATCTTGAAATCCTTAGCAAAATGGCCATATTCATGGATCTAGTCTGCATTTTTCAGGGTTATTTTCTTATGAATTCCTTATTCTAAAAAAACCTCCACGCAGATTCAAGCACACGTAAATTGCTTACCCTTAGGTTTATAACTATCCAAAAACTTTATGAGGTAGTTTCATATGGATATGAGACTATTAGCCTCCCAATAAGGAAGAGGAAGGCAGGGTAGTGTTGAGGGCCCCGAAATCGGGTCAACAACAAGGGGGATACCCACCCGGTCAGGAAACTGGTTGGCGGCTCCGTGCCCGTTTGGTGTAGCGGGTCCGACTAGGGATGACGGGACCAGCTTCCCGTTATAAGGGGTGTGTGTGTGTGTAGAAAATAGTGATGTGTGTGTGTAATAATGATAGTAGAAAATCCGTAATTATTTCTTAACTAATCTAATTCTAAATTCTGAAATGATTTTATACTACTTTAATCTAACAAAAACAATACATCTAATCTACACTAACCCGGGGCAGAATTTTTCCATTATTCAATCTAGAAAGATTTCCCAGAATAACTGGTAATGAAGATTATTCAGCTATTATGAGAATATAAATCAATTAAGATGAACCATCTTGCGTAAAAAGTTAAGCAAAACAGTTGTGAACAGCATATTGCATAATCAGCTATTCATGTATTAAGCACAAATCAATGACTCCACCATACAAAAGTGCCAAATGGTAGTCCACTCATTCATACATTAACATATAAATAACATCAGCTGTATATTACTCTAAGAATGCAAGCAGAAACTAGTCAAGAGATAAAAGTACCATTTATGATTGATTTTAAACTTACAGACCTTAAGCAATAATGATCTACTTCTACTTGCTTCTAATTCCTACTAAGAGTACAGAAGTGCAACATCAGTAGCAGGTATTAAAATGTAAACATAAATAAATCTTGATTCGTCCATTCATCAAAAACCCCCTCCGAGGGTGCAAAAGTGCATGTTCTGAGGACAAGTTTTTTGACAAAATTTCGGACCATTCTCCAATGCAACGAGAAGGGTTAAATACTAGTAACCAACTAATTTACTTTACACAAATTTAGGGAACGGCTTCAAATGACCGCTCTTTTACTAAAAACAAATTTATTTCTAAAAACTGAATCTAATTTCTAATCGTTTCTATATCTGCTCCTCAGTGTTGTAAGCAATGCGTTGTTCGCCCTGAAAGAGTCGGTTGGTTGTCCTTTCCTTTTGTTCGAGCTTGAAAATTAGAAACAACAAGCGCTAGCGCCTCTTTCTGTTAGATTAGAAGATATTTTCGAAAACCTTTCTCTAGCTGGGTGTATTCGCTGTGCGTACACTTAGTACAACCCAGTTTCTTTTCGAACTGATTTTGCTGTTGCTATTTCGGTTTCCGGTCGTGCGAATGACTCAATGAGTTAGAAGTCGCGCTGTATGGACAATCCCCTGTTTCGAGAATTGTTTCCATTCTTTGTTCCAGGATTTTCTGGAGCGTCTTTCTTCTCTTGCGCTTCTTTCTCTGTTTTACCAAGTCTGAGCTTCAGGATCTTTTGTAAACACGTTGCTTTTGTGTGCCTTTGACTCTGAGTCTCGGACAGTCTATTTTCATCAGTGCCTGTTGGGCGATACTCTGGAATCCGCGGTTCTGCTGCATGCGTCATCCAATTGCGGAGGCATCTTCTCTCTTTTGTCTTATTGGCGCTCTTCCCTTCTCCTTAGATGTTTCCTGTATATAGATTTATATCAGTTGCATGTCTTGCAGTTTACGCAAAGAAGAAGGGAAATGACGAAAAGATTGACATGAAAGCATTAAATTCTAATGAATGCGAAATTAATGACATTCATCATAACTTGACTCTTCGATAAATGCGATGCAATCATTTCTGGATATTCAAGCATGCGGTCATTAATTTCACTTAAGGCGCGCTTTCAAATTTGGATCTACCGTGTATGTCGGAGAGTTCTTGCGATGAGTCTTTTCTGCGATTGGTATTGCAATATTGATGGCTGCGGCGTTATTTAAGTGTTATCGCAGATCGCAGTTTTGCATGGTCGCAGATCGCAGATCGCAATCATCGCAAGGTTTTCACTTTGTCATTTTGTGTTGCTCGTGTGTCATTGCGATGTGCGACGTCGCATATCGGTCGTCGGCGTTTCTTTAGGTTCTCCTTTTTTTTGAATGCTCTTAACGCGCGCGATGCGATGGTTTCTCGCGTCGCTCCTTTTTAGTGCATTTATGCACTTTTGGGCAAGCGCTCCTTTTTTCGTTGCGACGCGATATAGCTTTTAGGGAGCTGATACAAAAGATTTTTTAAACAAAAATATTTTTTGGATTTTTGGCCAAGGGTCCCCCTTTGCTTGATGTTATTACTAATATAAAACAAAGAGGGGGGTTGTTGGTGACCACAACAATGGCGATTCACTGTGAAGAACCAGTTATCTCTGCTTTTCTATTGACCGTTCACTTCCGAAACAGCTAAATTCTTATATGTCTAAATTTTGTTATGAACAAATAGAGTAGATTACCCCTCACCTTGTCAACGATACTTTGTCTCAACCTTTTTATATCTCAATTGTTTGCTTCCTCAGGCTTTTTCTTGCATTCGTACCAGACATTACTTGGTCTTGATTAAAGATAAAATAAGGTCTTCTCTGCGTACTGGCTTAAAAAGTATACTCATTTGTCGTAGGTAGAGCCTCTGCTGCCCGTAAGCGTCCATAGCCTCGACAGGGTTACCATGTTATCCAGCAATGATCCTTTTTCTTGCTTGAGGTTATTCGCAACATTCCAGAGAAAAATCCTTTTTGACACAGTTTTCCTTTTTTAATTCTCTAAAGAACAATGTCTTGGTTTGGTGGCCAAATTATGACACAATCATTCACTTGATTTACACTTTTGTTGAACAAGCCGGCTCGTGATGAGACCTCTTGTCTTTTGATTGCAACAATCTTAAGTCGTTGCCCTGTTTTGATAGACAGTATTGGCAAAGTCAGCAAGTTATAATATCTGTGATCATGATAAGTCGGCTCGTGATGAGACCTCTTATTCTTTGAGATATAGTGTTTTGTTTGGATTATTTCTCTGAATGCTGCAATTCCCTTTTGAGCAGGGAGGAAGTCATTGTTTTTCCTTAAGAAAGCTCTGGACGACAATAATAGAGTTTTTTGAAAACAACAACTTTGCAGAGAGTACTTATTTTATTATTGATGATACCTTTCATGGTGCTGATACAAAACATTTTTTTTTTTTTTTACCAAAGGTTGCCTTCGTCAAAGTTCTTTGAGGTTGAAACTAATATCGTAATCAAGGTGAAGTTAACTCTATTTGTTAATAATAAAATTCAGATTTTTCAAAAATTTTGCTATTTGTACAAGCGAAATCAAAATCTGATAGAGAATTGGCGTGCTCTTTTCATGAATCCTTTTCACATGATCATCTACAACGGGTTTTATTCATAAAAGAGAAAGACAACATTAAATGAAATATAAAAACTAAATCTATCCTACAAAAATTAGAAGAATTTCTCTTCTATGGAAAATATAATTTAAGAATCAGTCCATTGACAGGTAAAGAATCTCTCTTTCCTGCCAGATCCTGCAACACGAATGTGGACGGGCCTATGACTTCTACAATCTGAAAAGGGCCAAGCCACAGCTTCTAGAACTTCGTATGTTTGCCCTTTTCTTCATGTGCCTTATCCCATTTCAAAACTAAATCACCCATCTGAAAGTTTTTTATGGTTATGATGCTTGAGTCAAAAGAAGATTTTATTAGCGCTTGGTGATGTGCATGGGTTTTCCTAGCTTGTTCTCTTTGTTCTTCTAGTTTGATTATTTCCATTTGTCTTAGTTGTAATGAGGAAGTAGGTACTTCATCGATGTATTGCACTAAAGACAAAGAGGGAATGACTAAGTGAGTCAGAAGAACCACTTCCCTCCCATAAACTGAGTTAAAGGGAGAAGTGCCAATCGAAGCTTTCTTTGTGATTCTATCAGCCCATAAAGCATTTACCAGCGCTTTGTGCCAATTCTTTTGGTTTTGGTCGACTGTTCTTTTGATAGTTCTGATTAGGTTCTTGTTCGTTGATTCAGCCAATCCATTACCTTGCGGATAGTAGTTGGCAGAATATTTTAGTTTGAACCCCCTTTTGAGCGCAAACTCAGTCATAGCATTTCCAGAAAAATATGAAGCGTTATCAAACATTAAGGCCGTTGGCAATCCAAACCTAGTTATGATAAATTGGTCTATGAATTCAATAATGTTTTCAGAATGAACTGTCTTGAGAGGAACTGCTTCTACCCATTTGGTAAAATAATCAGTTGCCGTAAGGATATACTTATGTTGCTTAGAAGAGTGAGGAACGATCTCACCTATTATGTCCAAGCCCCATTGACTGAATGGTTGGTCGATGTTGACCGGTTGTAGCGGCATGGACGCTTTCCTTTGTTTTCCTGCAGCAATCTGGCAGACTTGGCATTTCCTTACGTAATTGTATGAGTCTTTGAACAACGTGGGCCAATAATATCCTGCACGCAAGATTTTGTGTGCAGTCGCATCTCCGGCATAGTGTCCACCTGCTGGTCCATCATGAAGTTCCTGCAAAAACTTTTCAGCTTCAGTTTTCTCAAGACACCTAAGAAGTACAGAATCGTAATTCCTTTTAAACAAGACATCATTTATGAGCTGGTATTGTTTAGCTTTTAATCTCAGAGCTCTTTTCTTGGTATGATCCAGACGTGATGGAGCGTACCCGTTCTTAAGAAAATAAATGGTGTCAGCATATAATGATTCTGCGTCGTTTAGGCTTACCTCATACGTGTGTACCTCATCAGACGAGTTCTCAGGGATTTGCGATGCTCCAGCTAACATCTTGCAGAAGCCTTGACCTCTTACGATGTGTGCTGGCTTGATCTCAAGGTCGTATTCTTGTAAGGCGGTGATCCAATTCACTCTCTTTTCGCCCACATCCTTCTGTATCAGGAGGTTTCTTACCGCTGGAAATGGTACTATGACTTTGGTATGGGCTTTTAGCAAGAAAGGTCTGAAATATTTGATTGCTTTGAAAACGGCATATGCCTGTTTCTCAACGTCAGAATAATTGAGTTCAACACCTTGTAAGTTCGAACTAAAGAATGCGATTGGGGCCTCTATCTTTTCGTGATTTGCTTGAGTTAAAATCGCAGCATAAGATTTTTCTGAGGCAAACGTGTATAAGATGAAAGGTTCTGAAAAATTTGGGGTAGCCAAAGATGGAGCGTTGATGATGGCTTGTTTGATTAAGTTGAATGCTTCATGCTCGTCTAGACCCCATTTGAAATTTGAATTCTTTTTTATCATTTTTTGTAAGGGTGAAATAATACGTGAAAAATCCGGGACAAATCTTTTGACAAAATTGATCTGTCCAAGGAAGGATTGCATGGCTTTCTTGTTATGAGGTATGGATATTTCGGAAATTTCCTTGATTCTGTCGGGTTCTATGTGAATACCAGATTTAGATACTATGAATCCGAGCAATTTCCCTTCGCTTAATGCAAAGAAAGATTTCTTTGGATTGAGGGAAATCCCATACCTCAAGCATCTTTGAAAGATTTGCTTCAAATCTTGGAGATGGTTGTTTCGTTTTCTGGAGTACACTGTTATATCATCCAGATAAATCACTACTGATTTATTGACCAATCCTTTAAACGCGATGTCCATGGCTCTCTGAAAGGTAGCTCCGGCGTTGATCAGACCAAATGGAATCTTCCGATATGCATAAGTGCCCCACTTGGTTCGGAACGTAGTCTTTAACTGATCATCGGGATGCACCAGTACTTGATTGTATCTTGAAAATCCATCCAGGAATGACATTAATTCTGAGCCTGCTACTGCCTGTAGAATTTGCTCCATAGGTGGGAGGGGAAAGTTATCTTTCTGGCAGGCTTTGTTGAGATTTCGGAAGTCGATACAGATTCTAATGTCTCTGTTTTTCTTCCTAACGGGCACCATATTGGATACCCATTTGGAATGCCTAACGGGGAAGATTATTTTGGCTCTCAACAACTTATTAAGCTCAGTTTTTATCTGGTTTTCTAGATTAGGGTGTATTTTTCTGAGCTTCTGCTGGACAGGTTTCTCGTTGCCAGTCATAGGGATAACATGCTGAATGATGGAAGTGTTGTAAGTCTTCAGCTCATCGTAGTTCCAGGCAAAAACGTTTTTGTATTGTCTCAGAAGGCGGATATATGTTGATTTTTCTTCAGGGGCTAGGCCCTGTCCTAGATTAGCGTTTTGCGGCTTTTCGTCGGTTCCCAGGTTGACTGATTCGTAGTTCAGAGTTGAACTATAAAGCTTGGCATTAGCCGACCTTTTGAACCGACTTTTCAAGTCATATAAGTCTTCTAATTTGACCACCGATTTGGGTATAGCATTATCAGTGCTACTTCGTTGTATTTGGTGGTCATGACAGTCTTCGTCAATTATCTGGTTTGTGTAGGATCCTTCAGAGGTGAGGAAACTTATGATGTCTGGATCGTCGTTGAACACTCTCCAGTTGGTGATATTGTCAGGAATGGAAGGTTTAAAAATTAATTCTATTGAAAACCTATCAGGACTAAAATCTTCAGAAGGGATAAGTCTAGAGGCTACGTTAGCTAACAGGTCTGCGCTCGCGTTTTGAATTCTTGGAATTGACGAGATGTTGAATGCTATGAAATGTGAAGTGAGATCTTGCACTAACGATTGATAATGCTTTAAATGACTAGACAGGCAATGTATGGTGTTACGTACCTGTTTTACGACGATCTCAGAATCTCCAAAGACTTGAAGATACTTAACATTCAATCCGATTGCTTTGTATAGGCCTTGAACCAAGGCTTCGTACTCCGATGTGTTGTTCGTGCAATCGAACTCAAGTCTGCATGTGAGCATAATCTTGTTCCCGTCTGGGTTGATCAGAACGCATCCTGCTCTTGCCCCCTCGTTGGATTTAGATCCGTCAAAATACAATTTCCAAAATAAAGAAGTATTTACAGAATTATCTAAAAAACTAAAACATTTTGAGTCATCAGTTTGGGAGAAATTTTCAACTTGGGACAAAACTGAATTCTCTAAGTATGGTGAAATATGAGCACTGAAATTGCCTAGGAAAGAATCTATTGCGTAATTGCCTACAATGCTGTTGTTGTATTTGATGGCTTCATTTTCTCCTTCTAGTTCTGTCACTATGTATTTTTGGTGCAACTCTCGTTCAACCTTTATCTGATTTGGTTTACCATTGTATGGTAACCACATGTGCGACCAGTCGGTTGAGAAATATCCGTGGAGTTTCTCTGACCAATCCCTGCTAAGAATCAAGCCATAGAACTCAGGGATATCGGCTACCAGAATGTCGATAGCCTGACACACTTTTGGGTTAGACGACAATCTTATGGTCACCTGATTAAGTTCACCAATCACTTCGACCTGGGATCGATCAAGTTGAACTATACGTACTGCAGATTTTTGAGGTTGCACATTCAATTTGGCACATATTGACCTGGGTAAAATATTCGTTGAAGCACCAGAATCGACCAAGCAATTGTGCACGTTTTTGTTGAAGATTTCGTATGTGAGAAGAAAACGAGGAGTATGAGATCTTGATCTTCCTCCAATCAAGGTGATGTCATTTGGATCAATTTTATTTATCGTATTGGTTGGAGGTCTTCCCAGATTGTGGGAAGCCACAGCTGTAGGTAAAGATGTAGTAGGCACAGCATGTAATTCTTTCATCATGATTTTCTGCTGGTGTTTCAGTTTACTCAATTCGTACAGAGTGATATTATCCCTAGTCTTCTTCATGTCGTCAATGATGTTATAATCCATTTCATCAGACACTATTATTGTTCTTGATGGAGGTGCTTGTTCATATTGGACTGGGCTAAGCTGGGCCGCTTTAGCAGTTGCCTTTTTGGTTACGACCCTTTCTTTTGTTGCAGGGCTTGCGCCCTTTTGTTTTGGGGTAGTTTGGGGAGGATCAAGCTGATTTTTGCTTCTCGTGCTAACAGGAAATGCTTCATGATCCTCTTCCTGTGGGAGGATGAAATCCCACATTCCTTGAAGTTCTACAACTTCTTCCTCGTCGGCCTGCCCTTCAGTGGTATTCTCTTCTTCTTCGTCTTCTTCAGACTCAACATTTGAGAAAACACTGGGTGGTTTTACCTCCATGGGAGGATTTCTTTTAAAAGTCCTAAAGGGCTTTTTCGAAGAAGTCTCTGCTACTTGTTTCTTGATATCGACCATCTCATTGGACATGGCTTTCAACACTTTTTGTAATCCTTCCAAATCGAAAGGATCTTTCGTTTGCTTCTTCTTGGTGTCTTCTTTGAAAGAGATCTTCTTTGATTTGTGTTCTTCTATAGCAGATCTCTTTTCTAGGGCTACCACGCGTTTTTCCACTGCTAACGCTTCTGTCAAGTTGTCAACCAATGTGGTCTTGTTTGCCCTATCTACGAAGATAGCCAAGTTTGGAGGTAAAGCCGTGATGTACCATTCACATCTTACTTCCTCGCTGGGTTGTGAGGCAGCAGGGATTTTGTTGAGGATCTTATTGAACCGTAAGTTAAAATCTTTGATGGGTTCTCTAGCCTCAGCCTTAAGATTAGATAGGTCATTAATCAATGTCGTTGTGGATCGGTCATCACCAAACTTAGTGAGGAACTGACTTTGAAAAATGTCCCAGCTTGTGATGGATCCGGAAGGTAACGAAAAGTACCATGACCCGGCTGTTCCTTGCATTGTATAAGGGAAGAGTCGGACAACAGCGTCTTCGTTAGTAACTCCGTTGAGATTAACAGAAAGCATGAAATTATTGATATGTTCTTCGGCTAGCATACCTACTTCTGGGTTGAATTTAGGTAGCCATTTCTCGGGATGGGCTGGTATAGGGCTCAAGGGTGGAGGCATTAAAATCGCCCCAGGATTATTCCATGGAGACTGGGCCATCGTGGAGCTGCTAACTAATGGAAGTGCAAAAACTGACCCCTGATGCTGAGAAGGTGAAGAAATCAGGATCTTTGATGTTCGAAGAGGGAGGTTTGTGGAAGACGGGTGAGTGAGTTGGAATGGAAAAGTGGGTGGTTGACTTCGCGGTGAGGGAGTTGATATGGACGAAGTGGATGAAGGAGTCTTACTGTCAGACTCTTGAGGTGTTTTCCTTGCTCTTTTTCTGGTAGGAAGAGGGAGTTCACTTGGTTGTATGCTAAAATTTTCACTCTTTAATCTGGTAAGGGGATGAGCAGGGTTGTATTGCGAAGTCACGCTGCTTTTAGATTTATCAGACTTCTGGTTAAAAATGGAGAATCCCTGGAGTTTACGAATCAAAGTTTGAATTTCAGGGGGTTCAATAATAGATTGGTCTGATATATTCGAATATGTAGCAGTGGTGGATACTCGAGCGACTTCAAATTCCGGGTTTAACCGTGTTGGAGAAGTCGAGGGAGTTGATGAGGGTGTATTACTCTCATAATGGTATGTGGATATTGCCTTAGGTGCCATTCATAGTTCTGGCCCTCCTTCTAGCGCCAAATATGTTGAGGGCCCCGAAATCGGGTCAACAACAAGGGGAATACCCACCCGGTCGGGAACCTGGTTGGCGGCTCCGTGCCCGTTTGGTGTAGCGGGTCCGACTAGGGATGACGGGACCAGCTTCCCGTTATAAGCGGTGTGTGTGTGTGTGTAGAAAATAATGATGTGTGTGTGTAATAATGATAGTAGAAAATCTGTAATTATTCCTTAACTAATCTAATTCTAAATTCTGAAATGATTTTATACTACTTTAATCTAACAAAAACAATACATCTAATCTACACTAACCCGGGGCAGAATTTTTCCATTATGCAATCTAGAAAGATTTCCCAGAATAATTGGTAATGAAGATTATTCAGCTATTATGAGAATATAAATCAATTAAGATGAACCATCTTGCGTAAAAAGTTAAGCAAAACGGTTGTGAACAGCATATTGCATAATCAGCTATTCATGTATTAAGCACAAATCAATGACTCCACCGTACAAAAGTGCCAAATGGTAGTCCACTCATTCATACATTAACATATAAATAACATCAGCTGTATATTACTCTAAGAATGCAAGCAGAAACTAGTCAAGAGATAAAAGTACCATTTATGACTGATTTTAAACTTACAGACCTTAAGCAATAATGATCTACTTCTACTTGCTTCTAATGCCTACTAAGAGTACAGAAGTGCAACATCAGTAGCAGGTATTAAAATGCAAACATAAATAAATCTTGATCCGTCCATTCATCAAAAACCCCCTCCGAGGGTGCAAAAGTGCATGTTCTGAGGACAAGTTTTTTGACAAAATTTCGGACCCTTCTCCAATGCAACGAGAAGGGTTAAATACTAGTAACCGACTAATTTACTTTACACAAATTTAGGGAACGGCTTCAAATGACCTCCCTTTTACTAAAAACAAATTTATTTCTAAAAATTGAATCTAATTTCTAACCGTTTCTGTATCTGCTCCTTAGTGCTGTAAGCAATGCGTTGTTCGCCCTGAAAGAGTCGGTTGGTTGTCCTTTCCTTTTGTTCGAGCTTGAAAATTAGAAACAACAAGCGCTGGCACCTCTTTCTGTTAGATTAGAAGATATTTTCGAAAACCTTTCTCTAGCTGGGTGTATTCGCTGTGCGTACACTTAGTACAACCCAGTTTCTTTTCGAACTGATTTTGTTGTTGCTATTTCGGTTTCCGGTCGTGCAAATGACTCAATGAGTTAGAAGTCACGTTGTATGGACAATCCCCTGTTTCGAGAATTGTTTCCGTTCTTTGTTCCAGGCTTTTCTGGAGCGTCTTTCTTCTTTTGCGCTTCTTTCTCTGTTTTACCAAGTCTGAGCTTCAGGATCTTTTGTAAACACGCTGCTTTTGTGTGCCTTTGACTCTGAGTCTCGGACAGTCTATTTTCATCAGTGCCTGTTGGGCGATACTCTGGAATCCGCGGTTCTGCTGCATGCGTCATCCAATTGCGGAGGCATCTTCTCTCTGTTGTCTTATTGGCGCTCTTCCCTTCTCCTTAGATGTTTCCTGTATATAGATTTATATCAGTTGCATGTCTTGCAGTTTACGCAAAGAAGAAGGGAAATGACGAAAAGATTGACATGAAAGCATTAAATTCTAATGAATGCGAAATTAATGACATTCATCATAACTTGACTCTTCGATAAATGCGATGCAATCATTTCTGGATATTCAAGCATGCGGTCATTAATTTCCCTTAAGGCGTGCTTTCAAATTTGGATCTACCGTGTATGTCGGAGAGTTCTTGCGATGAGTCTTTTCTGCGATTGGTATTGCAATATCGATGGCTGCGGCGTTATTTAAGTGTTATCGCAGATCGCTAATATCGCAGATCGCAGTTTTGCATGGTCGCAGATCGCAGATCGCAATCATCGCAAGGTTTTCACTTTGTCATTTTGTGTTGCTCGTGTGTCATTGCGATGTGCGACGTTGCGTATCGGCCGTCGGCATTTCTTTAGGTTCTCCTTTTTTTTAATGCTCTTAACGCGCGCGATGCGATGGTTTCTCGCATCGCTCCTTTTTAGTGCATTTATGCACTTTTGGGCAAGTGCTCCTTTTTTCGTTGCGACGCGATAAAGCTTTTAGGGAGCTGATACAAAAGATTTTTTAAACAAAAATATTTTTTGGATTTTTGGCTAAGGGTCCCCCTTTGCTTGATGTTATTACTAATATCAAACGAAGAGGGGGGTTGTTGGTGACCACAACAGGTAGATGGACCCAGATAGGAATAACTAATGGGATATTTGCCTCCGGGTCAAAATCAAGTTTCCATTTTTTTAAATAATGACCTCTGGAGTCCATAAAGTATGGCCCATTTCCAAAAATCAAGTCTTTATCTACCTCACAACTAAATAGAAAGATAAAATGCCATCTTCCATTGGCAAAAGAATCATGGGGCCAGAGACAAGCCTAGCCCAAGATTTTTCAATCTAGTCTTCAATTGTTTTGGGAGAGGGTCTCATACCTGTGAATTGACTAATCAGGCCTCTTTCAACAAGAATAAGACTTCTAGCTAGTTATTTTTTGGAAGGGAGCTCCACTGTAAGAGCATTTGCAGATCTCTTCACAAACTTTGAAGTGGACTAGACTGGTTTTTTCTTTTTCCCCCATCCTCGAACGAGAGGGTTGAATGATATGTCCACAGAGTCTTCTCTAGGACCCAATGAGATCCCTTCTGACATGATCAAGGTTAGAGGCAGAAGATCAAGTTCGCAGCAAGAACAATAGAGTTAAAAAATAAACGATGCATGAGTACAATTGCGCTAGAGCGTTGCATATATGTATATATTATATAAAATAACTAAAATAAATAAATTATTATGGTTAAAAATATTTTAAAATGTTTCATGTAGTCTCACTTTTTAGGTTTTGGCCATTTTTAAGTATATTTTTAGTGTATATGTGTGTGTAATATTTCAATGCCCAAAAAGAAGATGTAATCAAAAGTAAAATAATTGAGTTACTTTCTAATAAGAGGGAAATGTGAAATTCATTCAATTCTTAATAGAAAATTGATATGTGACATTCAAAAAATATTAATAATAATAAAAGTATAGAATATGGTTCATAAATAAAATATTTCACTATGCAATGTTTAATAATATTAACATGTATTTAAAAATATATTAATATCATAAAAACATTTTAATATGGACAATGTGATTCATAAATAAA
Source organism: Pinus tabuliformis (assembly GCA_031772625.1). Classification (NCBI taxonomy): domain Eukaryota; kingdom Viridiplantae; phylum Streptophyta; class Pinopsida; order Pinales; family Pinaceae; genus Pinus; species Pinus tabuliformis. The sequence continues at coordinate 1,093,418,270 of CM062811.1, forward strand.
ATATTTGTCATATTAAATAAAATATTTCAATGTCAACTATGCATATATGTATATATTCTATAAAACAACTAAAATAAATAGATTATTATCATTAAAATATTTTAAAATGTTGTTTAGATAATCTTCGGCAAAATCACATAATCAATCATTTGTCGACGCCTTTCAAACCAACCAGTGTGGTTCATCGTCAGGACAAGTTGAAGAACTGATTTGGTTTAGCTTGATTAAATAGGGTGTGGAGAGACTCCAACGGCTATAATGCAACGGCTAATTTTGACTTGATGATCATAGTCAAACCCTTATTTTTATCATTAATAGAAGTATATAATTTATTATTATTCGTTAATTGAATAATATAATAATCCTTATTGATTAAATATAATGGTCATTATATCTTCATATTTACTAAGTAATCTATATTTATTATTATTCCCCAATTTATTTAAATATAAACAAATAGTATTAAATTACTATTATTGTTAGAAATTAGTTACCATAGGTAACTTGTGTATTTATTTAATTATAATATTTTTAATCTAAGGGTCCAAAGGTAATACCAGATATAATGGTCATAATGGTAAACCAAATACCAAGGTCATTAATAAATTAATCTTCATCTAACCTATATTTATTATTATTCCCAAATTATATTTAAATATAAATAAATAGTATTAAACTATTATTATTCATAGAATTTTATTACACTAGGTAACTTGTGTATTTATTTAAAAATAATTGTTTAAATCTAAGGGTCCAATGGTAAACTAATAAATCATTTTTATTAATTATTTAACTGTAATAGCCCAATCGAAATTAAATTAATAAGTTCTATACGATAATTAGGTCCAATAATTAATCTATATTTACTTAATAATATATAATATCAATATTATTAAAAATAATAAAAAGAATTCTAGTAAAATCATTATTATGAAATTACCATAATTATAGTGCATGTATAACCATTAACTCAATGTTATTGGTATATCATAAAATTCTAATAATTTCTTGATTATCAATTAAACCTAAGGGTCATTTGGTAAAACTAGATCATCTTTTATAATTAATTTAATAATTTATAATCCTTGAAACATCAATATTTATTCACTAAATTTTTATTAAATTAACTATGTTATTACTCATAAGGTTTAAAAAGGGGGGGGGTGGGGGGGGGGGGGGGGGGGGGGGGTAAGAAGAATTAAATATCAATGCAACAAATCTAATCTAATTAGAGAGGCCTTGGAGATTGAGAAAAGGCCGAACAATCTTAATAGAGATGATGGCTGGAAGATTAGCAGTTGTTGGGTCCCAGCCTTATCTTCCTAGCCTCCTCTTTTCCCCTTTTGTTAGGTCTTAGGGTTTCTGTCTTCCCTCTCCTCAGGTTCTGTTTTTGGCGAGTTTGTCATGGAATGCATAAGTTTTCTGTTATTATGTAATCCCAGGGGTCATTTATAATTAGATTAGATTTGTTGCATTGATATTTAATTCTTCTTCCCCCCCCCCTCCCCCCTTTTTAAACCTTATGAGTAATAACATAGTTAATTTAATAAAAATTTAGTGAATAAATATTGATGTTTCAAGGATTATAAATTATTAAATTAATTATAAAAGATGATCTAGTTTTACCAAATGACCCTTAGGTTTAATTGATAATCAAGAAATTATTAGAATTTTATGATATACCAATAACATTGAGTTAATGGTTATACATGCACTATAATTATGGTAATTTCATAATAATGATTTTACTAGAATTCTTTTTATTATTTTTAACAATATTGATATTATTAAGTAAATATAGATTAATTATTGGACCTAATTATCGTATAGAACTTATTAATTTAATTTCGATTGGGCTATTACAGTTAAATAATTAATAAAAATGATTTATTAGTTTACCATTGGACCCTTAGATTTAAACAATTATTTTTAAATAAATACACAAGTTACCTAGTGTAATAAAATTCTATGAATAATAATAGTTTAATACTATTTATTTATATTTAAATATAATTTGGGAATAATAATTAATATAGGTTAGATGAAGATATGATTTATTAATGACCTTGGTATTGGGTTTACCATTATTTAGTTTACCATTATGACCATTATATCTGGTATTACCTTTGGACCCTTAGATTTAAACTATTATAATTAAATAAATACACAAGTTACCTATTGTAACTAATTTCTAACAATAATAATAATTTAATACTATTTGTTTATATTTAAATAAATTGGGGAATAATAATAAATATAGATTACTTAGTAAATATGAAGATATAATGACCATTATATTTAATCAATAAGAATTATTATATTATTCAATTAACGAATAATAATAAATTATATACTTCTATTAATAATAAAATTAAGGGTTTGACTATGATCATCAAGTCAAAATTAGTCGTTGCATTATAGCCGTTGGAGTCTCTGCACACCCTATTTAATCAAGCTAAACCAGATCAGTTCTTCAACTTGTCCTGACGATGAACCACACTGGTTGGTTCGAAAGCCGTCGACAAATGATTGATTATGTGATTTTGCCGAAGATTATCTAAACAATGTTATGGATCACAGAAGTCTAAATTCCCTAATATTTTAAAATGTTTCAAGTAGTCTCACTATTTTACGTTTTGGCCATTTTTTAGTATATTTTTTAGTCATTTAATTCTAGAATCTAGCAAAGATTTGTTGGAATTGCAAATTTTAATTTGTGTTGTCTATGCAATCCACGTGCCCAAGGGGAATTTCAAGTCATAGTATATGTTTAAGCATTAAAAAAATGCAATTTAAACAATGAAAAATTACACATAAAATCCATCTTAACCATGGATTTGTCAAGTGTCTGAGGGATTAAATCCCTTGAGGTGCAAACATTTTTCCATGTTTTATAGTCTAAAAGTGGTCCGCATATCAAGAGATTTGATCTCTCTATGGGCTTGGTAGATCATTTGTTAAGATGAATCTATATTGGTTGATATTACAACTTAGTATGAAGGAGATGTGTAATTCCTTTAGTGTTGTACATGTGATTTTAAGTAACATAATTTTATATCACCTTTATATAAATAGATAAAGGAATTTAAAAAAAGAAATCTTATATTTTCAGTTTCCAATATGTGGAAGACTTATAATTATGTTACTTAAAATGAAATAAAATAATGCAAACCTTAAATAAAATATTTGAATGTCCATATTAATTGATATGTTTCAATAACAACTTCATATATATTTTTATAGATAGAAAAAAGTAGGAAAATATATTTTAATGTTGATCATAAATGAAATATTTCAAAGTCTACATCAAATAAAATTATTTTAAATCAATGTGAGATATATATCGAGAAAAAATGGTTGAAAGTGAAAATTTTCAAATATTTTTTAATAGAAGGGACATATAATTCTTTCAAATTTTAATTTGAAATTGATATGTAACATTTAAAAATCATTTCAATGTGGCTCATAAATAAAATATTTCAGTATGCATATTAAGTAAAATATTTCAAGCAAAATACTTCAAAATCAATTATAAAGATAAAACAATATCAAATAAATGTATATAAAGAGATGTTTATAGTACCAAGGGAGACATATATTTAAAAATATATTAAAAAAATTATTTTAATATAGATAATGTGGACCATAAGTAAAATATTTTAATGTTCGTGTTAAATAAATATTTCAATGTCAACTATGTATAATAAAATTTGTATGGTTAAAAGAAAATCAATAAATCTTTGAATCTGTTGTCTCGGTTTCTTTTGGGTTTGCATCTGGATCTTGGGAACTTGTTTTCATCTTCCCTTTGGGCCAGAATAGATGCCTGTTCAGCTCTGAAGTCCCTTCGGTTAGAAGAGATTCGGAAGCAGCATCAAGCTTCTAAGTTTCAGAGGCTTGTTGAAAATTCAGCAGTTCAGGATAGATCTAGGGGAGCAGCTTCCCGGAGCCGCATTTCTCCTTGCCAAATCTCTGCGCTTAATAGTTGGTTATCTGGCAGCTCTGTTGATGACCGTGCTGCCCTTTCCTGCAGATTGGGCTTTGGCTCCCAGGAAAGCGTTCTTTCAGGTTGTCGCTCTGGTGATAATGATTGTTATCCCTCTAGCGACAACCACCCAGATCTATCTTCCTCTCCAAGCTTGGGACAGGTAGCGTTTGGCAGCAGCAGCACGGTGGTGGTTTCTTCAGTTTCCGTGCCTGCGCTGAGGGTTTCTGAGTCTACAGAGCCCGGTTTTGATTTAACAGGCATCGGGGGTTCAGATCCGGGGGCTCCTAATTCTGATCGCCCTTCGTTGTTGTGCGAATCTGTGGAGCCCGCTGGCGTTTTTGTTGGCCGGTTGGTCAGCTCGGTTTCCTCGTCAGCTGGTTATGTGCATAACTCAGAACCTGGAAATGCGTTGGTAAACCGGTCAGAGGTGGTCAACGAGGGCTCGGCCCCCCTTCCTCGTCCTCCGGTTCCTCATCCTTCGGGCCGGTTGATGTCTCCGGTGCATAGCTCGACCGTGGAGCTGGATTTAGAGCTGGCTCGCAGGTCCGTGGGGATCAGAGAAGGCTCGACCCCCTCTCCCCGTCCGCGTGTTCGTGACAGTCTCCTTTCGGTGAGTACGTTGTCTCCTAATGGTTTTGGTAATAAGCGTTTTGGTAACATTGATAATCAGTATGGTAGGAATAATAACGATTTTATTATAAGCGATAAGAATAATTTGTATAATAATAATAATATTATTAATATGAATAATAAGGATATGATTAATGTTAGTAACTATAGTAGTAATAATGATATGAATAGTATTATTATTGATAAGAATAATAGTATTAATAATAATATTGATACAATTAATAATAATAATATTAGTAATGTTTATGGTAATAATATTAATAATATTAATATTTATAATAGGAATACTAATAATATTAATATTTATAATAAGAATATTAACAATAATAATAATCAATTTAATAATAAATATAATAGTAATAGATTCAGTAATAATAAAAATTCGCATAATAAGTTTTCATTTTTTAATGCTAATACGTCTAGCATGGAGAATAATAATAATGATTCTCGTTCTAATAGGGTTGTAAATCTTTCTAGTTTCTCCTTTCCCCCTTCTGTTTTTAAAGTTTTAGGCAAAGGTTTAAATTTTGCCTTGGCTCCGAAGAGAATCCCTATAGATGATATTATTTGTGACATTGAGTTTGGGATCAGAAATTTACCTGATAGGGTCAAGGACACCATCAGGCAAGATTGTGCGGTTGTCTTGAGAAAGGCTAAGCCCCCTAAGAGCAACCTTAGCAAGGAAGAATTTGTCGCTCTCAGATCCTTAAACCAGAACAAGGATATCATTGTTTTAAAGGCAGACAAGGGTGGTGCTTCCGTCATTCTTAACAAGGCTGATTACCGTAGCAAGATGTTGGATCATCTTCATAATAGTGGTAGCTACAAAAAGCTTCCTAAGAATCCGTTAAAGAAGGTTGCTAAGAAGGTGGCGCTTGCCATTAAATCCATTAGCTCATTGAGTTCCTTGCACCATAAACTCATTGAAAGCAACCCTATCACGCCTAGAATATATGGTCTCCCCAAGATTCATAAGGATGGGGCTCCCTTGAGGCCCATTGTCAACACCATTGGTGGTCCTACCTACCTTCTTGCTAAGTTCCTTGCGTTAAAGCTTAAGCCCTTGGTTGGTCATATGGAGTCCTTCGTAAAGGACTCTGCTTCCTACATTAAGGAGCTCAAGGACATTAAGCTTGACCCTGGGGACATTCTTGTTAGTTTTGATGTTGTTTCCCTCTTCACTTGCATCCCTATTAGTGAGGCCATGGAGGTGATCAACCGCCTAACAGATCCTGACACTGCTAAGTTAGTTGAGATCTGTCTCACTTCTACGTTTTTCTGTTTTGAGGGAGAGTTGTTCGAGCAAACCTGCGGGGTTGCCATGGGCTCACCCCTTTCCCCTATTGTTGCTAATATTTTCATGGAAGATTTTGAGTCCAAGGCTCTAAACTCTTCCAAGCTCCTGCCAAAGCTTTGGAGAATATATGTGGATGACACCAATGTTATCTGGCCTCACGGCCAAGAGGATTTAGATCTCTTCTTCAATCATCTCAATAATCAATCCTTTGCCATTAAGTTCACCATGGAGCAGGAGGTCGATGGTTGCCTTCCGTTCCTTGATATTCTTATTTCTAAGAATAGTGATGGTTCCCTCGGCCACCGAGTTTTTCGGAAGAAAACGCATGCTCAGCAGTATCTTCATACCAGTTCCCATCATTTTCCGGCTCAAAAGATGGGTGTTCTCAATACCCTGGCTACTTGGGCCCTAAGGATCTCGGATAAGGAGAGTTTTGAGAAAGAAAAATCCCATCTCCTTGATGTCTTTGTTGAGAATGGTTATAGTAGATTCCTGGGTCAGAGGGCTTTCGTTAAAGCTTCGAAGAATTCGTTGTCTCATCGAGAACCAAAGGAGCGAGTTCCTGGTGTCCTTCTTTCGTATGTTCAGGGGACTACTGATAAGATTGGTAGGATTCTCAGGTCGCATGATGTTCCTGTGACCTTTAGGCCCCTGAACACAATTCGCATGTCCCTCAGATTAGCGAAGGATCCTATCGACCCTAAAGATATGAAAGGTGTGTACTTGATCCCCTGTTCCTGTGGGACCCCCTACATTGGGGAAACTGGTCGCTCCATTAATCAGAGGATTAGTGAGCATGCAGCAAATCTTAAGCATAGGCGTACTAAGTCTTGCGCTTTGGCTGAGCACGCCGAGAAAACCAATCATCATATTTGTATTGAGGAAGCTAGTGTTATTGCTAAGGTTTCACACTTCCATCATCGGAAATTTAGGGAGGCGCTTGAGATTGAAAAGAGGCTGAGTAATCTCAATAGAGATGATGGCTGGAAAATCAGTCGGTGTTGGGTCCCAGCACTCTCGACCTAGTCTTTTTTTTTTTTAACTTACGTATTTATTTATTTATTATTATTCTGAATTATTATTATTATTATTATTATTATTATTATTATTATTTATTTATTTTTATTTTTATTTATTTATTTATATTTTTATTTATTTATTTATTTTATATATATATATATATATATATATATATATATATATATATATATATATATATATATAATTTTTTTTTGCAAGGATGGCTCATTTTAATTTTCTCATCTCTATCTTTTATATTCATGTTTTCATACAAGAATGGTCCTGTTTTTAATTCCTTCTTATTTTTATGATTTATTTGTAACTAACTATTATCACGAAGTATTTTTAATTACTAATTTAACTTAAAATTTTAATTTTAATTAAATATTATCATTAAATCATTTTATTTTAAGGGGTTGGTCCCCCTAGGGTAATATAATTTCAATTATTAAAATATAATTTTAATATAATTTTAATTAAATATAATTTTAATTATTTTTAATTTTAATATAATTTAATCTTAAATATAATTTAATAATTAAATATATTTTTAATTATTTATGTTTAACTAACTATTATCATGTATTATTACTAACTATTATCATATAATTTTTATTAATAAAAAAAGTTTGTCCTTAGATATAATTTTTAATTATTTATCTCTAACTAACTATTTTCATTAATGGAACATAATTGTTTATTTATTTCTAATATTTTAAATAAAAATTTTAATTATTTATTAATATTTTTATCTAACTATTATCATAATATTATTTTTTAAAGGACTAGTCCCCCTCTAGGGTAATTTTTCCCCTTAGATATAATTTTTAATTATTTGTCTTTAACTAACTAGTAACATGAATTATATTAGATATCATTTTTGGGATTCAACTGCGTTAAGTAAGTCATTCAAACGTATGACCATTTCCATGAGAGGTAGTCGTAACTGACTAATTTCTCATGATTTTTGAATAGTTCACTTAGCACTTATTGCATCGGGTGATGCTCACAGGGATGAAGAAGTGGGATTGAAACTAGTGAAATGTGGAGAACGAATCACATAGCATCAATCATCACTTCCGGGGCTTGCACCCGGTAACCAGGACTTCCCAGGAGGTCACCCATCCCAGAACTCCTCTGGCTCAAGCGCGCTTAACTGTGGAGTTTTTCCCCACAATCAAGCCCACTTAGCTTGCTACCCCATTTGCAAAACCTTAGCAAGTATTGTGCCTCATGAACCATTCAAGTAGAGATCCCTTGACTCTTTTTGAATTTAAGTATGGTGGATTTACGCAGTGCATTATATTAGATATCATTTTTGGGATTCAACTGCGTTAAGTAAGTCATTCAAACGTATGACCATTTCCATGAGAGGTAGTCGTAACTGACTAATTTCTCATGATTTTTGAATAGTTCACTTAGCACTCATTGCATCGGGTGATGCTCACAGGGGTGAAGAAGTGGGATTGAAACTAGTGAAATGTGGAGAACGAATCGCATAGCATCAATCATCACTTCCGGGGCTTGCACCCGGTAACCAGGACTTCCCAGGAGGTCACCCATCCCAGAACTCCTCTGGCTCAAGCGCGCTTAACTGTGGAGTTTTTCCCCACAATCAAGCCCACTTAGCTTGCTACCCCATTTGCAAAACCTTAGCAAGTATTGTGCCTCATGAACCATTCAAGTAGAGATCCCTTGACTCTTTTTGAATTTAAGTATGGTGGATTTACGCAGTGCATTATATTAGATATCATTTTTGGGATTCAACTGCGTTAAGTAAGTCATTCAAACGTATGACCATTTCCATGAGAGGTAGTCGTAACTGACTAATTTCTCATGATTTTTGAATAGTTCACTTAGCACTCATTGCATCGGGTGATGCTCACAGGGGTGAAGAAGTGGGATTGAAACTAGTGAAATGTGGAGAACGAATCACATAGCATCAATCATCACTTCCGGGGCTTGCACCCGGTAACCAGGACTTCCCAGGAGGTCACCCATCCCAGAACTCCTCTGGCTCAAGCGCGCTTAACTGTGGAGTTTTTCCCCACAATCAAGCCCACTTAGCTTGCTACCCCATTTGCAAAACCTTAGCAAGTATTATGCCTCATGAACCATTCAAGTAGAGATCCCTTGACTCTTTTTGAATTTAAGTATGGGGGATTGAAACTAGAGATCACTAGTTTCAATCCCACTTCTTCACCCCTGTGAGCATCACCCGATGCAATGAGTGCTAAGTGAACTATTCAAAAATCATGAGAAATTAGTCAGTTACGACTACCTCTCATGGAAATGGTCATACGTTTGAATGACTTACTTAACGCAGTTGAATCCCAAAAATGATATCTAATATAATGCACTGCGTAAATCCACCATACTTAAACATGAATTATTTTTAGGTAATAATTGAACATAACTGTTTAATTATTTTTAATATTTTTTTATCATAATATTATTTTTATTTAAAGCACTGGTCCCCCTAGGGTAACATTTTTATAAAATAAGTTTTTTGATCCCGGTACCTAGTCAAAAGTAGATGTTAGTCTTTTTAGTCGTTGGAGGCTTTGCTCTGTCTATTTAACCTGCTAAGCTGGATCTGTTTCTTCAACTTGTCCTGACGATGAACCACACTGGTTGGTTCAAAACGCGTCGACAAATGATGTCTCATGTGATCTTCTCCGAAAAATCTTTTGTAAAGATGAGGATATGTGTAACTCCTTCCACACTTAGCATAGAATTGATTCATGATGTGCATGTGTAACTATCATAAGAATCAAATCTATTGAGGTGCAAATCTCTTTTTATAGTCCAAAAAATGAAAAAGATTTGCACCTCAAGAAATCTGATCCCTCTCAACAATTGTTGAACTAGGTTTGAGTTAGATCTACCTTGGTATAATGTATTCAACGAAATGTTATTTATTTATTTCAAAGATAAAAATATATATATATATATAAAAGATAAATATTGGTTAGCATTATATTTTTTGTTTGCTAGGTTATGTAAGTCTTGAGATTATTGGCATGCCTAACTTGTGGCTTGAGTAGTTGATCTAGGTGGATCACTAATGGCCCAAAAATCAAAGTCCTCAGATCATAGCGAAACTAGGACCAGATCAAATATCTCGTCACAAGGAATCCAACGACGCATCAATCTTAGTTCGTATGAGGAAGTTATGTACATTTGAAGTTCGAGAGAAAGGGTGAAAAAAACATTGTAGACTGGTACCATAGGGTGCCAGGTGACACTCCCTCAGGTTGTCATGTGGAAATTCCATCAGCAACACAATAGGCAGTACAGATCCACATGGAACCATTCAAACAACACCAAATTGTACCATCTGGTAGCACCACATGGCGCCACTGGGCATTAAAGTGAGCTAATATGCAAGCACCACGTGGTCCAATTACTAGGCACCACCTGGCCCCCCAGATTGGCCACTTTGGTCTACATTTAAAAAAAAGTGGTTTGTTGAAACAATTGGGTTCAAACCCCTGATCCCAGTGGAAATGGGTCAACAACCTAACCGGTCGAACTACAATGGTTCTTATTAAACCATTGTCTCGAACTTTTATTTAAAGTCGATAATATATGGTTTTGAAAAAAAATGGGTGGCAGGCCACCGTATTAGGCGACACAACCAACCTAACCAAATGGTTATATGATATGGAAGGTGACTAAATTAATAATCAACGGTCAATGTTTAATGATAATAGCCATGGTCTGGGCGATAACATATGGTAATAGTTTACGGTTCTAATAGTAAAATTGGGTGGCTTCAACAATCGTGAAATATATCGATTGCCATAACGATGGAGTGTTACGGTAAACAAACCAATAACATATAGTTATAATGTTAAATGACGGGCTTTGTTTTATAATATGACAAAGGTTTTATTGTTAATATAAAATGGTGAGAAACTAGTTTTAAACCTGCGACCCCAAAGAGGTCAACATCTCTAGTTGTGTGCCAGCCAACCCACGATCCAGTGGGGCATTGATATGTTTGCCAACAAAATTATATGAACTCAACTTTTCATTCAAACGGGGAACCAAGACCAAATTAAGTCATGAGTGGGAGGTTTGAGAGTCGACTGAACCACGAGTCGTGGGAACCATGACAGGGGTGGAACCCTGCAGGCATGTTTTTCGAGGAAGTATATTCTAGATAATATTCCTAGGGCAATATTCTAAAAAATATTCCCTTTTTTATGTTGTTGTGGAATCTTGATGATTCTCTCAGGGGTCCAAAGATGACGATGGTGGAATATAGTTGAGTTTATACTCATATTACTCAGAATTTCGCAAGGATTTCAATGGTGCAGTTAGATTTTGGATTTGAGCAGTGGTTCTCAGGGCTTATGAAAGAAGTTTGCATTCTTCATTAATTGTTGGACACAAAGTTTGACACAGTAATTCATATTTCAGAAGAAGGTCATGTTTACATTCAAAAGTCTTAGAAGGATGACACAGATCTGTTAGTGTTGTGATTGCTTATTTCTTAGTAGTGGAACTTCAAGTCACTCCCAGAAATGGAGGTATAATGATGTATTTTTCCATGTACACATTTTCGTTTTTACTAAGATGAATGAAGCTTCCTCCACACTATTGAATTAGGGCCTAGAGATGTAGTCCACATTGGACAAAATATGTTACCAAACTTTGTGTAAATTGTCTTTACGGTCTATTTTATGTTGCTTCTTCTTTAAGTGTTTTCATAAAAAAAATTACATGCTCTTTCATGCAATTATGCTAACATTAAACGAAGAAAAGAGCTTGGATCATGCTAGCATCAAAGGAATAGCAGATCAAGTTTGGTATCATAGCAGTCTCCTTGCTTATGTGAATTGCGAGTGTAGATGATAACCGGAGATTAGACATGCAACACGAAGAAAGAAAATGGCGAACAAATACATTCTTGTAGGTAATGAAGAAGTTCTCTACAAGGCTTTCTACCAGATGACAAAAATGGCAGATAAATTATTTGCAAATAATGAGAAGAGAGTGGAAAAGAAGGAAAATAAGGAGAAATAGAAAGCAGAGGAAAATGCTTTAGTACATCAAGGAAATGGAAGAGAACTTCCTAAACCTCCATCTCCATCTTCTAGTGAATGTTCTTCTTCTTCCTCCCATACTCACAAGTCAAATTGTCATCACCAGAGCATTCAAGTAGAGAATGTTGAATTGATGAGACTACTAAAAGAAGCAAAAGAGGAGAAACAAAGATTGAAACTTCAGTTAAAGATCGTAGAAGAGTCCTTGGTAAAGTTGCAGTGTAATGGAGGATTAGCGACACCATCCTCACCCACTCTAGAATCAGAAATTGAGGTAAACAATGTCAGTGATTCTTTAGTTTCATGCTCTCATTATGATGATGATTTTGGTTCATTTGAAATAAACTCTAAAGTCATAGAATCAAGGGGGTCCAAATCAATGTAGGTTGAGGCTACAACACACCATTCCAATAATTGTGATTATAGGTCATCTCCAAATGGAGATGAGAATTTTAGAGGATGAGCTAAGTCAAGTTAGCCTTGCGAGAGCCACACCAAAGATGACCATTCAAGAAATATTATGTCACCCAAGAAGGAGACACAAAATAAGGTCAGGAAAGTATGGGAAAGAAAAACCATTACATCCATTGCAATAAGAGTGGACATCAGAAATCCACATGTTGGAAGCTCCACCAAGAGTTACGCCCAAATAAGCACAGGGATCATGTGAAATCATCTGTGAAGGAATTGACCGATGACGTTGTTCAACAAGGAATCCAACTACAGGAAGAAAGCCCATTAGCCGGGTTAGTTAAGAGTGTATAAATATGGTGTATAATTGCAACTGCTCAAGAAATTTTAATCTAAATGAAGAGACACAATTATACTCTAATTTTCTGCGGACATTGATTCACAATTTAGAACAACAATCTCATACATGCAATGAGAAATAACACACATGAAAAATATTTTCTAGGGGAAAGCAACTGCTAAAAAACCCTTAAGCATGTTTGCATTAAATCATATGAAAAGAGATGTATTACAATTGCTAGCTCCATCTAAGCTCAACCTGCAAGTGAATAACCTATCTCTCTGCACAATGAGAAGCTATGACCCAGACTTAGTAAATTTTTTCCTCAGCTTAAGCCCCTATTTCCTTGTGCAAATCCTAAGGAATTAGGCCCCTATTATTTGGGAATTTTCCTCCAATTGATTTGGAAATTCCCAAGGTTGATCATCTGACTACATCCAGTAATTGTACACTAAAGACTAGTCTACAACTGATGTTACATTGCCTTGGAATCTCTACCACAGTTAGGGAACTCAAATTCTCTACATGCAATAGCTATTTTGGGTTGATTGATCAGTTAATTGGATGACCACTGAGTTAAACTATTGTCCCACTGCACAATTGACCTTCCACTAGTTCCTCCAACTGTTAGAACTAGTTTAACTAAACTAGATTACTAAAATTTAGCAGTCACACATGCTTAATTGATCTCCAAGCCCTCTAACTCAAATTTACTAAGCTAATTGTGTGACAAGAGCCATTTCACACTATTTAACTACATCCAAGTTGTCTGTTGATGTGTAAATTCGAATTTTCTCAGTTTGACCAAGGTAAAGTCAAATTGAGACTTTCTTGTTACATTTTTCAACACTCCCTCTCAGCAAGAAAGGGATTATCAACCACCCCTATCATGCACCTATGGAACTCGAACTTCCCTCTTGATAGAGCCTTTATCAAAATGTCAACATCTTGTTCCTCTGTCAGAATGTATTGTAGCAACATTATCCGCATTCGCACACAGTCTTATATATGATGATACCATATATCTATATGCTTGGATCGATCATGAAATACCATATTACTAGAGATATTAATTCAATTTTGATTATCCCAATAGATCACAATTGGATCCATCATTTGACCAAACAGTGCCACAAGTATATTTCTCATCCAGATTTCCTCACATGTTGCTTGACTTGCAACCATGTATTCTGATTTTGCTGAGTTGAGCACCACAGAACTTTGCTTCCTGTTGTACCAGGAAACTATTGTGGACCCAACACTAAAAATTCCACCTGATGTACTCTTTCGATCAGATGGACAACCTGCCCAATTTGCATCTGTGAAGCCACACATATTCACTCCCTCTGTCCATCTTTACCATAATCCATATTGGGTGGTGCCTTTGAGGTACTGTAAAACGTTCTTAGCTACCTTCCAATATAATTTGGTCGGCCTAACCATAGCTTGGCTAACCTGGTTTACTGCATAGCACATATATGGTCATTTGTTCACAAGATACATTAGTGAACCCACTAACTGCTGGTATATGGTAGCATCCACTTCTTCACCTAAAGTGGCAGTCTCCTTCCTCCAGTTGGTCGTTAAAGGTGTCTCCATGGGCTTACAACTCTCCATGCAGAATCTCTGTAGTATCTCATTGGCATACTTTCCTTGAGACACAAATAATTCCCCATCGCCTTGCCATACTTCTAGCCCAAGGATGTAGTGTGTCAGACCTATGTCCTTCATTTCAAATTCCCTTAAGAGCTGATCAACTACTCATCACTCGTTAATATTAAATCATCAACATATAAAACAATGATAGGAAATTTTTCATCTACTAAAATATGATAGAGGTTCACATCTGCTTCACTTTTGGTGTAGCCCAAACCAATGAGATAATTGTCAATCCCGGTGTACCAAGCACAGGGTGCTTGTTTGAGACTGTATGATGATCGCTTGAGTCTGCACACATGAGACTCCTTATAAAATGTATCAAAACCTTTTAGTTTCTCGATGTACACCTCCTCCTCAATAACGCCATTGAGAAATTATGTTTTTACATCCATCTGGTGGATCTTCCACCCCATTTGTGTAGCCAGTGCAAGAATTTATCTAATGGATGAGTACCTTTCTACAGGAGAAAATGTTTCCTCATAGTCATTTCCCTCAACTTGAGAGAAACCTTTGGCCACAAATCTGGCATTATAATTTTGTATTCTTTCGTTTGTTGCATGCTTAACCTTGAATATCCATATCAAACCCATAATTGATTTATCTTTCGGTCTTGGGATCACTTTCCAAACACTGTTCTTCATGATGGATTCATATTCTTCCACCATTGCATCAACCCAAACTGGTTGCTCTACTACTTCCTCAAAAGAGGATGGCTCAATCTCTACAAGATCAGACATTAGAGCCATGTAGCCAGTGTACCTCTCAGGTGACCTCCTTTTCCTGCACAAATTTGAAGGAGCTCCCACATTATCCCTCGCATCTTGTGCAAGTCTATCAAATTCCCTAGTTATTTTTCTCCCTTCTCTAGATTGTTATGCTTGAGTGGATGTCTCCACTCTTTGTTCCTCAATTTGTGGCTACTCCGAAAATTCTTGAGGCTCCTCCTTTGGAGCTAAAATTTCCTCTTCTAGTGGGATCTAAAGCTCCCTCTCAAGAGAGCATCGCATCACTTTCTCCTCATCAAAGTTTACATCCCTTTGCACAACTGTAATTCCAAGGGAAGGTAAGTACACATGGTAATTGTGTGGATTTTTGGTGTAGCCCACAAAGAATCCTAACTTTGTTGTTGGCTCAAGCTTCTTCCTTGAATATTTGGACACATGGTAGTAAATAGAGGCTCCAAAAATACTGAAGTGAGACACGTCCATCTTTCTTCCATAGAAAGCCTCATTTGATGTAATCATACCAAGAATTTGATGAGGACTCTGGTTCTGCAAGTAAACTGTTGTGTTACATTCCTCTACACACAAATGCAGTGGTAGGCCTTGGTCATGTAGCATAGATCTCACAACTCCAACAATGTTATGGTTCTTTCTCTTAGCTACCCCATTCTGTTGTGGTTTTTGGGGTGTTTTCAGCTCTCTTTGAATGCTTTCTATCACACATATATCCTTGAAG
Organism: Pinus tabuliformis; assembly: GCA_031772625.1. Classification (NCBI taxonomy): domain Eukaryota; kingdom Viridiplantae; phylum Streptophyta; class Pinopsida; order Pinales; family Pinaceae; genus Pinus; species Pinus tabuliformis. Next base: position 1,093,434,127 of record CM062811.1, read on the forward strand.
TCATTCGAAACATACTCACCTCCATTGACACTCCTGAGAGCTTCACTTTCTTCTCAATCTCTTTCTCAACTAATGCCTTGAATTCCACAAACTTTGAGAATTTCTCATCCTTCTTCCACGTGAAGAAGATCCAACACTTCCTTAATAAATCATCAATAAAAATGAAAAAATATTTGTGTCTGGCAACGGAGGCTGCTAAGAAAGGTCCACAAACATTAGAGTGGACTCTTTCTAAGATTTCATGTGCTTTGCTTTCTCGGTCATGGAATGTGGATTTTACATACTTCCCAAAGGTACAACCTTTGCAGACATCATGTTTCTCAAGTGCTCCTTTAGGGAGACCAGTGGTTATTTGATGCATAATTTTCAGGACGCTATGATGCAAATGGCCCAAGCTCCTGTGCCAAAGTTCACTGACATCGTGGCTCTACACTTTCTTTACCTTACCTCTTAATGCAACGCAATCTTCCACATCCATATTGTACAGTTTCTTCACACGAACCCCGATCTTCTTAACCTGTCTAGGGGCTATGTGTCTCGAGAATGCTCTCCCTTTTTTAAAGATCACATCATAACCATGGTCTTCCAAAGTTGTTATAGAGATGAGGTTCTTCTTTAGTCCTAGTACAAACATGACATCTTTGAGGCAAAGAGGGGATACCTATTGGGTGTGGAGCCTGATTATCTTCTATATTCAAAGGTATCGCCACATAGGACCCCAGCTCGAAATGGGGGCGGCAACGCCGCCCGTAAAATGTTCGCTGCAGGGGGGGTCCAGGGGGGGGCGGCTGTGACCTTTGGGAGCCCCCCCCCTGGTGGGGGGTTTCGGGGGCAGCGCCCCCGAAGCTAAAAACAGCTGTAAAATTGCCTTGTAAAAGTATAGTAATTTCTAGTCAATCTGGGCCGTTGATTAGGCGGATGATCTGACGGTAGAACTTATGTTTAGTTTAGGGTTTTTTTCCCTAGAAGGCAACCCCTCTCTTTGTATGAGGGTATTGTATTTGAGGCTGTGTAATAGATGTGTATTCTGTGAGTGAGAAACAGAGAGGTGAGACTGTGAGAGAAAACAGAGGATATTACATCAGATTTGTTGTAGGTTGTGTCTCTTCATTTTGCTGGATAATAAAAAGGAAGGACTGGCTGTTCGGGGTGGACGTAGCCCAAACTGGGTGAACCACGTATATCTGTGTCTCTCTTGTTTTGTGCGTTTTCTGTGTTTATATTTCTGCAATATTTTATGTGTTCCATTGCTCCATAATATATAATTTTCTAACAACTGGTATCAGAGCCGAAGGTCTATTTGGCTGATAAACTTGCAGGAAATAAGGGTTCCTGGTTCGAGTGGGAGCAATGGCGGAAGATGGTAAGTTTAGGATTGAGAAATTTAACGGCCAAAACTTCTCGCTGTGGAAGATGCAGATGGAAGACTATCTGTATCAGAAAGATCTATACCTACCATTGGGCGGAAAAACAAAGATGCCGATGGGTATTAAAGACGAAGAATGGAACCTTCTCGATAGAAAGGCACTCGGAACAATACGGTTGTGCCTTGCTGCATCAGTCGCCTTCAATATTTCGAAGGAAACGACGACAGAGGGTTTGATGCAGACGTTGTCGAAACTATATGAAAAACCCTCGGCCTCAAACAAGGTATTTCTTATGAAACGGTTATTTAATATGAATATGTCGGAAGGTGGATCTGTTGCAAACCATTTAAATGATTTTAATACAGTTACAAGTCAGTTAAGTTCTGTAGGGGTAAACTTTGATGATGAAGTTAGAGCTCTGTTATTCTTGTGCTCATTACCAAAAAGTTGGAATGGTTTGGTAATGGCCATTAGTAACTCCGTTTCTGGATCTAGTACTTTAAAGTTTGATGATGTTTTCGGTGCTATCCTTAGCGAGGAAATGCGACGGAAAAGCTCCGGTGAGACATCGGGAAATGCTTTGAGTGCAGAGTCTAGAGGAAGAAAAATGGAAAGAGGAAAGAGCTCAGGATATCGCAGTAAATCAAGGAAAGGCAGATCCAAGGCCAGATCGGGGATAGTGTGCTGGAAATGTGGAAAGAAAGGACACCTAAAGAAAGACTGTAGATCTCGGAAGGGAAAAGAAGGAGATGCACAACAAGAAAACAATCATGAAGCAAATGTGACAGGTGAGGTGTTACACGATGCTTTGATTCTTTCTTTTGAAATATTACTGATTCTTGGGTGGTAGATTCAGGGGCTTCATTCCATGCCACACCTGATAAGAAATACTTTCATGACTATGTTCAAGGAGATTTTGGACAAGTTCGTCTGGGTGATGATAAACCTTGTAAAATCGTTGGAATGGGTAAGGTTCTTGTAAAACAGCAGAATGGAAACCAATGGCTATTAAAGGAGGTAAGGCATGTTCCAGATCTAAAGAAAAATCTGATTTCAACAGGGCAGTTAGGCAGTGAAGGTTATGTGACAACTTTCACAAATAAAGCTTGGAAGGTCACCAAAGGAGCCCTGGTAATAGCAAAAGGCGAAAAGGTTGGTACATTGTACTTATGCAATGGTATTTCTAACTCTGTTAATGCTTTAACTTCCAAAGGAGCAGATGCAGCATTATGGCATCATAGGCTCGGACACATGAGTGAAAAGGGGATGAAGATTCTTCACTCAAGGAATTTGTTGCCGGGTTTGAAGAATGTTGATTTGGACTTCTGTGAGAATTGCATTTATGGAAAACAGAAGAGAGTCAGATTTCTCAGAGTTGGGAAAGAAAAGAAGAATGAAAAATTAGAGTTTGTGCATACAGATGTATGGGGACCTGCTCAGGTATCATCTCTTGGTGGCTCTCGTTATTATGTTACTTTTATTGATGATGCAACTAGAAAAACTTGGATTTATTGTATTAAGAATAAATCTGATGTATTTGATACTTTCAAGAAATGGAAAGCTTTGGTTGAGATTGAGACAGGAAAGAAATTGAAGTGTCTTAGATCAGACAATGGAGGTGAATATTGCAGCAAAGAGTTTGATAGGTACTGTTCAGAGCATGGAATTCATAGAGAGAAGACAGTTCCAAGAACACCACAAGAAAATGGTGTGTCAGAAAGGATGAACAGAACAATCATGGAGCGTGCAAGGTGCATGAGATTGCATGCAGGATTGCCTTTACAGTTTTGGGCAGATGCTGTAGATACTGTTGTTTATCTAATAAACAGAGGGCCTTCAAGTTCCTTGGATGGTGGTGTTCCAGAGGAAGCATGGACAGGTAAAAAGGTAAACTACTCTATTTTAAAGCCTTTTGGTTGTGAGGCCTTTGTCCATATTGATAAAGAAAATAGAACAAAGCTTGAGGCAAAGTCAAAGAAATGTACCTTTATTGGATATGGTGTTAATGATTTTGGTTATCGCTTATATGATTACGAAAATCACAAAATCATTAGGAGCAGAGATGTAATATTCAATGAAAAGGTCTTGTATAAGAATCAGTTGCAGGAAAAGAAACAGGAAAAGGAAAACAAGGAATACGCAGTCTTTGATGAAATCACTGGAAAAGTAAAGGTGCCTGAAAATAATAATAATCAACAACCACCACAACAACAACAGGCACCCAAAACACCTGAAAGTGGTGTTAGAAGATCTACCAGGATAAGTAGACCCCCTGAACGATACTCTCCTTCATTATATTATTTATTGCTGACTGATTCCGGTGAACCCGAATGCTATGAAGAAGCAATGCAGGTTGAAAGCAGGAAGAAGTGGGAGGTAGCCATGGAAGAAGAGATGGACTCCTTAATGCATAACCAGACTTGGGATTTAGTCAGGTTGCCTGTAGGAAAAACGACATTGAAGAATAAATGGGTTTACAGGCTGAAGGAAGAAGATGGAGGAAAACAGAGGTATAAAGCTAGACTTGTGGTGAAGGGGTTTGCACAGAAGAAAGGTATTGATTTTGATGAAATATTTTCTCCTGTTGTTAAAATGACTTCAATCAGAACTATTTTAAGTCTTGTAGCAGCTGAAGATTTGCATCTTGAGCAGTTAGATGTAAAGACAGCCTTTCTCCATGGGGATTTGGAGGAAGAGATATATATGCAGCATCCACAAGGATATGAGGTGAAAGGGAAGGAGAAACTAGTGTGCAGGTTGAAGAAGAGCTTGTATGGCTTAAAACAGGCTCCAAGGCAGTGGTATCTAAAATTTGACAAGTTTATGTCTGAACAAGGTTATACTAGATGTCACTCTGATCATTGTGTTTATTCGAAAAAGCAAAATGATGGCAGCTATATTATATTGTTATTGTATGTAGATGACATGCTTGTTGCAGGATCTAACATGCAGGAAATAAATGTGCTCAAAAGAAAATTGGCAAATTCATTTGCAATGAAGGATTTGGGAGCTGCAAAACAAATCCTTGGTATGAGAATAACTAGAGACAGGAAAAATCGTAAATTAACATTGTCTCAGAATGAGTACATACAAAAGGTGTTGAAAAGATTTAACATGCACAATGCAAAACCAGTTAGTACACCTTTTGCTATCCATTTCAAACTTAGCAAGGAAATGTGCCCAAAGACCCAAGAAGACATGGATTATATGTCTAAAGTTCCATATGCATCAGCAGTTGGAAGCTTAATGTATGCAATGGTCTGCACAAGGCCTGATATTGCACATGCAGTGGGAGTTGTAAGCAGGTACATGAACAATCCAGGAAAGGAACATTGGATGGCAGTGAAATGGATTCTCAGATATTTGAAAGGTACCACAAATCAAGCATTATGCTTTGGTGGTTCAAACATCTCCCTACAAGGATATGTTGATGCAGATATGGCACGTGACAGAGATAACAGTAGGAGCACTACAGGATATGTATTTACTGTTGTAGTAACAGCTGTCAGTTGGGTTTCAAAAATCCAAAGTGTTGTTGCACTTTCAACAACAGAAGCAGAGTATGTTGCTGCTACAGAGGCTAGTAAAGAAATGATTTGGTTACAAAGGTTTATGGGTGAATCGGGTAAGGAGCATGATATGGGCACGTTATACAGTGATAGCCAAAGTGCCATTCATCTTGCAAAGAACTCAGCGTTTCATTCCAGGACTAAACACATACAGCTCAAGTATCATTTCATACGATCAGTGTTGGAAGATGGAGAGTTGAAGCTGGAAAAGATACACACTAGCCAGAATCCTGCAGATATGCTAACAAAAGTTGTAACCAGGGAGAAACTGAGAATATGCTCAGTTTCAGTTGGTCTTCAAGGATGACGATGAAGATGAGAAATAGCCAGGTCCAAAGAGGAGTCATTTTCCAACAAATGGAGCAGCGATGGAGTTGCTACAATCAGTCTCCAAGTGGGAGATTGTTGGGTGTGGAGTCTGATTATCTTCTATATTCAAAGGTATCGCCACATAGGACCCCAGATCGAAATGGGGGCGGCAACGCCGCCCGTAAAATGTTCGCTGCAGGGGGGGTCCAGGGGGGGCGGCTGCGACCTTTGGGAGCCCCCCCCTAGCGGGGGGTTTCGGGGGCAGCGCCCCCGAAGCTAAAAACAGCTACAAAATTGCCTTGTAAAAGTATAGTAATTTCTAGTCAATCTGGGCCGTTCATTAGGCGGATGATCTGACGATATAACTTATGTTTAGTTTAGGGTTTTTTGCCCTAGAAGGCAACCCCTCTCTTTGTATGAGGGTATTGTATTTGAGGCTGTGTAATAGATGTGTATTCTGTGAGTGAGAAACAGAGAGGTGAGACTGTGAGAGAAAACAGAGGATATTACAGCGGATTTACTGTAGGTTGTGTCTCTTCATTTTGCTGGATAATAAAAAGGAAGGACTGGCTGTTCGGGGTGGACGTAGCCCAAACTGGGTGAACCACGTATATCTGTGTCTCTCTTGTTTTGTGTGTTTTCTGTGTTTATATTTCTGCAATATTTTATGTGTTCCATTGCTCCGTAATATATAATTTTCTAACAATACCAACTCGCTCTGAAAGGTTACTATACCAATATTTGTAGCACTTTACCTTCCATCATCCCTAAGATCAATACGCATCTTGAGATATTTCTCCTCCAGGTCACTGAAATCTCTCTACACCCTATCATGTGGAAGGAGGCACCATAGTCCAAGTACTACACACTCCCTATCACTGTGCTGACCATGCAGGTGATAAGGGTGAAGTATAGCTCAAACTATAAATCCAATGCCTCACATGTTGCTCCTCCTAAGTTCTTATTGCCAGAATTTTTGTGTGGACACTTTGTAGTATAGTGCCTGAATTCATGACAATTGAAGCATTTTATTTTGGACAAGTCTTTCTTCTTGCCCCCTTGGCTGGATTCTGGTTTGGTTTGAGATTTATTCCCTTTTCCCTTCTTTCCCTTTAACCAATGCAAATTTTTCTCCATCCTAACCCTTGGATGAAGTTCCATCTCTAGTACCAAATCTCTTCTTGTACCAAATCAGTCCATAAGTGTTCCCATTTTCATAATTTATCCCTCCCATTCACTGAGTCCTAGAAGCTATGTTGGCTTTTGGGAAGGCCTAGAAGAGTTAGGCTCATAGGGTCATATTTGGCAACATTGACACCAACCCCTCCAAGCTCATCATGAACTTGTGTAAATTTGTTGAGATATTGTGGAATAGTGTCATTATTTTGCATCTTGATATTTTGAAGTTTTTCTTTGAGGGCCAGTTTCCTATGGTCACTGCTATTCTCGAACAACTCTATCAGTGCCTTCCACATTGTGAAAGGAGTTTATTTCCCATTGATATATGAGACAATGTGGTCTTGCACTCTCTCCAAGATTATTCTCTTCGCCTTGACTACATCTTTCTTCCATTGGGCTAGGTTTTGTGCATCAGATGCCTATGGTTTTGCAATATCTATCTTGACATATTCTAGCAATCCATTGTCATCCAACACCGCCTCCAATCCTTCCATGCAATGAAATTCAAGTTTTCTTCTAGGGCATACTCTAATATCAACCCATTGAAGGTCATCTTCCCAATTCTTAAGGGATCCTGCTATACCGAAGCTACAAATTCGAACCTCCTGAGAAATAACTTCGAAAATCCTGCTCTAATGTGAATCCTACTCTGATACCATGTAGAAATATTGTGTAGAATTGCAACTGCTCAAGAAATTTTAATCTAAATCAAGAGACACAATTCTACTTCGTTGTTCTATAGACATTAATTCAGAATTTAGAACAACAATCTTAGACATGCAATAAGAAATAAAACACATGCACAATATTTTTCTAGGGGAAATAAAGTGTTAAAACCCCTTAATCATGCTTGCATTAAATCAGATGAATAGAGATGTATTACAAATGCTAGCTCTGTTCGTGCTCAACCTGCAAGTGAATAACCTATCTCTATGCTCAATGAGAAGCTCTGACCTAGACTTAGTCAATTTTTGCCTCAGCTTGAGCCCTTATTTCCTTGCATAAATCTCGAGGAATTAGGCCCCTATTATTTAGTAATTTTTCCTCCAATTGATTGTGCAATTCCCAAGGTTGATCATATGACTGCATGCAACACCGGTACACCCAAGACTAGTCTACAACTTATTTTACAGTGCCTTGGAATCTCTACCACAATTGGGGAACTCAAATTCTCTACATGCACTAGCTATTTTGGGTTGATTGATCAATTAACTAGATGATCACTGAGTTAGACTGTTGTCCCACTACACAACTGACCTTCCACTAGTTCCTCCAATATTAGAACTGGTTTAACTGAACTCAACTAAATATAACTGAACTAGATTACTAAATTTAGAAATCACACATGCTTAACTGAACTCCAAGCCCTCTAACTCGAATTTACTGAGCTAATTGAGTGACAAGAGCCATGTCACACAAGTTAACTACATCTAGGTTGTGTATTGATATGGAAATTCGAATTTTCTCAATTTGACCAAGGCAAAGTAAAATTGAGACTTTCTTACTGCATTTTTCAACAAAAAGATGGGTATCCTTTTTAAGTAGTTGAGCATGGACACTATTATAAATAACATGTTGCGAAAATGATTGTAAAAGTGATGAAGTGTATAAAATCACTTATGAATGCAACATCATGATATTTCGGCCTTTAGTTGGATAGTTTGGGGTATGGTTTATGTTGTAAAACTTGACCATGAGTGTGTTATAAAATCTTGAAAAGTATGGTCTTGTTTGGAATCTTGTAAGTTGTATAGGAGCTGGCAGCTATAGATTTGCATATGGATACAGGTGTGAGTTTCATCATTCCAAGTTTCGAAGTACAAAGGTGAAGCAAAGGGAAGGTGGTCTGTCAGAGGCATTTGTTATGTAGATCAATATTGCAATATTGCTTATAATTTGGAGGAACAAAAGTCCCTCAGTGGGCAGGAATGATCTAGGTGGATCCCTAATGGCCCAAAAATAAAAGTCATCATATTGTAACAAAACTAGGACCATATCGAAGATCTCATCACAAGGAATGCAATGGTGAAAATGAAGCCTCAATCTGAGTTCGTATGAGGAAGTTACACCCATATTAAGTTTAGGATAAATAGTGAAAAAAACATTCGCAGACTGGTACCACAAGGTGCCAGGTGGCACTCCCTCAAGCTGCCATATGGTAGTCCCATCAGCAGCACAACAGGAAATATAGATCCACAGGGAATGATTCAAACAGTGCTAAATGGCACCATTTGACAACGCCACATGGCACCACTAGGCATTGAAGTGGCACAATCCACAGGCACCACGTGGCCCAATCACCGAGCACAACGTGGCACCCCAAATTGGCCACTTTGGTCTACATTTAGAAAAAAGGATGGTTGGTTGAAACAGTTAGGGTCGAACCCCTGACCTCGGTGGAAATGGGCCAATGGCCTAACCATTCAAGCTATGATGATTTTTGTTGAACTATTGTCACAAAATTTTATTTAAAGTCAATAATATATGGTTTTGAAAAAAATGGGTGGTGGGCCACCATATTTGGTGGCATCGCCAACCCAAACAAATGGTTATATGGTATTGCAAAGGACTAAATTACTATTGAAAGGTCAATGTTTAACGACAACATCCATGGTCCAAGGGGTAACATTTCGTAACAATTTATGGTTCCAATAGTAAAACTGGGTGGTTTCAACAACTGTGAAATATATCGGTCGACATAACAGTGGAGTGTTATGGTAAGCAAACCAATATACGATTATAATATTAAGTAGTGAGGTTTGTTTTATAATATTGCAAAGGTTTTGTTGTTAATATAAAATGGTGAGCTACAGGTTTTGAACCCCCCGACCCCACCGGGGTCAACGACCCGACGGTTGTGTGCCAGCCAACCCTCCAACTGGTAGAGCATTGATATGCCTGCCAACACAATTATATATGAACTCAACTTTTCATTCGAATGGAACCATGACCGAACGAAGTCATGAGCGGGAGGGCTGAGAGTCGACAAAACCACGAGCCATGGGAACTGTGACACGGATGGAACCTTAATGCAGGCAAAACGTTGTGGGCACAATTTTTGAGGTAGTATATTCTAGAGAATATTCCTAGGGGAATATTCTTAGAATATTCCTAGGGGAATATTCTTAGAATATTCCTTTATGATGTTGTTGAGGAATCTTAAAGATTCTCTAGGGTATCCATAGATGACAGTGGAAGAATATAACTGATTTTATATTCATTTAACTCAGAATTTCACAAGGATTTCAATGGTGCAGTCAGATTTGGGATATGAGCAGTTGATCTTAAGGATCATGGCAGAAGCATGCATTCTTTATTAATTGTTGGACATGAAGTTCGAGACAATAATGCACCTTTTAGAAGTAGGTCATGTTTATATTTAAAAATCTCAGAAGGATGAGACAGATTTGTTGATGTTGTGATTGTTATGTTTTGAGCAATGAAACTTCAAGTCACTCCCAAAAATGGATGTATAATGATGAATTTTTCCATGTACTCATTTTCATTTTTGTTGAGATGCATGAAGCGCCTTGCAGGGCCCAAAGACATAGTTCACATTAGATAAACTTCATTATCAAACTTTGTGTGCATTGTTTTTGTGGTATCCTTTATGATGTTTCTTCTTTAAGTGTTTGCATAAATTGTTTTTACACACTCTTTCATGCAACAATGTTAACATCAATCGAAGAAAATATCTTGGATCACGCTAGTATCAAAGGAATACTGAATCAATAGTTGTGACCTAGGGGCATCTAAGTCATCAAAATCACCCGAAGATTGCACCCGGCTTGGGTTGCAACAGCCCTTAGCATGACTGGATTTTTTCCCATGGAGTTTCGAACTAGCGACCTTCACATCATAGAGTGTCTTAACAGAACACCATGTTATTGTCTGTTCTATGCCTCATGGGTTATTGGTTAACTCTATCTTGATATGAAATCAAATAAAAAATTATTATTATTATTATTCAATTCAAATATATAAATCTAATAAAAACTATATTACATTTATACTAGCCTATATCCACCTTAACTCTCGATCTACTAAGCGCCGAGAGGGATCAAACCTCTCGAGGTGAAAACCTATTTTTTGAGTGCAAAACTTGAGGAAAGGTTTTCACCTCAAGAGATTTGATCCCTCTCGGTGCTTGATAGATTTGGAGTTAAGATGGATCTAGGCTGGTTTTAGTCGTGTGCGGCCAAAGAAAATCTAACGAACATATGATTAATTTTATCAATAATATGTAAATTCTTCTAATATTAATATAATCATTTTAAATATGCTAAATATGTCTAAGATTAATCTAGTCATTTTAATTTTAAATTTTCTTAGTTACCTCAGTTTGTTGAGATGATAAATATTGTTAATAACTTTAATGATGAAATAAATTTTTTGAATGTAAAGTGATAATGTAATAATGTTGAATGATAGAAAATGCGAATAATAAGAATATAGTCAATTACAAACAGTCTTCATTGTGATTAATATCAAACTATTTTCTTCTACTATTCTTATTGTCACCCTTGTTACTTTTGTCATCTTTTCATATCGATTATATGAAAAGGACAGATTAAATCGTAAACCGTTTAAATCTTTAGCTCGAGCTATTGTAGTAAAAATCATACCTTGTCTCTCTTTCTCTTCAATATTAATAGGTTGAATTACTATAACACAAAAATCAATGTACATTGTCAATAATTTTTTGTGCTTACACTAAAATCAATGCACAATGTTAATCCAATCACTTTAAAAGTAATTTACCATCATATATCCAATTACATGAAAGCAAAAATCAACATCTACACTAAAATCAATGCATTTAATGCAAGCAATCAAATAAGATTAGAAATCAACATTTACATTGAAATCAATGCATCTAATGCAAACAATCAAATAAGATTAGAAATCAACATTTACACTCAAATCAATGCATCTAGTGCAAGTAAGCAAATAGGATTATAAACCAACATCTACATTGAAATCAATGCATCTAGTGCAAGTAAGAAAATAAGATTATAAACCAACATCTACACTGAAATCAATGCATCTAGTGCAAGCAATCAAATAGGATTAGGAATCGCCATCTACCTTGAAATTAATTCATTTAGTGCAAGAAATCAAATATGATTAGAAATAATATACATTGAAATCAATGCATCTAGTGCAAGCAATCAAATATTATTAGAAATCAACATCTACGTTGAAATCAATGCATCTAGTGCAAGCAATCAAATAGGGTTAGAAATCACCATCTATACTGAAATCAATGCATTTAGTGCAAGCAATCAAATAGGATTATAAATAATCTACATTGAAATCAATGCATCTAGTGCAAACAATCAAATATCATTATAAATCAACATCTACACTAAAATCAATGCATCTAGTGCAAGCAATAAAATAGGATTAGAAATCACCATCTACACTGAAATCAATACATCTAATGCAAGAAATCTTCTTCCCTCTCTACCCCTCCATCTATATCTATATATCCCTCCATCTATCCTTCTTTGTCTCTCTATCTCAACCCCCCAAGCACACACACACACTCTCACTCCATATTTATAAATCTCTTTGTCCATCCCTCGCTCTCTCCAACTCTCTTCTTCCCTCTCTTCACTTTCCATCTATATCTCTATCTCCCTTTGTCTCTCTATATCACCCCCAAAACATACACTCTCTTTCTCCAATCTATCTATCTATCCCTCCCTCCTCCTCTCTCTCTCTCTCTCTCTCTCTCCCCTTCCCTTCCCTCCCTCTCCCCCACTTTTATCTCTCTTCCCTCTTGTTGTCCTCTCTCTCTCTCTCTCCACCTTTATCTCTATTTATTTCTTCTTACCTCCCTCTCTCTCCCCCTCCAACTCCATCTCTCTTTCCCTCCCTCTCTCCACTCTCTGTTCCTTCCTCTCTCTCCCTTTCTCTCCCACTCTCTCTCTCTCTCCCTCTTCACCCTCCAACTCTGTTACTATATCCCTCCCTCTCTCATCTCTCCTTCTCTCCCCCATTCTCTTTTTTGTCTCTTTATCTCACCCCCAAACATACACACTCTCTCTCCATCTCTCCCTTGTCACTCCCTGTCTCTCTCTACTTCTCACTCTCTATGTATTTCTTCTTCCCTCCCTCTCTCCTCCTCTCTCTCAACTCCACTCTCTCGTACTTCCTTTGTCTCCCTTTCTCTCCTACCTCCTTCTCTCTTCCCCCATCTCTCTCTCTCTCTCTCTCTCTCTCTCTCTCTCTCGCTCTCTCTCCAACTATGTTACTATATCCCTCCCTCTCTCCTCTCTCCTTTCTCTATCTCTCCTTATTTGTCTCTTTATCTCACCCCTAAACATAAACTCTCTCTCTCCATCTCTCCCTTGTCACCCTCTCTCTCTCTCCACTTCTCATTCCCTATGGCTTTCTTCTTCCCTCCCTATCCCCCCCTCCAACTCCATCTCTCTATCCCTCCCTCTCTCCTCCTCTCTCGCAAGTCCTCTCTCTCCCTTTCTCTCCTACCTTCCTCTCTCTTCCCCCATATTTCTCACTCTCTCTCTCTCTGCCCTCCAATCCTCTCATTGTCTCCTTCCCTCTCTACCCCCACCCCCATATTCATGTCTCTCTCTCCCTCTCTTACCCTTCTCTACCTCTCTCACTCCTCTTCATCTCTCTCTCTTCATTCCTCCTCTCCCCTCTCCTTCAGTTTATCTCCATCTCTCCCTTCTCACTCCCCCTATCTCTCCACCTCTATCACTCTATGTCTTTGTTCTTCCCTCCCATATATATCTAGAGTTAATATATATCATGATATGTTATAATATATTATAATATAATAGATTTAATATTGTATGAATCAAAAGTTATTAAATTTAATAATATAATATATTAATATAAATATTAGATTTAATAATAATAATAATAATAATAATAATAATAATCTTTTATTAATGTTAGGGTTAATAATATTTTGTTGCATAGTATTATTAATAATTTGGCCTATGGGCTTCATCTAAAGAAAACCTCTTTTTTGAGTGTTAGTAAGTATAAAGAGGTTTATGTTGTAAATATAAAAAGTGGTTTTATTTATTTACCATACCTCTAGTTTATTTATATTTATATTTATTTATGATATCTCTTTTATTTGCCATGGTATTTGACTCATAGACTTGGTATATAATTAGATGTTGATTTCTAATCCTATTTGATATATTTTTATTTATTTACCATACCTCTTTATACCTCTTTTATAAATATGGTATTTGGCTCATAGGCTTCACCTAAATAATTTTTTTATTTGAGTTTTCCTAAATATAAAGAGGTTTGTGGAGTAAATATAAAAAGAGGTTTTTATTTATTTACCGTACCTCTAATTTATTTATATTTTATTTATTTACCATACCTTTGGAGCAAATATAAAAAAATGTTATATTTATTTGCCATACCTCTAGTTTATTTCTATTTTTGCACGATCCAGGGTTAAGATGGATCTAGTTTTTTATTTATTTGCCATACCTCTTTTTTGAGTGGTTGTTAACCTCTTTATATTTTAAATTTATATTGTGTTTATACATAATAATAATAAATTTTTAAATAGGGCTAACATTAGATTAAAATTGTTAAATGTTAAACATTATGTTTAGGTTGAGGTTAACATATATTGGACTACAACTAGTCATGCATGGGAAGTCTTAATTTCTAGAAAAAACATTCACCATGCATGCACAATAAGTGAAGTTAGCCATGCAATTTCAAGTTTATTGCTCAGGTTATTTTTTCCCATTTCAAAGCAATCTTGTTATTATTATGTTTTTCTTATGATAATTAAGTTTATATTTTTCTAAATTTGGAAATTCACAAGTGTTAGTGGTTATAAGTTGTTCATTAATGGTTAAGGCTTAGAAATTTAAAGATGTTATTTATTTGTAACATGTTGGAAGTTAGAATTTAGAAGGTGAAAATGAATATCTTAATTTTATTTATTTATTTTTCAAGCATATTTTCCAGTTGATTTTGTCTAAGCTCATAGGGATTTCTTGGAATGGTAAGTTTGAGTTTTGTGTGATAGAGGTTTTTCAGGGTCCTAGCTCTATTTTTTCATTTGGAAACACATTTTAAAAAACAAAAAATTACAATCTCACCAAAAAGATCTATGGTTAGATTCTTGCCAAAAAAACGAAAATATTGACTAGTAAGATCAATGTGTCACCACAAATTATTTGATAAAATGTATGTAAGAGGAAAAAATGCTAATTTTATGAAAATTTCTTTATTATTTATAGATGGAAAAACATATATACCATTGTTAATGTGAAGTTTAAGATCCAAGATAAGGAGGGCTTCCTTGTAACCATAAGTAGTCAATCATTGCAAATAAGTAATTGAAATATGGTTGTTCCTTGGTTTAAGCAATTGAAATATGGTTGTTTCTTGGTTGAATATAACATTGAAAAGGGATTGAGCATGTTCATGGAACAACGTCTTAATTGAGGGGCTTATATGAAAGAAATAAATTCATCGTTAAAGTCCTTGAAATTGTTTTCCCTTCAAGATGGTTGACTACTATAACTCTTCAAATCCTTACTGAAATAATGACTACTATAACTCTTCAAATCCTCACTGAAATATGGTTGTTCCTTGGTTGAATATAACATTGAAATTGAATATAATATTGAAAAGGGATTGAGCATGTTCATCGAACAACGTCTCAATTGAGGGGTTAATATGAGAGAAATAAATTCATTGTTAAAATCTTTGAAATTATTTCCCTTCAAGAGGATTGACTACTATAACTCTTCAAATCCTCACTCTTACAAAGACGTAATTTATAATATATCACTTTCTCTTTTGGAGTCTAACACACCTAAATTAAGAGTTTTTTTCGGAATAAGAAAATACAACCAAATTTAATAAGATAATCACAAGACTTCAACATGTACATCAATGAATATAGAAAACATGCTTGGATATATAGATTAAGTTTTTTTTGCCATCATAACATGCTTGGATATATAGATTCAAGTGTTTTTTGCCATTATTTACAATGTGAATTAATTGAATCCAATTCAACCAAAACATATACAGTAAGTTTTTTCTTAAGAAGGTTTTTTATCATCTTTTTCTCCAATGTAGAAGATTATGAGGTCATGGATGAGGTTTCATTGCTTGGGGAAGATACACCCTTTTTTATTGAAGCTGCGTTTTTTTATTTAAATAATCATTTTAACAACTCCAATTTGGGTGGGATTATAAATTTTTTTTAAGAGGTTTGTTTATCATCTTTTTCTCTAATATAGAAGATTACGAGGTCATAAATAAAATTTCATTACTTTAAAGAAGATACACCCTCTTTTATTGAAACTATGTTTTTTTATTTAAATGATCATTTTAACAACTCCATGTTGGATAAGACTATAAAACCTCCTCATCCAGTCATGAGATATAAATATAAAAAAAACTAAAAATTCACAAATATCTTTTAAATATGAACCAAACCATAACAATGAGTAAATTTTCATCGAGAGTTTATCCTCAATAAATGTAAACTTGAAAATATGTTATATAATACAACTATTCAGGATAGACTTAAAAATTAGTTATCAATACATGACCTTTAAATTTACATCTAAATTTCCATAGAGGAAAAACATCTAAATGTCCATGCCAGAAAAGGGAAAAATAACAAATCCAATAGACAAAGTTTATTAAACAAAAAAAAAGTGTTGCCTACAACTATAAATAAAATAACTCATCGTATTCTCTCGAGGGATAGTGTTATTGGAAGGGATGTAAACATGATTAAGTAATCATGGTATAAATGTCTTTCTAAGGGAATGAGAAACAAATATGATTTTTTTTTAATTTAAATTTAAAAAAATATGGTTGGATTGTGATAATGTATTATTTGTTTTAATTTTAATTAGTAATAAATTTAGTAATAACATGTATATAAATAAAGGTTATATAGTAGTTAATACTTGTCGTTTAACTTAAATATAATTTAATAAAATAAAAAATAACAAAAACAAAAATTTCATCACAAAAATAAAATATTATATTGTTGAATAACATCACTAAAAATTAAGAAATATAATTAACTTATATTGTTTTATTTATATATATATATGTGTGTGTGTGTATATGTATGTTTTATTTTTATTAATATATATAATTGTTTATAATTAAATTTATTAAAATATGTTTTTAATATAATAATACATTACTTTAAATTGAAAATATTGTGAAAAATTATGATTCATGAAAATAGAAATAATGGAAAAAAAAAGGAAATAAAATTAAAAACAAATAACTAATAAAAATGTAAGTTACTAAACAACTTATTATAAGAACTCAATCAATCACTTTACAAATAAATAAATTTCAATAATAATAAAAAATAAATTCCCAATATTAAATTATGGATAAATGTCATCAATTTTTGGTAAAAACAAACGAATAGCCAATAAATAAAGCATACCTGAATATACTAATAAAAATTGAAGTTACTAAACAATCTATGATAAGAACTCAATCAATCACTTTACAAATAAATAAATTTCAATAATAATAAAAATTAAATTTCCAATATTAAATTATGAATAAATGTCATCAATTTTTGGTAAAAACAAACAATAGCCAATAAAAAAACATACTTAAATATACATAATATTTCATTATAAAATATCCACAACTAAAAAATTCATAAAATAATTCTCTCTTTCATAATATGTCAAAGCAATGTGGCTAGAATATGATCTTGGTTGAGCAAATTGTATAATTATATAATCATATTCAAGCTATTAAATGGCTAAAAGTCAAATATTTAACCTTAGATATAAACTTGCACAGATTAAAGCTTAGAAATCAACATTGAAAAGGAATGAATGTAATTGTAAATTTTCTTATTGGCAATGCAATTTTTTTAATTATAAGAAATTGTTAAACATTATGACGAGTTGTAGAACATTTCACATCACAAACAACTTATTTAAATATACTACATCAGAATCAATATTCGATTTGATAAATGGTTAACATGACACCATTTTCACTATTCAACAAGGACTTCTTAACATAATATTTAAATGCTTTCCCTTTCATGGTTGTACATTTGTACTTGACATATCCTCCTCTTTATCACTCAATAAATATTCTAACTTATGCATGTATATTAATAGCGATACTTCTAAAATTCATAACAAATAACTAAATTCATTTGATTTAATTTTGAGATATCATTAATAATGAGTTTAATTATTTTTGCATGTATATTAATATTAATATTAATATTTATGAAGTTGATAATAAATAAGTAAATTTATTTGATTTAAAGTTGATAAATCATTTTTTAATGAGGTGTTGGAAGATGTGTTAAAGAGGGAGGGGAAGGTTACTCACCCAAATGCAATTTTATGCATCAAATAGGGTTGTGGTTAATTGAACCTATGCACTCACACATGTTTACGAGTTATGACGATTTAGAACATTAATCCATAAATATTTGTGGTTATCTCATTTTCTTGGTGTTGCGGGTGGTGCTATGTAATTATTTAAAGTCTTTATTGTATCTTCGAGTTGTTTGTAGGATTTGTCCTCCCATGTGTTCAAACTTGTGGTACATCAATTGAGGAAGGTCCAAATCCTTCTACTCTAGCCTTCCATTTCTTATTCTATATTGTTGGTTGGCCACTCTACAACTCTCAACAATCCCTTGAAAGCAAATAGTATATGTGCTTGAAGGCAGCATGGTCGGTGTCAGCATTCTTTTGGGGTCAACTAGAATCTCCTCCAATCTTGCTGGTAATTTTTTTTACTTACAACCCTTTCAAGTGGTGTTGTAATTTCAATGTTGTGGTTCTGGCTTTTTCACTCAAGAGACTTGTTGTATCTTCAGGCTACTTATGGGATTTTCCCTCCCCTGTGTTCGAACTTGTGGTACATCAGTTTAGGAAGGTCTAGGTCCTCCTAATCTGGCCTTCTATTTCTTATTCTATATTATTGGTTGGATATTTTGCAACTCTCAACAATCTACTGAAATCATATGGTATATATGCACTTGAAGGCAAGATGTCGATGCTAGGATTCTTTTGGGATCAATTGGAACTCATCTCCTCTAAGCTCACTAGTATCATTTTTGACTCACGACCCTTCCAAGTGGTGTTATAATTTCAATGTTGTAGTTATGGATTTCTAGGTCAAGAGACTAGTTTTGACCCTATGGCTAGTGATTGTGGCTTTTTTATCTTGTGGGGAGGTTGCCCAACATTTTTCCATCTCAAGGAAGGCTCTATATTACATAGATTTGCTTCCAACTCTTCCTTGCGGTTCCTTGGCCTTTTGTTATACTCGACACCCCTGTCCCTAAATCTCTTCACCTTTCCTGCTTTGCATTGGTCTCCCCTTAGACTTCAATCTCATGCCCTTCTCCATTATTTTGGGTCTCCTCTATTAGGGAACTTACCTCTCCCTATTACCATGTCGCAGCAACAAATGCATCTGAGGCATGGCTCTGGAAACTGAGGCCCCATCAACATGCCTTGAGCCTAGTCTTAGGCTCAATCCGCAACATATGTATATCATTCATCCACTCCCCTAGAAATTTAGGATGAAGTTCATTTATCAAGACTAGGGTGGTTCATGACAAGATTCCCACTTTGACTCAAAGATTTAGGCTGAAGTTTTATTGGATTTTGGAATCTAGACAAATCGAGGGTCATAGGAATCAATATTTGCACTCCATAAATTTGTATTGGCATATGAAAACAATATTGGTCCATGTCATTTAGGAGAAGCAAGAAGGCCACAATGAAATCATTATTCACCTCAACAGTATCTAGTGGGTCCAAAAGGATCCATGCTCTTGCCTAGTTAGCTTGGACACCTGACTAGCTTGTATAGAGACACATTTACGTTGCGAGACACAAAATTGATTTATGCCCCTATAACTTCTTCTGAGGAAGGATGATAACCTAGGTTCATTATAATTTTATGTTCATGCTTTCTGAAATGAATTCTAGAGTTTCCTATGTTTTACAATTATGGTTTGTATTTTATACCTAGTTGTTATTTTGTAATCTCTATGATTGCATTGCCAACATTTTATCATGGTCTAGATATAACTATGTAGTAGATCTGGTATGTGTAATTTTAATAGACAAAAGAACTCTACAATATATTTACTATCATGGATTGGTTTCCCTTGTGGCAGGACACAGCAATAAGATTTCTATTTTTGTATGACTAAATTATGAATTAATGAAAACTGGAAAATTAACCAAAAAAAATGATAAATCATCAGCAATATTTTTATTTTATATTAAAAAAAATAAAATATAAAAGCAAGAAAATAAAGTTAAGAAAAGATAAAAATAAGAATGTAATGCTTTTTTTCTTTCTAAGATGCCTTAAAAATTCTATTAATCAGATCAAAGAAACATTGTTTTTACATCCAGATGCATCGACCATAGCCTGAACAATCTTCGACACAACACTACAATTTGTACCCAAAAACAACAGTGAAGGCCACAATGACCAAAAGAAGATCTGTGACAACCCAAAATCCATGAGAACAATATTACATCAAGATGAAACAAGTGAAGATGAACATTCCATACTAAAAAATATACAAAAGATCAACTCATCGAGCCATAGAAATATTATGACTAGAACCAAAACATCAACCCATCCACCAGTTGCACATTTGGAGGCCAACCACACCAGACATAGAAGCCTTGAGATAATACAGTGTCCCAACATCTAAGCCCATGTGCATCCATACCAAAACAAAGCACCAACTGGACCCACATAGAAGACTAAGGCCTGTGCCTCAACATTGAAACAATTAAGTCCACCTGCCAAACACAAAAGCCACAGTTAGATTGCATTAGAATACCTAGGTCACATAACAAACAGAGAAACCATGATACCCCCATCAAATGTCAAAGTGAAAGCCGGAAAATCCTAACAAAAACTTTGTAACAAAAGAGCACCAAAACACATTTGGCCAATACTTAATCCTGGTCAAAAGAGATTATTGTAAGGCCATGCATGCTATCAACAGGAGGGTTAGTGAGATCACTAGAGGCATAATCTGTGACAATGAAATTTCCTACCTGGGCCAGACGAGACTCAACACTATCAAGACATAACCACCAGCTCTGCAACATATGTTTAATATCCTCTGAGCCATAAAACAAATTATAGGTCTCAACCTATTTTTCCTTAAAGATTAAATGGAGCAGTGTATCCAGTTGTTGGTGCAAGGAAAGATAATACAAAAAATGCAAACGTTTTTATGAAACCTGCTAGTATCTAGAACCCTTCACAAGTCTAAGGTTGTCTTCTGAAGCTCAGAGTTAGTGTGATAGGGGCGATCCTCAATTTCTTTTGCTTCCAAGAGGAGTATTTTTCTCCTCACTTCCAGAGGAACCACATCAAAGAAGGAACCCACATAATCAAATTCAAATAGCCAAGATCGTTTAACACCAACAATCCCCAAACGCCCCCTCCTATCATCACTTGCTGACGTGGAGGCATGATTAGTGAGGGGGGAGAGCAAGCCAAAGAAGTACACAAACCACGCCCAACAAAAGAAGAAGACGAGCATAGAACAATCTCGCTTTCTCCTGATTGAAAAACCAACAGATCATCCCCCCAACACCACAATAGAGGACCAAATTCGAGAGAGTAGCCTAATTCAGGGAAACATAAGGACATATGACTAGGAACCCCCCAGAACCAGACCAAATTATGAAGAATAGGAGGGAAGCTCTCAAAAAGAACAAAATTCACCCCCTCAACATAAGGATTTTTGTGAAAAATGTGACTCCAACAAAATAAGAGAGAAAACCCAGAGTGAAACAGAAAACAAAAATGAGAACTTTTAAAACCCAACAAAGCCAACCCTTGGACAACCTTGACAACGCACTTTAAATATCGAGAACGAGTCCTTTTAAAACCTAACAAAGCCAACCCTTGAACAACCAAGACAACACCCTTTTGAAAAGAAAAGATGCAGCTAACCAGACATAGACACAAGAGGACAAGGCACCTGCTCCATCCACAAATAACATAATTACAATAATAGGATTATAACGCTATAGCAAGCCACACAATGTGCTTTTGAAAAACAAGAGGACACTACAACAAAACTAGAATAACAATATACAAATGCAATTGTAACAGAATGTAGAATACCTCGTTGTGCTTTCCCAAAGAAGATGTCGACTTCGTAAAACCACACTTTGCATCCACAAGTAGCAGAGATGTCGAAAAAACTAGTTCTAAGAGAACCATTTTAAGGGAGGGTGAGGATACAACCTCACCATCCATCCAATAGACGACATACTTCCACCACCCTGGAACCATATGCAGGCATTTATAACCATTAAAACCATTGTACGCATTCCCTCAAATTATTGCCTCTCCATAACAGCCTTGGGATATCTATAGAGAGTCTTGCCTACCGAGAGGATTTCATAATCCATTGATCACTGACAATATCACCCCATCAAAGAATATTAAGAATGTAACGTTAAATTAATTTGTAATATTACTTATTTAATTTTTTTAGTTTCAATTTTTTAAAATTAATTTTTAATATAAAAAATTAATTTGGTTTTCCTTAATATATTAAGTTAGATAAGAATAAAATTTTAAAATTTGTAGTATCATTTTTTAATTCTTTTTTAGTATTTTAAATATAAAAAATTATGATATGAAATGTTGGGTTTTCCTTAATATAAAGTTAGATAAGAATTACATTTTAAATACTAAAAAATAACACTGGAAATGAATGTGAATAAGCTTTGCTTTTATCATTTCAAATGAATGTGAATAAGATTTGCTTTTATCATTAATTAATTCCATTATATAAGTTAGGTAAAATATATAAATTTATTTAAAATTATATTTAAAAAAATTAAATCTATATAAATTAAGAAATTGATTATTATATTTCTGATTTTCAAAATAAATAGGGAAAATTATCCTCTTAGATTTTATTTTAAAGCTGTTTAGTACATGAAAATTAAATATGAATAAAATATCACATAAACCAAAGTAAAAAATTAAAAGCACAGGGAAAAAACAGAATGTCTTTTAGTCTTTTACTCAACATCAAACTTCCATATCTTTTATGGAAGAATCTACATCATGGCATCTTAAAATCAAAATCTAACTTAGCTAAATTAACAACACATGGAAGGAACATGGTATTTTCCACTGAACATCCAACATCTTTCAAGGAAGAATCTATATCATGGCATATTCAAACCAACTTAGCCATATGTGGATCCTACAAAACCCAATCATAGCCAGAGATATATAGATTTAATAGCTTAGTCAACTTTAAATATAATTTCACATGAGGTTTTCAATAACCCAATCAACCTCAAATATGACTTTGTGAGGGCTTTTTATTTTAATGTTGTGCAGCCAAATCATAAGCAAAGATAAAAAAAAGTCAAGGAACCAAACACTCTGAACCATAAACTTCCATAAGAATGAACTTTGGGCCCAATGACAACCAAAGATTAAAAAGTCAATGGGCCAAAAGCCCTCATGACCATATACCTTTATACGAATCAATTTCGGACATAAGCTTTTGTAAAGGCTTTTTGGATCCTCTGCAGCTTAATGAGAGCCATAGATTTCTAAAGTCAATGGAAACACCTAAAGACCTTCAACTCCACTATACATACAACATGGCCTTGAGCGAGAAAAGGGGAGAGGGAAGGGCCACATGCAAGTAAACTTGCCATGCCATAAAGGACTCTATGATAGGAATGTTTGTTAATACCATAAAGTGGGGTAGTTAAATTATTGTTTATATTTTATTAAATTTAGTTAAATATCTAATGAATTACTGTTTAAGTAATTTTAATGGTTTACAATAATTTTATTTGTAAATTAAAAATTGATAATTTTGGATATTACTAAATTATATTGTAAATTAAAAATTGATAATTTTGGGTATTACTAAATTATATAAATAAGTAAAGAGATATATTTTTATTAAAGTAATTGATAATTTTGGGTATTACTAAATTATGTAAATAAGTAAAGAAAGACATTTTTATTAAAGGTTAGAGGTTTTTATTTTGATTTATCAATTTTTTTTCAAGGATGGTATATAAGGTAAATTGGATTTTGTGAGGTTTAAGGACATTAAATATGTTACTTGCTAGAATTGGTTTTGAATGAGGATGATAACACTCCTTTTGACCATTGAGGTTAGACCTAATTCATTAAGATGAGTGTATTCACATGAATACAAGATTATTGATGTGTGTACCTTACTAGCAATTGTCCCAAAAGGTACAAAGAGAGGCCGATAGGATTATTAAATTGGAATTGTTGAATTTTTTTAGAAGAGATATTGGTTCAATCAGCCTAGTCGCCTACACTGCCACAACTCTTCTCGGTAAACCCTGACAGCGATTCTGCTTTTGTGAAAAATTAAAATTTGCACAAGTAAACGTCACACATATACCTATACAGCTGGATTGTTGATTGATATCTTTGGACGTTGAATAATTTAAGGTAAATCTATTCGCTATTATGCATTTGTGGAAAAATGAAAATTTGCACTAGTAAGCATCACAAATATATACAGTTGGATTGTTGATTCATACCTTTGGACATGCTCGATTAATGAATAATTTAGGGTATAATATATTACGTAAACAAAGGATCAAAGGGGGAAGGGGGTGGGGTTGGTGTACTGGATCAAGCCTTTGAGATTATGGGTGAAACGAAGGAAGAATCCCTGCCCAAAACTTCCTCTGCAATCATCCACTGTACCCTCTTAGTTGGATGAAATTTGTTCCAGTAAACATATTCCTTGGGATCCTTGCAGATTGAGCACCCTGGATCCAACCCACAACCTACATGGCCATTGTATGGACCATCTCCACAGAAAACTTGTTGACCCACCCCGTACCTCCTAGTCTTCGTCATCCAAAATGAGGTCTAGTCTGCAGCACCCTAGGCCGATGGCCTAGGCTGCCCTGGTTCGAGTCCTCCTGTCGACGGAACCCTCCTCGCTCTCTTTTTCACATCCCCCCTCAGGTGAGAAAGGATCCATAACCCTATATAATCTTATTAATGAATATTATTATATATAATATTATATTAATATTAAGGTTTAATCCTATTCATATTACCAAGAATAATTTAAGAGAGTCATAAACTAAGCAATATGGGGATTAACAAAAAAAATTAATTAATTAATCTATAAATAAATAAAAATAATTTTTTAGGAAGAAAGTGCAGGAATCTAGCATCTGTTGATACTCCAGCCGTCATCTCTATTTAAATTAACAAGTCTTTTTTTTCAATTTCTAAGGCCTCTCTAAATTTACGATAATGAAAATGGTCAATCCTCGCAATGACCTTAGCCTCTTCAATGGAGATGTGATGATTGGTTTTTTCTGCATGGTCTACCAAAGCGGAGGAGCGAGACCTTCCATGCCTGATGTCGCAGCATGTTCACAAATCCTTTGGTTAATGGATCGACCGGTCTCACCAATATAAGGAGCTCGACAAGAATAGGGAATGATATAAACACCCTTCTAATCCTTGGGGTTAATCGGGTCCTTAACAAAATGAAGAGAACTTCATATAGTGTTAAGAGGTCTAAAAGAAGAATGAATCTTATGCTTCCTCAAGATCCTAGTGATTTTATCCGTGGTCCCTAGAATAAAGGGAAGATGAACACTGGAAGACCAATCCTTGGGGTCAATCTTACTCTTAGGACCCTTTTCAGCATTTTGAAAAGCCTTAAGACCTTGAGACCTACTATAACCATTCTTATTAAAAACTTCCAGGAGGTCAGTTTTCTCATCTTCAAGGTGATTTTTGTCATAAACTTACAACACCCGCCGAAGTAGCTAAGGTGTTGAGAACGCCTATCTTTTGAGCAGGAAAATGATGGGAGCTAGCATGGACTTAAATTGAATTTAGTTATTTTAGAGAGATGTTACAATGTTTAACATTTTGACTTAGTCAAATTAAAATTAAAATATAAAATATAAAATTTTCCAACCCATGGTTTTTCCTTATTATATTTTTAATCTATGGTTTTTTCCCATGGTATTTTTCTCTAATGTGAGTTATTTAAAGGTTAATATTTAAACTAATCTAAATTCATTTTAACTCTACATCTACCAAATGCCAAAAAAATCAAATCTCTTTTCACACTTAAAAGATCAATACCTCAAAAAAAAAAAGTCCCTCTTAACACATAATAAACTTACAACTAAAAATAAATCTAAACTAATTTTTAAATTTAAAATTTAAAATTTATATTTCAATTAAATTATAAAAATAAATTAATAATACATTGCATTTAAAAAATAAAAATAAAAATAAAAATCCTCAAAAATCTTTGCTTTTCTGAGCCTTTTTCTTTCGATCTTTGATTTTTATGATTTTTTCGTGCTTTCTTGATTTTTTTTGTATAGAATCTTTTTTGAGCTTTTGTGCTTTCTTGACTTTCCGTGCTTTCTTGATTTTCCATTGTTTTGTTTTCTGGTTCAGATCAACGGTTGAAAGTGTTTCATCTGATCTAACGGATCAGAGTAAAAGTGTTGACGAAAAGTTGATGCATAGGAAAGGCCTATCGGCCTAATTAAACACTTTAGCTTAGGGTTTTGGTGATTTATATCTCAAGTAAAATGTAGTGAGTTCCCCCACCAAGTCTCAAGTTCAAACCTTATGGGAAAGATTGAGGAGAGAAGACACTTTGGGGAGAATTAAACTATCCCAATGGGCATCAAAGCTTGACTGAGCTTCAAAAAATCCTAGTGAGTAGCATCCCACTAGTGGACAAATTATTCTTCCATCCAATAGATGGGTTGGCCCCAACCTAGGCTCAACCTAGTTATAAAAAGGGAAAAATGTCATGAGTTCCAACCCATCGCTAAATCACAATGTTCATGTTCACATGAACAAAAGATCAGTGACATGGGTATTTTATTGAAGACAAACAATATACACCTAGCAGCAATGCATTAAATGCTACATAGGTTGGAAAATACACAGTTAAATTTACATGGTGTATATGTTGGTGTGTATCCCAACTTATATAACATTTAATGCATTATTGTGGAGTGCATATTGTTTACCTTTTGTTGAACACCCCAATCTTGTGTTTTGGTTAAGAACTATTATTTGCATAAACTATTGTCCACATGTGAATTCTAAAAATAAGTAAAAGAGTAAGTACATGAAGTCTTGGTTCCATAATTGTTATAGAAAGAATAAGAGATAAAAAGATATAACATTGAGCATTGGCTTTAATCAGATTCTCATGAACATTGAAATATGGAGAAAGTGGTAGGGAAAAAATTGAGAATGGAAATTGATCAAGTATAAAAACTTTGGCAAATTTTATTAGTCTCTAATAGGTAAAAATGTTCGGCAATACTTTTGTAAAAATATTCAAATTTTTAATGATTTTATATAACTTTTATAAAATTTATGTTATTTTTAAAGAAATAATTTTATCCAATAAAATTTTCCAAAAAAGATAATTAGCTAATAATTCTTTTGGAAAAAAATATGAGAAATTAATCTATTTATAACATCTAATCCTAAAAATTCGTCAAAAATTTACTTACTAAACACTTTAATATGCTTACTAAATACTATTTGGATTTAATATGCTTACTAAATACATTTTGGAATATCAACAAAATTATATGGATATTTAATATACTTCAATGTTTCACAATTTGGCATTATATATTGTTTTGAAAGTATATGAGATTTATTTTGGAAAGATACTAAATTTATTTTGAAAATATAAAATTTATTTTGAAAGTATATAAAATCTATGTGTATATTCAAATTTATTTAAATAATGAGATAATAAGACAAAAATTTCAAATGAATTAATTTTAAAATTATGTTACCACTTCTTCAAACACAATAAAAATAAGATAATAAAACAAAAAAAATCAAATCAAATAATTTTAAAAATATGTAATGACTTCTTAAAAAACAATATTTAAATAATAATAATAATAATATATAGTGTAAATTTCACAATAAATTATAATAAATAAAAATAATATAAAAATTTAATTTAATGCTATATATATATATATATATATATATATATATATATGAATGATCCGTATCCATTTGAATTGCTAATTTAGTATTTTTATTAATAATTATTCATCTAATATCTCTATTTAATGTGCTTTTTATGTTGTATCCATCTCCATCCTAAGCCATGCCTAAGTCTACCCTAATCCTATCACATCCAAGAAAACCTAAATAAATATAAGTATCTCTATTATATCTTTAATATTTTTTATTCATCCAATATATCTATTTAATGTCCCTTTTATATTTTATTCATCTCCATTCTAAGCCATGCCCAAGTCCATCCTAATCCTATCACATCCAAGAAAATTTAAACAAATATAACAAGCAAATCACTATCCCATAAACAAATATAACACATAAATCACCATCATAATCCCAATTGTGTTCCCAATTGTGTTGTATTCATTTCCATCATCCTAACCCTAAGCCCAAGTCCATTCCATCCTAATCCGAGTGATGTTGTATTCATCCATTTTAACTCTAAACCCAAGTCCACTCCAACCCAATCCCTATTCATTTCCATCATCTTAACCTTAAGCTCAGGTCCATTCCATCCCAATCCCAAATGATGTTGTATTCATTTCCATTTTAACCCTACACCCAAATCCACTCTAACCCAATCCTGTATTCTTTTCCATCCTCTTAACCTTGAACCCAAAACCACTGCAACCCAATCCCATTCCATTTAGGTTGTATCCATTTATATCCCAATCCCATACCATTTATGTTATATCCATTTACATGCAACCCAATCCCATTCCATTTAAGTTGTATCCATTTATATCCCAATCCCATACCATTTATGTTATATCCATTTACATCCCAGTTATACTGTATCCATTTGCACCTTAACCCTAAGCCTAAGCAATAAATCCACTCCAACCCAATCCCAATTAAACAATTCCCATTCCATTTAGGTTGTATCCATTTATATCCCAATCCCATCCCATTTATGTTATATCCATTTACATCCCAGTTATATTGTATCCATCTTAACCCTAAGCCTAAGCAATAAATCCACTCCAACTGAATCCCAATTAAGCAATAAATCCACTCCAACCCAATTCCAATTATATTATATTCATTTCCATCCCAGTGTTAGGTCCGCTCTATCCCAATCCTTCCATCCCAATCCTTCCATCCTAGGGCTAGGTCCACCCTAGCCCAATCCCATCCCCATCCAAAATCCCCAAACAAATATAAATCCCCATCCCATGTCCCATGAGAAGAAACCCCCAAACAATATAACAAAATAGAAACATCCACACCATAAAGTGGAGCCACGAGGAAAATGGAATTATTCATGCCACGAGTGGGCACACCATGGGCAAATAGAATTCTTCAAACCAGAAAAGGACATGCAAAAATAGTTTTTAAAACAGGGAGTGTAACAACTCACACTGTCAGATTGAGTTGGGAAGATTACAATCCGTCGCTTTAACGGGCGTGGACGAGCGCAAACCCCGACGTCGGCGTCGGAGATGTTTGGAAGTAATTAAAAATAAAATAAAGCCAAGAAATTCCGTTAACAGCCTCGTAAATTCAACGCCAGGCTGCAAATCCACCTCGATACACACTGTCTGCAACCGACAAAACGCCAAATATACCCAACGATTTCCGGAATGCCGGCCAAGCCCTCTGGACCGCGATTCAGGGTTCCCGGTAAACGAGAGCCCTCGATTCCCACCGGCTGGCTCTGTTCCAAGCAACTAGCCGCGCCGGCCATTTATTACAAATAAAACTCCCAGTAACGCCATATCCGGCCCTCGTATCCCCAAAATATCCCGAATGATGGTGTTTGAATGCACGGGTTAACTGTGGTTACGGAGAGTTGACTCGGCGAGCGGTTTTCTTGGAGGATTTACCGATAAATTTTGCAGAGGCAGGGGAATGGACGAGCATTTTTTCAAGAGAAAGCAAGTGGGTTGTGATAAGCCTGAGCTTTTATGCAAGTGGGTTGTGATAAACCTGAGCTTTTATGCAAATTTTTATGTAATCCACATGGGATTGAGTAATTGAATTGGGTATCGATGATGACGAGAAATGTAACGCATGAAAGGATTTCAAGGATTTGGGCAATGAAATAACGAGAATCCATCGCTACCCACATGACAAAGCCCTGCTGATTTCAATAATTTTGCATGAATTCAGTGCTGGGCTTTTGTGATAGAGTTTGATAAGTACCGGTGTTTGTTGAAAGGTTTTAAGTGGGTTATGAAGTGGATCGATCTGAGGAGGTAATAGCAATGGTGGCTGCCAAGATGATGAAATGGATGCCGTGGCCTGTTCTATCTACTCAGAAATTTCAGCTGGGTCTTGTTCTGCATGAGCTTGAAGGGCTGTGTCTTAATGGTGGCTCGGACAAGTTGAATTTGATGGTTCATATTAAATGGAAGGGGTCGAGAGGCAAATTGGGTTCCAGGTTCAGAAGCGTTGAGAGAAACTGTACTGCTATGCGGACTGTTGGGGATAAGGGTACTGTGGAATGGAATGAGAGCTTTGATCATGCCTGTGTTCTTACCATGCTCAGAGGCAGTGCGTTTCATCGGTGGGATGTTGCCTTTGAGGTCATCAATGTGAGTGCTCAATGTTCTTATCATGGTCTGGTTTTTGTAGAACAATTTTTTCTTTAGCTTTGTGGAATTGATATCTGGGTTCATACGTGCCATCTATCGATGGCAAGTAAAATGCATGTTTCTTTTTCATTGGATTCAGTTGTACATACCCACAATTTCATGACTGGATGCAGTTGCGTATACCCACAATCTCTTTTGATTGAATTCACTTGTGTATACCTGCAATTTCTTTTGATTGGCTTCAGTTGTCTATACCTGCATCTTCTTTTGATTGGATTCAATTGAATGCGCTTGCAATTTCCTTTGATTGGATTCACTTCTACATGCCTACAATTTCATTTGATTGTATTCACTTGTATATCCCACAATTTCTTTTGATTTTGTTCAGTTTAGCTCAGTTGTATACACCTACAATCTTGTTAATTAGTTGTTGCCCATGCATGTGCATATTTGTTTTGAGTCTGTTTGCAGAATGATTCTGATTTTTTGTTTCTGTGTTGTTCCACATTGTGAGATTGTAAAGTAAGATGCATTCGTTCTTGAAAAGATTAATTTCAGAAATGAATTGTCACGGAGACCTATATCTCAGAATCTGATCTGACATGCATGTCAAGATGCAATCGAATACCTACTCCGTAGTTTAGGGGCTTTTTAGGATGGATGCATTTGCTTATATTAGGCAAGGGTGATTTGGAGAGTGCTCTGGGTCACTGTGTTGTAGCTCAAAAGGTGTTCACTTTCAAGCTTGTCTTTGCTTCTATAAGGAGATCATGATTTGGGGTTTCTCTGGGTCACTGGCATTGTTGTGAGTGGAATCCTAAGAAACTAGGCCATGATGATTGCCAATTCATAAGCGTGCCCATTACAAACCTCCCAAACCACGATGAGAATTGGATGTCTAATAAGCACAGGGGCATCTGAGCCCTGATCTTAGCGACTTCAAAATCAGAGTCAAAATCTCATGTCAAATGGAAATTTCATTGTAGTGGACAAATGGCTTCTCAGATCTGATAATATAACATGACAGCCTGGTTCTTGTAATTGTCCATAGAAAGGTAGATCTTTAAATTGAGAGGGATGCTGTTGAGAGATAGAGAAAATGATCAAAATTGTTGTTTATGGACGTGGTTCATCTGTGCTAACCGGATTTTGTTGCTTGGTAGGTAATCAGGGGAGAAAATTCATTGATGATGCACTTTCTTTTGTCTTTTGTAGATACGTTTAATGTTGTCTTTTCATTCAACCTAACTATCTTAAAATTGGCAGGCCCCGGAAAATGATCTGAATAGCAAACTGTCAGTTGTAGGGACAGCTTTTCTTAACATTGCGGAGTTTGTTTCATATGGGAAAAACATGGCACAAACCAACAAGATTCCATTTTCTTGTTGTGTTGGAGGTGCAACAACAGAGGCAGCACTTGTGGTGAGTTTGTCACACTTTATATCTAACCCCCGGGATCTTTCTTCCTTAGAGATCTTCATTGTTTATTTTATGCTGAACTTCCATTTCTAAAAAATAAGTCAAGATAATTTGTAGACAATGCCCCTAAATCTATATTTTGCTCTTCATAAATAGAAGAGAACTAATATTTGGCTTCTTCTCCGTGGGATACTTTTGTAGGCAAATCCTTTTCATCAATTTTTTCCAAATACATATTTTGAAAGTGACTTCAAAATTTAAATTGATTCATGCAGGTAACTCTGAACTTCATCCATCTTCAGAATGAC
The DNA here is from genome assembly GCA_031772625.1 of Pinus tabuliformis. Lineage (NCBI taxonomy): Eukaryota > Viridiplantae > Streptophyta > Pinopsida > Pinales > Pinaceae > Pinus > Pinus tabuliformis. Next base: position 1,093,465,944 of record CM062811.1, read on the forward strand.
CAGGAGCCATTTGACCCCGTTCAAAAGCTTCTAGTCCCCTTGTCATGCATAATACCTTTTGTGTCAGAAAAGGATACTTCCAAGAGACCCGATAAATATTTTTCGGACGAGGATGGAAGTGTTTGCAAACAATCTCCACTCAGTGAAGAAAGTGAATCTGCTGATTTATTTGACTCTGAATCTACTGAAGAGGGTGAAGTGGATGAAGCGATGGATGGGGATGATTTGATCTCTGGGAGTTATGACACTTTGGCTGCAGCAAATCTTTCTGCTGGCCCTATTTATCTGGATTGCGAAGAATATGAAAATGGAGACAATGAGTTGACAAACTCAGGGTCAAGTTTTGATTCTCTCCCCAAACTCATTGATGAGCCATCTTCTCCAGACTCTGATCTTGCCAGTCAACAACCTGCAGTGCGTAAACTTCTTTCCTGGAAAAAAAGGAAGTTCAGTTTTAAATCATCCCCAAAAGCAAGGGGAGAGCCATTGTTAAATAAGGCATATGGAGAGGAGGGGGGAGATGATATTGACTTTCATCGTCGAATATCAGGCTCTCCCAATGATCCCTTTTATTTCGTGAGTTCTCTCTCTTGTCATAATCAAATGAAAAGGAATTGGTTGATACTCTGGAAAGTCTGTCCACACCATTTTCATACATTGTTTTTGCATCATATACCTGTGATTTCCATTGCCAACATAATTACAGTTCTGTTTGTTTACCGATTCTTCTGTTTCTGTTCTCATTATATCTGTCTTACAACGTCGACCTTAACCCCTTAGAATGTTGTCCAAAATGTAGCACAGAAACTAACAGCAAATTCTTGTTTCTCAATTCCAGGATGATAAGGGTAAAAATGGAGTGAATACAATCATTTCCGCGTTTGGAGATGATCAATTCACAATAGGCAGTTGGGAACAGAAGGATATAGTTAGTAGAGATGGACAGATGAAGTTGTCAGCACAAGTATTTTTTGGTTCAATTGATCAGCGTAGTGAAAGGGCTGCGGGTGAGAGTGCTTGTACTGCCCTGGTAGCTGTTATTGCTGATTGGTTGCATAGTAACCCAAATACTATGCCAATCAAATCACAATATGATATGCTAATACGAGAAGGATCTCAGGAATGGAGGGGACTCTGTGAGGTTGATGATTACAAAGAGAGATTTCCCGATAGACACTTTGATTTGGACACAGTATTACAGGCTAAGATACGGCCTTTATCTGTAGTTCCTGAAAAGTCCTTTGTTGGCTTCTTTAGGCCTGAAGGTATGGGAGATTCATTTGACTTTCTGCAAGGAGCAATGTCTTTTGACAATATTTGGGATGAGATTACCAAAGCAAATATGGTAGAGAGTGAAAATAATGAGGCACAGATTTACATAGTCAGCTGGAATGACCATTTTTTCCTTCTCAAGGTTGAAAAGGAAGCATTCTACATAATAGATACACTTGGGGAAAGATTGTTTGAAGGGTGTAATCAGGCCTACATTTTAAAGTTTGATCAGGAGACAGCATTATACCAGTTGCCACCAAAAGATCAGAAGAAAGAAGAAGAGAAGAGTGCTGTCAGTGAAAAGGCTGTTACGGCAAAGGATTCAAAGTCTACAGCAACAAAAGATGCAAAACCTACAGCAACAAAAGATGCAAAATCTTCAGCAGCAAAAGATGCAAAATCTACAGCAGCAAAAGATTCAAAATCTGCAGGAGCAAAAGATTCAAAATCTGTGTCAGCAAAGGATTTGAAGTCTACAATAGCAGAGAATCCAAAATCTTCAATTGCAGAGGTTTCAAAATCTCCAGGAACAGAGAATGCAATTCAACAGAATCAAGAAAGGTCAGTAGTTGAAATTGGAGACACAAAAGAACCTGAGACCTCCAAAAATGATAATGACGAAAAGCTGATATGTAAAGGGAAGGAATCTTGCAAAGCATTTATCAATGGATTTTTAGCAGCTCTTCCACTGAGAGAATTGCAAGTAGATATGGAAAAGGGCTTAATGGGGAAAATCTCGTTACATCACCGCTTGCAGATTGAATTTCATCTCACAGCTCAATAATCTGGATTTCTCACTGTACATATTATTGATTTTACTTTCATGGCAGAATGTTTTACATATTATCTGACACACAGGTAGTATTGACAATATAACATGCTTGCAAAGAACATTAGCATTGTACCAATCTAGCACCATATGAACTTCAAAATCTCAGTTGGAAAGAGCAATAATCGGTTGGATTTGGGCTAACAAGTAGCAAAGAGTGAAGAAGTTTGTATTTCTAGAGTTAGCCTTTGTGCTAGTACAAAGGATATTACGTGATGTCATCAGGAGAAGAAATCTGAGTTATATAATGCTTTCTGCCTTCATCCAAGAAGCGGAGATTGCATATTTCTTAGTTTAAAATCATGGCACTGTTATAATGTTTAAATGAGGATGAACTTGTCCAGGACTAGCTCAAAGGAATTGCAGTCAAGATGGCTGTTCAGTCCTCTAGAAATATTGACTGCTTATCCAAAGGGAAAAGAGTCCTTGTATACAGTTTATAATAATGTTCTGAGAGCTACGTGCAGTTATTCATGGGAATGTTTATGAAGCCAGGACATTGGGAGAGATATGACCATAATAAAAGCTATGGCATGTGTGAAATTCTTGTTTGTATTCCAACCCTTGGTGGTTTGGAGCTTTGTGACAGTGTTTTTCAGTGTGTGAAAGTCAATGCAACTTGGTTTTTGTATCTCACGTTTTAGCAACCTGTAATGTTTAATATTTGCTGTCTTCATCAGTTTAGGTGTGAATGGCAACTCTACCAATAAATATGCCAAGTAAATAATGGAGGGGATTTTAGAAGAAAGGTTTTGGTGTTGAAAATTCTAATTTTCAGTCACTTCTAACCAGTCCTACTATCTGACTGTTTTCTATTAGACGCATGTGTAACCTTTTACAAATGGGCTCCATAAGGGGTTTGTGCAGACCTCCCACCCATGGTGAAAACATGGATGCCTAATAAGCATGGAGCTACGTTTTGACACAAAATAATCTTGGCAACTGGTTTTGGCATGTCAGTGTTTTGAGATTCAATGCAACTTGGTTTTTTATCTAACATTCCAACAGCCTGTTATATTTAATATTTTCTGTCTTCATCAATTTAAGTGAATAATATTTTTACCAACAAAGATGCCGAGTAAATAACAGAAGGGATTTCAGAAGAAAAACTATAGGTGTTGAAATTCTTAATCTTCAGTCACTTCTAAGAAGTCCTGCTATCTGGCTGTTTTCTGTTAGATTTGTGTGTGTAACTTTATGCAAATGGACCACAATTTCATGATTGGAACATCATAAGGGGTTGGTGCAGACCTCCCAAGCCATGGTGAAAACATGGATGCCCTCCCACGGACTTATTAAAGTATGATCTGGTTCAAACCCTACCAAACTTGGCAACAACTTAAAATCTATCTGCATGACTGGGCATAATAATGAATCGTCAAGAATTCATCCCTTGTATCTTAAGACCTGTCTAGGCAACTTGCCGAATTTTGGACCGGGTGATCTCTCTTCTACGTTACAAGAGATGGTGGAAATCCTATGTCATAAAAATTATAAAGACAAAAGGGCATTAATTACTTTGTTCATGATTCCTGCCATATAAATTAGACAAGCAGACAGTTTTGTATGTATTGATGCAATTGTTCATTCACATGTCAACTGCAAATTGTTAGTGTAACCATTAGTAGGTGAAAAGAATAAATGATTTTACTGTTCTGTTGGCATGGGAAGGTTTCCATTCTAGACTTGCAAGGTCACTTCTGTGTTGTTCCAGAATATTTCAGCCTACTTGACAACATATTATATCGTCTTAAACATCTGTATCTACCAACATGAGAACAACAGAAGATAAACTTGGATTATCCATGATGCTTATTGAATGTTGTAGAAGTTTTGAATCTGAAAGACGATCCATTTTGGGACAAGTTTGTCCCAAAATGGATCCTCCTTCGGATTCAAAACATTGACAACATTCAATAAGCACTCTGGATAATCCAAGTTTACCTACAAATATATTCCACAAATCTTAAAACAACCATTATTTCCTTATACAGAAGGGATATCCGGAATGAGATCTGTTTACTAGAGAAACTGAGGATGGACAAACTGTCCCGAATATGGATCCTCTTTAGGATTTGAAACGTCAACAACATTCAATAAGTAGGGTGGGTAATCTGAGTTTACCTGCAAATCTATATCACAGAAACCTTAAAAACATAAGATAATTTGAGAAGCACAGTATTCCAAGTTAACAAGACGTTATGGCACCAAAAATATTTAAAAATACTATTTTGTTGGGTGAAGTATTGAAACGTATCTTTTGCAAGATGAGCAAACTAATAAATAAGAAATAGGGACTCTAAACATCTTTATCAGTTCCTCAGTGACTCTGGTAATCTATTTCCGTGGGTTTACATGGAGACCTACCAATCGATCACCAACTTTGAAAATGTGTTTGTTGCAGTGGACTAGTTATAAAAAATAGCCATCTTAGTGGTATGTTATAAAACCAACATTGCGAATGACAATTTGATTTTTCTTTGTGCATGTGAGTGAATTTTGGCGCTATGTTTGTTGGTCTAATAGATCCCAAGTTTGTCACCACATTTTGGAATTCATTGTAGATGATGCTATATGCAACCTTTAACATATCAACAACCTTTCACTCAGTGAGCAATGACCAAATAGAGGTTTTGAAAATAGCCCATGGTGCACCACTGGGTGCATGTACATTCACAAGCATTCATGCATGTGAGATGAAAGTCTGTCATTAATATAGGACAACAGTAATTGAGCTCAGCGTGGTTTCAAGGGTTACAAATATTCTGAGTTTTTCATTGACTTTTAACCTACAATACCAATTGTTGTTATATATTGAATGCTAATAATAAATGTAGGCATTTGCATTTTAGCAAGAAAGGAAGTTGACAGTTTTTTCATTGACTTTTAACCCACAATACCAAATGTTGTTATGTATTGAATGCTAATCTAAATGTAGGCATTAAAAGGAAGTTGACAAAGTTGCTAATTTAAATGTAGGTATTAAAAGGAAGTTGACAAAGTTGCTAAATTAATTGGGCAATTACAAAAGTACGAAACCTTCAGAGATAGAAACAGCCACCCGAAAAGCATCCTGCCCATCATCATATCCAAGTTGGTGATCCCGTTACATCTTCCACAAAACTTGGCTTTTCACTCTATATTCAATGTGAAGTTTTTACAGTTTTGAGTTATTATTATTTTCATTATTATTGGTCATTGTGATGCTATTATTATTATCATTATTATTGGACATTGTGATGCCGAGGTTTTCATTATATAAAATGTTTAATTCTTCACTAATTTTTTTAGATCTAATTAGATATGAGAGATTCTTGGCAACTAGTTAATTCTTAATCATTATTGAAGGTTGTCATTATCATTATTATTAGTCATTGTCATGTGGAGATTATTATTATATAAAAAATTTAAATTTTCAATTAGTTTTTAGATCTAATTAGATATGAGAGATTTTTCCCTTAGATCTAATTAGATATGAGAGATTCTTCGCAACTAATTTAGATCTAATTAAATATGAGAGATTTCTCACAACCAATTAGTAATTAGTTAGTAGGTAGTTGAGATATTCTTTCGGTAAAATTGTTAATGTGATCCATTGTTTGTGTAATCAACCTAGTGTATCTATGTCGAAACCATATCCCAAGAGAGAACGTGGGGGCAGAAAATCCCGCCTGACATGGCTACCACTGTCACTGCCCCCAGCGCATTCTCTAAATGCACGTGCACGCTCACAAGTTAGATCGTCTGTGCTCAAGCATTATCTCTGCTAAACTTTGGTGTTGATGTTTGAAAGGGGAAGAAGGCAACGTGGCAGGTAGAAGATGCCCATCATCTTCGAATACTTCACCACAGATTATTGCAATGACAATTTGCTAATGCCGGAGCAGAAGCTACCATGAATACTCAGAAAGTGACAGCTGAGAAACTGATTTATATGTATGGGTTACAACTTTAAAACAAATAGATTCTGTGATAATGAGGCATATCAAGCTGCAACGGTAGCAGGAGTCTGGTTTGATGATCCTGCAATTAGAATCGTCAACTCAATTCAAGAAGATTTTCTCTATTGAATGCAACCCTCCAATTGAGGAAATTATTGTTGAGGGTGTGGTCCCTCAACTTGTAGAGTTTCTTACAAGGCAGGATTCTTCCAGCTTCAGTTTGATGCAACGTGGGCTTTGACAGATATTGAGTCCGTAAACTCAGACCATACTAGAGTTGTGATTGATCATGGAACTCTGCTCAAGTTTGTGCAACTCTTTACCATTGCTTCTTTAGGCTTTATAAAATGTGTCTTTGAAATCTTCTTTGGGTCTGTAAAAGAAAATAGGCTGAATATAGTCAATTCAATTTATATGTGCAGAATTTGTTAGAATGGAATATTTTAACAATGGCAGGGTGGAGTGTAGAAGTTACAAAATAGCAAATTTAATGGCATGGTGGAGTGTAGAAGTTATAAAATAGCAAATTTAGGTTGATATCAAGAGATTTGTGTGTTTTTTTCTAAATTGTGGTTTTTGTAAAATTATGAAGATAATTAGGTATTGTGTTCAAAGTTGTATTTGTTATGTATTTAATAGGTAAATGGTATATTGTAAGGTTTGGATTCACAGGTATATTTATTTGTTACATGGTTTTAATGATTTCTATAGTTTAGAAACCTTTATTATGTCGTTGTTAAACATGGACAAGTAGGTTATGTGTTGGTTAGATGTGCGGGGTTTTTTGACAAAGTAATACCATACCACATGCATTTATATTGGGGCATAAAAAATAAGGAAAAATGAAATAATATATTGAGCATATAATATGGGGTAAAGGGTTTTTATATGTTGTATAACAATATGTGTATTATAAGGTATTGTTTATACAATACATTGGTCACGTAGAGGCAAAAAACAACCGGGATGGAGAAATAGAGGTTCATAAGTATTGTGGGAGTATTGAGAGTCAAAGGAGAAAGAAAATACTATGATAATATTAGGTCTAGAGTAGCCTAATATTTGAGTATATGACCTTAACTTATTGATATACAATTCATGGTAATGTTAAATTTTTAAAGTAAAAGTGACATTCTTAAATTTTTAACATTACCATGAAATGATTCAGGATGTTTGAGAGTGATTCTAATCTCGTTAGATTTAATATGGAGAAAGTATAATTTAAGATCTCACTCAAAATATAGTGGACTTATCAAATTTTCAGGATTTTAGGATTAGGTGGATTGCAATGTTTCCATTGGATTTTGTCATGTACTAGGGTATGGAAATCGTATGTAATCAAGATCATGAAGCCCACTATGTACCTTGATGTTAGTGACATTGGTTGTCAAACTTCTCTATCATGACCCTACTAAAAATGTACCCATCATTCAAACAAAATCTTGACCTGACTTGCTACATTTTTTCTATCTTATGTTAATGCTTAGAGGGTGATATTAATGACAAAGATCCCAAGATAGGCAATGATTTTGATGATATGTAGGTATTTGTTGCAGCGTGATTTTTTTGAATGCTAGAGGTTATCCATAGTCTATTTGTTGATGTATTTTAAGTTCATAGATGGATTGCACTCGATGTTATTTTGGTTATGTGCACCCTTACACGCTATATAAATGAGAATTTGTAATTTGTGGACTTGTGGTTGATGAAGATTATAACTATTAGATGAATGATGTTATATCATTTAATCCATGTTTTAATGTATTTTTATCACAAATTCATCATATGCTTTTGTTGACATATATGCATCAAAATATAGAAAATATATATTATATAAAATTCGCTCCCAAAATCGCTCCTAACTCGAGAGCTTTTGAAAATGTCAATCCTCGGTCCCGCTTCTTGCGTCCGCTCTCACTCCAAGCAACCTTGCTCCAAAACAAACATGCATCACATTACTAATACCTCTATGATATATGTTTAATGCATGTGTTAAGAGTTTTTACCTATTGCTCGACTAGTGATCCTCCTAATGATGGGGCAACAGAGAAGACAACAGATATGGCACCTTCAACCTTTCCTTACGTCCATGATTCATAGGTTGAATGAAAGTGAAGGAGACAGTGATATTGACTATTGCTTGGTAGAAAGAACATGCACGCCACAGGAGACAGTGAACTAGGCTATTGTCTGGAAGAGAGTGCATGCATGTTGAGGGCATGCATGTCACACCTTCAGTTAATTCCGGTTTAGATGTTTCAAATCAACAATTTTAGTTTTGGATAGAGTTTCTCTATTATCAAAGCTCTGCTTTTCTTATTTTTAGCATGCATGGTCTATTCTTACTAGAAGGGTGCAAATCCCTAATCAATTAGAATACTTATCCATAAGAAATTCCCATCTTAGGTAGAGGACACAGATCTCAAGGAAGGGATGCATGCTCTAGTTCGTCTTTTGATGGAGACACTTACTTGGCACTCTTACCATGCAACTATGGTGCACTAGGTGATTAGGTTAGGGCTACGAGTTGACAAAGTCCAACCGGATAGGCTTTTTTATGTGTCCATATTCATTGCACTTTCTCTCCTCTTCCTATTCTATAAGTGAGATGAAAGGCATGCCATTATGCTGGTTATAGAGGTTTTGTTTTGCACTGTTGTAGTGTATCTTTTTTAGTATTCAATAGAAGTTTGATGTAGTTGAGAATTCAGATATGTGTATTTTTCATTCAAATTTTCCACATTATGTATTTGTAAATCAAAAAATTTATAACTGCCTCTTTTTTATTGAAAATTTCAAGTTTTCTACTACCTAGTATTTAAGTTATTCTTTCTAAGTGCAAAATTTGCTTACCATTGTTAACGAAAATAAGGGGATATAAATATAAATGGGTATACAAAATGTTGATGAAAAAATGGATACCTACAATATTTAGTGAAAGTAGGGGCTTTTTAAATTGAGAAGATGTATTGGATTCGTATTGGTAGGGGGTTAAATAAAGTGATTTATAGAGGTATTTTCCAATATGTAGTCAAATTAAGGGTATTGTTTAGTATGCTAAGAACACACATGCTATGTCAAAGGTTCATTGAGTGAATCCACTGTGGTTGGATGCCTTATAAGTGGTGCTGGACATCGATTTCATATGCACACAATGAAACACAAGATATACGTAGAACACTTTTGGAAGAAAACTACAAAACTTCTTTAAAAGATGGTTCTTTGTTACAATAATTTGTAGGCACCAACCTACAGGAGACACCATTCCCCTTAATTTCTCAAATTTACAGGCACCAACCTATAGGAGATACTAATCCCCTCATTTGCTTTGTACGCACCAACCTATAAGAGACACTAATCTCCTCTACACTCTGCTCTGTAATATTTTCTTCTCTAGTCCTCTCTATTTTTCTGAATTTTTTTAGTCACCTCATACTTGTTGATTTGAACCATACATTTCCTTCCATACCAACTTCTAAAATTGTATGTTTTTTTATCTAACTATTTTCCAGCAATTTTCATTTAAAAAAGACACTTTACCAATATAGTACATATGATTTGGTGCTTCCTTCAACTCTCGTTTTAGAACTACGCTTACATTTTAGAACTACGCTTACCAATGTGACACATTTTTAATTTTTTAATTTGATGTTTCCTTCGACCCACATACAAAATTTGACGCTCCCATATGCCTTGGCACCACATGATATGCCCATATAGAATACTTTAAATCTGTTAACACTGAAAACACTTGCAAGACATGACCTTTTCGACTCTCTAGATGAGAACCTCTTTATTAGGAATTTTACGTCAACTGGGTTTATCAACAAACATATATTGGCATATTGGGAATCAAGAGATCTGGAGGCGTTGATCCAATCAAAACCTTTGGTATGACAGGCTTCCAATGGATTAACTTCAGTTAATGCCAAAATCCTCATCAACCATCGTTACCGACACCACCTCAAAATTTTCCTTTTTATGTCAAAATATCAGGAAATGCTCAAATCTGTTGACACTGAAAATTGCTGCAAAAATCAGATTTTTTTAGTACGGAAGACAACAATTATGCCCATATGATGTTGGCAATCATTCTGTCAGTTGACAGAGCCCGAGCACCAAGATATGGGAATATCGAAAAATTTCAAAGTATGTGCTTTATTAATTTTCCCAATAGCTGATACACCGATGACTTTAGAACCTTATGCCCTAGGTGTTATAACTCACACCTCTGTCACTAAGCACTGGATCTTGGAGCTTTACTAGATATCGAGATATCAACAAACCCCATGAAAAGTGTGATTTTGAACTAAAACGTCGATATATCGATATATTGATATGCTAAGGACCTTAAGCCATTGGGGCTATAACTACACTACTCCACGACAAAGGACTATTTTATATCAGTCTCTCAGAAAACCTTGAGTAACATTGCTTTAACAAAAAGCTGCTACACCTTAGCACCTTTGTGACCAAGGGTAGCAATCATGAGATGAAATATACTGGAATATCAGAAAATTTGCAGACGCTTCCTTATGCAAAACTTTTGATACATCGAGGGTCTAGTAGACAAACCATCTACTGACAATAATTTTCCTTTTCTATCAATTAACGATAATGGCTCAAATATTAATTAGATTGAAAGTGTTGAAAAATGCAGCGAGAAAGTCTCAATTTGACTTTGCCTTGGTCAAATTGAAAAAATTCGAATTTCCACATCAGGAGAGAACTTAGATGCAGTTAACTTGTGTGACATGGCTCTTGTTACTCAGTTAGCTCAGTGAATTTAAGTTAGAGGGCTTGGAGTTCAGTTAACATGTGCGGTTGCTAATTTGTAGCAATCAAAGTCAGTGATTTCAAGTCGTTTCTACTTAAACTAGTTCTAACTGTTGATAGAACTAGTGGAATGTCAGTGGTGTAGTGGGACAATAGTCTAACTTAGCGATCATCCAGTTAACTGATCAATCGACTCAAAATAGCTAGTGCATGCATAGAATTTGAGTTCCCCATTTGTGGTGGAGATTCCAAGGAAATGTAATATCAGTTGTAGACTAGTCTTGAGTGTACATGTGTTGTATGTAGTCGAATGATTAACCTTGGGAATTGCGCAATCAATTGGAGGAAAATTCCAAAATAATAGGGGCCTAATTACTCAGGATTTGCACAAGGAAATAAGGGCTTAAGTTGAGGTAGAAATTGACTAATTTTGGGTCAGAGCTTCTCATTGAGCAAAGAGATAGGTTATTCACTTGCAAGTTAAACTTAGACAGAGCTAGAATTTGTATTACAACGCTATTCATTTGATTTAATGCAAACAAACTTAAGGGGTTTTTAGCAGTTTCTTTCCCCTAGAAAAATAATTTGCATGTGTGTTATTTCTTATTGCATGTCTAAGATTATTGTTTTAAATTATGAATTGATGTCCGTAGAACAATAGAGTAGAATTATGTCTCTTGATTTATATTAAATTTCTTGAGCAGTTGCAATTCTATATCATAATTCTACATGGTATCAGAGCATGATTCACATTAGAGTAGGAATTTCGAAATTGTTTTTCAGGAGGCTCGAATTTGCAGCTTCAGTATAACAAGATCTCTTCAAATTTGGGAAGATTACCTTCAACGAGCTAAGATTAGAGTATGCCTTGGAAGGAAGCTCAAATTTCATTGCATGGAAAAATCATATGGAGGTCGTGTTGGATGACAATGGATTGCTGGAATATCTCTGTCAAGACATATATTGCAAAACCACAAGCATTTGATGTACAAAACTTAGCCCAATGGAAGAAATATGTAGGCAAGGCAAGGAGAATAATATTGGAGGGAGTGAAAGACCACATTGTCTCAAATCTCCATCGGAAAGAAACTCCTTTCACAATGTGGAAGGCACTGACATAATTGTTTGAGAATAATAGTGACCACAGGAAACTAGCCTACAAAGACAAACTTCGAAATATCAAGATGCAGAAGAATGACACTATTCTGCAGTATCTTAGCAGATTTACACAAGTTCGTGATGAGCTTGGAGGGGTTGGTGGCAATGTTGCAAAAGATGACCTGATGAGCCTAGCTCTTCTAGGCTTTCCCAAAAGTTGGCATAACTACTAGGACTCGGTGAACGAGAGGGAGAAATTACCAAATTGGGAATGCTTATGCTCCGATTTGGTACAAGAAGAGATCAAACATAATACCAAAGATAGAACTTCATCTAAGAGTGAGGATGAAGAAAAATTTGCATTGGTTGGAAAGGGAAAGAAGGGCAAAGGGAAGAAATCAAACCAAACCGAAATCCAGCCAGGGGGGTAAGAAGAAAGACTTGTCCAAAGTAAAAGGCTTCAATTGTCATGAATTCACGCACTATGCTACTAAGTGTCCACACAAAAAGTCTAGCAAGAAGAACTCAATAGGAGCAGCAAGTGAAGCTTTGCCTTCAAAGTTTGAGCTTGACTTCACCCTTATCGCATGCATGGCCAACACAATGATGGGGAGTGTGTGGTACTTGGACTCCTGTGCTTGATTCCACATGAAAGGATGTAGAAAGTTTATCAGTGACCTGAAGGAGAAATATCTCTAGATGCATATTGAGCTTGGGGATGACGGAAGATATAGTGCTACCGAGATTAGTACAGTAACCTTTCAAAGGGAGTCAAGATCTCCTTTTCACCTCAAAGATGTCATGTTTGTTCCAGGCATAAAGAAGAATATCATCTCTATAGCAGTTTTGGAAGATCATGGTTATGATGCGATCTTCAACAAAAGGAAAACATTCCTGAGACACATAGCTACTAGACAAGTGAAGCATATCGGGATTCGTGTGAAGAACCTGTATAAGTTGGATGTGGAAAATTGCGCTGCATTAAGCTGTAAGGTAGAGAAAGTGCAGAGTTGCAATGTCAGTGAACCTAAGCACATGAGATTGGGCCATTTGCATCATGGTGCCCTGAAAATTATGCAGCAAATAACCACTGCCTCCCTAAAGGAGCACTTGAGTAGCATGATGTCCGCAAAGGTTGTACATTTGGGAAGCATGAAAAATCCACATTCCATGAGCGAGATATCAAAGCACATGCAATCTTGGAAAGAGTCCACTCTAATGTTTGTGGACCTTTCTCGATAGCCTCCACTGCCAGACACAAATATTTTGTTGTTTTTATTGATGATTTTTCAAGGAAGTGCTAGATCTTCTTCATGTGGAAGAAGGTTGAGACATTCCCAAATTTTGTAGAATTCAAGGCACTAGTTGAGAAACAGACTGATAAGAAGATTAAGGCTCTCAAGAGTGAAAATGGAGGTGAGTATGTTTCGGATGTCTTCAAGAATTTTTGTGCAAAAGAAAGCATTCGAAGAGAGATGACAACACCCCTCAACTCATAGAAGAATGGGCTAGCTGAGAGAAAGAATTGTAGTGTTATTGGAGCTACGAGAGCTTTGCTACATGACCAAGGCTTGTAACTGCATTTGTGGGCTGAGGCATTTAACACAACAGTCTACTTGCAGAACTAGAGTCCTCATTGGATTCTTGGTATGATTACACTAGAGGTGGCTTTCTCAGGGAGAAAGTCGAATGTGTCTCACTTCACAATTTTTGGAGCCTATGTTTACTACCATGTCTCCAAATATTTGAGGAAGAAGCTTGAGTCGACAACAAAGTTGGGAGTTTTTGTGGGTTACACCAAAACACTACACAATTACCATGTGTACTGACCTTCCCACAGAATGATAGTTGTGTGAAGGGATGTAAAGTTTGGTAAGGAGAAAGCGATGTGGTGCTCTCTTGAGAGGGAGGTTCAGATCCCACTAGAAGAGGAGATTTTAGCTCCAAAGGAGGAGCCTCGGGAAGTTGTGGGGCAACCACAAATAGAGGAGCAGAGAGTGGATACATCCACTGAAGCAGAACCATCTAGAGAAGGCATAAAAAGAACCAGGGAAGTTGATAGATTAGTGCAGGATGCAAAGGAGAATGTGGGAGCTCTTGCAAATTTATGTAGGCAAAGGAGGTCGCCTGAGAGGTACACTGGCTACATGGTTCTAATGACTAAGCTTGTAGAGACTAGGCCATCCTCTTTTGAGGATGCAGTAGAGAAACCTATTTGGGTTGATTCAATGGGGGAAGAATACGAATCCATCATGAAGAATAATGTTTGGGAAGTGGTCCCAAGATCGACATATAAATTAGTTTTGGTTTTGAGATTGATCTTCACGGCTAAGCATGCAAAAAACAAAAGAATAGAGAAGTATAAGGCTAGATTTGTGGCCAAAGGATTCTCTCAAGTTGATGGAATTGACTATGAGGAAACCTTTTCTCTCGTAGCAAGGTATTCATCCATTAGATCAATTCTTGCTCTAACTGCGTAGATGGGGTGGAAGATCCATCAGATGGATGTAAAAACAACATTTCTCAATGGGATTATTGAGGAGGAGGTGCACATAGAGCAACCAAAAGGTTTTGAGACATTTGATAAGGAGTCTCATGTGTGCAGACTCAAGCGAGCATTGTATGGTCTCAAACAAGCACCTTGAGCTTGGTACACCAGGATTGACAATATTTCACTAGTTTGGGATTCAACAAAAGTGAAGCGGATGCAAACCTCTATCATATTTTGGTAGAAGGTAAAATGCTTATCATTTTTTGCATGTGTTGATGATTTAATAGTAACAGGTGATAAGCCATTGATCAACACTTTCAAGGAGGACCTTGTAAGGGAATTTGAAATGAAGGACATGGTTATAATGCACTACTTCCTCGGGCTGGAAGTATGGTGAAGTGTTGGGGAATTGTTTGTGTCTCAAGGAAAGTATGCCAATGAGATACTATATAGATTTCATATGGAGAGTTGTAAGACCACGGAGACACCTCTAGCGATCAACTAGAGGAAGGAGACTGCCACTTCAGGCAAAGAAGTGGATGCTACCATTTATCGACAGTTAGTGGATTCACTGATGTATCTTGTGAAAACCCGATCAGATATGTGCTATGCAGTAAACCAACTGAGCCAAGCTATGGTTAAACCAAATTATATTGGAAGGCAACTAAGCATGTTTTATGGTACCTCAGAGGCACTACCCAGTATGGATTATGGTATAGACAGATAGAGGGAGTGAAGTTGTGTGAATTCTCAGATGCATATTGGGCATGGAGTCCATCTAACCGAAAGAGTACATCAGGTGGAATTTTTAGTGTTGGGTCCACAACGGTTCCTTGGTACATTAGGAAGAAAATATCTATGGCCCTCAGCTCGGTAGAAGCAGAATACATGGCTGCAACTCAAGCAACTTGTGAGGCGATCTGGATGAGAAAGATACTTGTAGGAATACTTGGTCAGATGATGAATCCAACTGTGATCTATTGTGATAATCAGAGTTGCATCGAGCTTTATGAGAATCTGGTACTTCACGATCAATCCAATCATATAGATATTCAGTATCACCACTTATGGGACTATGTGTAGAGGCAGATAATGTTGATACAATACATTATGACAGAGGAACAAGATGTTGACATCTTGACAAAGGATTTATGAAGAGGGAAGTTTGAATTCCATAAGTGTAAGATAGGGGTGGTTGATAATCCCTTTCTTGCTGAGAGGGAGTGTTGAAAAATGCAGCAAGAAAGTCTCAATTTGACTTTGCCTTGGTTAAATTGAAAATATTTGAATTTCCACATCAACTAACAACTTGGATGCATTTAACTGGTGTGACATGGCTCTTGTCACTCATATAGATTAGTAAATTCAATTTAAAGGGCTTGGAGTTCAGTTAAGCACATGTGATTGCTGATTTGTAGCAATCGAGGTTAGTTATTTCAAGTTGTTTTCAATTAAACTAGTTCTAACCGTTGACATAACTAGTGGAAGGTCAATTGTGTAGTGGGACAATAGTCTAAATCAGTGATCATCTTGTTAACTAATCAATCAACCCAAAAGAGCTAGTGTATGCAAATAATTCAAGTTCCCCACTTGTGGTGGAGATTCCAAGGTAGTGTAACATCAGTTGTAGACTAGTCTTGAGTGTATAGGTGTTTCATGCAATCAGTTGATCAACCTTGGGAATTGCGCAATTAATTGGAGGAAAATTCCTAAATAATAGGGGCCTAATTCCTCAGGATTTGTGCGAGTAAATAGGGGGTCAAGCTGAGGTATAAATTGACTAAGTCTGGGTCAAAGCTTCTCATTGAGTAGAGAGATAGGTTATTCACTTGCAGGTTGAGCTCAGACAAAACTAGCAATCGTAATACATCTCTATTCATCTTATTTAATGCAAGAAAGATTTAAGGGGTTTTTAGTAGTTGCTTTCCCCTAGAAAAATACATTGCATGTGTGCTATTTTTTATTGCATGTCTGATATTGTTGTCCTAAATTGTGAATTAATGTCTAGAGAACAATAGAGTGGAATTGTGTATCTTGATTTAGATTAAAATTTATTCAATAGTTGCAATTATACATCATAATTCTACAAAAAGGTTTACCCATTATGTGAATTTTTTTTTTTTTTTTTTTTTTTTTTTTTTTTTTTTTTTTTTTTTTTTTTATTTTTTTTATGTTTATCCAAATTTTTAACTATTTGTGCCTCAAACTTCCTTTCATGCAACAAACCTACTACCACCTTAGGCCTTCCTCGTGCTTCTGACTTGGTACCTCTGCTCCTCTGCCTCATATATTGTGCATCAAATTACATAACTTCCATTAAAGTCACATAATAAAAATAGTCACGAATCATATTATTTATAAAGCATTGGAAACCACATGCGAACCCCTAAGCTTTTCTATACCAATTAGTGGTATTGATGGGGATGTAATATAGAAAGGATATCCCCCAAATTTGGTTCTCCCATGACTTTGACATCAATGACAATACATTATTCAATAATGCCCCCTTTTGCCATTGATGGTAACCTCTAGACAAATTTGGCAACAAATGTGAACTTTCCTTGACTGCTAACTCTCTCTATCTACAACATTTTCTTCTGTCTACAACTCCCTCTATCTGTAACTTTCCCCCCTTTGACAATAATGGAACATAGCTACTCCCCCTAAACTTATGCTTTTTTCCATCTGCGAATCTCCCCCTTTTCATATATCAAGAGTAAGAGATTATTCCCCCCAAGCTTATGCTTTAAGACATTGAATATCTGATTCCTATTTATGCCTATCTGCCAAGAATTTCTTGTGATGATGCATTTGAATGAACAAGTCTCTTTGTTGTTTCTCATGTAATGCAATTGGCTTGAATTGTTTCCAATCATTAAAATTCATTTTGGTCTTCTCGTTGGTCTTCATTGATTATTTGAGCAATTGTCAATAGCTACTTTTCTTTCCAATTGTAGTTTGTCATCCACTTCACGTTCTTTACACATCAATTGTTGATTAACATTCAACAAACTTTCCATTTGATCATTCTTCTTCTGCAGTTCATTCTTTAAAGCTTCCATCTTCTTGATGTGAGAGATTACAGTAATCCAGATTACATCAAGAAGATCAAGAGATTACTCCCAACTTTCGTCATAGATATTCAAATGTCCCTTTGGGAAGGGATTTGGTAAAGATATATGCATTTTTCTGGACCTTAGTCGTAATATATTCGAACTTGAAGTTATGGTCTACTACCTATTATCTTAGGGTATTTGATAAGGGATATGTTTTGTCTTTAAATGCATAATAGAGTTTTTTAAGATATTGATAACACTATTATTATAACAGATAATTGATATTGGTCGATCACATCTATATTGATGTATTTTAGTGTCTACTTCATCCGGATAACTTGTTAAGTGCAACATGTTGTTGTTGCAATGTATTTTGCTACAACTATGGATATAGAGGTTGAAGTTTGTTTATTGCTCAACGATAATACCAGATAATTTTTTAGGAAAAATGATCCTCCACTAGTGTTTTTATTTCCATCAACACTTATTTCCTAATTTTCATCTATATATGTTGTTAAGGTGAAATTTTTTCTTATCGAACACCATAAGTCAAATTCCATAGTCCCCTTCAAATATTTGAAAATTATTTTTATTGATTTCACACGTGTCTCCTTTGGTGCATATTGTAACCTTGCAACCAATCATATAGCTTGCATGATATTAGAACTTGAAGTTGTCAAATATAATAAGATGTCAATCATTGACATGTATAAAGTTTGATTTGCGTGTGGAAATTCATCATCTTTTCTTAATTTGAATCCTTTGACCATGGGAGTGCTAACAGGTGCACAATTTTTCATTCCAAATTTATTTAAAATTTCTTAATATGTTTGGTTTGGGAGATGTATATATGTTTACTTGATTGAACAACTTGCAATCTTAGGAAGAATAACAATTCTCCTAGCATGGACATTTCAAATACTTTCTACATTTTTGTTGTAAACCTTTGACTCATTATGTCAACATCCTTCCAAAGATGATATCATCCACATAGACAAAAATGGTCAACAAATTTCATTATTTGGTAAAGGTTGTTGTCTAGTGCTCCTCTTTTCAATCATTGTTGTTGTCAATATTTGTCAACTCTTGAGTATCAAATCCTAGGAGCTTACTTTAGCCAATAATGTGCTTTCTTCAACCTGCATACATAATCTTCATTTTTTGATAGTTGAAATCCCTTTAGTTATTCAACATATACCTCTTATTCTAAGTTTCCATTTAGGAAATATGATTTGACATCCATTTGATAAACCTTGAAATTTCTAAAACATGCAAATGCCAAAAACAATATGATCGCTTCAGGTCTAACAACTAGAGAGCATTTTTCTTCAAAATGAACATCTTCAACTTGTGCATATCCTTCACAAACCAATCGAGATTTTTTTCACTATTTGTCCATCCTCATTCAACTTGTTCCTAAATACCCATTTGGTGATAATCACATTCTTATCTTTTGGTCTAGGCACAAGTTCCTATGTCTCATTCTTCTTAATGTGACTTAACTGTTCTTCCATATCATTAACCCAATGTTCATCTTCATTGGCTTGAGTAAAGTTCTTGGGTTCTCGTTTGGATAACAAAGAAATATTTACATACTTTGGTGTGATTTTCAATCTCCTTTTGGTCTATACCCATGAATGTTTATTGCCAAAGATTTAATTTTATGGGTGGTTCTTTTAAACATATATGGATGGACTCTTTGGATGTTAAAGTTCTCTCTCCTCCTCCTCTTTTTCTTTATTTTCTTCCTCTTCTTCTTCCTTTCCATGCTCTACATTGATTATCTCCTCTGAATCTTCATTTTCTTGTTGCTTTTTTTTGGGGGTAATGCTTCATCTATTCTTACATCAATGATTTCTACTATCTTGTGTAGTATTTAGATGTAACATTTGTAGCACTTGCTTCTAGATGAATAACCAAGATTTTTTTTGGTCTGTTGTAGAATAACACTTCGCTAAATTACTTTCATTTATCTTGATGTAGCACTTGATTTCAATTTTTTTTAAATGTTTGACTGAATTAGGTCTATCTTTCCATAATTCACAAGGAGTCTTATTGTTGTTTACTCTCATTTGAGCTCTATTTATGATGTAAATTGTTGTATTAACTGCTTCTCCCCAAAAAATTTCTAAAAGGTTTGCTTCATTAAACATTATTCTTACCATCTCCTGCATAGTTCTATTCTTTCTTTCAAGAACACCATTCTACTGAGGAGTCCTTGCGATTGAAAAAATTATTCTAATCCCATGTATTTCACAAAAATCCTTGAATTATTCATAAGTAAATTCTCGTCCAGTGTCATATCTCAAGCACTTTATCTTTATATAAATTTCATTCTTAATTAGGGATTTGAAGGTTTTGAACTTGTCAAATTATTCATATTTTTCTTTAAGGAAAGTAACTCATGTCATTCTTGTATAGTCATCAAGTAGAAGCATATAATATCTATCACCTCTTAATGTTTGTGTTATTGCAAGTACAAAAAAGGTTTATATGAACAAGTTTTAATGGATTTGTTGATGAGTACTATTTTGTCTTGAAGTTGACTTTGGTTTATTTCCCATGATGACATGGCTTACAAATAGTATCACTTGGATTGTAAATTGTTGGTATATCTCTTACAGCTTCGATTTTGATAAGTGTTACTACATGGTCAAAACTTATATGACCCATCCTTTTATGCCATAACCACTTTCATCCAATTTCCCTATACAACATTCTTCTTTAAATTCATCTAGGATATATACATTGCTTGAGGTCCTAGTTACATTTTCTATCAATCTTCTTGATCCCACTTTCCTTATTTCACATCCTTTAGAATGAAATGTGAAATCATACCCTTGATCACACATTTGAATAACACTAAAAGGATTGTTTTTTAGACCATCAACATACCGAACATTTTTAATATTAGTCTTTGCATTATCAATGCTACTTATCTCTTTTTCCA
Organism: Pinus tabuliformis; assembly: GCA_031772625.1. NCBI lineage: Eukaryota > Viridiplantae > Streptophyta > Pinopsida > Pinales > Pinaceae > Pinus > Pinus tabuliformis. The sequence goes on from CM062811.1 coordinate 1,093,486,357, forward strand.
TTACTCTAGCTTATCCATTATTTGCAAAAGTGACACTTCCTCCTTTGCCTTCTTTTATGTAGAAATTTTCTCTTATTTCTTGTCATATGTTTTGAACACCTACTATCAATATACCATTAACTTCCTTGGTTTTGAGAATATAGAGAAAATCTACATTCTTCTTGATTTTATTACTTCCTTTTCCAAGAATTTGTGCATTCTTTTTCCTTGTTTTCCTTAGGAGGATTTATTGAGATACATTTATAATCACATGTTTGTGCCCATAGTTATTTCTCTTGTAACATTCAATATGATCTAATAGGGCAACGAATAAGTTTCATCTTATAACACCACCTTCATAATGATTTCTAGATTTGCTGCTTACACAACCATTCATTGAGGTCTTATAAGATTCTCTACTTCTATTTCTCACATAAATATTTCTTTTAGAATATATTTCCTTTTGACCAAAGTTATTACAAGCAAAGAAATAACTAAAGAACAAATTTTGATACCTGGATGTGAAAGGATTTCTTGACAAAACAATTCTTACAAACCAATTATGATTGTCTTTGTAAGAAAACTCAAATCTCTATTGATACTTTACTTCATTTATGGTTATGCTTTTATTGCTAATAGGGTCATGTCTCTACTGGTATTTAACTTGATTACTAATCCTGCTTGTATCACTGATAGAGCCTCTTGGGAAGCATGCCTCTATTGGTCCTCAACTTCTTTTCTAATGCTACTTTCATTGATGATAGAAATTTTGAGCACATTAGCATAGATTTTAGGTTCTTCTTTTCATCCCTTTATGACGTATTTGTACTTGACTCTCCCTTGAAATTATCATGATTTTATTTATAGCCAACTCTTTTTTTGAGAAAATGAGACCTTCAGTAGATAAGAATGTTATATATTATTTCAATCCTTTTTAGAAAATTTAAACTTTGATTCAATTGAACATTTTCTTTCTCTAGTTCCTTTCTTAAGGAAATGACCTTTGCTTCTAGCCTCTCACAATTTCATTCCTTGTATTGCAACTAACTTATTAGTATTTTCTCTATTCTCTTTGCCTCTTCTAGTTGTCTTTAGGAGGATGCTTGTTGCTTCATTAGAGTCATGGTCCTCCTTTTCAAATTATCTAAGTCCTAAGGCACCAACAAGTCTATCTAAGTCAGGTATTTATTCTAAGGCACCAACAAGTTTTTCTTCAAGATTTACTTTTCCATCAATACCATCTTCTTCTAAATATATTTTCTCTTTATCATTGTCCTTATTTTCTTGATCAACATTTTGAGCATCTATGTCTATGAATAATAATTCTTCTTTGTCATCATCAGATGGACGCCCAATACTCTCTTCACATGACTTACCATATTCTTTGGAATATTTTTTTCTTCTTCTTGATAAATCTTCCCTTTTTTTATGAGCTTTGCTTCTATTTTTATGCTATTTTTCATTATTACCGTCCTCCAATTTTTCATATGTGTTAGAAACCAGGACAACTGAGGGCATGGGTGTGGTAAGGGGGTGAATTGCTAGTAGTGTAACCAAATTATACAACTATTTACAAATTAAACTTTTCAAGCAATTTAACTATCATTCATGTAATAAAGAGAAGAAATATATGAAGTACATATCAACATAATCATTATCATACACATATACAACATGTAAAGACACAAATCTTCTTCATTCCTTCATCCACGACAAGCTACAATTAGTTTTTACATCACTGCCCTGCAAGATTCTACTTGCAGGTTTGTCAGGATACCACCTAAAGAAATCTACCACTCCCCAATTTATCAGCTACCACTGAAAGGAGCTACCACCCCTAGTTTTAACAACGACCACTGAAAGCCTTAGCTGCTACTCCCCATTTTATCAGCTGCTACCAAAAGGAGATGCTACCCCTGATTTTATCAGCGTTTGATAAAAGGAGCTCTAGCCCCTAAATATTTTCCAACCACTAATTGATGGAGCTACAACCCCTGAAATGAAATCTACCTCTTGCTACCCATGTTGATCCATATTTAATTAATTTTCAAACTCAGATCAACAAAACTTTCTCTCTTCAAATAAATGTCTTACTTATATACCTCAATTCCTTGCTTGCATATATAAACTCTTTTATGTTCTTCTAAAACACCACCTCATTACATCCATGACTCAACCACCTCAATTGACCTCTCTTGACATATCATCCACCATAAGGACACCTTCACGAAATATTATTCTTTGATTTCTAACCTCTATTTCATACACCAAAAACAACATTAAAAACAATATCACCAATGCATTCTTTTCATCTCTAAAAACACCTTTTAGATACCAATTATGATCATTAATTCACCAATAACTAATACTAACATTATGCATCTCGTTGCACCAACAACCATCAACTTAGTTGTTTGATTATGCTTATAAAGGATTATGACTAGTATTTTTATTTTTTTGAACTTTAGTTAACTTCAACTCCTTTCCATGAATAAATCCTTATCTGTGCGTATGTTCCACTTCTTTCAAATATTCTAGATGTGTTCAATTAGTCTTCAAACTATGATCTTCCATATCTACGAGAAAAGTTGAGCTAAATTGCCCAAATTTGCATTTCTAGAAAATATTAGGGTTTAGCTGGACTTATATTTGCAGTTCCAACTTTAGCTAAGTGCTAAATTTAGCCAAACTACCATATAAGCTATCAGAATGTTTGTGCTCCGCTAAATATCTTCCAACTTGGTCATGTCGTGCTATCCTAAGTTTAGCGCATTGATTGTTTGGTGGAATTCACCAAATTTTAGCACAAAAGGCCAAGTTTCCAACTCGTTCATTGCAACAAGCGCTAAGCCCTTGTTATTAGCTTAAACGATTAACACCCAAAGGGATTATCCCTTCATCCTTCAAATCAAGACTATAGATTGGTTTGGGGCTCGAGGGATTATACACATAACTCTATCCCCTACAACCCCTTACAATACACTTGTTGTGCATTATTTACACACAGAGTGACCTATGCTCTAACACATGAAACCATCACATGTATCCATCGGTTGGGCCCATTTGCACTATAGCCTCAAGGTATTAACCATCACACCAAAAAAAATCATTCCCTTGGTCTATATGCCTGCCTAAAATAATGTGACGGAGCCAACCCTTAGTCCTCGACTTTTATTTCTCACAAATAAACAACGAAGTGTGTTTCAAAAATGTCGGGATAAATCCCCTGTGATTACGTGTCCCAATGGGGCCTCCACTTGATGACTTATGTGCCTCTAATTGGTCTTCTAATTCCACTCTGTATGCCATCTATGATCCAATGTGTCATGAAACCTTGTCAACCCAAAGGTAAAACCTTTTTCTCCCTCATTTATCACTAGGGTGTCCAAAATTCCAGGGTTTGTGGTGACGTGTCCTGTGGAGTCCACCATGCTTCCACTACGCAATTTTGATTGGTCCACACTATCCACTTCTTCCACCTATGCTTGCCATCTCATCTCGACATAATCTCCCTGGGTTTTTTAGTTTGTGCACTCATAAGAAATTTCAAGGTCATTCTTCTAGGATGATGTGTCTACCAGCCTATATGCCACCTCTACAACGATGCCATGTGTCACTTTTTTTTGGCCCACTTATGTACCTAAAAATGCCAAATCTACATGACACATGTCACATCCTTATTGTTTCCACGCCATGTTGACATCATTTGATGCCACTATGCCATCATGTCTCCATGTCACCTCTGTCATCCAATGAAAATGCTCCATGCATCTTTCTGTAGTTGGTCCATGTGGTTGAGGGTACATGTTATCGTATGGTGGAAGGAGGGTCCTAGATCTATGTTTTTCAACAAGTTTTCTTTACAAAATTTTAAGGACTTGGGTCTAATTTCCTTGTTGCTTAGTCAAATAAAGATTGTATTAGGTTGATGCGTCAAGTCATCTGCACCAATAATAATGCACCAAACACTTCCATTGTAGCCTCTTCAACATGCCACCATGTCTTGGTGCTCCGTCACCCTGGTAGTTTGGACTTGCACTCTTGTTGGATCTCCCAGGGATAGACTTCTGGGATGACCTATTCTGTGGGATCCTATGCGCACTTACAATTGGTCCACCATTCTATTGTTGCATCAACTCACCTTTCCACCTCACTCCAACTCCCTTTTTCCCTAGGAATTTCACTCACGCTTTCCTTTGGAGCTCCCATGGAAAAACATTTGGGGTGGGATGTCCGGTGCGGCCTCCCCAGTTGTTGGCTTCCACCAATCAGAACTTCACTACTAAGCCACATTGCATGCCCATGTTGTCTCGACTCCCTGTCCTCAAACATTTTTCCTTCCATTCCCTTTGGATCTTTCGAGGTCAGTCTTCCAGGGTGATGTGGTTGTGGGATCTCCTTTCTCTGTCATGCACTAATCATCACTCATTCCACTTACTACGTTTTTTGGCCAAATTTTTGTTGTGCTTACTACTTGTGGTTGTTGTGAACCCCCCTCATCTATTTTGGTGGTAAAAGGGTGAGGGGGTGTGCTATTAATAACCATTTCCAATCTTCCGATCAGTGGTTTAGAAATACAACCAATAACGGAGCCCCCCTATTGTTAGCCCTTGGGCTTGCATAGGCCCACACAATTTATTTGATGGGTTAAATAAGACACATGGCACACATCCACAAATAAAATTTCTCACTATTTAACGGTTGCTTCCTTTTTTGCAATCTTAGGCTAAAAACCAAACTTTCACCATTTTGGCAAGCTCCACCAAGTTTAGCTTGACAATTTTGGCTATTGGGTAGTTAACTTTGACTAGCAATATCTTTCAATCCAAAAGGCCATTTGTAGACTTCCATATACCATTGGAAATATATTTTCAAGCTCTATCCATATTATTATTTTACAAGTGCACTTGAGCTAATATTCATAACTAGACATGGCTCCAAAGTCTCTACTCCTTTACTATTATGATTGCAACCTCTTTGACATCAATGCTTGACATCAATGACAACAGATTCTAAAAATAGTCCCCTTTGTCATTGATGGCAACACCATCATAAAAGAAAAGTGTAATTCTCTTAATTTTCTCCCTTTGTGTTCTTCTCCTCCTTTGACATAATTGATAAAGAAAATAGTAGGATCCCTCTAAAATCAATATCCTTGTCATACTAGTCTTATGGATCTGTCAACTACTTCTTCATATGCTGAAAAAACTTTAGGTATCCCTAATCTAATATAAGCATCTTCCTTTTTGTCTTGTGGAGAATATTGATTTGAAAGGAGAGTGAGTAATCATTTCCAATCTCTGCCTCAAGTAGTCAAGAGGGATCTCTTGCTTAAAATACTCATACATGTACAATTGAGCCATAAGTAATCTCATGTCTACTGATCTAAGTCTCAACTAGGATTACATTCAAAATATTATAGTGCTACTCCTCCTGGACACATGCACATGATCTCTACACCAACAAAAAATTATCCTATGCATGACTGCCAACATCAACTTGTCACCTAATAAGAAAGAACGTACTTCTAGTTAAAATTTATTAAATGAAAAACATAGAGGGACTCTCACCAATGCATGCCTAGACTAATAACTCAGCATATACTTCACTTTGAAAAACTTCTAGCGGTAATAGACTCACCATATAAATTTGACTTATCATAAACATTAGCAACATATAAATTAGGACTCTCTCAAACCTACAACATCATACATACACACATGGATTGACAATTTTACTCAGTAATCAACTCAACAACATGATTATGCTTAATTCTATAGACAATCTCCTAGTAACAATATGAATATCGATTATTAATATTTTTTGACAATAATGATACCAATTTTTAATTGATACCATTAACACCAATTGTTGAGAAATTGTTGATTGGGTATTCTCTCCCCATGATAATGCTCTTTTCACCAATGTTTGTTATCTTCACAAATCTGATATCTGATTCCAATTATTAATGTAACATTATGGAAGAAACAACAATAGTCATACCACTCACAATGTCTGCAACATAAAATTTGATCAATCAAGAAACATTAATATGCAACAAACACCATTAGCCTTTGTATTCCATGCTTATCCCTAAGAACCAAACAACTAATACCAATTGACGATACCAATTTTTAATTGAGTACTCTTATACCCAATCGCTAATTTGAGTATACTCCCCTTGTGGCAATGCTCTCTCTGTGGCATTAAGAATCTGTAAACATGCTTGCATAATATAAGGATACTGTGATAGTAAACAAAGATCATCATATATGTCATGTCGTCACCAACTACACTTAGAATGACAATGTGATTTATCAATATGAACTAGAAACAACATTAAATCAACCAATAACATACTACTTAATTCCTTTGCAATCAACCACAATACTCAACAACACAAGTCTATTTCAACAAATTTATAAACTAAAACAAAAGAGCATACTTCCCTTAAACCTTTAGATGTATTTCTTGGCATGTTCTTTTCTGATCCTTGCACCTGTCCTTTTGTCTTCTCTTGAAGCCAACCTCTTATTTTCAATGAAGAGGGACAAGGGATATAGTCCCTCTAAGTAGATTGTCTCTCTTTTTCTTCTACACATGAGTATGTTGGGTCTTGAATGGGGCAACAATATGTTTTAATGGCCTCCTCTTAACTTGTACTCTTGTGTGTTTGAGTAAATTTCTGCAATGACCTAAGCATTTTCACCATTGATGATGCTTCTTATTCTAACCAGTAAGAGCTAATCTGAAAATCACTTTTGACTCTTCTTCATTTGAACTCGCTTTATGCTTGATCTATGCTGAGGGATTGCCTCTTGTACCCGATTGATCTCTTTGTATGTTGTAGTTGAAGTAAGAGAGATCAACCATAGGAATTTCAAACTAAGACCTATTGATTTTCTAATAAAAACAGGAAAATTAATTTCCTTTAGACATAAATCATACTTTTGTTGCGTTCTTTCTTCTTTTGGTATGAGCCTTTTATTACTGATATACATCTGTATTTGTTAGTTTTACACATGATCCATGTTATCCAAACTTATGAAGGAATGCAACAAAATACAAATGTAAACAAAAACATAGAGGTGCAACATAAATAAAAATTCATCTCATTAATATCAAAAAACTGAAAGATGCTTACATATGGAATGGAAATAAACTAGCTTAGGCGATGGTAGCTTATCTATGAGAAGAGGTGTTGGCTACATGACTCTGAACTATGTTACAATGAGGTTCAAGGAGATTTTTATTATTGAACAACAAAGGGAAATCCTAAACAACCAAAACCCTAACCAGAGGATATGAAACACCAAGAGTTTATGGGCCCCGTTGAGGTTAGTTGGAAAAACAACTTCCTAGGGTTGTAACTTGGTCATATGCTCTCTGTTGGTGTGTACGATACCTTGTTAGAAAGGCCTCTATGAGTACTAAAATATTTGTGGTAGGACCCTTACTAAACTATTCAGCCTGCTGTAGACCTAAAAAAAATGTAGTTTAGGGGGTCAAAACCACTCCGGAAGTTTAGGACCCGAAAAACTGATAAAAATAGTAAATTATGTTATATTCAAGGAAACTGATCAAACCAGCTAAAGGTATAGGTGGAATAGGTGGGTGTCCACCAATATCCACCTGGATAAGTCCTCCCCCCTTAAGAAGAAATGGTCCCCATTGTGTGCAGAGCCTCCTTGAGGTGAGGAAATTTCAGTTGAACCTGGTCCCTGGTGAGCCACTTGCCCTGGTGAAGGGGTTGGCCTAATTTTACAACTCAATATAGCTGGATCTACTACTTGATATTGTTCTTGGTATGTGTTTACATGATCCAATCAGTCGTGGCCTATTCGATACAACTTGGGTTGAGCTCTGTTGGTGTCGGCTTCTCAACAATGTCTAATGTGTCCAACAATGGGGGGAAGTATGGTCACAATTTTTTTTGGGAAAACTAGTGTCTTTTCGATTGATTAGCCCTCTAGGTTTGGCAGCTACCCTAGAAATAATAGTTTAAAGCAATTCGTGATTTCTTCTATATATAATAGATAAGAGAAAGACAAAGGAACCATCTTGGATCTTCCGCTTAATCCCTTGCTTGATCTCTCTCCCCCTTAACAGAGCTTGCAACTCCTCTCATACTTATCTTGCTTGGAGAGTGCCTGTAGAAACACAGTAACAAAGAACCGTCAAAGCATCTTGATCTATTACGACATACACGTTACAGAATCATAAATATAATGAACATATGATAGCATTCACAAATGATAACATTCACAATTGCACAATCATATGCAAGAAAACTTGAAGAACTTTATTAAATAGAAGGAAGAATTACAACCCAGTTGTTTGATCCAGCATCATCCTCCCAGCATGAATCCCTCTTCACCTCATGAAATAGCAAGATCACACCAACAATACAATTCTCTTTCTCAAATACAAACTATCAACACTTCCTTGCAATTCACAATATTCTAGCCTCTGGATCTCTTAGATGGGGGATCCATTTATAGATGTGTGCAAGGGTGTGAGTCATCTCTGGGTTTTGATTAGTGTCATTCCACTTGTTATATTTGGTTCCACAAGAGAAGAGATAACTGAAGTTTACATCTCTTACTCATCCTTGGGCGAATTTAGAGAGACAAGTGTCAGAGGGGAAGTTTCTAGAAGATTCTATGAGCATCCACTTAGTAAACAGTCCTAGACATTTGCCCATCCTCGCTCATCGCACCCTATAGAAGGCCCAAATAGTATGTGTCGTACCTGAGCAATGTATCACTAAGTATGCATCGCACCTGGCCAGTGTAGCAGTCAATATGGTTCAGTTTAGGCCACTTTCGGATGGTTTTTCAGGTGGAACTTTTGGGGAATGATGTAATCTGATGACCATTTTCTTTTAGGGTATGAAACAACTCTTTTAGGGGTTAAAGAGCCCTAGTTTATTGACATATAATATTGGGGTTGAAGTTCCCAAATATGTCTAGAACAGTTTCCCCCTAAAGCATGAAGTCATAAATCTTGATGTCGGGTGAAATGCTTTATCATGAGGATCTGAGGTTTCGAAATTGGAAGGTGACCTGTATAAGATACAATACAATACATCATCATAATATAATTTTCATGATCTAGTTGAGGCGGGCATTCCCATGCTCAACTCTATAAATTCATTTCATGTACATAGAACAGATAATCATCTGCAGTTGCAGATTGGTGATTCTTCAGGTGTAGAGTCATCATCCTTGGTCCCGATGACCATTTGTGCAGTTTCCTTGTACATTTGATGTTTTTATATCTCTGAATATATCACAGCCCGGATGGATGAAACTAGTTCTAGGGTCTTCAAACTCGTTCAATCTTCACCCGATGTACAAGTCAATCCATGTGAAGAGATGTTCTGAATTCGAACATGGAAAGACATTACCTGATTACCAACCAATAATGTGAGCTGTTAACAGACGCGAGAGGATTCACCGATAATGATAATGACCCTCAAGGTACTATATTACAATTTACGTGGTGTGAATATATGATCCAATGTCAAACACCATGCAAAATATTTCGGTCGAAGGCCATTGATGTCAACCTGTCGCCGGAAGTGAGAAACTTGCCATTGAGGCATGCAAGCTTCAAAGTACTGAAAGGGTTGTTTCTAAGTCAACTTCTTGGATAATGACCTGATGTCGACAAGAAGTGACTCATCGTAGGAGGGCCTTAATGTATCCCACATCTACAACACGAAACAAAGAAAATGATTTTTTGGAGGTGAAAATGATCGATGACACAAGGTTCAGGAGTGGCGGTCATGAAAAATGGAGGTTGAAGGTATTGCAGTGGATGAGGCATTAACTAGATGGTGAATTCTCGGCTGAATGACTTCTCTTGAACATATCAGTGACACTGAGATGGATTGGAAACGTTAATCCCAAAATATGGATGGTGTGGAAGACCAATGGTGAGATGACTGGTGAACGGAATAACCCAACCCAACTCAATCATGGAGATGAAGTGAAAGTGTCATGTTCAAGAGCGACCTGCTACCATAAAGTTTTCAAGTTTTCTTCCCTTTTTCCCCAGTCATTGCTAACCAATACCTCTTTATTTTTGTCAAGCTTGAGGAGGATAACATTTGCTTGTTCTATAATTTTCCCTTCGGGCAAACTTGTCGCTATGTTTTAACGAGTCTAGTGACAGTGAAACTCGTTCTTGTCTGGGTGGACAAGTTTTTCTCTATTGTTTTAACGAGTTTAACGACAATGACAACTTGGTCTTTTTCATGTTTAAAGAGTTTGAAAAAGAACGAAAAGGAAACTCTATCTCGTCTAGGAATGGACGAGTTTGTCGCTATTGTTTTAACGAGTTTAATGACAAGGATAACTCAGTCCTTTTCAAGTTTAGATAGTTTGAAAAGGGACGAAAAGGAAACTCCGGAAGTTCTTTTTCGTAGCATAATCCCTTAGGTCCGAAAAATATTAAAATAATACAAAAGGGATGACTTTTCCGGTCAATTTAACGAGCCAGAAAAAGACAAGCGCTCGAACTTTTTCGTGAGATAATCCCTCAGGTTCGAAAAATATTAAAATATATAGGAGGGATGGCACTTCCAATCACTTTAACAAGCTGGAAAGACCAATTGCTCGACAATATTTTCATATTTAACGAGTCTGAAAAGGGTTTAAAGGAGGCTCGATTTTGAGGAACGAGTGGTGTGTAGGGTAGCAACTGGTTCCGGGTAAGCTTGGCACTTCTCAAAACATGGACGTTTCTGGGAAGAGGTTGGCTAACAAGACCACTCCTCGCAACTGTTCCTCAAAATGGTAAACAACCAAATGGAAGCGTATGATCGGCCAAAAGAATGGAGGTGATGGGAGGTACATGACCAAGGCTTAAAAGGCTGATAGTATGGCAAGCACAAAGGTTATTTACGGTGGGTTCATTTTTTAACGAGCTTGAACCATGGGGGAACTATGCTCGGTTTCAGCTTCATCTTTCTACAAGATTAAAACGACAAGATATGCTTGAACTAGTTTCTATTTCTACGCAAGCTCAAAACTAAAAAGCTAGAAATGACAAAGCTAAAAAGCTAGAAAAGTCAAAACTAAAAAGCTAGAAAATGAAAATTGAAAAAGGAAATGAAAAGTTTGCATGTCCCCAGCATGATGAAAAGGAGAGTCTCCAATAGCCATATGGAAACTTCTGTGGTTAGGTAGGGCGGTTTCATTCACAGAATGGACAAAACACTTCCTTCGCTTTGTCTGTAGAATAGACAAAGGTGAATGGTGTGTTAGACCAATCACATAACCTACAGGGAAACTTATCTTTTCAGCTGGGTTCGTTCGTAGAATAGACAAGGGTGCATGTCCCCTAAGCTTCATTACATTCACCTAAGTAGACTTCTCATGGCTATCATATGGGTGGAATGAAGGTTCTTTTATGAGATCAAGTGAAAGACCCAACTTTGAACTTGGGACCTTGTTTCATTTTTAAAAGAGCTTGGCGCAAGAAAAGGAACTATGCTCGGAGACCCTTGGTTTAATTTTTTAACGAGGTTAACCCAAGATAAGGAACTATCCTCTGACTCCTTGTTTTAATTTTTTAACGAGGTTGACACAAGACAACAAACCATCCTCGAGACTCCTTGTTTTCATTTTTTAGCGAGGTTGACACAAGACAACAAACCATCCTCAGACTCCTTGTTTTCATTTTTTTAATGAGGTTGACACAAGACAACAAACCGTCCTCAGAGACCCTTGATCACAACTCATAAGTGGTTGTGAAGGAAAGATCTGGTTCCAATGCCCCTAGTACATGATGTACAACATCACTGAATTGATTGTCAGTTGATGTAGGTATGGAACAGGTTGCCACATAATTAACCCATGGCGGGGATGATACCATTGGTATAAAAGGACCATTTAGGGACGATGGTTGACTAGGAGCTATATTTGGACCGGGAAATGAAAGTTGGTCAACGATGACAATCATGCCTTCATGCGGGAAACAAATCACTCGAAAGAGTGTTGAAACAATAGCTCCCATGTGATAAACATAGTCACGCCCAAGGAGTAAATTGTAATCTATAGGTCCTCAGACTACCATCACATTCAGATAAATGGTTTTTCCTCCCAAAGAGATAGGTAACTGAGGAAGGATCCCTAATGGTTGATTGGTTCCTCTGTTAAAGCCCAACAAATTCTATGTAATAGGGACAAGCGGTGGCGGACTGAGCGCTTGCCAAGCAGTTGAGGAAAGGATACTCACTAATGCACCTTCATCTATAATAGTGCCAGATACAATCATATTAAAAACTTGTACTATGATCTGGAAAGGCAGGATCCTGCCAGTCGATTCCAATCAAAGAAAGTGACTAGAATACTTGGAGGGGGTACTATAGAAATGGGAGAAGTAACCCCTTGAGTTACGAGAATTGGAGGATTTTCTTCCTGTCTTGGTGGAACAAGTGTATTGCCCCCAGGCTTATTAGAATCCGAAGTAATAAAAATAACTCGAGCGGTATCATTTTCACTCTCTTCGGGAAAGGTACGATTAGCTGAAGGTGAAATCGGGTCAACTGTTACCTTGACCTGTTGATTTGGATCGAGTAGAGACTCATAGGATTCACTTTCAGAGGGAGTGGTTTCGACCGATGGTTGATTTTGGTCAGTCGGTTCATCAACTAGTGAAGGATTTAGGAGAAGTTTCCTGTAACCAGATGGAAATCATTGCGGTGAAGCAGGACGATTATCCAACACTCTTTTGGCTTCATCCAAATAGGGACAAAGGTGAAATCGATGATTACCTTCACATAACCTACATGGAAAGTTGACTTTTCCTTTCTGTCCATGAACTTTACTATCACTAGTTGATGGTGTGTTACCAACATGATCTCTAGAGGTTGATGACACGGGATGGTGTGAACGGGAAGACCATTCTTTGAAGATCCATGGAAAGTAAGGACAATCTCGATGAAAATGGTCTCCCACACAAATTATGCACGGATATTTAGCTTTTGGAAGTTTAATGGATGGATTTTCATTAGATGTTGCATTCAGAGCAATGGTTGCTTGGTTGCCCCCTTACTGAATTGGCTTCTTCTTCTTCTTCTTCCATTTCTTCTTCTTCTTAACCACCTGGTTACTAGTATCAATTCTTTGACCAAGCGAAGAGGAAGAGGGGAGGGAGAAACAAACGAGGAAGAAGGCAAAGGGTCAACTTTAGGATCAACCGAAGGTTGATTTTTTCCAGTTGGAGGTGGATTTGATTGCAGAGGAATCTCGACATTTTGAACCATAGAGGTTGAGAATAGCCATACTGGCAGGCCAATGGTAATTTCTGGAAGGGACAATGTAACCATATGAGGAGCACCAATATTTCCCCAAGAAGTAAAAGGACTAGGATTCCCTTCAAAAGGAATTCCTTGATTGGTGGACTCCATATATCTCAACCTAATATCAACTAAGGAACAGGGATGTTATTCCGAATTCGATTAATTTTAATGACGCTTTGACACAACTTTGCTTTATCAATTTTTAAGAGTCGAGAAAAAGCTAAAGATGAGTCTAGTCTCCTTCGATTTTTAATGAGCCTAAAGTGACAAGTGTTCAGATGGACCTTTTCTTTTAAAGATTCGAAAAGGAATGAAAGTGATTACTCTGGAAAATCTAGATAGAGGGATTACCAAACCAATCGCAAAACTGTAAAATACACTTTGGTGATAAATTAAAGAGAAATTACCAAGGACTTATGTACGGCAGTGAATCTTCCCAAATGCCGTGTTTAGTGCATTGCAATCAATAAGGCAGTAGACTCAGCTTCCTATGGATAAAGGATGTAAGCCTATTGTGGTCTCCTAATATATACTCAACGGTATGGGGAGCACAAGTCCGTGCTAGCACTTGTCATATCAAGGAGGAGGAATCACCCAACCTTCAATGAAAATGATAGTTACTAGTTTTTACGACGCCAGAACACGTCTCTAGCCTAGACCTCTAGATGTGTTGCGTTAAGTTCCAAAGCATTGTTAGATTCATTGAAATTTATTTAGAGTTGATCTTGTTTAAAGTTTTCCTTTGAATGGTTCACCACGTGATGTTGATTTGAAATTCCTAAAATGCAATCTACAATGATAAACAATCGTTGTTTATTTTGATCAATAAAAATCCTAGCTACTAGGGAAAGAAGATTCCAATTCTTCCAAACAAAGAGCAAAGAGCACACACGAGTGCATTTTCCTAAATCATTTTTCGCACACAAAATAAATGCAAATGCATATGCATGTATTTTTTTTTTGTTCCCCTTAATGTGAAAAAATGCCAAAAAGGAAAACTAAGTGTAGCAAAGATCTGAAATATTTTACTCCAAGCGACATTTTGACAATTTCTTTTTCAAAATAGAAAGGAAGACTAAATGACACTTTTCAATTTCGAATAGAAAATGCTTTCGAAACTTCAAATATCAACAAATCAAATCAAATACATGACAAAAATTTCAATTGACTATCCAAGGAAGGAAGAATCCACAACACTTCTCTTTTTGACACAAAACGACAGTTACGACACTTTTTGCATCAAAGCAACAGATCGATTTAAACAACTTTTTGAAAAAGGATTGTAAATGCTGAACAAATACAAAAAAATTCACTAATCCTAATCAATGGAGGATGATCTATGTGATGCAAGCAGGCTTCAGTAAGGAAGCACTGTTCATAAGCAACAAAACAACCAAACAAAACTGAAAGCAAGGTCAAAACCTTCAATTTCTAGAATGGAAAAAGAGTTCACTCAGTCATTGCACCTGGGCTTCACAGAAATTGAGATGCATCACACTTACTGCACTTGGGAGTTCTATGCATACTGAGTCATTGTGGGAGATAGTGTGATGGTCCAGGGAGTGCAACTGAGATAGGTTTTGGCTCAAATGTGGAGTTGTTTTCAATGAGTTAAGGTGGGTTTTGATGAATAGTAAAGAGCAAAGTATGAAGGAATGTCTTGAGAGGTTACTGAGCTACCAAAAGGGCATCTAGATGTGCTTTCAAGTCAGATGTTCAATTCATAAACTAAACCAGAGATTGACTGAAGCAACATTCATTTACTATGCAATTGCAAAGCAAGAGCAGTTCGAAGGCTATTTGGCTGACTTCAGGCTCTTTCTATAACTTATCAAATTGAACATAAAACAAACAATAATAACAAACAAACATCTAATCAATCCCCAGTGGAGTCGCCATTTTGTTTCTGGGAAAACTAGTGTCTTTTTGATCGACTAGCCCTCTAGGTTTGGAAGCTACCCTAGAAACAATAGTTTAAAGCAATTCGTAATTTCTTCTAGGTATAATAGATAAGAGAAATACAAAGGAACCAACCTAGATCTTCTGCTTAATCCCTTGCTTGATCTCTCTCCCCCTTGATAGAGCTTGCAACTCTCTCC
The DNA here is from genome assembly GCA_031772625.1 of Pinus tabuliformis. Lineage (NCBI taxonomy): Eukaryota > Viridiplantae > Streptophyta > Pinopsida > Pinales > Pinaceae > Pinus > Pinus tabuliformis. The sequence goes on from CM062811.1 coordinate 1,093,501,747, forward strand.
GTACTTATCCCGCTTGGAGAGTACCTGTAGAAACACAGTAACAAAGAACCTTCAAAGCATCTTGATCTATTACAACATACACCTTACAGAATCAGAAATATAATGAACATATTATAGCATTCACAAATGATAACATTCACAATTGCACAATCATATGCAAGAAAAATTGAAGAACTTTATTAAATAGAAGGAAGAATTACAACCCAGTTGTGTGATCCAGCATCATCCTCCCAGCATGAAGCCCTCTTCACCTCATGAAATAGCAAGATCACACCAGCAATACAATGCTCTTTCTCAAATACAAACTATCAACACTTCCTTGCAATTCACAATATTCTAGCCTCTAGATCTCTTAGATGGGGGATCCATTTATAGATGTGTGCAAGGGTGTGAGTCATCTTTGGGTTTTGATTAGTGTCATTCCACTTGTTATATTTGGTTCCAAAAGAGAAGATATAACTGAATTTTACATCTCTTACTCATCCTTGGGCGAATTCAGAGAGGCAAGTGTCAGAGGGGAAGTTTCTAGAAGTTTCTATGAGCATCCACTTAGAAAATTGTCCCGGACATTTGTCCATCCTCGCTCATCGCACCCTATAGAAGGCCCAAACAGTATGCATCACACCTGAGTAGTGTATCACTAAGTATGCATCGCACCTGCCCAGTGTAGCAGTCAGTATGGTTCAGTTTAGGCCATTTCTGGATGGTTTTTCAGGTGGAACATTTTGGGAATGATGTAATCAGATGACCATGTTATTTTAGGGTATGAAACAAATCTTTTAGGGGTTAAAGAGCCCTAGTTTATTGACATATAAGATTGGGGTTGAAGTGCCGAAATATGTCTATAACAATAGCTGGTCCACATTGAATACTAGGGCACACTAAGGAATGATGGAATACTGAGATCAAAATAATTTTCTCCTACAACCTTAGTTATTGTGTAAGGCCCATATTAGAGTGGGAGAAGCTTGCGATGGGCCCCATCGAGGCACTCCTTCTGCAAATGTAACCAAACTTTGTTGCCCACTTGGAACTTGTGTCGCACCCGATGCTTATCCTGATGTTGTTTAGACTTAACATTTGCTTTTTCAAATATTTCATGGATCTTCTTGTGGATGTGTTGAATGCGATTAATGAAGCTGGTAGCTCTTTCAACTTCTAGCTCGACATGGGCTGAATATTATTGAGTAGATACAAGTGGTATGACAACATCAATAGGACATAGTGGCTCAAATCCAAATACCACTTGAAAGGGGTTGTGGCCAATTGAGATATGGAGAGCTCCGTTGTAGATGTTCTAGACATAGGGGAGGCTTTCATCCCATGTGCATGGATTATTCAAGTTGTACATGGGAAGGATGTGCACGATCATCCTCTTAACGACATATATTTGGCCATCAATTTGGGGGTGGAAAGATGTGGAATTAGTGAGCTTGGTATCCAACAATGACCAGAGGCTTGACCAAAATGTAGTTAGGAATCTGCTATCCTGATCTGAGATAATGGACTGTGGGATCCCAAAGCGTACCCATACTCATTCAAAGAAGAGTTTGGTAGTGGCCTCTGCTGTGATACTCAGCTTGTAGGTTGCCAGAATGGCCATCTAAGAAAATTTGTCATCAACCACAAAAACATAGTCATTGCCATGCTTGGTAGAATAAAGGGCCGACATATAATCCATTGAGATGGATTCCCATAGACGACTAGGAGTAGGAAAAGGAGTATTCATGCTTTGCTTCTTGATTGTAGGTTTGTAAATGGCGCAAGTAGTGTAGGATCTTATGTACTTCCCAACATCCTATCGAAGGTTCGGCCAATAAAAGTACTTATGCGAAACTTCCACTATTTTTTCTACCCCAAAATTTCCAACGACCCAAATGTAGTGCACCGCCCAAATCATCCTGGCACGCTCAGTTGAAGGAACACAATGGTGTCCCAAGTGGCATAACAGTGCATCTAGAAGGTCAAAGTCTGGAACTTTCTTGCCTTCCAGGAGCATCTGGTATGTGGTGCGAAATTCTGGATGACTCTTGTAAAGATGCGGCCATCCCAAAGTCTCATGTCCACAAGAGTTGAGCACAATGGTAAACGCCATAACTGACGGTCAGATGAGACAGTTTGTAAAATTATTTATGTTTCCCTTCTTGTACTTAATGTTCAAATGAAACTGTTGTAGATATGTGTACCATTTCTGATGGCGATCGTTCTCCAACTTTCCCTGTATTTGTATGAACTGTAGGGGTCAGTCTATGTGTGGATGTTCATTTCCTTCCCCATAATGTAATGCTTCCTTTGTCAGAAAGCCTGCACAATCAAATACATATCTTTGCCATAGGTGGGATACTTTTAGAATGTATCTGAAAGTGTCTCACCGTGATATGCCATTGGATGCCCCTGTTGTGTAAGAACTACACCAATAACATAATTAGAGGTATATGTCTCAATTTCAAATGGTTGTTATAGGTTTGGTAATGTGAGAACTAGTGCGGAGCAGAGGCAATGCTTCAACTTGACAAATGCCTTATGTTGAATTCAAATCAAATAAATTTTCTTTCGCTCTGCCCTTGGTGACTTGACTTAAAGGCGAAGTGATATGATAGAATTCCATCACGAACATGCAATAGAAATCGGCAAGACCTAGAAAGTCATGAAGCTCTGTTAGAGTGGTTTGGGATGGCAAATCCCAAATAAATTGTATCTTGGTTGGGTCCACATGCACACCGCGCTCATCAATGATGTACCCCATATATTAAACCTGGGTCATACCAAAAGTGCATTTCTCCAAATTGGCATATAATTTGTGTTGTCATAGGGTTTGGAGGACATGTCGAATATGGTGTAGGTGCTCTTCCCAAGTTTGGCTAAAGATCAGGATGTCGTCCAAATACACTACCAAGAACGAGTTGGTGAAGGGATGCAAGATGTCATCCATTAGCCTTATGAAGGTTGCGGGGGAATACGTAAACCTGAAAGGCACGACCAACCATTTGAAAATTCCCTCATTGGATTTGAAGGCAGTCTTCCACTGTTAGAAAATTATATATTACAGAGCAATGGAACACATAAAATATTACAGAAATATAAACACAGAAAAAACATGAAACAAGAGAGACAAAGATATACGTGGTTCCCCCAGTTTGGGCTACGTCCACGGAGAAACAACCAATCCTTCTTTTTATATTATCCAACAAACTGAAGAGATACAACCTACAACAGATCCATTGTAATTCCCTCTTCGCTCTCAATCTCCTCTCTCTTCCTCACTCAAAATAAAGATATACGTAGATGAAATACAATTCCATCATATATAGCGAGGGGTTGCCTTCTAGAGAAAAAAACCCTAAATTAAACATAACTTCTACGGTCAGATCTTCGCCTAATGAATGGCCCAGCTTGACTACGAAATTACAACATTTTACAAGGCAATTTTACATCTATTCTTAGCTTCGGGGGTGCTGCCCCCAATCCCCTCGCCAAGGGTGGGTCCCAAAGGTCGCAGCTGCCCCACCTTGGACCCCTCTTGCAGCAAATATTTTATTATGGATGGCATTGCCGCCCCATTACAAATTGGGGTCCAATGCAGCGATACCTTTGAATACAGAAGATAATCAGGCTCCACACCCAACATCCACATGTCGAAGGGTTGGTACCTGGTGATAACCAGACTTTAAGTCAATCTTGTTGAAATATTTGGTCCTTTTGAGCTGGTTCCGAAGGCCATCAATCCGTGGGATTGGATACCTATTCCATACAGTGATCTTATTCAGTGCCTGATAGTCAATACAGATCCTCGAGGTTCTATCCTTATTTTGTACCAACAAAATCGGGCTCCCACAGGGTGATGAACTTGGCATGATGTGCCCTTTCTACAACAACTCCTAAACCTGTCTCTTGATTTCATCGTTTGTAGAACAGAGCATTGGTAGACCGGTCCATTTTTTAGTAGTGTGCTTGGGGTTAGATTGATGGAGTTCTTGACTTGATAGTGTAGGGGTACCCCTGTGGGTGAGGTGAAGATGTCCTTGTACTCCTCCATGACCTTATCCATCTTCTTCTGCCATGTGGAGGAGCCTTATCAAGAGGCTATGGATGTGGCCACAATATTCCTCATTCTTTGAGGGTGAATCATAAGAAATAAAAATTTCCTGGTCTCGGAAATGATCTTACTGCATTTTTTAGCAGATATCAAATAAAAGGTTGTAGGCGATGCTACCTCTGTTATCTTGTACAATTTCTGACCCAAAGAAATAATAACAGAATAAGGTCTAGATTCATATACAACATGACACTTCTAGAGGTGAAACATCACACAATACCTCATTTGGAAAGGGCTTGATGCAATAAGGCAGACAATAATTCTGGCTAACATGGATATCTCTCCCTTGGTGGAGACACACAATGGTGTATGACTATGGGTGTAGTCTTGTTGGTAGCTTCAATCTCTTAATGACCTTGTCTGAGATAAGGTTCTTCTCACTCCCACTGTAAATGATGAACTACACCAATGAACCCTTTACCCACATCTACGAGTGGAAGAGGCACTCCCCCTCTTATGGATCCTCAAGTTTCTCCTTTTGGAGCTTGTTGGTGGCTACTGTCGCAATGGGTTCTGCATCAATGATCTTCTTTCTATTGTCAGATCCCTTGTTAGGTTCTAACTTAGAATCATAGCATGCATTTGTCTCAAAATATTCTAGCTCAGACACCAATGCCTGCTTTGTGCGACATTCGTTCATGTTGGGAGTGGGAGTTTTATGAAACTCGCACCAATTGCTAGTGTCCTTCTTTGCCTTCTCATTATTCTTGGCTTGCAGATTTGAGGAGTTGTCTTGGGGGGTCACGGCCTAGATTTCCCCTTTACTCTATGGCTTGGGGGTGCCTTTTCTCTACTTTGGGTTTGTAGATCCAAAATATCGCTTCTCGTGCTTGAATTTATGCTCAATCATGGAAGCATATAAATATTCTACACCAATCAAAGAGATGTCCAGGAACTCCATTTCCTCTTGAATATGTTTGTGCAAACAACCACGGTACTTGAGCACCAGATGTTTCTCAAAATATTTGATACCCAACTTTGTGCACAGGGTATGGAAAAGATTCATCATCTCATCCACATTTTGATCCCTTTGTTGCTGCAACATATTCCATTGTATGTACTTGTCATCATAACTCCCAATAGGGTAATATTGTTCCTTGAAAACATCCCATAGAGAGTTCCAAGAGGGTACGACTGAAAATAGAGAGGATTCCTCAACCTGTCTCTCATAGTAATTTTCCCTCTAGTCCTTGACATGGGGGATGACTTTAAGCAGTGCAAAAGTAATATTCTCCATGTTGGAGAAATTATGGACCGAAAAATAACCTTCCAGCAGATTTATCCATTTATCTACAACATACGCATCTATTTGACCTTCGAATATATGGATATCGTAGTTAACTTGTATCTCGAAGGGGACAATGCCTCCAAAGTGGCTGATGGATGAAGATGCGTCATTGGTTGGCATCCATCAAAGCATTTGGGAAAAGTTGTCTATCATTTCATTCCTTTATCACTTGAGGACTTCTTCAGGAAATAATTTGATAGGATGTCCGACTCCCTTGTCTTTCTTTTCTTCCACCATGGGAGGTCATTGTTGTCGGTGGGGCCAATATTGCAAGGGATCAACCAGTTCAAGTCCCAACTCCTTATACCCCAACCTCATTTGGGACATGCACAAAAAAATAGAGAAAGAGCAGACCACTCTGATACCATTGATACAAAATTATGAAAGAAAAAAGGATAATACATATGTAAGCATAAACACATAGATGAAACATAAATAAATCTTCATTTCATTAATATCAAAGAACTGAAAGATGCTTACATACAAAATGGAAATAAACTAGCTTTTGCGATGGTAGCTTATCGCTGTGAAGGGATGTGTTAGATACATGCCTCTGAACTATGTTACAATGAGTCTCAGGGGCCTTTTTATTATTGAAAAAGAAAGGGAATCTTTAAACAACCAAAACCCTAGCCCTAGGAGATGGAACGACAAGAGTTTGTGGGCCCCGTTGGGGTTAGTTAGACAACCAACTTCTGAGGGTTGTAACTTAGCCATATGGTCTCTGTTTGGTGCATACGATACCTTGTTAGAAAGGTCTCTCCAAGTATTACAATATTTTTGGCATGCCCATTCCAACAATTACGAGCTTGCTGTGGACCTAGTAAAAAACCTCGTTTAGGGTGTCAAAACCACTCCAGAAGTTCAGGACCCGAAACACTGCTAAAAATAGTAAAATGTGCTATAATAAAGGAAACTGATGAAACCAAATGGAGGTTAGGGTGGAATAGGTGGGTGGCCACCAATAGCTGCCTAGATGATTCCGCCCCCTTAGGAAGAAATGGTCCAAATTGCATGCAAAACCTCCATGAGGCGAGGAAATTTCTATTGACCCTGGTCCCTTGTGAGCCACTTGCCCTAGTGAAGGAATTGACTAGCTTTGAAAACTCAATATAGCTTGATCCACTATTGGAAAGTTTTATTGTTTTGAGTGTCCATGATCTTATCATTCGTGGCCTATTTGATACAGATTGGGTTGAGCTATATTGGTTTCATCTACTTAGCAATGTCTGATGTGTCCAATAATGGGGGAAAATATTGCCGTGGCCGGTACACATTGAATACTGGGTGCATGCCAAGGAACAATTGAATGTTGAGCTCAAAATAATTGTCTCCTACAACCTTAGTGATGGTGTAAGGCCCATATCGTAGCCGGTGAAGTTTGCGATGGGCTCCTGGGAGGTGCTCCTTCTGGAAATGTAACTAAACTTTGTCACCCACCTAGAACTTGTGTGGCACCCAATGTTGATCACGACGTTGCTTGTACTTATCATTTTCTCTGTCCATTATTTCATGGGCCTACTAGAAGATGCGACGAATGTGTTCAATGTATCTCGTAGCTCTGTCAGCTTTACACTAGACATGAGTTGAATCTTCCTGAGTAGCTGCAAGTAGTATGGAAACATAAATGGGACATAGTGGCTAGAATCCCAACCCCACCTGAAAGGGGTTGTGGCTAGTTGAGATGTGGAGAGCTCTGTTATAGATATGTTAGACATGGGGGAGGATTTCATCCCATGTGCATGAATTCTTTGATATGTACATGTGCAGGATGTGCACAATCATCCCGTTGATGACCTCTTTTTGGCCATCAGTTTGGGGGTGGAAGACTGTGGACGTAGTGAGCTTGGTATCCAACAACGACCAGAGGATTGACCAATATTTACTTAGGAACCCGTTATCCTGATCTAAGATAATGGATTGTGGGATCCCAAAGTGTACCCATACTTGTTCAAAGAAAAGTTTGGCATTGGCTTATGTTATGATACTCTTCTTGTAGGCCACCAGAATGGCCATCTTAGAGAATCTATCGACAACCACGAAAACATAGTCATTGACTTGCTTGGTAGAAGGAAGGCTCGACATGTAATCCATGGAGATGGATTCCCAGGGCCCGCTAGGAGTAGAAAGAGGAGTATAAAAACCTTGCTTCTTGATTGTAGGTTTGGAAATGGTGTAGGTAGTGCAAAATCTGATGTACTTCCCAACATCCTATTGAAGGTTCAGCCAACAAACATACATCTACATCATTGTCAATGTTTTTTCTACCCCAAAATTTCCAACGACTCGACTCTGAAATGCACCTCTGAAATCATTTTGGAACACTCACTCGAAGGAACATAGAGATGTCCTAGGTGGAATAATGTTTTTCTTGCCTTCGAGGAGCATATGGTATGTGGTGCCGAAATTTGGATCACTATTGTAAAGATATGACACTCCTAAAGTGTTGTGTCCACAAGAGTCGAGCACAGTGGTCAGTGCCATAACCAACAGTATGCTAAGGCAGTCTGCAACATTATTGGTGCTTCCCTTCTTGTACTTAATGTTCAAATGGAACTGTTGTGGATATGTGGACCATCTCTGATGGCAATCATTTTGTAATTTTCCTTGTGCTTGTATGAACTGCAGGTGTTGGTGGTCTGTGTGGATGACCGTTTCCTTCCCTAGAATGTAATGCTTCCATTATCTGTAGGCATACGCAATGGAATTGTAGATATTTTGAATAATATGGCACTTATTCATAGAGATTGTCCCGATTATACACTATTGTGGAATACATGCATAATACATAACCTCCTCTACGTTGATCATCAATTTAGCAGCATCAAAAACAATGAAACATCAATCGCATGCGCACATTAACACAGTATGTAACCCGGGGAAAGTATACAGCTGAAAACCCCACACTATCTGTATATTATAATGATTGAGAACATGTAACAATACATAGTACAATACTCCTCACAAGTACTCAGTACTATCTCCACCTGTTACACACAAAACTAGCTCAGATATGATGCCTCAAAACTCCTCCACTGTTTGCCTGCCTCCGCTGCACAATCCAAAGTGAAAATAACGTGAGCACAAGCTTCAATTACCTTGGTATTGGCCCACACTGCGCAGTCCTCATTGGCATAACTCAATCCCATTGATTGTGCAAGATCTCATGCACAACTATAGTCACAACTGATAGCAATCTCAACCTCTAACACCTGTCTCCACTGAACTGTACATGCACTGAGTTAACTGATGTATTCTTCAATTGCTTTATGAGTTAATAATTAGTGAATTAATTTAATCAATTAATTCACATCACTCATCACTAGTCTATTTGCAGTTAGACTAATTAAAACTAGTTTAACCAAGTCAAACTGAACACAACTCCATCAACTCCACAATCAACTCCACCGAAACTCAACCACATGAGTTCTAACTGAAGTCTTGCATGCAATAGCTCAACTGAACCACAAATAAAGCGTATTTCCTTCTGACAGTTGCATGTGCCACATCTATAGCTCAAACTGAAGTGCTCCAAGAGGATAAGATAATGTTTATAGTCCAAATATTATTATGAGACAATAATATTCGACTGTTCTATTTTTAGCCTGACAGTCTAAAAATAGAAACCTGCCCATATGTCTAAAAATAGAAGTCCATCTATTTTTACCGACATGACCAATCATCCACAAATAGCATCCTGCAACTCATAGACCATGATCCATATGTCTAAAAATAGACTTTGCGCCAAAAATAGTCTGCGGGCCCACTTAGTGAAGGCGACTCCTTTCCACTAAGCTCCATCATCTTGTTGCATTTTCAACACTCCCTCTCAACAATATATGGATTATCTGCAACCCTTATCTTGCAACTCTGGAATGTTCTGCATGCAACGCATTTGCCCGGTCCACTTGCTCCAACAACACTTGGAACAAAAACACTCCCAACTGACCACTCTATTGGGCTAGGAACATACTCTGATGCTGAAGCTCTACCTGTTGCTGACAAGTGCCCCCTCTCTAACATCTGCGCTACTGCAACATCTCCATGCATCTTGCACCATTGCACACCTCTCTGTGCCGCCTAGCACTGTGTAAAACACTTATGCCTCTCGCATTGCTGCAGCCTGCTAGCTATGCACTATCCTGGGATTCCCTGCACCGTCGCTCTCTCTGCCGCTCCATCCGCATCTGTCTCTACCCAATCAGTTAGTTCCTGCTACTCCACATCGGGGCTCCCGTAGCAAGGTCTCATCCAAGAGGTTGGGTACCTCAAGGATCTTTCCCCTCCTCCTTGGGACGATCAATCCACATCACCCCACCTCCTACCTGGAGGTATGGCTGCATGCGATCCCTTTGCTCACCTGGCTCGAACTTTCCCCCTACTGGAGGTCTCTGCATGAGTAGATGTCTCTACTCAATCTCCTCTCAGCTTCCCTTGTTGTGGCTGCTCCACAACCTCTTGAAGCTGCTGCAGCAATCGTGGCTCCTCCACAATCGTCTGAGACTTTTTTTGGCTCTGCATGTTGAGAGGTAATATACGCTCCCTCTCAACCACCAAGTCTACATCAGTTGCCTCCCTACGCAAGGCTTTGCATGCATCTTGAACCTCAAGAGCATACAGGTTCTTGACCCATGAACCAATCTGCTTCACCTGTCTAGTGATGATGTGTCTAAGGAAAACCTTTCCCTTACTGAAGACTACATCACAGCCTCTGTCTTCCAACATTGCAATCGACACCAAGTTTCTCTCTAGTCCTTGTACATACTTGACATCGGTCAAGGTAAGGCGAGCTCCATGCTCCCTCTAAAAAATAACCATGCATACACCTGAGACACTATACTTCTCATCATTACCCATCGCTATGAGTATCTAGAGATCTTTCTCCTCCAAAGTACTGAACAAACTTTTGTCACCGGTCATGTGGAAAGAAGCTCCACTGTCAAGAAACTAACCACTTCCCACCATGGATGAAACCATGCATGCGAAGAGTATGAAATCCAACTCGAACTGCGAAGCCAGTGCCTCACCTTCAGATCCTTCCCCAGATCCCTTCTTGGACTTCTTCTTTGGGCAATTAGTAGCATAATGACCCAACTCATGACAACGAAAGAATCTCACCTTCGACTTGTCAACCTTCTTCCCATCATTGGAAGAACTGGATTAAGAAAGAGAATGCTTCTCCTTCCCCTTCTTTGCTTTGCTTGCTAAGGCACAATTCTCCTCATCATGCATGCATGAAGAACTGTCTCTGGTGCTTCGTCTGATCTCCTCCTATACAAGATCCGACCAAAGTCTCTCCCATCCTGGAAATTTCTCCCGACCATTTATAGAGTCCTGATAGGAATGCCAACTCTTCAGAAGACCAAGTAGAGCCAAGCTCACCAAGTCCTCATCATCAACAGTCACCCCCACACTTCCCAGCTCATCCCGACATTGGGTGAACTTCGTGAGATACTTGGGCATACTGTCTCCATTCTCATACTTAATGTTTCTGAGTTTATCTTTGAGCGCTAGCTTCCTCTGATCGCTCTTTCTTTGGAATAGATATGTCAATGCTTTCCACATCAAGTATGGAGAAGCCTTTCCATGCAGGCTGGATACAATGTGATCCTTCACGCCCTCCAACAAAATCCTTCGACACTTTGCTGTCTTCTTTTGCCAAGCCTCAAATTCGGTAGCATCAGTAGGCTTTGGGACCTCAGCCTCTATGAACTCCTTCAAGCCATTATCATCTAACACCACCTCCATCCTATCCTTCCATGCAATATAGTTCAAGATACCCTCAAGAGCATACTCCAATTGCAATCCGTTGAAAGACATTTCAACTTTGACACCAAGAAAACACTGCTGCAAATTCGAATTCCACCAGCTCAAAACTCAATTGCTTCTGATCTAAGATTCGTGAGAACAAAGTATTTCTCGTACAGAGATTGACTGTATGGGCTTTTACCAGATATCTCACCTTCCAAAAGAAGGATGAATCCAGAGGCTACCTGGCCCGATTACAGACTCTGCGTGAAGAAATAAAATGTAAACACTTTCTGAATAATAGATCTGATGATCAACAACCTTGATACCATGTAGAAATTTTGAATAATATGACACTTATTCACAGAGATTATCCTGATTATACACTATTGCGGAATACATGCATAATACATAACCTCTTCTATATTGATCATCAATTTATCAGCATCAAAAACAATGAAACATCAATCGCATGCGCACATTAACACAGTATGTAACCCGGGGAAAGCATACAACTGAAAACCCCACACTATCTATATATTATAATGATTGAGAACATGTAACAATACATAGTACAATAATCCTCACAAGTACTCAGTACTATCTCCACCTGTTACACACAAAACTAGCTCAGATCTGATGCCTCAAATCTCCTCCACTGTTTGCCTGCCTCCACTGCACAATCCAAAGTGAAAATCACGTGAGCACAAGCTACAATTACCTTGGTATTGGCCCACATTGCGTAGTCCTCATTGGCATAACTCAATCCCATTGATTGTGCAAGATCTCATGCACAACTATAGTCACAACTGATAGCAATCTCAACCTTTAACACCTGTCTCCACTGAACTGTACATGCACTGAGTTAACTGATGTATCCTTCAGTTGCTTTATGAGTTAATAATTAGTGAATTAATTTAATCAATTAATTCACATCACTCATCACTAGTCTATTTGCAGTTAGACTAATTACAACTAGTTTAACCAAGTCAAACTGAACACAACTCCATCAACTCCACAATCAACTCCACCGAAACTCAACCACATGAGTTCTAACTGAAGTCCTGCATGCAATAGCTCAACTGACCCACAAAGAAAGTGTATTTCCTTCTGAAAACTGCATGTGCCACATCTATAGCTCAAACTGAAGTGCTCCAAGAGGATAAGATAATGTTTATAGTCCAAATATTATTATGGGACATAATATTCGATTGTTCTATTTTTAGCCGGGTAGTCTAAAAATAGAAACCTGCCCATATGTCTAAAAATAGAAGTCCATCTATTTTTACCGACATGACCAATCATCCACAAATAGCATCCTGCAACTCATAGACCATGATCCATATGTCTAAAAATAGACATAGTCTAAAAATAGACTTTGCGCCAAAAATAGCCTGCGGCCCACTTAGTGAAGGCGACTCCTTTCCACTAAGCTCCATCATCTTGTTGCATTTTCAATAGGAATACATATATTTGTCATAGGTGGGATACTTTCAAACTGTATTTGAAAGTGTCTCACTGTGATATGCCACCAGATGCCCCTACCAGGTAAGAACTGCACCAATAGCATAGTCAAAGGCATCTGTCTCAATTTCAAATGGTTACTGCAGGTCTGGTAATGTGAGCACTAGTGCAGAGAAAAGGAGATGCTTTAACTCTATAAACTCCTTTTGTTGGAATTGAGACAAAAAATAACTTTGATTTCGCTCCACACTTGGTGACTTGACTTAAAGGCCAAGTTATATGAGAGTCTCCCAATATGAACTTGTGATAGAAATTGGCAAGACCCAGAAAGTTGTGGAGATCTGTTAGAGTGGTTGGGGCTAGCCAATCCTGAATAACTGGTTTCTTGGTTGGGTCCACATGGACACCCCGCCCATCAATGAGGTACCCTAGATATTTTTGGCATATTGGGCCCTAACCCAGGTTTGGAAGAGTTATTTAGCCAAACAAAACTCGTGCTACCAGCCCTTTCAACAACAGTCGTGGACTAAGGTCTCACCCGAGGTAACAAGGGGGGGTGCTGGAACCAGGTTTCTGCATCGGAGGGATGTCGTGATGAGAACTTGGAAAGTTTGCAATTAACCCTGCGGCTTCGCACTGCTTTTTACTGCCCTTTGACCTCTACGCAGATCCGGAATAGAGCATTCTTTCGATCGATTAATGTGTTTTTTACAGATCAGATTTAGTTCTTAGGGTATTTAAGCAAACATTTAGCAATATTAACCAGTGCGCGTACCCAGAAATATTATAGATCTAATTTAATAATCATAACACAGAGATCATAACAGATGCATAAAACAGAATGAGCACAGATCACAATACTCCAGAATCACTTACCTTTATTAATATGGTCAATCCAGTACATTCCACTTCCGCCCTGTGCACACAACTGCAGGGGTCCACACACACAGCTGCGGACTCTACTAGGCCTCAACGCACACAACTACAGAGCCTCTATCCCCTATCACCAACCCAGACTTGGACTTACAGACTCAAAATTGCTTTTTCTTCCAATAACCCATACATTCAATATCCAAAAATAAGACTGACTTCTACCCTTAGAGCCTTGCTCTATTTATACATTTCCATGGTCCGCGACTGGTGGTTAGGCCGACTCAACTTCTATTATTTTACATTATTCTTGGGTGGACAACCCTTTGACTTGACTTACTACATATTGCACTTCGCACACTTCGCGGAGCCCTTCCCTACTCTTACCCCAAAATTTCGAACTTTTGACCAAAAACTCTTACGCAGGGGATCCTCTACCCAATAGATATTGAACCTAGGTCATACCAAAAGTGCATTTGCTCCAAATTGGCACACAATTTGTGTTGTCACATGGTTTGGAGGACCTGTCGAATATGGTTTAGGTTCTCTTCCTCACTTTGGTTGGATATCAGGATGTTGTCCAAACAAAACTACCATGAACGATTCGGTGAATGGCTGCAAGATGTTGTCCATCAACCTCATGAAGGTTGCAGGGGAATTCTTCAACCCCAAAGGCATGACCAACCGTTCAAAAAGAATCTCCTTGGATTTGAAGGCAGTATTCCACACGTCGTAGGGTTCGTCGTAGGGTTGGTACATCTTGCTAAAATTCCCCACCTTGAACTGATCCAAAAGGTCATCAATCTGTGGGATTGGATACCTATTCCAGATAGTGATCTTATTCAATGCTCGATAGTTAATACAAAGCCTCCAATTTCCATCCTTCTTCTGTACCAACATGATCGGGCTCCCACAGGGTGATGAACTTGGCCTGATGTGCCCCTTTTGCAACAACTCTTGAATTTGCGTCTAGATTTCAACGTTCTCTAGAATAGAGTGTTGGAAGATCTGTCCATTGGGTAGTGGCGAGCCTGGGGTTAGATAAATGGAGTGCTTGACCTGACAGCGTAGGGGCACCCCTGTGGGTGAGGTGAAGATGTCCTTATACTCCTTCATGACCTTTTCCATTTGTTGTTATTGTGTGGAGGAACCTTATCTAGAGGCTGTGCATGTGGTGACAATATTCCTATTGCTCTGAGGGTGAATCATAAGGAAGAAAAATTTTATGGTCTCAGAAATTATCTTATTGCGTTGTTTAGAAAAGATCAAAGAAAAGGCAGTAGGTGGAACTACCTCTGGTATCCTGTGTAATTTGTGACACAAAGTAATAATATAAGAAAGAGGTTTGGATTCATATACAACATGGAACTTCCATATGTATGGATGACATAATGAAACATCATAGACTTCCAGAGGGGAAACATCGCACAATATATCATCTGTAAAAGGATTAATACTATAAGGTAGGTGACCTGACACATATATTTCATCCTTGGTGGAGGCACCTAATGGTGTATGACTATGGGTGTGGTTTTGTTGGAAGCTTCAATATCTTAACAACCTCAACTGAGATCAGTTTCTTTTGGCTCCTACTGTTAATGATGAATGCATCGTGAACCCTTTACCCACATCTGTGAGTGGAAAAGGTGCTCCCACTCCTCTAGATCCTCAGGTTCCACCTTTTGGAGCTTTGTGGTGGCTACATCGTGGTGGGTTATACATCACTGATCTTCTTTCCCTTGTCGGGTTCTGGCTCAGAATCAGAGCATGCATCCGTATTGACTCTTTTAGCTTGACCACCTAGACCTTCTTTGTGTGACATTCATTCATCTTGTGAGTGGGAGTTTTATTGAACTCACACCACTTATCCGTGTCCTTCTTTGCCTTACCATTATTCTTGGGTTGCAGCTTCGAGAAGTTGTCCTAGGGGGTTGTGGATTGGATCTGCCCTTTTCTCTATGGCTTGGGGGCACCTTTTCTCTGCGTTGGGTTCGCAGATCCAAAATATTGCTTCTTTTGCTGGATTTCTACTCAATCTTGGCAACATATCGGTATGCTACACCAAAAGAGGAGATGTCCAAGAACTCCATTTCCCCCTAAATGTATTTTTCCAAAAAATCATGGTACTTGAGCACTATATGTTTCGCAAAATCTTTTATACACAACGTTGTGCGTAGGGTATGGATATGATTCGTCAGCTCGGGCACATCTTGATCCCTTTGTTGCCTTAGCATAGTCCATTTTATGTACTTTTCGTCATACTCCTAATAGGGTAATATTGTTCCTTTAGAACATCTCGGAAAGAGTTCCAAGAGGGTACGACTGAAAATAGAGAGAGTTCCTCGGTTTGTCTCTCACAATAAGTTTCCCACTAGTACTTGACATGGGGGACAAATTTAAATAGTGCAAAAGTAACCTTCTCCTTGTCGGAGAAATTATGGACCGAATAATAACCTTACTGAATATTTATCCATTTATCTACCACATCTACATCTTTTTGACCTTCAAACATAGGTATATTAAAGTTAACTTGTTTCTTGAAGGGGGCGACACCTCCGAAGTGGCTGTTGGTTGAAGATGCGCCACAGGTTGGCATCTACTAAAGGATATGGGAAAAATTGTCCGTCATTTCATTCCTTTGTCGCTCGAGGGCTTCTTTGAGCAAAAATTTGATAGGATCTATTGCTCCCTCATCTTTCTTTTCTTCCGCCATGGGAGGCCATTGTTGTTGGCAGGGCCGGTCTTGCAAGGGCTCAACCAGTTCAAGTCCCAACTAATTATAACCCGACCTCATTAAGGACATGCACGGAAAAAAAGAGAGAGAAGACTACTATGATACCATTGATCCAAACTTATGTAGGAACGAAACATAATACAGAGGTAAACATAAACACAGAGATGCAGCATAAATTAATCTTCATTTCATTAATATCAAAGAACTAAAAGATGCTTACATACAGAATGGAAATAAACTAGCTCAAACAATGGTAGCTTATCTCTAAGAAGAGATGTGTCAGCTACATGCCTCTAAACTGTGTTACAATGAGGCTCAAGGGCCTTTTTATTGTTGAACAACAAATTTAAACCCTAATCAACCAAAAACCTAACCTTAGGAGATGGAATGCCAAGAGTTTGTGGGCTTGTTGGGTTTAGTTGGATAATCAACATCCTTGGGTCGTAACCTGGTCATATGATCTCCTTTTGGCGTGTACGATACCTTGTTAGAAAGGTCTCTCCAAGTATTAAAATATTTGCAACAGGCCCCTCGCTATGGATATGGGCCTATTGCGAACCTCTAAAAAATGTCGTTTAGGGGGTCAAAGCCGCTCCAGAAGTTCAGGAATCAAAAAATGATCAAAATAGTAAAATGATATAATCAAGGAAATTAATCAAATTGCCTAGAGGTTTAGGTGGAATAGTTGGGTGGCCACCGATATCCACCTAGATCTGTCCTTCCCCCTTAGGAAGAAATGGGCCACAATTGCGTGCAGAGGCTCCATGAGGTAAGGAATTTTTTGTTGAACCTGTTCCCTGGTGAAAGAGTTGTCCTACTTTGACAACTTGATATAGATGGATCCACTACCGGTGAGTGTTCTTGGTCTATGTGTCCATGATCCTATCAGCCATATCCTGTTTGATACAACTTGGGTTGATCTATGTTGGTGTTAGCTGCTTAACAATGTATGATGTGTCCAACAATGGGGTAAAGTATGGCCGCAACCAGTCCACATTGAATACAACGTGTGGGCCAAGGAATGGTGGAATGATAAGATCGAAAGAATTATTTCCTACAGCTTTAGTGATGGTGTAAGGCCCATATCAAAGTAGGCGAAGCTTGCGGTGGGCCCCAACAAGACCCTCCTTATGTAAATGTAACCAAACTTTGTCGCCTACCTGGAACTTGTGTGGCACCCAATGTTGATCATGATGGTATTTGTACTTAGTATTTTCTTTGTCCAATATGTCATGGATCTACTAGCGGATGTGCTAAATTCATTCAATGAAGCTAGTAACTCTGTCAGGTTCAAACTGGACATGGGAAAAATCTTCCTAAGTAGCTGCAAGTGGTATGGAAACATCAATGGGACATAGTGGCTGGAATCCTAACCCCACTTAAAAGGGGCTATGATTAGTTGAGTTGTGGAGATCTCTGTTGTAGCTATGTTGGACATAGGGGATGATTTCATCCTATGTGCATGGATTCTTCAAGTTGTACACTTGTATGATATCCACGATCATCTTGTTGATGACCATTGTTTAGCTATCAGTTTGGGGGTGGAAGGTCATGGACTTAGTGAGCTTGGAATCCAACAACTACCACAGGCTTGACCAAAATGTACTTAGGAACCTGTTGTACCGATCTGAGATAGTGGACTATGGGATCCCAAAGCGTACCCATACTTGTTCAAAGAAAAGTTTGGCAGTGGCTTATATTGTGATCCAGGAGGATCCGCAAAATGCTCAAAATTGTATAGTCTCAGATGCTCATGAAGATAGTGCCAATTCGAAGAGCTCGTCATGATGATTCTGATTTTATATTTAGTTTGGAAAATGGCCTTGATATGAGCGAGAAAATGAGTTTTGAAGTTTTTCCCAAACAGGTTAAAAAATGGGCCAGAGCAGGCCAAGTGGCAATCTTAGAATAGGGAAAGTGGTAGTCTCAGAATAGGCCAAGTGGCACTCTCACAACAGGACACGTGTCAAGTCAAAGTCAAACTACCAAGCAGTCAAAGGCACAGGTCAAACTTCCAAGTGTGAATTGAACCCACGACCTCTGAAACATCAATACAAAATATTACCAATACACAACGCTATTGGATTTGTTATACCATAGTTGCGAACTTATATTTAAATTTTGTATTTAATGTTATGTGGGGGAAGGGTTATCAGAGCCCGCCATATTCGGTGGCCCTATCAAACCCAAAGATTAGTTTATCAACGCTTCCAAAGTTGACCACATAGTAATCATATATACAACTACCAACCTTCAGAGTTGGTGCGGGACTCCAACCACATGCCACAAGTTATATTTGTTAAACAAATCACGGTTGTTAAAATATGTTAAAACTATATGTTATATTTTCTATGCCCAAATCCAAAGTTCGGATAGCGCGGAGTTTTTCCAACGAATACCATATGCCATAGGTTGGATATTGCATCAACTGTCGGGCCTTTGAATGCTAAATTAAAACTATGGTTATAAACCATAAATCATATATATGGTGCGTATACCATATAGTTATAACGTTTTTCTATGTTTGAAAAATCCGATCCTGGGAGGCCTGTAAGTTTGACCCCGGGACCTCTTGTGGGTTTATAAAAAGATTAACCAGTGCACCCAAGGCAGAGGAGTTGAAAAGAGATGAGTTCGAACTGGTGTTATTTGTGATTGTAATATGCCTTTTGAGGCATAACTCGGCCAATATTCGACCTTTTTTGAAATATGTAAGTTGCATTGGAGAGGTGAGGTTAAGGCCTATCTTTTGACAGTAGCCATTGATGCCTGTGTGCACATTCCAGAATGATGAATTTTGTTGTAAAGAGACCTTTTGACCATTTTCAATACAACGGAAGCCCATTGGAAGTGGACCCAAAGATGTAGTCTAGGAAGGACGAACTCCGTCATCAAGTTTTATGTGTTTGCTTCTTTTCTCTGTTGTTCATGCTTATTCTTCAGATTTCAAGTTTTATGTTTAAGGTACTTAAAAATCATTTTTCTCTCATTTATTCACATAAAAGAAACCTTAGTTAATATTTGGTGAAATTGTGCAAATAGTCAATTCTGTTGTTTTTGGATCATATTTTGGTATCAGAGCAAGGTTGATCATGTATAAGCAGGATATTTGCCAATGTGAATGTTGACTAGATCTAGGTTGCGACGTGGAGAAGGGAAACTTGAGAAGATAAATCTAGAGATTGGAAAGAGGAAAGTCTCTCAAAAGTTGAAGATGGGAGAGCCAAATGAAGGAGAATCTCTTGAAACAAAGGTTGTTGGAGAGGAGAAATATCAACAAATGTTCCTTAATATGCAAAGGATGATTGCATAACTTTATGAAGACAAGAAGACTAGATATGGAACTTCATCTTCTAAAGTCACGAAAGAGAAAAAAGGCAAGGAAAATGCTAATGTTAATGAACCTCCTTCTCCTCCATCTTCGTCTTCTTCTTCATTCTCTTATCATTCAAGTTCAGATTCAGACTCACAAAAGAAGCGAAAGAAATCTTTTTTTTTGAATATTGATGTTAATTTTGAGTTGTCAATATATGATGGTAAATGAATCTTGAAAATTTAGATAACTGGATAAAACAACATGAGGTTTATTGTAGAATTCAAAATGTTGTTGATGAATCTACAAAAATTCAATTAGCTACACTTAGAATGGGGGAACAACTTTGATTTGGTGGGAAAGTAAAACTCAATCAGATATGAAACAAAAGGTAAAATTATCTCTTCATGGTCTAAGTTTGTTAAATATCTTAGAAAGCAATTCTACCCTTTAGGATATATGCAACAAGTTGTAATGGATTGGCACCATTTAAGGCAAGGTAAAGGACAGACTGTGCAAGAGTTTACTCAGGAACTCAGGAAAAAGGCATTAGCACTTAATGTTCCATTAGACACATGGGAAACTTTTTTAAAGTATATTGGAAGTTTTCATTCTTATTTGTGACATACTTTGTTTATGTTTAATCCAACTGACTTTGATGAAGTGTGTGTATAAGCCAGTCATATTGAATTAGGTGGAAGGCCTTTTCTGTCAAAATTTTCAAAGAAACCATTCAAGCATTCAGAGAACAATTATTCCAAAGAAGTAAAGGGAACGAATAAGTTTAAAGGGAAGAAAGCGACAATAACCAAGAAGGAAGGAGAAAGGCCTACTTATACTCATTATCAGATGGTTGGACATGTCGACTCCAAGTGTTGGAAGCTTCATCCTAAACTTAAACCAAAGAAGTTCCTTTAGAAGAAGGGCGAGATGAAAGCTAATGCTGCAGTCTAGCAAGATCTGGGATCCGACTTTGGTGATGAAAAAAAGATTACTGTTATGGGTCTGACATGTAATCCTTATGAAACTAGCTCTAGTTCTACTTGTTTTGCATCTTCTTCAAAATCTAATGATGTGATTGAAGAAAATAAGAGAGTTGAATTGTTTCACACAAGGATTATATCCAAGCACACTAAGATAGACACATTATTCGACAATGGATCACAAGAAAATATAATTTCTGAGGAAATAGTAAGGAAATAGGGTTTGGAAACTAAAAATCATCCAAAACCATACCCTTTAGGATGTCTGAAAGAAAATACTCAGATGTAAGTCACAAAATAGTGTCGTTTAAGGTTTGCAATTACAACTAATTTTGTTGATGAAGTTGAGCTAGATGTGATTACTTTGGATATATCTGGAGTTGTGTTTGGTAGCCCGTATCTTTATGATCGAGATGCCATATTTCATAGAAAGGAGAATAAGTATCATCTCTTTAAAGATGGAATTGAACACATTTTCAGGGCACACAAAATCAAGACAAAATTGGATTTAACCAATGTTAGTCAAATGAAAAGGCTAATAAATTCAAGTAAAAATTTTATTCTCATTTAAAGAAAAACCTAAAGATAAGTATGATGCTTTTCAAGGGTGTGATTCTTAGTTTAAGGAAAAATTGGTTGAAATATTAGATTCTTATAAAGAATTGTTTAAAGAACCAAAAAATTTACCTCCAAAACAAGAAATACAACATGAGATTCAATTATAATCTGTGCCCCTCTCCCGATATTGGCATGTATCATATGTTAGTCATAGAGAATGAAGAGATTAAGAAAAAAATTCAAGAATTGGTTGATAAAGGATTTATTCGACCTAGTTCTTCTCCATGTGGATCACCAATCATATTAGTCCCAAAGAAGATGAAACTTGGAGAATGTGTGTTGATTTTAGAGCCTTAAATAAAATCACCATTAAGAACATATATCCTCTTCCTAGAATTGATGATTTTCTTGATCAGTTAAAGAATGTTGTTTACTTTACAAAACTGGATTTAAGAAGTGGTTATCATCAGATTCGCATTACAAAGAATGATATATGGAAAACTACATTTAAGACTAGACAGGGGCTTTTTGAATGGTTAGTTATGCAATGCTCCAACAACTTCTATGAGAGTGATGAATGATTTTTTTCATCCTTTTATTGATAAGTTTGTCATAGTCTATCTAGATGATATTCTTATTTTCATTTCAATTTGGGAAGAACACGTAAAGAATGTTAAACAAGTTTTTGATGTGCTACAAAAAGTGACCCTGTATCTCAAACTCTCTAAATGTGAATTTCGAAAAACTTCCTTAGTATATATTGGTTACATAGTTGGAGTAGGTCAACTAAAAACAAATCCAACTAAAATTGATGTAATTGTTAAGTGGACAAGACCTCAAAATGTGACAGAAGTTAAAAGTTTCTTAGGTGCAGTCTAGTATTGGAGGAAGTTTATTTCTCATTTCTCTTTTATTGCATCACCACTTCACGCTTTAAAAAGTTATGAAGTCTCGTTTTAGTGGGGAGGAAAAAAACAAAAATAATTTGATAATTTGAAGCAAAAAATTGTTACAACTCCAATCTTGGCTTTACCAGACCTTCAACAACTAACTGATGCTAGTGGGTATGCATTGGGTGCAACGTTATTACAAAAAGGAAAGGCTATTCGTTTTCATTCAGAAAATTTTTCTAAAGAAGTTGCTAATTATCCAACTTATGATAAATAATTATATGCATTTGTGGAAAGTGTTAAAAAATGGAAACATTATTTAATTGGCAAAGAAATAGTGATTCATACAGATCATCAACCACTTCAGTACCTTCAATCTCAAACTAAGTTGCAACAGTCTCGACATTATAGATGGATGGGGTTTTTGTAGCAATTTCACTTAGTAATAAAATATAAGAAAGGTCCCACCCAAAAAGTAGTTGATATTTATCAAGACCTTCTTTGAATGCTTCAATTATTCTTCAAAATATTTCTTTAGCACATGAAAGTTTCATAGAACAATATGCTAGAGATACTAATTTCAAAGATGTTTATGAATCACTAACTCATGGTGCTCAGGTGGAAGAAGTGAATTATCATGTTCATGACAGGTTATTGTACCATCTTGGCAAGTTGTGCATACCACAAGGAGAAAGAGTGCATGTCATCAGGGAAGCACATTCTTCTCGTGTTTCAGGGCATTTTGGTGTAGGTAAGACAGTGGCACAATTACAAAGGTATTGTTATTGGCCTCGAATGAATGAAACAATTACTAAATACATCAAAGGTTGTGTCATGTGTTCAACAAGCAAACCAAGCAACAAAAAGTTAGGTTTGTATATGCCACTTCTAGTTCCTTCTCGGCCATGGGAAATTTTATCTATGGATTTTGTAGGAGGACTTCCAATGTCTAGAAAAGGGCATGATTATTTGTATGTTGTGGTTGATAGATTTAGAAAAATGTGTATTCTTGTTCCATGTAAGAAGCAAGTTACTATTGAATAGTCTGCACATATTTTCTTTCAAAATGTATGGCTTCATTTTTGGTTTACTACTTCTATAATCTCACATCGGGACTGTTGTTTTCTGGGAGACTTTTGATCCACTTTGTGGAGACTCATGGACACTAAGTTGAAAAAGAGCACAACTTTTAATCCACAAACCAATGGGAAAACAAAGGTGGTGAACATAATAGTGGTGCATATTATTAGAGGTTATTGTAGAAAATATCCTAAGTTGTGGGGTGAATCCTTACATTATGTCCAACATGCTCACAACTAGGCCTTACACTCTTCTACTAGCAGATCTCGTTCTGAAACATATTTTTGGTACCTACCAAAATCACCAATGGAGTTCATGTTTCGTGAAGAAATTGAGGAGGATGGACATGGAGATGCCGATAAAGACATCAAGTTCATTCAAAGAATCCAAAAGATTCACGAAGAAGTGCAGGATCAATTGGAGAAAAGTCAGGCCAAGTACAAAATGTGCCACGACAAGCATCAGATGGATCATCACTTTCATGTTGGTGATCAAGTATGGCTATACATCAGCAAAGAAAGGATGAAAGGTGAAGGTAAAAAGTTGAAACCTATAAGGTATGGTCCTTTTAGAATTGTTGAAAAGATTGGGTACAATGCATTTCGGTTAGATTTACCCGCATACATGCATATATATTCAATTGTAAATGCTAAAAATTTGAAGTTGTATGAACCTCCAATGATCATGGATCCAGAGGAAAATGCTCAAATTCCAACAGTAGATGATTTTTCACCTGAATGTATGACTGAGTTACAGGAAGATACCATCTTGGATAGGAAGGTCCACACTTCTAGGTGAGGAGATGTTGAGTATCTTCGAGTGGAACACAAAGGCATGAATCCAAGTAAAGAAAGGTGGATGGAAATTGTAAGGGTGAGGGAGTTTTACCCTCACCTTATGTATGCTTAAAACCAAACTTTTGGTGGTCCAAAAGCTTCTAGTGGAGAGGAATGATCCACGAGGATTTGCAAAATGCTCAAAATTGTACAGTCTTAGATGCTCGTGAAACTAACACCAAGTCGAATATCTCGTTGTGTTGATTCTGGTGGTATATTCAGTTGAAAAATGGCCTTTGTATGAGGGAGAAAACACGTTATGAAGTTTTTCCCAAATAGGCAAAAAAATGGGACAGATCAGGCCAAGTGGCAATCTCAGAACAAGGCAAGTGGTAGTCTCAGAACAAGCGAAGTGGCAGTCTCACAACAGGACACGTGGCAATTCAAAATCAAACTACCAAGTAGTCAAAGGCACAGGTCAAACTTCAATTGTGGGTCGAACCCACGACCTCCAAAACATCAATACAAAATATTACCAATATACCACGCTATCGCTTTGTTATACCATAACCACGAACTTATATTTAAAGTTTGTATTTAATGTTACGTGGGGGAGGGGTTGGCAGAGCCCGCCATATCTAGCAACCCTGCCAAACCCAAAGATTAGTTTATCGATGCTTCCAAAGTTGACCATATAGAAATCATATATACAATTAACAACCTTAAGATTTGGCACAGGACTCCAACCACATGCCACGGGTTATATTTGTTAAAAAAATCATGATTGTTAACATATGTTAAAACTATATGTTATATTTGCTATGCCTAGATCCAATGTTTAGGTAGCACGAAGTTCTTCCAACAAATACCATATACCATTGTTAATATATGCCATAGGTCGAATATTGTATCAACCGTTGGGCCTTTGAATGCTAAATTAAGACTATGGTTATAAAAAATAAATTAGATATATGGAGTGTAAATAGTTATAACATTTTTCTATGTTTGCCAAATCTGATCCCGGGAGGCCCACGGGTTTCAACTCTGAACCTCCTGTGGGTTTATAAAAAGATTAACCAATGCACCCAAGGCAAAGGAGTTGAAAAGAGAGTAGTTCAAACTGGTGTTATTTGTGCCTGTAATATGCCTTTTGAGGCATAACTCGGCCAATATTGGGCCTTTTTCAAATTTGTAAGTTGTGTTGGAGAGTTGAGGCTGAGGCCTATCTTCTGACAATAGCCATTAATGCCTATGTGCACATTCCAGAATGGTTAATTTTGTTGTAAAGAGACTTTTTGAGCATTTTCAATACAACAGACACCCATTGGAAGCGGACCCGGAGATGTAGTCCAGGAGGGACGAACTCCATCATCAAGTTTTATGTGTTTGCTTCTTTTCTCTATTGTTCATGCTTATTCTTCAAATTTCAAGTTTTATGTTTAAGGCACTTAAAAATCATTTTTCTGTCATTTATTCACATAAAAGAAACCTTAGTTAATATTTGGTGAAATTGTGCAAATAGTCAATTTTGTTGTTTTTAGATCATATTGTGATACTCTTCTTGTAGGCCACTAGAATGGCCATATTAGAGAATTTGTTGATGACCACGAAAACATAGTCATTGCCATGCTCAGTAGAAGGAAGGCCCGATATGTAATCCATGGAGATGGATTCCAAAGGATAGCTAGGAGTAGGTAAAGGAGTATACATGATTTGCTTCTTGATTGTAGGTTTGGAAATGACGTAGATAGTGCAGGATCTGATGTACTTCCCAACATCCCGTCGAAGGTTTGGCCAATAAAAATGCTGCAACACTTCCACTATTTTTTCTACCCCAAAATGTCCAACAACCTGACTATAATGTGTATCCAAAATCATCTTGGCATGCTTGATTGAAGGAATACAAAGGTGTCCCAGGTGGCATAATAGTGCATATTGGAGGTGAAAGTTTGGAACCTTCTTGCCTTCTAGGAGCATCTAGTATGTGGTGTCAAATTCTAGACCATTCTTCTAAAGATGCATGCATCCTGAAGTCTCGTGTGCATAAGAGTCGAGCACAATGGTCAACACCATAACCGACAATCAATTGAGGCAGTCTGCAACATTATTGTTGTTGCTCTTCTTATACTTAATATTCAAATGGAGTTGTTGCATCTATGTGGACCATTTCTGATGGTGATCATTCTGTAACTTTCCTTGTGTTTGTATGAATGACAGGGGTCAATGGTTTATGTGGATGGAAGTTTCCTTCCCCAAAATGTAATGCTTCCATTCTCACCAGGTCTACACAATGTAATACATCTCTTTGTCATAGGTGAGTATTTTCGTACTGTATTTGAAAGTGAATCACTATGATATGCCACCAGATGCCCCTGTTGGGTAAGAAATACACTATTAACATAGTCAGAGGAATATGTCTCAATTTCAAATGGTTGTTGCAGGTCTGATAATATGAGCACTGGTGCAGAGTATAGGTAATGCTTCAACTCGACGAATGCCTTCTGTTGGGATTTAGACCAAAATAAATTTGATTTTGGTCTGCCCTTGGTGACTTGACTCAAAGAACAAGTGATATGAGAGAATCCCAACACGAACATGCGATAGAAATTGGTAAGATCCAGAAAGTTGTAGAACTCTGTTAGAGTGGTTGGGGCTGGCCAATCCTGAATAAATTGTATCTTGGTTGGGTCCACATGAACACCTCGCTCATCAATGATGTACCCCATATATTTAACCTCGGTCATACCAAAAGTGTATTTCTCCAAATTGGCACACAATTCTTGTTGTTGCAGGATTTGGAGGACTTGTTGAATATGGTGTAGGTGCTCTTCCCAACTTTGAATGAAGATCAATATGTCGTTTAAATAAACTACCATGAACGAGTTGGTGAAGGGCTACAAGATCTCATCCATTAACCTCATGAAGGTTGTGTGGGAATTAATCAACCCAAAATGCATAACCAACCATTTGAAAGGGCCCTCCTTGGATTTGAAGGCAACCTTCCACACGTTGAAGGGTTCGATTGGTACCTGGTGATGACTATACTTCAACTCAAACTTGTTGAAATATTTGGCCTCCTTGAGTTGGCCCAGAAGGTCATCAATCTATGGGATTGGATACCTATTATGGACTGTGATCTTATTGAGCGACCGATAGTTAATACAAAGCTTCTAGGTTCCATCCTTCTTCTGTACCAACACAATCGGGCTCCTACAAGGCATTGAACTTGGCCTGATGTGCCCTTTCTGTAACAACTCTTGACTTTGCCTCTTGATTTCATCGTTCTCCAGAATAGGATGTAAGTAGATTGGTCCATTGGGTAGTGGCACGCCCAAGGTCAGTTTGATGGAGTTCTTGACTTGACAGTGTAGGGGTACCCCTGTGGGTGAGGTGAAGATGTCCCTGTACTCCTCCACAAACTTGTCCATCTACTGCTGTCATGTGAAGGAGCCTTGTCTAGAGGTTATATATGTGGACACAATATTCCTCTTACTCCGAGGGAGAATAATAAGGAAGACAAATTTCTCGCTCTGGGAAATGATCTTACTACATTGTTTAACAAATATAAAATAAAAGGCGGTAGATAGCGCTACCTCTGGTATCTTGTACAATTTTTGACCCAAAGTAATAATAACAAAATGAGGTTTCGATTCATATACAACATGATACTTACGTAGGTATTACTAACCTAATAAAACATAACATACTTCCTATGGGAAAACATCACACAATACCTAATCTGCAAAGGGCTTGATTCTATAAGGCAGACGACATTGCTAGCCGACATGAAGATCTCACCCTTGGTGGAGCCACCTGATGGTGTACAAATGTGGGTGAAACATTATTGGCACTTCAATCTCTTAACAACCTCAACTAAGATTAGGTTCTTCTGGATCCCACTATTAATGACAAACTGCACTGCCGAATCCTTTACCCACATCTGCGAGTGGAAGAGGCGCTCCCCCTCATCTGGATCCTTAGGTTTCGCCTTTTGGAGCTTGGTGGTGGCTACCATCATAGTGGGTTCTGAGTCAATGATATGCTTTCCATTGTCAATTCCCTTGTCAGGTTCTGTCTCATAATTAGAGCATGCATACATCTCTGAGTATTTTAGCTCAGCCACCAACACCTGCTTTGCTCGATATTTGTTCATGTTGTGAGTGGTAATTTTATGGAACTCACACCACTTGTGAGTTTCCTTCTTTTCCTTCCCATTATTCTTGGATTTTAGATTTGAATGGTTGTCCTCGGTGGTCATGACTTGGCTCTTCCCTTTACTCTATGGCTTGGGGGTGCCTTTTCTATGCTTTGGGTCAGTAGATCCAAAATATCACTTCTTTTGCTTGAATTTCTTCTCAATCTTGGCAGCGTATCGGTATGCTGCAACAAGTGAGGAGATGTCCAGGAACTCCATTTCCTATTGAATGTATTTATGCAAGTAACCATTATACTTGAGCACCATTTG
Source organism: Pinus tabuliformis (assembly GCA_031772625.1). Classification (NCBI taxonomy): domain Eukaryota; kingdom Viridiplantae; phylum Streptophyta; class Pinopsida; order Pinales; family Pinaceae; genus Pinus; species Pinus tabuliformis. The sequence goes on from CM062811.1 coordinate 1,093,530,012, forward strand.
TTTCTCAGAATATTTGATACCAAAATTTGTGCGCAGGGTATGGAGAAGATTCATCAGCTCATGCACATCTTGATCTCTTTATTGCCGCAACGTAGTCCATTGTATGTACTTATCGTCATAACTCCCAATAGATTAATAGTGTTCCTTGACAACATATAGGAAAGAGTTCCTAGAGGGTACAACTAAAAAAAATGAGGGTTCCTCAACCTGTCTCTCACAGTAATTTTCCCATTAGTCCTTGACATGGGGGGCGACTTTAAGTAGTGCAAAAGTAATCTTCTCCCTGTCGGAGAAATTATGGACTGAAAAATAACCTTCCATCAGATTTAGCCATTTATCTACAAAATTTACATCTATTTGACCTTCAAATATAGGGATATCAAATTTAACTTGTACCTTGAAGGGGGAAGCGCCTCCAAAGTGAATTTTGGATGAAGATGCATCACCTGTTGGCATTCGACGAAGGATTTGGGCAAAGTTGACCATCATTTCATTCCTCTATCACTTGAGGGCTTCTTCGAGAAAAAAATTGATTGGATCTCCTACTCCCTCGTCCTTCTCTCTTCTGCTATGGGAGGTTGTTGTTATTAGTGGGGCTAGTCTTGCATGGGCTCAGCCAGTTCAAGTCCTAACTCCTTATACACCGACCTCATTAGGGACATGAAAAAAAATAAGAGAAAGAGCAGACTGCTCTGATACCACTGATACAAACTTATGAAAGAATGAAATAGAATAAGTATGTAAACATAAACACTTAGATGCAACAGAAATAAATCTTCATTTCATTAATATCAAAGAATTGAAATATGCTTACATATATAATGTAAATAAACTAGCTTAGGTGATGGTAGCTTATCTCCGAGAAGAGATGTGTTGGCTACATGCCTCTGAACTGTGTTACAATGAGGCTTAATGGAATTTTTATTATTGAATAGCAAAGGGAAACCCTAAACAACCAAAATCCTAACCCTAGGAGATGGAACACCAAGAGTTTGTGGGTCCCGTTAGTGTTAGTTGGACACCAACTTCCCGGGGTCGTAACTTGGTTATATGATCTCCGTTTGGCACATACGTTACTTTGTTATAAAAGGCCTCTCTAAGTACAATATTTGTGGTAGGCCATTCCTATGACTACGAGCTTGATGCAAACCTCAAAAAAATGTCGTTTAGGGGGTAAAAACCACTCTGGAAGTTCAAGACTCGAAAAACTGCTAAAAATAGTAAATTGTGCTATAATTAAGGAAACTGATGAAACCAGTTGGAGGTGTAGGTGGAATAGGTGGGTGACCACCAATATCCACCTAGGTCACCATGCCTCTATTTTAAATGTACTGGAAAGAGAGTCTATTATTTTCAAGTCTGCATGTAGCCGCTTTGTGCCCAAAATTCTTACACCTGTAACATTCAATGTTATTTAGAAAGGAGACAAAGGGATTATGCTTACCATAACTTCTATTCAACAAATTTCTCAGGATGATACATGCTTTCCTAGTTCTACTGAGCCTTTGAATGCTTTTTCGTTGAGGGGAAAACAACCTCTACTTGTGGTTGTTTGAATGACTGCATTGAGCACTTTCTTGGTGTCGATGAACCAACATGTTCCTCATCTTCTGCTGCAACTTTTCCTTTTATGCGAACTTGGAAGCATAATGTCCAGCTTGACCATAATAAAAATGCCTAAGGGGCTGCATATCTTTTTCTTTCTTACTGGCAAGCCATTTGTCTCCTTGTTGCTATGCTAACTTCTCTATTACTGCAATGTTGTTAGGTAGTCCTTTAACAAAGATGATGGGTCATTTTGAATTTAGAGCTACTTATGAACCTAATTCACCTTCACAAATCAAACTTGTTGTTGTAGTATTTTCTTCTCAAAGATGTAAGAAAGGAACCCACTTAAGGTTGTGGATGACAAACAATATTGAAAATATAAATGACTGCTTAACATTATAGATCTGCAGCAATTGATAGAAACAAAACTTGCCAAAATTATGATCTATGCCATAATCATAGTTAAACAACAAAAAGAAAGAGTAATAACTCCAATCATCCAATGGAAACTAGATATACAAAAAACAGTTTTATTATACCACCTATGAAGGGAACAAATTAATGTAACCAGTCCTCCTCTATGGGATGGGTTCTTGGCTATCCTCAAACGTCTTCATCTTGTCTAGATTCTCTCTCCTCTATAATCTGTAAACCCAGCAAATAATGGCATGCGACAATGAAAATAATCAGAGTTACAATAGTGAGTGCAACAATGAAAATAATCAAAAGTGAATAATGAATGGAAAACCCTTCAATTTATAACAAAATATTGAGTTATCCTCGAATAATGAGCAACAGTAAAATTTTATTGATCCCATTCTTGGAATAACCACTTGGAATATTTTATTAGATCTGGTTAGGAGGGAAAAAAATATTTAAACTTTTATTTAGAAATAATAAATAAATAAATGATTTGTTTATCATCTCAAGAAATTAGTTAAGGAATAATAAATAAATAAGGATTTATTTAATTATTCCTAGGGGATCTAGTCAAATTTAACAAAGAATAATAATTAATTAGTGATTAATTAATTATTCTTAGAGAAAAATAAGATAATTAACGATTTATTTGTTTATTTTTCATGATTGGGTCAAATATGACACGAAATAATAAATGAACAATGGTTTAACTAATTATTCCTAGAAGAAAATAAAATAAATAATGATTTATTTAATTATTCTTCATGGGTTTAACTATAAATTACTTAACAAAGGTGGTTTATTAAGTAATTTCTCACAGTGAGAGCAATTTTACTATGGTAAAATTGGCTTTACATGGTGTACTTCGATCCATCTAGTAAATTAGGCTAGATGATCAATTTTTTGGTGATAACACTTGTCTTGACAAGAGGGGGAATTTTTCTACTTCAAAACTTCTTCAAAGATTTAAACTATTTTCATGCTTATGATATCTTGATAGTTGATCTTTTAATACATTATTCTTAACTTCCCTTCTTTTACTTATGGCTTTCAAATTCTCAATTTCCTCAAAAGCTTATGCAAGTTGCCTTGTAAAATATATATTTTCATACAAATCCTCCAAGTTATTAGAAGAGCTATTAGATTCACATACATAGTCTTTTTCACTCTTAGTTTGTTAAATATATTGTTCCTTTGCTAAGTCTAGGGATTACGTTGTAGACACATGAGATATCTTGTCTTCTTCTCTACCAGAGATGCACCCATTATATTCAAGAGAGGTATCTAGATTTTCTTTTGCTACCGAAGTCGTTCATTCTATACTACTACTAGATCAAAAACATATCTCTTTCATCAGAACTTGTGATTGAGAACCTAGAAGATAAATATCATATTTATTCTTCAATAACAACAGAATAACAACTTAATTATATTTTGCATCTCCTTGGTATTCTCTATGTATTGATCAACATATTGGCCTCTTGATACACGATGATCCTCTTCATGTTGATGATCTTCAATACTCTTCGAATCTTTGATTGATCCATTCTTCAGAGAAGACCTCTTGATATCACATGCAACTTGTGTGTCTTTAACATAGATGAATTGCAGCTTATTCCATATCTCTTTAGAAATTTCACAACATGTCACTTTTTCCAAATCTGATTTAGAAAATCCTTTCAATATTTCCTCCTTGGCTTTCTCATTATACTTATTGTATTTTATTTCATTTTTTGTAGATAACCATATATCAAAATCAAGAGATTGTAAATAGATTATAATTCTTACCTTCCAAGTTGTATAATTTGACCCATTGAAAAATCAAAATCCATATGAGGTAATCCAATCTTGGTTCTCCATGATCCCTACTCTTCCTTCCAACTGCTAGACTGATCTCAAAGGGGCCTAGTGCTCTAATACAAATTGTTAGAAACCAAGACACTAATAAGAGGTGGGGGGGTGAATTAGTAGTGTAACCAAATCATACAACTATTTCCAAATTAAACTTTTCAAGAAATTTAACTATCATTCATGTAGGAGAAAAAAATTTATATGAGGACATATCAACATAATCATTATCATACACATATACAACATGTAAATACACAAATATTCTTCTTCATTCCTTTATACAACGAAAGCAACAATTAACTTTTACATCACTGCCCCTACAAGCTTCTACTTGTAGATTTCTCAAGCTACCACCTGAAGGAAGCTACCACTCCCCAATTTATTAGTTACCCCTAAAAGTAGGTACTACCCCTAGTTTTATAAACTACCATTGAAAGGAAGTTGCTGATCCCCAATTTATCATTGCTACTAAAAGGAGCTTCTTGTTGGAATCATGAGTTTCATTACACCAAAACTCGTAGGTGTTAGTAAATGAACACATCGCTAGAGTTAAAAAATCTTTGATAGGTAGTTAAGAACATACTACAAAACACATAGGGAGCACTGGATTATCCAATACCAAAAAATCTCCCCCAGCATGACCTGAGTGCGTTTCGAACTCGATACCTTTGGCTCTAATACCACGTGATGGAATCATGATTTTCGTTACACCAAAACTCACAAGTGTTATTAAATGCACACATCACCATAGTTAATGGATATTCAAAGGTAGTTAAGCACATGTTGTGAAACACATGGGGAGTGCTGGATTATCCATTTCCCAACACTACTACCCCTAGTTTTATCAGATTCTGTTGAAAGGGATCCTACCCCTAAATGTTTTCTAGCCACTACTAGAAGGGGCTACAACCATTGAAATATAAGCTACCACTTGGTAGCCAAGATGATCCATGTTTCATTAACTTTTAAACTCAGATCAACAAGACTTTCTTGCTTCAAACAAAATTTGTTTTACTACTATACCTCAATGCTTCCTTGCATAGATAAAATCTTTTATGTTCTTGTAAAACACCACCTTATTGCATGCTTACCTCAACCACCTAAAATCATCTCTCTCAACATCTCATCCACCATAAGGACACTTTCAATAAATATTATTCACTAATTTCTGACCTCTGTTGCATACACCAAAAACAACATAAAAGACAATATCATTAGTATCACCAATGCATTCTTTGCATCCATAAAAAACATTTCAAATACCAAATATGATCACTGGTTCACCTCTGATGCATACTAACATTATGCATCTTGTTGCACTAACAACCACCAATTTGGTTGCTCGATTATGATTATAAAGAATTAGGACTGATATTTTTAGATTTTAGAGATTTAGTTAACTTTAGCTCCTTTCCATGCATAAATCCTTATATGTGCTTATGTCCCACTTCTTTCAAGTCTTCTAGATGTGTTCAATTAGTCTTCAAACTTTGATCTTTTGTCTTTGTGAGAAAAATAGAGCTAAACTTCCCAAATATGCAATTTTAGAAAATATTAGGGTTTAACTGAACTTCTATCTGCATTCCAACTTTAGCTACGTGCTAAATTTGGCCAAACTACCAAATAAACCATCATACTATCTATGCTCCACCAAATAGATGCCAACTCGTTCATATCACACTATCCTAAGTTTATTGCACTGGTTGTTTAGTGGAATTCACCAAATTTTGACACAAAACACCAAGCTTTTGACTCATTCATTGCAACAAGTAGTAAGCCCTTGTTATTATATTAAAGGATTAGCACCCAAAGGGATTAGCCCTTTATCCTTCAAATTGTGCATTATTTACACACAAAAAACCCTATGCTCTAACACACGAAAACATTGCATATATCCACTAACTGAGCCCCTTTGATCTATAGCCCCGAGGGCTTAACTAACGCATCAAAAACCTTCGTTCCCTCAATCTATATGCTCGAACATAACCATGTGATGGAGCCAACTCTTAACCCTTGGATTTTATTTCTAGGAAGTAAATAGTGGAGCATGTTTCCAATTTGCTGAGATAAATCCCCCATGATTATGTGTCCCAGTGGGGCATCCCCCTGATGACTTGTGCACCTCCAATTGGTCCTCCGCTTCCACTGTGTATGCCACCTATGATCCAGCATACCTCGGCGCCTCATCAACCTGGAGACAAAACCTTATGCTCCCTCATTTATATCTGGGATGCCTAGACTTTTGGGGTCCAGGGTGACTTGTCATGTGGAGACCACCATGCTTCCACTGTGCAATTCTAATTAGTCCACACTATCCACTTCTACCACATGTGCTTTCCATCTCATCCTAGCATAATCTCCCTAGTTTTTTCAGTCTGTGCATTTGCGAGAACTTTTGGGGTCAGTCTTTCGGGATGACGTGTCTTCCAGCTTGTATGCCACATTTGTAAGGATGCCACATGTCACTCGCTGATTGATGCCACGTGTCACTCATTTTTGGCCCACTTAGATACCTAAAAGAATCCAAATTTGCATGCCACATGTCACATCCTTATTGGTGCAACATCATGTTAACGTCATCATTCCATCATGTCTCCACATCACCTTTATTTTCTAGTGAAAATACGACATGTGTCTTTCTCGCATTGGTCCATGTGGCCGAGGGTACATGTCATCATATGGTGGAAAGAGGGTTTTGGGTCTATGTTTTTCAACAATTTTCCTTTATAAAATTTTAAGGACTTGGGTTTAATTTCTTCATTTCTTAAACAAATCAAGATTGTAGATCAGGGTGATGTGTAAATCCATTTTAACCAATAATCATGCCCCAAACACTTCCATTGCAACCACTTTGGTTTGCCATCCGTCCCCCTGAGAGTTTGGACTTGCACTCCCATTGCATCTCCCGAGGATAGACTTATGGGATGACCTATCCTATGAGATCCTACATGTGATTACTATTGGTCCACTACTCTATCGATGTGTCAACTCACCATGCCACATCACCTTGGCTCCCCTATCCTTGAGACTTTCACTTGTGCCTGCCTTTGTGGCTTCCAGGGTTAAACTTCCGGGTTGAGCTATCCAATGGGGCCTCCCTGCTTGTTGGTTTCCACCAATCAAAACTTCATCGTTAAGCCACGTTGCATGCCCACATCGTCTCCACTCCCTATCCCTGAACATTTGATCTTTTGCTCCCTTTCAATATTCCGGGGTTAGCGTTTCAGTGTGATGTGGTTGTGGGGACCTCCCTTCTTTGTGGTGCACCAATCACCACTCATTTTTCCTGCTACTTTGTTCGACCATGTTTCCATTTTTATTACCATTTATGGTTTTCATAAACCCCCTCATCTGGTTTTTTCATAAAAGGGGGTGGGTCCACTATTAATAAGGATCGTTGATCTTTTGATCGTTGGTTTGGCGATACAACCAATTGTGGAACCCCCTATCATTAACCCTTGGGTGGGCATAGGCCCACGCAATTTCTCCGATGGGTTAGAGGTGATGTGTGGTGCGCATCCACAAACAAACTTGCCCATTATTTAGCAATTTCTCCACTCCGCCAATCTTAGGAAAAATACCAAACTTTCACAATTTGGGTAAGCTCCACCAAGTCAAACTCTGTAATTTTGGCTATTGATCAACTAACTTTGATTGGCCATATCTTTTGATCGAGAAGACCATTTATAAACTTCCATATACCATTGGAAATCTCTTTCTAGGCTCTATCTATTTGAGTAGTTTCCAAGTGCATTTGAGCTAATATTATGAATTAGAAATGGCTCCAAATTCTCTACTCCTTTACCATTTTTCTTTCAACCACTCCTTTGACATCAATGTTTGACACCTTTGACATCAATGAAAACATATTCTAACAAGATGGACATTTAGCAATAAAATGACATATTCTAAAAATTTTGATGATAACTTACCTTTGCATTTTCCATATCCTCTTTTCAACTTTCTCAGAAATTGAGCTTCAACTACTTTTCCTTCATAGCTAGAATAATGGGCCTTATGTCCTTTTCTTTTCTTTGATGCTTTGAAGGCTACTCCCTTTAATATTGACTTCTCTTTTTCTATTTTCATTTCATATCTAATGAGGATTCCATGTAGTTCATCCATCTTCAGATTTCTTAGATATCCATTTCTTTAATGGTTGAGACCTTTGGATTAAATCTCAAGGGGAGAGATCTCAATGCCTTTTGCACAATCACTGATTCCTCAAACCTATCACCAAGACTTATGATAGTATTAACAACCTTGTCCAAATGAAGGAAGAAGGTTCCAATGTTTTCTTCTTCAACCATTTTCAAACTCTCAAATTGTCTTCCATGAGTTTGAAGCTTTTCCCTCTTTACCTCTTCATTTCCTTCATGGATATTTTAAATCTTTTTACCATATGTCTTATGTAGACACACCCTGCATTACCTTGACAAAATCAGATTTGGATAGGCCACACAAGATGGCATTTATTTCTATTGCATTATTCACAAAGGCCTTCTTACCATCTTGGTTAGATGGAGGAGTTTCTAGAAGTTTATAACTATGAACTAAATATAACCAAATGTTAAGACCAAGAGAAATTAGGTACGTCTTCATCCTTACTTTCTAGATAGAATCATCATGAATGACCGTGATCCATCTAAGATATTCCTTCCAATAGTTAGGTTATTTTTGAAGGAACTTGCTTTGATGCCAACTGTTGGATTCATAATTATATCGAGAGGGGGTTGGCATGGGTGAATCAGTATAATAAAATATTTACTTATTTAAACATTCAAGCACCAAAAAACATCAATCTTATAATAAAACATGAAACCCAATATATATGTGGAAACTATTTTAGGAGAAAACCATACAACTTCTTTAAATGATGGATCTTTATAGGAACCAACCTATTGTTACAATAATTTGTTCTCACCAACCTATACGGAAAACCAATCCCCTTTGTTGCTTTGTAGGAACCAACTTAGATAAGGAGACACCAATCCCCTTTAAACTTTTCTCTATAATATTTTCTTCCCTAGTACACTGTTTTCTTGAACTTTTTTAAGTACCTCATACTTTGTAGCTTTAAACTAGGCACTTCCTTCAATACAAACTTCTGAAAATGCATGCTCTGTTATCCAACTCTATTTAGTCACTTCTCATTTACAAATTGCACTTTACCAAATTGATACATATGATTTGGCACCACCTTCAATCCATGTTTTAAAACTATGCTTTAGTAGTGTGACACATTTTTCTATGAGTGCTTACTTCAACACACATTTTAGAATTGGGAACTCCCTTCAATCCAACCTTTTCAAAACTTGGCATATATGCCTTGACACCACATCATATCCCCATATAATGAGGCTAGGTGATTTTTATATCAGTACATCAAAGAATACTTGAAATATGTTAAAACTGAAAATTCTTGTAAAACAAAACATTTTCAACCCTTTAGATGATAAATATTTTCATAAAAAACTGGTGAATTTTACATCAACTCGGGTTGTCAATAGATGAATTTTGGTATATCGAGATATCAAGAGATCTGGAGGCACTAATACATTCAAAAGACCTGGTATGGTGAGATTTTGGTGGAAAACCATTACCGACATTGGAGGGAAGAACCTTAAATTTTTCCCTTTTTACACTGGAATATCATGATACACCCAAAATTGGTTAGCACTAAAAATCATTGCAAAACTCAGACTTTGAGTATGGAAGACAACAATTATGTTTGTATGTTGTTGACAATCTTTCTACCAATTAATAGAGCCTTAGCACCAGTATATCAAGATATCAACGAATTTCAAATTACGTGCTTTATTAATTTTCCTAGTAGTTGATATTCCAAGGACATTGGAACCTTATGCGCCATGTGCTATAACCACACACCTCTGTGACCAAGCATTAGATTTGGGCACTTTACCAGATACTAGGATATCAAAAATTCTTGTGAAAAGTGTGCTTTTGAACTAAAATGTCGATATCAAAGTATACCAATATGCTAAGGAACTTAATCCCTTGGAGCTATAGCTGAGCACCTCCATGACCAGGGGCTCAAACCAAGGGCTACTTCATATTGAGATATTGAAAAATTTCAAGTAGCAATGCTTCAACAAAAAGTCGATGTGCTAGTATGTCAAGGGTGCTTAGCCCTTAGATATTATACCTTAGCACCTTTTGTGACTAGAGGTGGTGACTAGGAGCTGAAATATACTAGAATGTCGGAAAATCCGCAAAACCTACTTTATGTAAAACTCCTAGCGCGCCGAGGGTCTACTAGACAGACCATTTGCTAGTGACAATTTTCTTATTCCATCAATTAATGAAAATGATTCAAACATTAATGAAATTGCAAGGATTGTCTGTTATGTGAAAATTTGGTGTATCCAACTTTTTAACTATTTGTGCCTCAGACCAACTTTCGCATCACAGACCTACTCTCGCCTTAGATCTTCCTCATTCTTTTGATTTAGTACCTCTACTCCTTTCTCCTCTATCTACGGTCTTCAGATCTCAAATTACATTGCTTCCATCACAACCATACTATAAATTGCTAAAAAATCGTATTATTTATGGAGCATCAACAACCACATGCACACCCCTAAGCTTTGCTAGACTGGCTACTGGTATTGATGGGGCCGACATAAAGGGTCTCCCCCTAACTTTGACTTCAATGACAACACATTATTCAACAAGTGAATCATGTTGGTTGTAGACTCCAAGAGGTATCTTATGGCTGGAAATTGAAAGTTTTATGTACATTCAAAAGGAGAGTTAATCAAAAGGTTGAGTGAACCATGTACTTAAAGGACGTACTATTAGACCGATAGTTACAATGGTTAGGTACCCATCTATTGCAGTGGATGATTGTTCTTTTATATGGACTTTGACAATTCCATCATGTCTAAATGGACTAGATTAAAACTTTGCTAATCATGAGATTCTTCAATTCATGGTGGAGCACTGAGTGCTAGATAATGATCATTAGACTCTAACTTGACATAGATTGAGATAACTACTCAGCTAAGAGGAGCGTTGGAATAAGTGACTCATGCATTCCTTATATATTGAAAGTTGTCATTGTTATTATTATTTGTCATTGTGCTGTAGAGTTTGTATTCACTTAAGGTTTTTTCTTTAAAAGATTATTAGATCTAATTGAATATGAGAAATTCTCTCTATCTAATTATCTCTTAATTTAATGTATGATTAAAATATTCTCTCTTAATGTGAACAAAATAATATGTCTATCTTGCAACAACAATTTTTATATATATACTATGACATTGATTAAACAAAACACTCCGTGTGTGTCAGTGGAAACCATGTTTACTTTCTAGTTTCCCGAAGGCCGACATAAAAAGATCAGATTGTAGAAAACAAATTTAAGCACAGATGCAACAAGATCATTCCAATATTAAAAAAATGCCACTCAGGAGACAAGTAATTCAAATTTTGCAAGCCCAACACACGTTTACTCACTCGCACTCTGATACGATGGTGACAAACACACATCATGTGTTTATTGCTGAACAAATATGGCAGGCACCAGAATTTCAACCATTTTTTCGCACTCTGATACGATGGTGACAAACACGCATCATAGTGTTTATTGCTGAACAAATATGGCAGGCACCAGAATTTCAACCATTTTTTAAGTTTATGGTTGGTGTCAGTGGAGACGTTGTACCTAACACCAGAAATGATTCTTAAAATAATAAAAACCCTCAAAACCAATGATGAGCGATCCATCACGCCGAACGAGTTTTATGTGCCAATGGTGATTAATAAGGAGTCGCATGGGAAGCGATTAATACGGATCAGTATGGGGTGATTAATAAGGAGTCGCATGGGAAGCGATTAATACGGATCAGTATGGGGAGGGGAGGAATGAGTGGACAGTTAAAAGTAGTTGGAATTTTTTGTATAAATAGTGTTTGAATCATGTTTTTGATAATAGAAATAAATTTATCATTATTAAAAACATCTAAAATACTTAAAATTATAAAATTTACAATTTTTTTTGTCAAATTTTTTCAAAATATACACCATAACTTTCAGAAAAAAACATAATCCTTACACTACATGATAAAACTCTTATGCTGACTTGGATACACATTCCAAGATAGCACTTTAAATGATCAAAATTAACCTGCAAATAAATGAGCATTCGGCTTTATTGTTGTATTGATTAATCAACGACAGAACTTGCCTCACAACCTTCTTGGCTCTGGCACGCACGTTGCTTTTCCATTCTATAGTCTGCGAAGTACGACCGAAGAATATACTCTTTGAGCATATCTCTGTGATTTTATGCAATCCAGTGGTTCAGCTTTCTGGTTGACTCTTGTTGGTAATTCATAATGCTCTTCTCACCATTCATAATGCTTCTTCCATAATGCTCTTCTCACACTACAACGGTCTTTGGTTTTCCCACAAGTGCCACCCTCAAGAGCATTGTTACATGCTTTTGTATTCACAGGGATCAAATGCTGCGAGGGGAAATTGGGAAGGATGTGGTTGCAGGGTAGAGATACACCAAACAAGTGACATCTTATAAAATACTTCCATTCATATAATGTGAAAAAAATAAAACTCAATTCATAACATAACAAACATAAATTTCAAAGGAGATAATCACACAAGGAGTCAAAAAAAAAAAAAACTCGATGCATTGTTGTTCAAATAATGTGATATAACAAGCAAAGTTCTCACCAGAACTTGAAATTACAACCACACAAAAAGTCAAAATTTGAAATTATTGCAAAGGAACAGGATGCATCTGCTATTCACCTAATATGGTATAACAATAAAATCTTCAATAGAGAAAATCACAAAAATCACAAAGTTAAAACATGTTAACAAAAATCACAAAGTTAAAACATGTTATATAAGGAAATTAGGGCAAAAGAATATGATGCATTTATTATTATATCACAAGTTTTTAACCCAAAAATGTAAAGATATTAAATAAGAAAAAATAATTTTGCCAACCATGATAAAAATAAAAATGATAACCTAGTGTGCTTGGGCAAATAAACATCCACAACAACAATGCAATAATGGATAGTAGATTCACATGTAAAACATCCACTAGTATATATTCTGACAACTTTTTAAATGTTTTTCCTTATTTGATAAGATCATGGAAATTCACATTGCTTTGAAAAGAAAATGGAAAACCATATTACATTGAGAATTTTTAGAATATCGTGTTTTGGTGCATGATCTCAGGAGTGAAATGAAGAGGGGTAAATATATTATTTTGGGGAATTTAATTTTGATAAAAAAGTACTCTATTTTCACTAATTTAACAAAATTTTTTCTAACAAATCCTATTATATTGAATATTTCAAAAATCGTTATTTTAAATTTATATTATTTATTATGTATTTATCAATAAAAATGACAACAATTACTACAAGTATAAATATTAATTCAAAATAAAATAGATACATCTTAAATATGAAGTTTAAAATGAAAAGAACTTCCATATTGAATTGCATTGTATTTGCAAACCAAAGTATGTAAGGAAAAGACTCTCAAAAGAAACATTATCAAATACATAATTGAAATAGCAAAAATTATACAACAAAGTCCAAAAAACTTCTAATTGTATAAAATAAAGTAAACTTGAATTCCATATTACCATTAAAGTATATTTACTCTCCTATTTCATTGAATATTGAATGTTTTAGTTTATCTCTCTCTCTCTCTCTCTCTCTCTCTATATATATATATATATATATATATATATATATAAGTTTTATTAGATATTTCAAATAAGTTTTGTGGTTTTCTCCAGAAAAAGCTTACATATATATTTTGTGTTCCATGTTCCATGTGTGATTGTTTTCTTATGGTTCATGAATGTTTGAATAAGTAAAAATTGTCTTATAGTAATTCACCCATGGGAAAATCTGGGTAGATCAACCCAAAGGGATCTACTCGCTAGCCAAACTAGCGAGGCCTAACCCTAAAGGCGTCAAGGAGATTTAATCCTATGACTTCCCAATTGGCAAGGTACTTAGCAACGAGAACTCGACCAACTGAGATGTCCCTTGGGGCTGTATATATATATATATATCTATATATATAATTTTTACTTATTCAAACATTCATGAACCAAAAGAAAAAAATCACATATGAGATCTATCGGTTGCAGAACATGAAACACAAGATTTGCATGGAAGCCCTTTTGGGAGAAAACCACAAAACTTCCTTTTATAATTTTTTGTAGACACCTACTGTTACAAATATATATAAGCACCAAGCTACTGGGGACACCAAGCCTCATTGCTACAAATATTTATATGTACCAACCTACTAGAGACACCAATCCACACCACTGCAAATATTTATAGAAACCAACTTACTGGAGACACTAATCCACATTGTTGCAAATATTCATATATTCCAGCCTACTTGCTGAGTTTTCTTTCTACTTCTACCTTCACCAAGTCTACTCGTTGCTTTTGCCTTTACCAATTTTGCTTACTACTTCTACCTTCACCACATCTTCTTGCTACTAATTCCAAAACTTGTTTTTTTTGCCTCTTCTAAAGAACAAAGTTGTACATCATGTTATGTATCTAATTTTGAATATATATATATATATATATATATATATATATATATATATATATATATATATATTAACTAAGTCACTTTTGTATGTCTTCTTGGATCTATAAAAATTTCATAGTCCAAAAACCCCCCAGAAAAGAAGTTATAGCAAAAATTCCAGGAAAACCTATTTGAAACTGATTTCAAAATCATTCAAGAACCCTAAATTTCACAAGGAATATCTCTGAAAGTATGGCAAACCAAAGTCTAAATTTTTTTCTACAAGTAACTAGAGATCTCACCTATGTCTCCTCCAGATTTCAGAATTTGAAACATCTCAAAAAATAAGTTATAACGAAAATGCTAAATTTACTTGCTTGAAGCTAATTTTAGGACTATTTAAAAACATTAATTTTCACAAGTAATATCTTTGAAATTATAGCGAAAAAAGGTATTTTTTTTTACCATAGGTATATATATATCTTTCCTTTATCTCCTCAAGATTTTATAGCCTAAAACATCTCAGAAAATAAGTGGTAGTGAAAATGTTAAACTGGCATGTTTGAAGTAGATTTTAGGAGCATTAAAAAAGCCTAACTTTCATAGGGAATATCTTCATATTTATAGTAAATAAAAATCTGAGTTTTTTACCACATGTACCTGGAGATATCTCCTTTGTCTCCTCAATATTTCATAGTCTGAAACATTTCAAAAAAATATTATAGAAAAAATATCGAACTAGCATGTTTAAAAAATATTTCAAGAGCATTTAGGAACCCTAACTTCCACTGAGCATATCTTCGAAAGTATAGTGAACCAATTTCTTCAATTTTTACCACATGTATATGAAGAACTATCCTCTATCTCTTTAAAATTTCATAATCCAAAAAATTCTAGAATAAAATTTATAACGAAAATGCTAATGTGACTCATTCACTCCACAAATTTGATTTTGCTCCACCTTTAAAACTCCCAAGAGTATTCCCCAACTTCTCTTTTGTACCTAAGATATCTTCTTGCTTGGATGATATTCAAATGAATTCAATCATAAATTATTATTTATATTGTTTCTACATTCATCAATGGAGCCGACTTGTAAAACTATTTGGGTCGACCTATACTTTTTGGCTGGGTTGATATGATAAAATATTTCATATCTCTTCATTCCTATGGAGTTAGAGGGAGTGCCATATATCGTTAAAAATGTATCAGAATAATATTTTCAACCATATATTTTATGCTCTCAATTGAGCCAGGTATTCAAAGTAAAATTTCATCCAAAGATAGGGTATCCAAACTAGGCATTAAAAAAAAATAAGTATCCAAAGAATATTTCCAACAATATTGATCTTGCAATCTTTATCTTGGACATGTATAGTCTCTCCTTGTATTTGAAATCAATTACAACAATAATTAGTTCCAACTTGATGGCAACCCTTAGTCAATTATGGAACAATAATTCATGCGACATCCCCTACGAGTTAATTCCCCTTGTAAAAATATTTCATTGTAATTATGTAATTATAAATTAAACATAGTTGAGAAAGGGACAAAAATACCATTAATTGAGGAGGCATATTTCTTGAGGAAGTTGGTTGGTTTAAATATTAGTCATGGGATGATTGAGTGGTTGGAATAGAGTTGAATTTGTATTCAACTGAACAAATGAAGGATAGGCCCATGTGTCTTTAGACAAGAACTAAAAGAAAATAAAATGACAAAATAAAATGATAAATATGGGTTGCATAGTTGAGGTTGTTGGTTTGCGTAGGCCACTCAGAAAAGGACATAACCATCGTGGCCAAGAGGGAGGAGGAGATACACCTTCATTCAATTACAATGAAGAACAATGAGAGGGAGGGGATAGTATTCTCTCTATTCACATTCTATCACGCACTGAAGGAAGAGACCCTATGCACATAGAGAAAGAAAAACCACAAGAATAGGAGGTTGGGACACTCATGTGGAAGATGAAAAAAGGAGGTCTAGAGGCTCCTTATGAATAGAGAAAGGAGGTGTTGTAGCGGCTACAACCACCCTCCAAAATTTTACCTTAGCTTGTTTTAGAGCCTCCCCTACCAACCTTACACAGCTCTTTGTCTTGCTTTGTCAAGTACTCAAGCTTCAGTGTTTGCCTCGCACAAAGGCAACCTGTCAATCGCAGTCGATCCATTCCCCTCACAGGCTGCTTACCTAGACTTGGTCAAGCTGCAGGCTGAGTAGTTTCCCAGTGAAATTTGCGCATTTCTAGAGGGCAAATATCTTTCCCTTGAGGAATTGCGCAATTCCCTCTGACAACCTGCTGGGCTCCAGGATTGTGCAATCCTCCCAGTAGGATTTGCGCAATTTTTGCCATCAACAGGTTATTCAGCCCAGGATTTATCCAAATCTGGGCAGTAGTCAACTGCTCTACCCAGAAATTGTGCAATCCCCTTAGGCAGTCAACCCAGCTTACAGTTAAGAATGCACATTTTTCTTAAGCAGTTGAGCACTGGCATGCATAGACAGTCCGTTGGCTAGTTCCACCCAGGACCGAGGAAACTTGACTTGCATGCATGCATGACTTGATCTTCCCGGAATAGAAAGTGGCAACATGCAAAAGGCATCCCATGATTTAGGGAGCTATTTTTAGCAGCCGGGGGTTACATGCAAAGTTGTTCTAGAAGTTTACCCTCAAGTGCCGCTTTTTCCTAGATTTGTGGCATGCACGTCTTAAGACCAAACTTATTTATTCGACGCATCAGAGCTCATTCATTCACATCAATATTGGAGCTCTAACATCTCACAACACATCTAGGATTCTTCAACACATCCGGCTCAACTATTCATAGGTAAGTGGCCTCAACTTGTCTTTTTCAGCATTTCTGTGGCTTATTGTGTATTCACTTGTGTGAGTGTTGTTTGCTTGATTTATTTGAACGCTTGCTATAGTTTTACATATATTCTAGCTTGTCCTAGCTTTGTTTCAATTTTTGTTTCTATCTCACTGTTGTCGCATCCATGAAACTATTTTGCACGGACATTTGCCCAACCGGCGAATGGCCTCACCCACATGCAGGTTGATCTGTTTGCTCAATCTTCCATTCATGTTTTGCATGCATTGTTTATCACTTTTGCTATCACTTAGTGTCACCATGCATTTCATCGACTTACTTGCTTTCAGTTGCCCGTCAGCGAGTCGGGCCAACTTTGGCTCGATCTCTACATTCACCAAGGCTGCATTGCACAATTTGGAGGAGGAAGGATCACATTCCTCTCCAGATTTGTGCATTCTGGCCCAGCACTAGCCTCTTAGACTGAATTGGGCATTTTTAGAGGTCAGTGGCTACTTGGCCCAAAAATTTGCGTAAATTTGTCCTTGGGCCAGCAGTCTTTCCCAGTTGGAATCGTGCATTGCGCAGTCCTAGTAGCCAAATGCCCAACTAGATTGTGCATTTCACAGATCCAGCAGCCAGTCCAACCTCCTAGTCAGTCTAGACTGCATTTTGCATATTTGTGGAAGCCAGTCACTTAGCCTCCCAGTGAAATTTGTTCAATCTTGCTCATAAGTTCCCCAAGTATGTGTTGTGTTCTTCCCCGAATTTGCTTTGTTTTCAATGACATATTTCTTGCCATGCATGCTGCTTGTTTCCATATCTTTCAGGTGTTCATTTGTCTCAATGGCTTCCAAGAGAACATGATCCCAGGACACTGATGGTGTTGAAGCTGGAACAAGAGTTGAACAGGTGTCCTCTAGCATGCTGATCTACAGAGATACGGAGTTGTATCTAGACAAGGACATCAAACTGAAGTGGCAAGAGGTGAATGAAACATTTGTAGGCACTTTTGGGGAAGACCTTGAAGACCATTAGGTGTACATGAACATTCATAAGTCCGGACTGTACTGGATTGCATGTAGATACCCTGTGTTCCCATGTGCGGATATGATTCACTAGATCGTCTCTCACACTGACCTCGAGATGATGACCTTGAGTAGTCTTAGTGGGATGAAGCTTGCAACCTTCTGGGCACAAGATTAAGATGAGATGTATCAGATGGATGAGCCCATGATTTTCGTGACCCCTT
Source organism: Pinus tabuliformis (assembly GCA_031772625.1). NCBI lineage: Eukaryota > Viridiplantae > Streptophyta > Pinopsida > Pinales > Pinaceae > Pinus > Pinus tabuliformis. The sequence continues at coordinate 1,093,548,462 of CM062811.1, forward strand.
CGTTCAACTTGCCCAAAAACAGAGGCAATAGAGCCAAGCACACTTGTGCGCAACAAAGGGAAGAGAAATATTGTCGACCGCATGGAGGAGGAACAAAGCTGCAAGTTTCAAGTAGATCCACTAGTAGAACAAGAAGCTAAGGCTATTCAGGAAAAGAGGCAGCATCGTGACAGGTGTATCACGCGAAGGCAGAGGGCGAAGAAGTGAATGGGAGAAGCAGAGAAGGAGTTACACGAGCTGAGAGAGAAACTCCAGAAAAACAAGAGTTGCACCTGTTAACACCCAGGTTGTTCCCTATGACTCCCAAGGGAATACGACCGGGGTAACCACTAACCAAGCTTTGGATTACAGTCTCTAGCCAAACTGTAATCAGAGAGGGCTCTCTCTTTAAGATTTATCTCTGTTTTGTGAGGATTTTAGGCTAGCTATGAAGTGAGGGTTTGGTTTGAATTTTGGTTGAATGATATCTTTCAATACCTAAGATGTAGTGTTCAGACAGTTGTAATTCATTGGGCAATGGAGTCTAGAGCTGTGAGTTGTTTGAAATGCTTAAGTGAGAGTATTCAGATTGCAGGGCCTATTGGGTATTTCAACAAACAAACTTAAAACTGTGGTGATGATGTATGATTAGCCAATGGAAAGCAATTAAGAATTTTCCACTAAGCTAGTGGTGAGAAAGTGAAGTATATTGCAGAGGAGCAAACTTGAATTCCTGAAACAAGGGTCACTGTGAAAGATATATTCTGAAAGTGCAACAATTAAGAATTACACTTATCAAGATTATAACTGAAGAAAACATTCATTAACAACATAGATTGAACTCAGGGTATTTCATGAATAAATCCTGAAGCTATTCTTTTTCTTTGCTGCTAAATACTAGAACTTAGAAACATGTATGGATTGTAAAAGACTGAAACACATAACGAAGAGAGTTACAGAAGACTTATTGTATTGTGAGATGCACAGGGATCCTGCAACTTTTGACAAACACCATGAACGCATTCAAACAGCTCAGAACTTGAGAAATTCCATCACTTTTTCATTAAACTCTGAATAAATTACAGCATAGGATCTCTTCAAGAGGAAATCAACAACCCCTGCAAGCTTATGCGAGGGGGAATTTATACAATCGGTTCCAAAATATCTGAACCGCTGAGTTATCTGATAATTAAATACGTTACCAACTTTTACAAAATATTAGAAAAGCAGTTACTGTTGCTATTAATACAAAATGAATGCCCTTTATATCTGCCAGGAGATACTTTGACCCTTGGAGGCCACTTAGTCGGTCTGGACGTTCTGCTTTAATGCTGGAAATGTGCCTTTATGGCTGTTGTGCTGTAGCTTTTCGGCCCTGTTACCTGTTAGCTGTCAATCTTGCTTTTGTTGGCCGAATATGATCTGCTGAGCTGGCTCAGCCCATTCCTCTCTCATCCACCATGTACGCATCACCTTTTCTGAAGGTGATGACTTATGTTTTTGCTGAAAACTGTGCTGGAAGCCTTTGGATTTATAGTATCTTCTGTATCATGCTAGTCCATCATTCCTGTGTGGGCAGTTGATGTCTAAGAATTGCATCCAAAGTCTCATCTGCCTCTGTGTATTTATAGAAATTGGGAGGCACTTCAAACAGGTGTTTAATTTCATTCATTATAAAGAATAAATTCTCTACCCTGTTGTAGAGACTTTGTCCTGTGGCTGGCCCTGTTTCCTCTGAGGTGCTGGGCCTTTCATTGATCTGATTTGTAGCGAATGTGTTGACCCTCTTGGCATACTGGTCATGTGTAAGTAGCCTTCCTGCACTGTTAAGTAAGCCAGGGAGACCTCTGTTTTGTAATGCCACAAATTTGTCCATGAATCTGTTGACCTCTGTCTGCATGTCCTGGGTCCTTCTCTCTAATGTCTGCACCAGGTTTCTTAGTGTCAGGACCCTCTTTACTAACAAAATAGTCTCAGCCCTGTTGGAAATTCCCATAGTTGCTAACTGAGCACTTGTTCTATTATTAAGCACATTGATCATTCTATTGGCAACCTCAGGCATATTTCCTAGAGATGCCCTTGATCTCTGGATTTCCCTCTGTGCTTTTGCAATGAGCTCCAATTGCTCATGAATTGTCTCAATATATTGCCATTGGTCAGTGATGGATTGGCCAATGTTGGCCCATAGGACTGTCTTGAGCTCAGCTGTCACTTTATCCAGTGTGAGCTCCTTCTCCAGCTCCTTTATCCTGTCTTTGAGGGATTTTATTTCCCTGCCCTTTTCTGCCACAGTCTGCTTAGATTTATCATACCTCTCATTGAGCTTGGCTTCTTGCCAACCTTCCTCCCTTTTGTTGTAGATGAAGTGGCCTAATTGGTTTCTGACCTTGAGTTGTGCTTTCTTGCCTCTGCTTGAAAAGTGCAGCACATCAGCATTCCCAAATTGCCTGAAGTATTCCAGGGCAAACAATCTCATGGGCACATATCTGGGCAATCTGTATGGGGGCAGCTCACACCCATATATTCTGATGACTGTGTGGTGTTGGTAATAATACCAATCCCCGATGCTGTATGCCTTGGACAGCTGAAGAATCCTCTGCATCTCATCAGTTAGCCTAGGAGGAGGTGAGCTCATGAGCAGAGACATGGCTGGGTGGATGAAGAGGTCTATAAATTCACAATAGGTGTATGGAGAAACAGATTTGCAGTGGAAGGCAGAGGACCAATACACCACTGACCTTGGATTTCCTTGTGCATCCACTCTCTTTATAGCAAAGTGGAACTTCTCATGTTGATAATACAAAATCAAGTGGTAGATGTAGGAGGTGTATCTGAACACCCTTTCTCTTGGTAAGTTCATCAATTGCTCATGTATTTTGTCAGATATGTAAGTGGCATAGTCATAGCCGATTGGAGACTTGCCAGGGGCAAACATGAGCATCATCACCAGCACAGTCTCATCAACAAATTCAATAGAATTATAGCCCAGAATGGGACTGATCATGTCTACAAGGTCCCTGCCCAATTGGTTTAGGTAAACATGAGAAATGGGAGGATACTTCACTGTGTCAGAGGCAATATATAATTGATTTAGCTTGGTGATCTGGGCATCTGTCAATTTGGCTCCTTGCTTTATCAGATTAGCCAGTGATAAAGGGACTAATTTCTTCTCAGTTTTGAAATGGAGCATCTCTCTGATGGCTTCAGGGGTGACATAGAAAACAACTGAGCCTGAAGGGTCAATCACAGCCCTCTGAGTGGCGTCGTAGGATTTAGCACATAGGTGGATTAGGTCAGGAAACTGGTTGACCTGAGGGAGTTTGAATAGAGGGAGGAAAGAATCCCAAATGCCCAATACATCTGTTCTAACCTCATGTTTAATCCTCAACTCATTCAGCAAATGAATGTGGTACTTGCTGTGCATTAGCATTTCTTCTGCTATCTGATAATCCAGGTCTGCTAGAGGCTGCCACTCCAATTGTCTCTGAGGGGTATTTAGAGGAGAAATATTCAATGCTACAGGAGCTACTGGTGGATCCATGGTTACTTTTAGGATTTATGTCGTTTATAAACTGGTGTTACTGTGCAGAGCAACACCCCAGAGTTTTCTTTGAACAGAAAGGTAAATTACTGAGGGACAGAGGATAAATGGTCAATTGCAGCAATTGAAATACTACTTAAAGGATGGATAAGACAAATGTCTGGTCTTAAACTCCTTTTCTCAGCAAATTGGTACAGTTTGGGTTACCATTTCACGATTGCGCGAACAGAATGCAGTTATTGGTAAAAACTCGGGCAAACAAGGGTCAACCGGTGAATTTCGACCTTAGAGTGTAAATGGGGGCTGGGCATAGGGGATTTGCCGGTGAATTATAAGTTTCTCTGTGTTTTAAGCTTTCTTGGCAATTTACAGACGAAACCAGGTGCAGGAGGGATTCACAAGGATAAATACCTGGTATACAGAGAACAATGGACACGAATGCAGGTGGAAATGGCGCGCCAGTGGTCTCCAGGTCGAGTTCAGCAGGTTGGTGCGCAGTTGGACGTAAAAACCATGCAGAAAAAACAACAGCGTTTTTGGCAAAAAGTGCAAAAAACGCGAAATTTTGGCCAAAATATGGATTTTTGGAACATTGGCGCCTTTTTTGGATGACGTCAGCATGACGTCATCAGGTGGGGTCAAGGTCGGATGATGTCAGCATGACGTCATCGGGTGACGTGGCGGCATAAGAGAGGTCCACGGGGATGGTGAGGTGGCAGACAGGTGGAGCAATGGCGGACGGGGCGCACCGACGCGGTGCTGACGTAGCAGTGATGCTGGCAGTGACACAGGTAGGGCGGATTAACCGAAACCGGAAGTGGTTAGTGGTTTCATATCGCACCGCCTTCCATACGGAAGCGGAATTGTCAGAGGTACCTCCGATACGATGTGGGGGTGACGCGTGGCAGAGGCCTGACGTCACCCTCTGACAGATATCAGAAGGTATCTTTCGGACGTCGGGGCCGGTCCGATATGCACGAGGGCCGTCGGATGAAAAGGGCCCGATCCGATGGTCGACGGATCGTTGAGCTGGCCGGATGATACGGATGCGGGCGGGGTAATAAAATATTATTTTCTTTGAAAACCGCGCCCGGCGGGACTTTGGGTTTTGGCGGAGTTTATATAGTTTTCATTGTATCTCCCAACGAAAATGTATATTGCGCCCATACTTTGGATAAGTCGGAAAAAGTGGGTTTTTTGGGCTTTTTGGGTTTTTCTTTAGGAAAAAGAGGTTTAAAGTGGGTTTTAGTAGAGGAAAAGGGGTTTTTTACAAGGTTTATTAGCAAATGAAGGGTTCAATGGGTCAAATGATTTCAGAAGGGGAAAAATGGGTAAGGTTTAGGGTTCTTAAACTGACCAGATGCCAATTTAATCCCTAACAGTGAACATATGGCTATAATGCCAAGGGGAGGGATATTTATACAATGCTTGGGGTTTATACACCATGGTGTTATAGTAGTAGGGGGGAGGGAATCATAAGGGATTTAGATAATAAGAAGTTAGGGGTTAATATGAGTGAAAAAAGTGAATGAGGAGTGATATCACTAAGTTTATATGAAAACAACTTAGATTAGGGAGTAGATCAAAATGAAAAGAATTTTTAGACAAGAAATGTGGCTTTTACAGGAGCAAGAACCAATCATAAAACCTTAAATTCTTCCATGAATCTGTACTGATGAAGGGATGTTAGTAAATGAATGTGAAAGGGGAAAATGGGAAGTTAGACATGCTCCTTTGTTTTGCTGCAACATGATGGAGAAGAGAACCTTCTCAATCCACTGATATTCCTTTGCAAACATGTTATCAAACACTCACTTGAAAGGAATGGGATTTCTGCAACCCCATTTACTTACCCATCTATTTCCTAGCATTTTTTGTTACTTCCTGGAGGGTGCACTTAGACTTGCAGACCCTTATGTGCCTTTTCTTTTCTTTGGCTTTTTCTTTTGATTTTCTATCTAGAACTACCCTTATTGCTTCCAAGGTCCCAGATTAAGCAGTTTGGGAACCTTACTTCTCTACCTAAGCTACTTGTCTGCCAAGGTTAAACAGTTTGGACAGACTTCTTTCTCTATTCTACAACAAAAAATTGAAACATGGCATGGTCCAGATTAGGCTGTTGGACCATCCATCAAAATTGAGTGCACATCAAGCTCTATACACACAGTGTCTTCTCTTGGAAATATGGGATCTTTGGATCATCAAAGCAGAGCATATTTGGAACTTTCTTTGCCAATCATGAAATATGAAACCTATTGGTATAGGTAGCTAATAGTGGCTCCACATGGGGATGGCTTTTCCATTTGTAAGGCCAAGAACATCAGGTCAGAATGCCTTGGGCCCTTGACTACTTTTACCAAAGTTTGAAGTATGCTGCTTTGAAATGCCAAACTTGTGCTCTTCCCATCTTGGTAAATCTCTGAACTTATTTTCCTTATGCTGATACCTTATAAACTTGAGAAACTGCATTTTTACATATTTAACAGAAAGTAATATATACACCTGAATATGTACAAGGGGACCTCAGGTTGCACTTATGGATGGTAGTCAAAATAGTGCTTCAACATCCTGCCATTCACAGGACCTTCATCCAAATCAGTTTCGTCAAGACTTTTAAGGAAATAAGTATTGTTTCCTTGTACTACTTGAACAGAAAATGGTCCTTTCCAAAGGGAATCAAACTTTCCATGTTTTCCTTTGTCTTCCCTTCTTGAATCCCACTTGAGGAATTTGTCTCCAACATTAAAATCTTCTTCCTTGGTCCTTCTGTCAAAGGCTTTCTTTAACTTTTCTTGCAAAACTTGAACTCTGCTGTAAACTTGGTCTCTAGTTTGCTGTAAACATATAATTTGATTTACCCTCCTTTGCATATCATTGGGCTCAGCTTGAGTCTCTTGAAGTAGTTTCATAACAGGGATCCCTAGTGATGAAGGGAATTTGGCCTCTAATCCATAGACTAGCTCATATGGGCTGACCCCAATTGATCTTTTGGTTGTTAGTCTATCTGCCCATAAGGCATTCACAAGCTTCTTATGCCAATTATTCTTATTTTCTTCCAATACCTTCTTTATGATGTTCACAAGGCTTTTGTTTGATGATTTAGCAAGGCCATTTCCTTGGAGATAATATGCAGTAGAATGGCCCAAGGTGATGTGAAATTTGTGACAGAAATTCACCATCTTCTTAGATCTGAAGGCAGCAGCATTGTCTGTTATTATTTTATCAGGACAACCAAATCTAGAAAGAATATTGGTCTCAAGGAACTGAATGATAGTGGAATCATTTGCTTGTCTGCATGGAACAACTTCAATCCATTTAGTAAAGTAGTCTGTAGTTGTTAGAATCCATCTATGTTGGCCTGAAGATGAAGGATGAATTTCCCCAATGAAATCCAAGCCCCATTGTTGAAAAGGTCTCTCTGTTGCAATAGGCCTCAAAGGAAGTGGCAGTAACTTTCTCTTTCCCTCAAACACTTGACATTTATGACATGAGGTAGTAAATTTCTTGACATCAAAGAAAACAGTGGGCCAATAGTAACCAGCCCTCAAAATCTTATCCACAGTGGACTTCCAATACAAGTGTCCACCACAGTCACCTGCATGAAATTCTTTGGTGATATTGTTAGCTTCATTTTCAATCAGGCAGTTTAACAGTATACCCTCATGGTTTTTCCAAAGCAAATTGCCATCCATGACACAAAATCTTGAAGTTTTCATTTTTAGGAACCTACACTTAGTTCTGGACAATCCTGGTGGAGCACACATGTTTTGTAACACATAACATATATCAGAATACCAAGGGGATTGTTCAAAGGCTACATTGATCTTTGGAGTCGCCAGCTCCGGTTCACTGTCCAGTTGGTTGATGTCCAAGGCCTGGAAATTTGTTTCAGACATTAATTTAGCCAGGCCTTGTCCTTTTATCAGTTTTGTAGGTTTTATTTCAATGTCAAATTCTAAAATATTTGCAATCCATTTTCCTCTTCTTCCCTCTAAGTTCTCTTGAGTGAGAATGTCTTTAACAATGGGACTTGGCACATAAGCTATAACATGGGAATAAAGGATGTAAATCCTAAAGTCTTTAATGGCCTTGACCAAAGCATAAGCTTGTTTCTCCATGATTTGATATTTCAGAGGTGCATCTCTAAGAGCTCTGCTAAAGAAAACAATGGGTTTCTCATTCCCTTGGTCATCTTTTTGTAATAAAACAACATCAATAGTATGTTGGGAGGCAAAAGAGAAAATGATAAATTCCCTGTCAAATTGAGGATTTGTTAAAACCGGGGTTTGGGTAAGGGCTAGTTTGATACCTTCAAAAGCTTGATTTGCTTCTACTGTCCATTTTACCTTTAAATCCTTTTTTAGCATGTTATTGAGTAATCTGCTTAATTCAGCCAAATTTGGGATAAATCTCCTTAGGAAGTTGATTTTACCCAGAAAGGCTTGTAATTCCTTTACATTTCTTGGATGAGGCATTTGTAGGATGGCCTGGATTCTGTCTGGGTCGATCCTAATGCCATCCTTTGAAATGATGTGGCCCAACAGTTTACCTTCTTCCAATCCAAACATGGATTTCTTGGGATTTAAGGAAATTCCATATTTCCTACAAGTTGTGAATATCTGCCTTAGATGTTTCAGATGTTCAGGGTCAGATTTTGAAAATGGCGTAAGGTCATCTAAGTAGACAACAAGGAAATCATGGATCTCTTTGGCAAAAGCAATATCCATTGCTCTTTGAAAGGTGGCCCCTGCATTTTTCAATCCGAAAGGCATTTTCACATATTTGAAGGTTCCCCAAGGGGTTGTAAAGGCTGTTTTGTCCTGATCATCAGGGTGAACTAGGATCTGGTTGAAACCTGAGAATCCATCAAGTAGAGAAATTCTTGAGGCCCCCACTACTCTCTGCAAGATGTGATCCATCTTGGGTAAGGGATAGTTATCTTTCAAGGACACTTGATTTAAGTTCCTTAGATCAACACAGAGCCTTATTTCACCAGTTTTCTTTCTTGTAGGGACTAAGTTTGAAATCCGATCAGAGAATCTGATTGGTGCTATGATGCCTGCCTTAAACATTTTCTGTACCTCTTGTTCCATTGCTGGGAGAAGCATAGGATTGATTCTCCTCAATTTTTGCTTAAAGGGTTTTTGATCTGGCTTGAGAGGGATAGTGTGTTGAATTACAGAGGTGTCATAGGATTTTAAATCCTCATAACTCCATGCAAAGACATCCTGGAACTCCTTGAAGAGGTCAATGTATTTAGGCTTTTGATCAGGAGGTAATAAAGCAGACAGTTTTATTATTTTGGGTTGTTCATCAGTCCCGATGTTATACTCTTCTATGGCAGTGTTGAGGGGCTGCATTTTTGGTTTGTTGGGAACATCATTGGAGTCGAAAATGTCTTCTAAAGGAGCTAAGCCTGTTGGAAGAAAATTGTCCTTCAATTGTATCACTTCAGCTTCATCTTCGGCGGTCTCCTCACAACTAATTTGTTGGATTTCTTGTATGTTGTCTTTGTTGAAAATTGTTGGATGTAACATTTGGTTTGCTGTTTTAGGTGACATTGGCTTGTTATTCTGTTTACTCTGTATTTGTGATTGACTTGCTCTCTCAGTGTCAATATTTAATCCTGCAAATTCTTGCTGCAAAGTCAAAAAATTATTTATTTGTGCATCATCTTCAAATACTTGCCAGTCCTTGACATTGTTTGGGACATAAGGTCTATGTTTTACCTCAGCTGTAAAACAGTGGTGAGGCTCAAAAGGTAGCTTGCAGGTACTTGCAAATGTGGCCAAGCTATGGGCATGCAAATTATGGGTTCTAGGAATTTTGGTAATCTGGAATTCAGTGAAGGACTATAGTAGTTCAGCAACAGCAGACCTATAAGATCTTAGTCTTTTATCATTGGTGACAAAATTTCCCTTTACTTGTTGGATAACTAGGTCTGAGTCTCCTAGAATTGACACTTTTATGGCTTGTAGGGATTTTACTAGTTTGAGGCCTAGTAAAAGAGCTTCATATTCTGCCATGTTATTAGTGCATGTGAAATTTAGTCTGTAGGCTCGGCCTTCTGCATGACTGTTTTGTCTATTATGTATCCAAACTCCAGCTCCTGCCCCTAATTTGTTGACTGACCCATCAAATTCAAGAAACCATAGATTCTCATTTTCTAGGGGAGATCTAATAACTTCCCTGTGATCTGGGATCATAAGTTGAAGTTCTGGTTTTTCACCTGGTTTGTCTTCTAGGACAGTCTGATCACTTGATTGAATTAGCTTGATTTCTAGAACATCGGCTTTGTTTAGCGATGGTTTAACCATTATTTCTTGGATAGCGGTTTGTTCATCAGTGTCCTCCTCTTGTATGAGTGTATTGGTTTCAACATCCTTGTTTGAGGGAGTTGTATTATCATTGAAGAGAATGTATGAGTCTATGTCTGAATGGACAGCATATATGGGAAAATTTTGGGGCTTTTCTTCACTGCTGACCATGTATTTCATTAGTGTTTCTCTGTACAGTCTCTTTGGTTGCCCAAAAATAGAGATGGTGGCGTATGACATGTCCAGTTGTAGGGAACCTTGAAGTTTAGCCCCCCATGACCTTGATAACAGCATCCCATACTTGGGTGGGATATCAGCAACTACAACATCCATTAGAATTGTTTTATTTGGGTACTGAACAAGGGACACACATAGATCTTTTATTAGACCTAAGCACTTGACTTGGCTGGAGTCAAAGGAGAATAGGTCCTTATATGGTCTTGTAATATCTAGGTTCAATCTTTCCATGACTGCTTTTGGCATGAGGTTGTGAGAGGCACCTGAGTCAAACATTGTATTGTGCAATATCTTATCATGAACATGTAAACTGACATAAAAAGGTAAGATCCCTGTGACTACTATTTTTCCATCGACTTCTGGACCGAACAACAATTCTGGGGTATCATCCAACACATTGACATCATCTTTGTTGTTAGTAAGTTGAAGGGACTTCTTGATTTGTTGTTTATAAATGTCATGCTTGGCTAGTTCTGAAAGGGGAATAACTACCTTCAATTTACCAATTTCAGTTTCCAGGTCAAAGGGTTTTTCAGATTGGGTCTTTTGGTTGTGGATGACAGTTCTTTCCTTGTTCACTGACTCTTCTTCTTGATTCTTATCTTGATCTTGAGGCTTGTCGTTCTTGCTCATCTCTTGAGGAGTGACACTTGGGTTAGGGTGCAAGGATGATGTAGCCATGGGCTGCTGTTTTGAAGAAAATGGTTCAGTGACTTCTTCAATGGTTACTTCCTTTGCAAGTGATTCCGTTGTGTCATTTGGCTCTGTGACTATGGCTCTTTTGGGCTGCTGGCTATCCTTTATCTTTTCAGGCTACGTTACATTTACAGTTCTACTCCTTAACTTGTATTGTTTATGGACTTCATAAACAATTGTGTCATAACCTTGTTTAAAGTCAAATGACTCACCTGATTTGGTTTGGAACAGCTTGATTTCATCATTCTCATGATCTTCTTGTGTTAAAAAGACTTGACTTTCACCATCCAAACCCATTAAATTAATGTGGGGATCTTCATTGGGTTCACTTGATGTGGAAGTCTCAGAATAATTCTCTTGGAAAGGGGGTCTTATGTCTGGGTCAGAACTGGCCTTGCCAACGTTTGGATTTTGAGTTCTCCTAAAGTTTGGATTCCTAGGAGGGTTGTTTTGTGGTGCTTCCCATGGTGACTTTCTCTCAACTGATTCTACTCTGTCCCCCAATCTCTTCATGCCAGTGAGTATTGCATCCAGTTTTTGATCAACGGCTGAGGGTTCTTCTTTGAAGGTGGTTCTGTTTTCCAACCTTGCTCTGTTTCTTTTGGCAATCAGGTTAGCTTCCACTGTGACAACAACCTTTTGGGCATCTGCAAGGGTTTCAGGAGCTCTCTCCTTCAACTGATAGGCCATATCAGGGTCAAAACCATCAGGAAATTTGTACAAGGCCAAATCAGGAGGAGGTCTTAAATTTTGTGGGATTGCGTTATATACATTGTTGAATCTTGCACAATACTCCAGAACGGTCTCTTGAGGACCTCGTTTGATAGTGTCATATTCACCAAGTATGTGCAGAGGATCTTTCTTTTTCTCCCATCTGTTAGTAAAGGCTTGATAAAGCTCATCAGGAGTTGTGATGGAATTTGCATTCAGGGATCTAAACCAAGTTCTTACATCCCCAGTCAGACTTTGAACAAACATCCTCATTCTCACACTGTCATCATCTATTTCATAGGTCTCAAAATGATCTTGCATCCTTTTGGCATGCTGAATAGCTGTGAAGGGGCCAGTGGAGTCAAAATATGAGATCTTAGATTGGTAGTCTTGGGGTAGAGCTGCAGCATTAGCAGGTAACTGCAAGGGTGCATACCTATTGGCCATATTTGCAGGTTTTATGGGATTGACAGGGATAAACGGGATAACAGGGATGATGGGTACTACAGGGTTGATGGGACCGGTAGAAACTAGAGTGTTGGTCGAGGGAATATGTGCAGTGGATGAAGGTGTGAAAGGAGGGCTTTGAGATGTGGATGGTGAACTGGGGGAACCAAGGGTAGACCAAAATAGAACCTTGATTGGAGTTGGCACAGGGTTAGGATGAGCTGTATCAGGACTTGAGTCAGCAAGGGTCTCCTATTCCCGCTGCTTCCTAATGATCTTGGGGATGGTATTAGGATTTTCAAAAATAGCTGGTGGATTGGGGTCAGGGTTTGACCTAGTGTGTCTAGGTTCCCTTTTAGGAGCCAGCTTCTGAACTTGTTTTTTGATTTTTTAGGATATTTTTAGAACTGTTTCAAGGGACTGCTCAAATTTTTAGAACCACTGTCTATAGCCAGACAACAGTTGAAAAATAAGTTGTCCCCAGTGGAGTCGCCAATTATGTTAACACCCAGGTTGTTCCCTATGACTCCCAAGGGAATACGGCCGGGGTAACCACTAACCAAGCTTTGGATTACAGTCTCTAGCCAAACTGTAATCAGAGAGGGCTCTCTCTTTAAGATTTATCTCTGTTTTGTGAGGATTTTAGGCTAGCTATGAAGTGAGGGTTTGGTTTGAATTTTGGTTGAATGATATCTTTCAATACCTAAGATGTAGTGTTCAGACAGTTGTAATTCATTGGGCAATGGAGTCTAGAGCTGTGAGTTGTTTGAAATGCTTAAGTGAGAGTATTTAGACTGCAGGGCCTATTGGGTATTTCAACAAACAAACTTAAAACTGTGGTGATGAGGTATGATTAGCCAATGGAAAGCAATTAAGAATTTTCCACTAAGCTAGTGGTGAGAAAGTGAAGTATATTGCATAGGAGCAAACTTGAATTCCTGAAACAAGGGTCACTGTGAAAGATATATTCTGAAAGTGCAACAATTAAGAATTACACTTATCAAGATTATAACTGAAGAAAACATTCATTAACAACATAGATTGAACTTAGGGTATTTCATGAATAAATCCTGAAGCTATTCTTTTTCTTTGCTGCTAAATACTGGAACTTAGAAACATGTATGGATTGTAAAATACTGAAACACATAACGAAGAGAGTTACAAAAGACTTATTGTATTGTGAGATGCACAGGGATCCTGCAACTTTTGACAAACACCATGAACGCATTAAAACAGCTCAGAACTTGAGAAATTCCATCACTTTTTCATTAAACTCTGAATAAATTACAGCATAGGATCTCTTCAAGAGGAAATCAACAACCCCTGCAAGCTTATGCGAGGGGGAATTTATACAATCGGTTCCAAAATATCTGAACCGCTGAGTTATCTGATAATTAAATACGTTACCAACTTTTACAAAATATTAGAAAAGCAGTTACTGCTGCTATTAATACAAAATGAATGCCCTTTATATCTGCCAGGAGATACTTTGACCCTTGGAGGCCACTTAGTCGGTCTGGACGTTCCGCTTTAATGCTGGAAATGTGCCTTTATGGCTGTTGTGCTGTAGCTTTTCGGCCTTGTTACTTGTTAGCTGTCAATCTTGCTTTTGTTGGCCGAATATGATCTGCTGAGCTGGCTCAGCCCATTCCTCTCTCATCCACCATGTACGCATCACCTTTTCTGAAGGTGATGACTTATGTTTTTGCTGAAAACTGTGCTGGAAGCCTTTGGATTTACAGTATCTTCTGTATCATGCTAGTCCACCATTCCTGTGTAGGCAGTTGATGTCTAAGAATTGCATCCAAAGTCTCATCTACCTCTGTGTATTTATAGAAATTGGGAGGCACTTCAAACAGGTGTTTAATTTCATTCATTATAAAGAATAAATTCTCTACCCTGTTGTAGAGACTTTGTCCTGTGGCTGGCCCTGTTTCCTCTGAGGTTCTGGGCCTTTCATTGATATGATTTGTAGCGAATGTGTTGACCCTCTTGGCATACTGCTCATGTGTAAGTAGCCTTCCTGCGTTGTTCAGTAAGCCAGGGAGACCTCTGTTTTGTAATGCCACAAATTTGTCCATGAATCTGTTGACCTCTGTCTGCATGTCCTGGGTCCTTCTCTCTAATGTCTGCACCAGGCTTCTTAGTGTCAGGTCCCTCTTTACTAACAAAATAGTCTCAGTCCTGTTGGAAATTCCCATAGTTGCTAACTGAGCACTTGTTCTATTATTAAGCACATTGATCATTCTATTGGCAACCTCAGGCATATTGCCTAGAGATGCCCTTGATCTCTGGATTTCCCTCTGTGCTTTTGCAATGAGCTCCAATTGCTCATGAATTGTCTCAATATATTGCCATTGGTCAGTGATGGATTGGCCAATGTTGGCCCATAGGACTGTCTTGAGCTCAGCTGTCACTTTATCCAGTGTGAGCTCCTTCTCTAGCTTCTTTATCCTGTCTTTGAGGGCTTTTATTTCCCTGCCCTTTTCTGCCACAGTCTGCTTAGATTTATCATACCTCTCATTGAGCTTGGCTAGACTTTCCCTGGCCTCATTTAGCTCTACCATTTGGGCTTCCAGGGCTTGTATTTCATTCTTGAGCTTCTGCATGTCCAGGCTTGGGGCCTGCTCTGTTGTTGTTGGTGCAGTTGCTGATGTAGATGGTGCTGTCTTTTCAGTAGGAGGAGCTGTGGTCTGAGGAGGTTCCTCCAGGTTAATTATTTCTGGAGGAGGATGAGATGATTGACCTCCTTCCTTTTGCTGTAATGATGCTTGTAATGCTGCCTGGGCAGCCTCTGATTCTCCCAGCTTTTCTTGAGTCTGGATTAGCTGTTTATATAAAGACACCAGCAAAGCTGTGGCATCTTGATCATGTCTCAGCTGGGCAACTTCAGCTGTTTGAGGGTGAATTGTTGCTGGGATTTTGATCTTTCTCCTCAAAGCTGCCATGTCTGCATCCCTTAATTTCAATATTTCTTGTATGCCCTTGATGTCCTTAGGATCATGTCCAATCTCTATGATTATATCTTCTAAGGCCCTGATCCTGTTATCCTTTGCTTGAGAGGATGCTCTCTCCAACTCAAGTTGGGCAGCTGTATTATTTAGGCTATTTTCTAGCCTGTAGTTATCCAGTGTCTTGTCTGCCAAGGATGCATACACCATCTCACCCGTTTGTTTATGCAATTCGATTTTGTCCATTGGGTGGATGTCCTTGGCAAGGACCTCAAGATTGGTCCTCAAGTAGTCTGAAGGGGACTGTGGCTGCAATGCAGTTGGCATGAAGTGACTCATGATCATTTTGCCTTCATTAACATCATATGCAGACATGAGCCTTTGTTGGTTGGTGGGAGCCATTTTCAACAGATGATTATATAGTTGTATCTTTATTGGCTCATTCCTCCTCTTTATGTCAATGAACTGCTGTTTGATGCTCAGTTCACCTTCTCTCTGCTGGCTTGAGGAGCTGACTTCTCCTCCCATCATCCTCTCTTGTTCCTGCTGGAAGGAACTTGCTGAGGCCCCAGACTTGGTGGGCCCATGTCCAAAGATTGCCCCAAATGAATTTCCTCTTCTGAAAGGGGATTCATTCTGTGTCTTTTCTCCCCTTGAGTCATTGTTGTTGTGAGGGGAGTCTCTCTGTCCCTCTTTCTGCTTATGTCTTCCTTTTGTGGGGTTTGGAGGACTGAGGCCTCCACTGTCGTTTCTGGCCTAGGAGGCACTGTGTCTTGAGCCTGCTGCTCATTGGAAATTGGGGCTTCAGCTGCCTTTTCTTGCTGTAATGGCTGCTCTTTCTCTTGCTGCCCCTCTTGTTGCTGTTGCACCTGTTGTTGTTGCTGCTGTGCCTCCTCATGAGGTGGCTGTTCTGGTTCCATCACCTTTTCTTTGCCTTTGCTTGAGGTTTGCTCAGTAGCTTTAACTGCTTGCTGATTTGCTGTGGAGGAAGATGCAGCTGCTCCCACTTGAGTGCTTGGAAGAGTAAACACCTGTGCACAAAGCTCCAAGTCAGACATCTTTTGGATATTTCTAACTGCTCTTTGATTTAATTCTTCTTGTGTAGCAGCTTCTTCTAAGGTTCCCCTCCTCCAATTTTCTTGATTTTCATATTTTTCTACGTGGGGCAACCTTACATGGTCATAACCAGACAACCTATACTTGACCCTTCTTAGAGTTATGAAGTGATTGGGGTCATAAGGTTTCCAAAGGAAACTGGTTGCAGGCCAAGGGATCCTAACATGCTGTCGGATTCTTGCCAACCTTCCTCCCTTTTGTTGTAGATGAAGTGGCCTAATTGGTTTCTGACCTTGAGTTGTGCTTTCTTGCCTCTGCTTGAAAAGTGCAGCACATCATCATTCCCAAATTGCCTGAAGTATTCCAGGGAAAACAATCTCATGGGCACATATCTGGGCAATCTGTATGGGGGCAGCTCACACCCATATATTCTGATGACTGTGTGGTGTTGGTAATAATACCAATCCCTGATGCTGTATGCCTTGGACAGCTGAATAATCCTCTGCATCTCATCAGTTAGCCTAGGAGGAGGTGAGCTCATGAGCAGAGACATGGTTGGGTGGATGAAGAGGTCTATAAATTCACAACAGGTGTATGGAGAAACAGATCTGCAGTGGAAGGCAGAGGACCAATACACCACTGACCTTGGATTTCCTTGTGCATCCACTCTCTTTATAGCAAAGTGGAACTTCTCATGTTGATAATACAAAATCAAGTGGTAGATGTAGGAGGTGTATCTGAACACCCTTTCTCTTGGTAAGTTCATCAATTGCTCATGTATTTTGTCAGATATGTAAGTGGCATAGTCATAGCAGATTGGAGACTTGCCAGGGGCAAACATGAGCATCATCACCAACACAGTCTCATCAACAAATTCAATAGAATTATAGCCCAGAATGGGACTGATCATGTCTACAAGGTCCCTGCCCAATTGGTTTAGGTAAACATGAGAAATGGGAGGATACTTCACTGTGTCAGAGGCAATATATAATTGATTTAGCTTGGTGATCTGGGCATCTGTCAATTTGGATCCTTGCTTTATCAGATCAGCCAGTGATAAAGGGACTAATTTCTTCTCAGTTTTGAAATGGAGCATCTCTCTGATGGCTTCAGGGGTGACATAGAAAACAATTGAGCCTGAAGGGTCAATCACAGCCCTCTGAGTGGCGTCGTAGGATTCAGCACATAGGTGGATCAGGTCAGGAAACTGGTTGACCTGAGGGAGTTTGAATAGAGGGAGGAAAGAATCCCAAATGCCCAATACATCTGTTCCAGCCTCATGTTTAATCCTCAACTCATTCAGCAAATGAATGTGGTACTTGCTGTGCATTAGCATTTCTTCTGCTATCTGATAATCCAGGTCTGCTAGAGGCTGCCACTCCAATTGTTTCTGAGGGGAATTTAGAGGAGCAATATTCAATGCTACAGGAGCTACTGGTGGATCCATGGTTACTTTTAGGATTTATGTCATTTATAAACTGGTGTTACTGTGCAGAGCAACACCACAGAATTTTCTTTGAACATAAAGGTAAATTACTGAGGGACAAAGGATAAATGGTCAATTGCAGCAATTGAAATACCGCTTAAAGGATGGATAAGACAAATGTCTGGTCTTAAACTCCTTTTCTCAGCAAATTGGTACAGTTTGGGTTACCATTTCGCGATTGCGCGAAGAGAATGCAGTTATTGGTAAAAACTCGGGCAAACAAGGCTCAACCGGTGAATTTCGACCTTAGAGTGTAAATGGGGGCTGGGCACAGGGGATTTGCCGGTGAATTATAAGTTTCTCTGTGTTTTAAGCTTTCTTGGCAATTTACAGACGAAACCAGGTGCAGGAGGGATTCACAAGGATAAATACCTGGTATACAGAGAAAAATGGACACAAATGCAGGTGGAAATGGCGCGCCAGTGGTCTCCAGGTCGAGTTCAGCAGGTTGGTGCGTAGTTGGACGTAAAAACCATGCAGAAAAAACAACAGCGTTTTTGGCAAAAAGTGCAAAAAACACGAAATTTTGGCCAAAATATGGATTTTTGGAACATTGGCGCCTTTTTTGGATGACGTCAGCATGACGTCATCAGGTGGGGTCAAGGTCGGATGACGTCAGCATGGCGTCATCGGGTGACATGGCGGCATAAGAGAGGTCCACGGGGATGGTGAGGTGGCAGACAGGTGGAGCAATGGCGGACGGGGCGCACCGACGCGGTGCTGACGTAGCAGTGATGCTGGCAGTGACGCAGGTAGGGTGGATTAACCGAAACCGGAAGTGGTTAGCGGTTTCATATCGCATCGCCTTCCATACGGAAGCGGAATTGTCAAAGGTACCTCCGATACGATGTGGGGGTGACGGGTGGCAGAGGCCTGACGTCACCCTCTGACAGATATCAGAAGGTATCTTTCAGACGTCGGGGCCGGTCCGATATGCACGAGGGCCGTCGGATGAAAAGGGCCCGATCCGACGGTCGACGGATCGTTGAGCTGGCCGGACGATACGGATGCGGGCGGGGTAATAAAATATTATTTTCTTTGAAAACCGCGCTCGGTGGGACTTTGGGTTTTGGCGGAGTTTATATAGTTTTCATTGTATTTCCCAACGAAAATGTATATTGCGCCCATACTTTGGATAAGTCGGAAAAAGTGGGTTTTTTGGGCTTTTTGGGTTTTTCTTTAGGAAAAAGAGGTTTAAAGTGGGTTTTAGCAGAGGAAAAGGGGTTTTTTACAAGGTTTATTAGCAAATGAAGGGTTCAATGGGTCAAATGATTTCAGAAGGGGAAAAAGGGGTAAGGTTTAGGGTTCTTAAACTGACCAGATGCCAATTTAATCCCTAACAGTGAACATATGGCTATAATGCCAAGGGGAGGGATATTTATACAATGCTTGGGGTTTATACACCATGGTGTTATAGTAGTAGGGGGGAGGGAATCGTAAGGGATTTAGATAATAAAAGGTTAGGGGTTAATATGAGTGAAAAAAGTGAATGAAGAGTGATATCACTAAGTTTATATGAAAACAACTTAGATTAGGGAGTAGATCAAAATGAAAAGAATTTTTAGACAAGAAATGTGGCTTTTACAGGAGCAAGAACCAATCATAAAACCTTAAATTCTTCCATGAATCTGTACTGATGAAGGGATGTTAGTAAATGAATGTGAAAGGGGAAAATGGGAAGTTAGACATGCTCCTTTGTTTTGCTGCAACATGATGGAGAAGAGAACCTTCTCAATCCACTGATATTCCTTTGCAAACATGTTATCAAACACTCACTTGAAAGGAATGGGATTTCTGCAACCCCATTTACTTACCCATCTATTTCCTAGCATTTTTTGTTACTTCCTGGAGGGTGCACTTAGACTTGCAGACCCTTATGTGCCTTTTCTTTTCTTTGGCTTTTTCTTTTGATTTTCTATCTAGAACTACCCTTATTGCTTCCAAGGTCCCAGATTAAGTAGTTGGGAACCTTACTTCTCTACCTAAGCTACTTGTCTGCCAAGGTTAAACAGTTTGGACAGACTTATTTCTCTATTCTACAACAAAAAATTGAAACATGGCATGGTCTAGATTAGGCTGTTGGACCATCCATCAAAATTGAGTGCACATCAAGCTCTATACACACAGTGTCTTCTCTTGGAAATATGGGATCTTTGGATCATCAAAGCAGAGCATATTTGGAACTTTCTTTTCCAATCATGAAATATGAAACCTATTGGTATAGGTAGCTAACAGCACCAACATGAGAAGGAAGCGCAGCAGCAACAGATTCAGTAGGGGCGCATCATGTACAGACAGACAAAGCAGCGCCCATATAAGTACTTGATTCTTTTAACAGCTCGCATCAGGCGAATAGGATGAGCCCTCGCAGGGGCGAGACTTTGCTAATGAGATAGAACAGGCTCTTGAACAGTTGGATGTAAACATGGAGCAATCGAAATTGGAAGAGGACACTGACCTCATGCCTCACCATAGAGAGGTCGACTCGCCCGCTTCAATCCAGCGAGATGATGAGCAAGTCTCGAATGACCAAAGAGGCACTGAGATCCTTGGGGTCAACCGGATGCAGAGATGTGCAACAACTCCTTTGATGAATCTCAACATAGAGTTGTGGGGCCTGACAGAGTACCAACTCCGGAGGACCGAACATCTCCTATGCAAGTTAAAGAACAAGTGATCATGACCAATGTGCACAAGGACCCAGCTACTTTGGCCGATGCAACTAGAGTGTATGCCAAAGCCACTAGCTCCAGTGTTCGCTTCCTCATAGCTGAGAATGAGCGAATGGCGAAGGAGCTACAGGTGGCCAAGAAGGGAGGAGACTTGGTGACAATGTCTGCCTGAGCTAAACTGAAGAAGGCAATACTAGATGAAGTATTGTCCTTGGACATAGTCATGTGAGCATTGTACTCCAAGTTCGGTACCGTGCATCAAGCAGTCATTCATCTTCACGGATGGTAGCATCGATGTGTGAGAAGAGCTCACATATTGAAGAACATACATGTTGCCATTGACAACATGTAGGCATGGATGATGAAGTACAAGGGAGCCTCACTTCATTTGCCCAAGATGATGAGGGTCAATGCGGTTGAGATGCAAGCACGTATTCAGAGTCAAATCCGGAACTATGAGGACCTATCGCAACTCATCACTGGCATATAGACTTCCCATGCACGAGTATTCAAGAGCATGGAGGTTGTAGTGCACACACATGTGATTCCATCACTTGGGACTCTCACCCAAGTGAAGAGCAAGAAGCAGGTCCAACAGGAGTTTGACTCGTACTTTGACAAGTTGATGCGCGTCGCCACCAGTACAGACTTGCCTATCAGTGCAGACATCATGTGCAAGTATGTTGCTGGTCTGGCCACATTGAGGACAATGATGCACATACTTTTAGATGAGTTGGACAGAGGAGCCCAAGCAGTGTACCCAGATTCCATGGAGGCAAGGTTCAGGTTCCAGATGGATGTTGTTAGCTACCTATTCCAATAGGTTTCATTTTTCATGATTAGCAGGGGAAGTGCCAAATATGCTCTACTTTGGTGATGCAAAGATCTCATATTTTTGTGGAAAACACCTATCTGTAGTTGTTTGATACTATCCTACTTCTAAATGGGTGATCCAACAGTCTAAACTGGGTCATGCCATATTTCAATTTTTGTTGTAGATTAGAGAAAGAAATCTATCCAAACTGTTCAATCTTGGCAGATTAGTAGTTAGGTAGAGAATGAAGGTTCCCAACTGCTTAATCTGGGGCCTTGGAAGTAATAAGGCTAGCCTTAGATAGAAAATCAAAAGAAAATGCAAAAAGAAAAGAAAGAGAGCAATTGAGGGTTTGCCAGTCTAAGTGCACCCTCCTTGAGGTAATAAAAAATGCTAGGCAATAGAATGGGTAGGTAGAGGGGGTTGCAGAAGCGTGATTTCTTTCATATCACTGGCCTAAGCAAAGGAAACACATGGTGGCCAGTGCAGATCTTCCTATTTCAGCAATTTTGTAGCAACGAAGTGAAGCATGTCTAACTTCCCAATCAGTCCCTGTCAAACTTCTTTCTAACATCCCACTATTACCTTTGTTCATAACAGAAAACAAACTTATTTGTTGATTCTTGTTATATAGAAGAGCCACATTTCTTGTGTAAAAATCTTTTCATTTTGATCTACTCTCATAAATAAGTTTGTTCCCTAAAAACTTAGTGTTTACTTCATCTCTTCCATATCTCCCATCCAATACTAACTACTAACTCTATCATTACTTAACTCCCTATGTTCCCCTTTTCCCTATCATTATATCACTATTGTATATAAAAAAAAACCCCAAAAATATGTATATACCCCTTCCCCTAGGCAATATAGCCTTAAGTCCCAAAGGGTCGGAGCACAAAGAAGTTTAGCGCTAAGGCAAAAGCATGCTAAATGGTCTATTTTCGGGATTAAATCAACATCTGGTTGATTTAACAGCCCAAGCGCATTTCACCAACAAATACATGAAAACCCATTCGTTCTAAAAAACATTGCAAAACTCGCAAATCCGCCGTTGTCCTTGATCCGGATTTAAACATTAAACAGGAACACAACAAATTACAGACATAACCATATACACAAAGATGCAGCGGAAATAATACTTCATTTCATTAATGGAAAATACTGAAATATGCTTACAACCAGAAATGGAAATAAACCAACTAGGGCGATGGTAGCTTATCTCTGAGAAGAGATGTGATGGCTACATGCCTCTGAACTATATTACAATGAGGCTCGAAGGCCTATTTATTGTTGAGAAACAATGGAAAACCCTTAACATTCCAAAACCTAACCCTAGGAGATGAAACGCCAAACTGTGGGCCCCGTTTGGGGTAAATTGGTACATCAACTTCCCGGGGTCGTAACTTTGGCATATGATCTCCGTTTGACGCGTACAATAGCTCGTTAGAAAGATCTATCCGAGCACTATCATTGTTGGAATGGGCAACATTCGATGGACCTGTGTTGCCCCCGGATTCCCCAAAAAACGTCGTTTAGGGCCTCAAAACGGCTCCGGAAGTTCAGGACCCAAAAAACTGCTAAAAATAGTAAGTTGTGCTACAATTAAGGAAACTGAAAATGCTGAGAAAGACAATGGTGGGGGTCCAGGTGGACTTGGCAGGTGGCCACCAATATCCACCTGGATCATTCCTCCCCCCTTAGGAAGCAATGGTCCCCATTGCGTTGAGCTCCTCCATGAGATGAGGAAACTTTTGCTGAACTTGTTCCCTGGTGAGCCACTTGCCCTGCTGAAGGAGTTGGCCTGCTTTGACAACTCGATACAGTTGGATATTCTGTTGGCGAGTGTTCTTGATCTGTGTGTCCATGATCCGATCAGTTGCAGCTTGTTCCATGCAATCTGGATTTAATTCTGTGGGTTTGAGCTATTCTGCAATGTCGGATGTGTCTAGCAATGGTGGAAAGTATGGCCGGAGGCGGTCCACATTGAACACTGGGTGCGGGCCAAGGAATGGGGGAATGCTGAGCTCAAATGCATTGTCTCCCATAGCCTTAGTAATGGTGTACGGACCATATCGGAGTGGTCTCAATTTCCGATAGGCTCCAGTAAGGCGTTCCTTTTGCAAATGCAACCAGACTTTGTCGCCCACCTGAAACTTGTGTGGCACCCGATGCTGATCATGTCGCTGCTTGTACTTGGCATTTGATTTCTCAAGAATGTCATGGACCTGCTGGCGAATATGTTGGATGCGCTCAATGAAGCTGGTGGCCTTATCTGTTTCGGACTGGACATGAGCTGAATTCATGTGAGTAGCTGCAAGTGGCATGGCCACATCAATGGGGCATAGTGGCTGGAATCCCAAACCCACCTGAAAAGGGCTATGGCCAGTGGAGCTGTGAAGAGCTCGGTTGTAGCTGTGCTAAACATAGGGGAGGCTCTCGTCCCATGTGCGTGGATGCTTTGAGTTATACATGCACAGAATGTGCACAATCATCCTATTGACAACCTTTGTCTGGCCATCAGTTTGAGGATGGAAGGCTGTGGACTTCGTGAGTTTGGTGTCCAGCATTGACCAGAGACTGGACCAAAATGTGCTGAGAAACCGACTGTCCCGATCTGAGATGATAGACTGTGGGATCCCAAAGTGCACCCATACTCGTTCAAAGAAGAGTTTAGCAGTGGCTTTTGCTGTGATATTCTTCTTGCAGGCCACCATAATGGCCATCTTCGAGAACCTGTCGACGACCACAAAAACACAGTCATTTCCATGCTTAGTGGAAGGAAGGCCGGACATGTAATCCATGGAGATGGATTCCCAAGGTCGACTAGGGGTAGGCAGCGGGGTATAGAGGCTGTGCTTCTTAATGGTTGGTTTGGAAATGGCACAGGCAGTGCATGATCGGATGTACTTCCCAACATCCTGTCGAAGATTCGGCCAATAGAAATAATTTTGCAGTACTTCCACTGTTTTCTCGACCCCGAAATGCCCAGCAGCCCGACTGTAGTGTGCTTCCCAAATCATCTTGGCACGCTCGCTTGAAGGAACACAAAGGTGACCGAGGTGGTATAATAGGGCATCCTGGAGGTGAAAATCTGCAACATGCCGACCCTCCAAGAGTGTCTGGTATGTGTGGCCGAATTCTGGGTCGCTTTTGTAGAGAAGTGGCCAATCAGAAGTCTTGTGCCCACAAGAGTTGAGCACGGTGGTTAACGCCATGATTAGTGGTTGACTGAGGCAATCTGCAACATTATTGGTGCTGCCCTTCTTATACTTAATATTCAAGTGGAACTGTTGCAAGTATGTAGACCACTTCTGATGGCGATCATTCTGCAATTTCCCTTGAGTCTGTATGAACTGCAGGGGTCGGTGGTCTGTGTGGATGACCGTTTCCTTCCCCAAAATGTAATGCTTCCATTGTCGGCAGGCCTGTACAATGGAATACATCTCTTTATCATAAGTGGGGTACTTCCGGAATGTGTCTGAAAGTGTTTCACTGTGATATGCCACTGAATGTCCATGTTGAGTAAGGACTGCCCCAATAGCATAGTCAGAGGCATCTGTCTCGACCTCAAATGGTTGTTGTAAATCTGGTAACGAGAGCACTGGTGCCGTGCAGAGGCGATCCTTCAACTCCATGAATGCCTTTTGTTGAGATTCAGACCAAAATTTTTTTGCTTTCGCCCCTCCCTTGGTGACTTGACTCAAGGGCCAAGAAATATGAGAAAACCCCAACAGAAACCTGCGGTAGAAGTTGGCAAGACCTAGAAAGCTGCGGAGCTCTGTTAGAGTGGTTGGAGAGGGCCAATCCTGAATGACTTGGATCTTGGCTGGATCGACATGCACCCCCTGTTCATCAATGATGTATCCCAGATACTGAACCTGGGTCATGCCAAAAGTGCATTTCTCCAAATTGGCACATAGCTTGTGTTGCCGCAGTGTTTGGAGAACCTGTCGGATGTGGTGGAGGTGCTCTTCCCAACTCTGGCTGAAGATCAGAATGTCATCCAAGTATACTACTACAAAGGAGTTGGTGAATGGCCGCAAGATGTCATCCATTAGCCTCATAAAGGTTGCAGGAGCATTCGTCAATCCGAAAGGCATGACCAACCATTCGAAGAGGCCCTCCTTGGATTTGAAGGCAGTCTTCCACACATCAGAGGGTTCGATTGGTACCTGGTGATATCCTGACTTCAGATCGATCTTGCTGAAATATTTCGCCCCCTTTAGTTGGTCTAGGAGGTCATCAATCCGCAGGATCGGGTACCTATTATGGACAGTGATCTTGTTCAGCGCCCGATAGTCAATACAGAGTCTCCATGTCCCATCCTTCTTCTGTACCAACACGATCGGGCTCCCACAGGGCGATGAACTCGGACGGATGTGACCTTTCTGCAGGAGCTCCTGAATCTGCCTCTTGATTTCATTGTTCTCCAGAACGGAGCGCCGATAAATTGGTCCATTGGGTAGCGGCGCACCTGGGGTCAGATCGATGGAGTGCTTGACTTGACAGTGCAGAGGAACCCCTGCCAGGGAGGTGAAGATGTCCTCGTACTCCTCCACAATCTTGTCCATCTGTAGTTGTCGTGCAGAGGGACCCCGTCTGGAGGCCGCGGCCACTGTCTTCTTCTTTCCTTGAGGGCGTATCATCAGGAAAACAAATTTCCTGGTTTTGGAAATGATCTTACTGCATTGTTTTGCAGTAATCAAAGAGATGGCGGCAGGTGGTGCTACCTCTGGTATCCTGAACAACTTATTTCCCAATGTAATAATAACAGCACGGGGCCTTGATTCATACACAGCATGTCGCTTCCACAAGTATGGTTGTCCTAGTAATACATCACAAACTTCAAGGGGAGCAATGTCACACAATACCTCATCCGTGAAGGGCTTGATGTTGTATGGAAGGCGACACTGCTGGCTCACGCGAAGATCTCGTCCTTGGTGAAGCCACCCAATGGTGTATGGTTGTGGATGTGCTGTGGTCGATAAGCCCAACCGTTTCATGACCTCTGCCGAAATGAGGTTCTTTTGACTCCCGCTATCAACAATGAACTGTATCGGGGAGCCCTTTACCCACATCTGGGAGTGGAAGAGACGCTCCTCCTCCTCTGGATCTTCGGGTTCATTTTTCTGGATCTTTGCGGTAGCAACAGTGGCGCTGAGATCCGCATCAATGATCTGCTTCCCTTTTTCATACCCCTTATCGGGTTCTGACTCAGAGTCGGAACATGCATCTGATTTTGAAACCTTTAGCTCAGCCACCAGTGACTGCTTGGCCCGACACTCACTTGTGTTGTGAGTGGAGCTCTTATGGAACTTGCACCATTTTCCAGTGTCCTTTCTCGGATTCGCGGCGCTGTTCTTTACTTGCAGCTTCGGCTGGTTGTCTTGGGCTGTCCCGCCTTGGCTTTGTCCTTTGTTCTGTGGTTTAGGGGCACCTTTCCCCTGCTTTGGATTCGCAAATCCAAAGTCTCGCTTCTTTTGTTTAAACTTCTGCTCGACCTTGATGACATATCAGTATGCTGCGCCGAGCGAGGGGATGTTTAGGAATTGTATTTCTTCCTAGATGTACTTGTGCAGGCAGCCACGGTATTTGAGTATCAAATGTTGCTCTGAATCCTTGATACCCAACTTTGTGCGAAGGGTATGGAAAAGATTGGTGAACTCCGGCACGTCTTGGTCCCTTCCCTGCCGCAGCGTGGTCCACTTTATGTATTCATCCTCATAGCTTCCAACAGGGTAGTACTACTCCTTGATGGCATCCTGGAACGAATCCCAGGTGGGTGCGGCTGAAAATAGTGAGCCAGTACTTTCATCTTTCTGCTCGCAGTAGGTTTCCCACCAGTCCTTGACGTGGGGGGCTGCTTTGAGAAGAGCAAAAACAATCTTTTCCCGACTCGAAAATTCATGAACAGAAAAATAACCCTCTAGCAGATTTAACCATTTATCTACGGCATCTGTGTCTATCTGACCCTCGAATATGGGGATTTCAAAATTAACTTGTACCTTAAAGGGTGTGGCGTTTCCAGAGTAGCTGCTGGAAGACGATGCGTCGCTTCTGGGTAGCCGCTGAAGGATCTGGGCAAAGCTGTCCATCATCGCGTTCTGTTGTCACTCGAGGGCTTCTTCGAGCAAGATTTTGATGGGATCTCCTGCCCCCTCGTCTTTCTTCTCGTCCGCCATGGGAGGCCGTCGGGATTTGTGCGGCTGGTCTTGCAAAGGTTCAACCAGTTCAAGCCCTAACTCCTTATATCCCGACCTTGTTGGGGACATGCAAAGAAAAACAGAGAAAAAGCAGACCGCTCTGATACCACTGATCCAGATTTAAACAGGAACGCAACAAATTACAGAGATAACCATATACACAAAGATGCAGTGGAAATAATACTTCATTTCATTAATGGAAAATACTGAAATATGCTTACAACCAGAAATGGAAATAAACCAGCTAGGGCGATGGTAGCTTATCTCTGAGAAGAGATGTGATGGCTACATGCCTCTGAACTGTATTACAATGAGGCTCGAAGGCCTATTTATTGTTGAGAAACAATGGAAAACCCTTAACATTCCAAAACCTAACCCTAGGAGATGAAACGCCAAACTGTGGGCCCCGTTTGGGGTAAATTGGTACATCAACTTCCCGGGGTCGTAACTTTGGCATATGATCTCCGTTTGACGCGTACAATAGCTCGTTAGAAAGATCTATCCGAGCACTATCATTGTTGGAACGGGCAACATTCGATGAACCCATGTTGCCCCCGGATTCCCCAAAAAACGTCGTTTAGGGCCTCAAAACGGCTCCGGAAGTTCAGGACCCGAAAAACTGCTAAAAATAGTAAGTTGTGCTACAATTAAGGAAACTGAAAATGCTGAGAAAGACAATGGTGGGGGTCCAGGTGGAATTGGTAGGTGGCCACCAATATCCACCTGGATCAGTCCTAAGTTTTGTTCCTGGCGCGCTTTTCCAGAAATATCATTTGTTTATTCTTCGAGCCCCGCCGTATTGTCTGATCACGTCTGCTCCCCGTCGACCGTCGGATCTGGGCCCTCCCATCCGACGGTCCTCTGCAATATCGGGCTGCCTCCGATGGCGGTACTTTAGCGCCCGAAAATGTCAGAATGATGACGTAGGGCGCTGGACACGCGTCACAATTTAATTGCATCGGGCGGCCTCCTGCCAAAATCGCGCCCGTACCTTAAGCGGTCCGATATTACCACTTACCGCCTTCTGTTTACCGCCCACCAAGTCACCTTTTCGTCACCTCCACTGCATTGCCGAGTCAGCACCACATCAGCGCCCGACCTGCCATCGCTCCAAGCTGTCCGCCACGTCCCCCGTCCACGTGGACCACTCACAGGCCGCCACGTCATCATTCCGTACCATGACCCCACCTATGACGTCATGCTGATGTCATCTGACAAAAGCGCACCAAAGGCTAAATTTTCTATATTTTCGCCCAAAATCACGTTTTTTCGTTTTTTTTGTAAAAAAAGTCTGTTGTGCCTCCTGCATGAAATTTCACGTCGTTCTTGCCGCCAACATGCAGAAACTGATTCAGAGCCGTGGCCGCCCAAAATTCAGCTTGGATAAACCTCCACCCATCGCGCCGTGACCAGGTATTTACCAATTCTTCCTGCACCTGGTTCAGTTGGTTCTTCGCTGGAAAAAATGCCTGGAACTGCCTTTTTTCCTAAAAACTCAAGCTTCCTTGTCCTGCAAGTGATTCAATTTCTTCTAAGAGTGACCAATTGTGCCCCTTTTTACACCAGAACTGCCCTGTTTTCATTGAAAATCCTTTTTACCTCAATTCGCCGTGCAAGGTCGCATTTGCCTACATTCCTAAGTGAAATTCTTCTTGAAAAGCACCAAACACATGGAGACACCGGTAGCTCTAAACATTCCACCTTTAAATGCCCCACACAGAGAGCTAGAATGGCTGCCCATGGCTGATAGAGACTTCCAGATGGTAGAAGTAATCCCAGATTACAGCAGATACCATATTCATTTAATCAATGAGCTAAAAGCCAAACATCTCAATGGAACTGATATTCTAAGGATTTGGGACTCCTATTTGCCCATTTTCAATCTTCCTCAAGTCAATGTCCTCCCAGATTTAATCCATCGATGCAGTGCCAACTACGATCCATGTCAGAGAGCTGTCCTCAGTTCCTCAGGCTCAGTCTTGTTCTATGTCACCCCTGAGGCTATAAATCAAATGCTGCACTTTCATACTACAAAGCCATTGACTCCTCTATCCATGATGCACTTGATAGGCCAAGGAGGCAAGTTGTCCAGTGCCCAAATCATAAAGATTAATCAACTATTCATTCAATCGGGCTCTCAAACTGTGAGGTCTCCTCCTATTGGAAATGTATATCTCAATGAGTTGGGCAGGATTCTTGTGGATATGATCAGTTATATCCTGGGTTACAGGTCAACTGAGGATGTTGATGAAACCATTCTGGTTATGATGTCTGTCTTCTCCCCTGGAAAGCCTCCTTCGGTTCACTATGATTATGCTACATTCATTGCCAACAAAATTCACGATCAATTGATGAATTTAGAGAGGGAAAGGATATTTAGATACACTTCTTACATCTATCACTTGTTCCTATTTAATCAGCCTGACAGCTTCCCTATTACTCTCAAGAAGTTTGATGCCCAGGGGAACCAAAGGTCTGTGGTATTTTGGTCTTCAATATTTCATCACACATCTTTTTCACCATATAGCGACTGTGAATTCATAGACCTTTTCATCCATCCAACCATGTCCTTGCTGTTGAGTTCTCCTCCTCCAAGATTGACAGATGAGATGCAAAGAATCCTCCAGTTCTCAAAGGCCTACAACATTGGGGATTGGTACTTTTACCAACACCATACAGTGATCAGGATATATGGTTGTGAGTTAGCCCCATACAGGCTACCAAGATATGTCCCTATGAGACTTTTTGCTTTAGAATATTTTAGACAATTTGGAAATGCAGACATGATCCATTTCCACAGCAAAAATAAAAAGGCACAGCTCAAAGTCAAAAACCAGCTAGGCCCATTTATTTATAACAAAAGAGAAGAGGCATGGCAAGAAGCAGATAAGATCTTGAAGTGCCTCGAGTTGCAAACCAGTTTCTTTTGGTTACCCTATGACCCCAATCACTTCATTAGTCTTAGAAGGGTCAAATATAAATTGGCTAGCTATGATCATCTCAGGTTACCACATATTGAAAAATATGCAAATCAATTAGAATGGAAAGAGGGCACCCTAGAAGAGGCAAGTTCTAAAGAGGAAATAGCACAAAAAGCAGCAAAGAAACTTGAGAAGGAAGCTGACTTGGAATATTGTTGGCAGGTTTTTTCTCTTCCTCATACTCAAGTTGGAGTAGCTGCCTCATCTTCTACAGCTCCCCAGCAAGCAGCCCAAACCACTACTCTTGCAGTTGGCACAGATAAGGGGAAAGAAATGGAGCAGGATCAGACACTCCCAACAGCAGAACAACAGAAAGAACAGACAGAACAGCAAGAAGAAATGGCTGAGGCCCCTGTATCCACAGAGCAACACGTGCAAGAAAGTGTGCCTCCAAGGCAGGAAATAGCAGTGGATACCTCGGTGCTCCAAACCATGATGAATGAAGAGAGAGCCAGGAAGAGGGACAGACATCAAGAAACTCCCCTTACTACATCAGCAAGTCAACAAGGGGAGAAAAGGCAAAGAATAAACCCTTTTTCTGAAGAAGAGATGCCTATTGGACCATCCATGGGTATGGGTCCCCCTAGTATGGAAGCATCAGCCAGTTCCTTCCAGCAGAAACAAGAGAGACCACTTGGAGGAGAGGTCAGCTCCTCAAGCCAACAAAGAAGGGCAGAGTCTGGAATCAAAAAACAATTTATGGATATAAAAGCTAGGAATGAGCCAGTCAGAATCCAGCTTTACAATCATTTGCTGAAGATGGCTCCCACCAATCAACAGAGGCTCATGTCAGCATATGACATTGCAGAGGGGAAGATGACTATGAGCCATTTTATGCCTGCCATGTTGCAGCCACAGTCAGCTGTAGATTACATCAGAACCAACCTAGAAGTGTTTGCAAAAGACATCCGCCCAATGGACCAAATAGAGCTACATAAGCAAACAGGTGAGATGGTCTACTCTACTCTTGCGGATAAAACACTTCTAGCACACAAACTGCAAAATTCTCTCCATAATACTACTGCCCAACTAGAATTGGAGAAAGCTTCTTCTCAAGCCAAAGACAACAGGATTAAGTCTTTGGAAGATATCATCATAGAGCTTGGGCATGACCCAAGTGATCCCAAAGCTGTACAGGCGCTAATGAAGAAAAAAGATGAAGATATATTAGCTTTGAGGAAGATGGTCAAACTTCCAGCAACCCTTCACCCCCAAACAGAAGATGTTGCTCAGCAGAGAAAGGATCAAGATGTAGTGGCCATGCTGTTGATATTACACAAACAATTGGTAGAAACAGAAGGACGATTGGTAGCAACAGAGGGTGCATTAGAGGCAGCCCTGAAACAAAAACAAGGAGAGCAGATACCTCAGCCCTCTCAGCCAGTAATAAATCTTGAGGAGCCTCCTCAAATTATAAGTCCTCCCCTGGTACAAACAACATAAGCAAGTGCCTCAATTGCTGGGCCTCAAGCCACAGAAAAGGAAGCAGCAGCAGAGCAAGTCCCAGGCCTCGGTATGCGAGATATGATGAAGGAGATGCAAGCTCTTGAAACCCAAATGATTGAGCTGAAGGATGCTAAAGAAAAGCTGGCCCAGCTGGATGAGAAATATGACAAATCTAAGCAGCAAGTGGCAAAAAAGACCAGGGAAGTTAGGACACTAGAAAGAAGGATCAAAGAGATTGAAAAGGAGCTCACCATGAGCAAGGTCATAACTGAGGTCAAGAAGATCCTATGGGCTAAGATTGGCTAGTCAATCACAAATCAGTGGCAATACATAGAGACAATTCATGAGCAAATGGATCTGCTGAACAGGGCTCATGTTGAAAGTCAAAGGGCCAGAGCCTCTCTGGGAAGTATGCCTGATATTGCTACCAGGATGATCAATGTCCTGAATAATAGAACTGGCCTTCAATTGGCAACAATGGGTATCAGGGATAGGACTGATACAATTTTTTTAATCAAAAGGGTGCTCACCCTCAGGAACTATGTGCAGACATTAGAAAGAAAGTGCCAAGATATTCAAGTAGAGATCAATGCTTTTGCCACCAAAATCACAGCATTGCATGGCAGAGGGCTTCCCAGCCTAGTGACCAGTGCAGGAAGACTGTTGTCCCATGAACAATATGCTAAAAGGGTCAACAATTATGCAGCTAATCAGTTGACAGCTACAGCAAGCAGTCTAGAAGGAGTTGGGCCACCATCAGGGCAAGAGATTTATGATAAATTAGAGAATTTATTCTTCATTGAACATGAAATTAAGCACCTTTTTGAAGTGCCCCCTAATTATTATAAGTATACAGAGGCAGATGAGACCCTCATCAAGATGCAGAGACATCAAATGCCCACTAAAGAGTGGTGGACGAATATGATTAAAACTTTGCTTTAAATCAAGTCTAAATTTTGGTCTAAAAGTTTTTTCACAGCAACAGGAAAACAGTTGAATGAGGTGGACAGTGGCTATGCACAGCTTGAGCATCACAGATGAGCTGTCCGAATATAGTAGTACCCTGACGCGGTAGAATAAAAGCAAAAGCAATCGAAATCGCCGCAAGGAGCTCAGATGGCCAATAAACCCAAAAATCAAGAATTTCTGACAAACAACAAGCATCTGTTGTATATTTATTTAAGTAGCTTTTAATTTTGTAAGAAATATCTTAGAAAGTTGGTAAGAGCAGTTATTGTGCAATAACTCATTGCTGAGATATTTTTGTGATATTTTGTATATATGCACCCTCGCATAGCTTATTGGGGGTTGTTGTTGCTCAGTTGTTCAAGAGAACTCAGTTGTATATCCTCTTAAAGATATAATGCAAAGGAGCTGTTGGTTTCCAAAAGAATGAGTTTGGCTTGGACGTGATGTGATGAAACTATTGACTGCTGCAGGATTCTCGTGTTATGGCGTGATACAATAAGTGTTTTCTAACTGTATTTGTGTTTCATTTCTTGCATAATCTATTTATGATGTTTGGTGATTAGTCTTGGTAGAAAAGAAAAAGAATAGTTCAGGATTTGTCCATTAAGAACACCCTAAACTCAATCTTTACTACTAAATATGTTTTCTCCAGGGTTAGCTGCAACTATGGAATTCTTAAATGCTCCTATTTGCTCTAATCACATGATAAGTCTGTATTCAGTAATTCTCACTTGCTGCTGATTAGGATTTGTCCGTTATTCCCTCTTGCACTGTGAAAGAACTCTTAAATGCCTTTTTCTGGTGTGATTTATTCTGTTTCTTGTCTAAAAAATCAAAGTTTGTATCATGAATACCCATCTGGCCCTGCAGTGAACCTCTCTTTATCACAGATATCAAATGCTATTCATTTCTGGACTCCACATGCCCAATGGATTGAACTCTCTTTGACACTTGCTTGCCCTTCTTTGAACAATAGCCGACAACCAAAATTCAAACAAAACTCTCACCTCATAACTAGCCTAAAATCTTCAAAAAACAAAGTTAAAACTAAAAAGAGAGAGCCTTCTCTGATTACGGGTAGGCTAGAACCTGTAATCCAAAGCTTGGTTAGTGGTTACCCCGGCCGTATTCCCTCAGGAGTCAAAGGGAACAACCTGGGTGTTAACAGATGTCACAGCGGAACACACGGACACTATCAGAGACTACCAATCTTGGCACCAATATGTTACTATTGATCAGCATGAGGATGTCGAGCAGTTGGAATTCTATAGTTGTCTAAGTCAGAGTGGTGTCTAGTTTGGCTTGTTCAAACCATTGTTCACATGGGTACATGTTCATTGTAATGTTGAGTCATGTCAAGTGTAAGTGAAGTGTCAAGAGTGAATGTAACAGTCATAGAGTAGGTGAAGAGTCATGAGGGTAGTTGAACAGTCACAAAGGGGAATGTCAAGGGTCACCCCACCCTTTGCTATAAATAGTCCCTCATAACTCATTGTATAGGCTTTTGGTTAGCCAAGCTTCTACTAAGACTATCTTGAAGAAGACTTGGATAGTATTGTAATGCGCCTTGGCTTCTCCACTGCACGGAGCTACTACATCTCTTTGGAGGAGCATGCGGATGTGGCTGTAACGTTCCACTGTTGGGGCTAGCAGGTTGACATGGTGTATTGTATGATTGTGACTTACACTTCTTTAATAATAAGAGCTAGCAAATTTTCATGCATATGTTGTTATTGTAGTTGGACTGTTCTAGTTGCCTTAATGAAATATGTAATTTTTTTTTTTTTCTAGTTAAGACTAACCTAAGTACCCACGGGGAATTGAACCGGTGACCTATCGCAAGGAGTGCCTTAATAGTGCACCCATTCACCGTCAATCCAAAGCATCGTGGGCTCCTTAATGAAATATGTTGTTTAACTTACGTACTTGAATATGAACTGATTTGTATGCAATTATATGAATCCTGTTGTTAATGTGTTGCATATGTTGTTAATGTTGTCACCATCCGTGTCGAATGCTCTGACAGACATCAGACAAACCTTTCTCATGAACTGTAGTGTATCTACCATCAAACTTGTCTTGGACTGATCCGTGCGTGTTGTTCATGTTATCTTACCTTGTTGTTGTGACTGCTGCATCCGAGTGGATTTCTCCACGGAAAGCTGTGCATGTCCTTTGTGTGGTGTGTTCCTAGCTGAGTTGGGACTGATCCCTTTCAACCTGGAACCCACCTTCACCTTCGAAGTGTTGGAACCTCTTGTGCACATTCCTTGACTCTCTACATCAGTCACACCCTTGCTACTGACAAATTTATCTTACTTGCCTCTGTGTGACATCATGGTCAAGGCATTACCTTATGACCCCCTGCTAGGACTCCTACACCAAACTGTCTGAGGTCTAATTGGGAATTCTTACTGGGGAGATCCCCTTGACATGTTGGCGGGTCCAACACCATCAACATTTTTGGCGCTAGAAGGAGGGCCTAATGACAAGCAGTGTCCTCTCATCCATCTTTGAACTTGTTATCACTCAAAACTTTTCCTTAGAAGTTTTGGAAGAAGGGAAGGCTTTAAGGTAACCACAAACCAACTTTTAAGCATAGGCTCTAGCCAACCTATAGCTCAAAGAGGGCTCTCTCTATATAATTTAGCTATGTTTACGTAGATATTAGGATAGTTCTAAAGTTCAGGGGGGTTTTTGATTTGTATGAAAATTCGGTGGTGGAATCCTTAAAACAGGTAGATAGGTTGATGCCTTTAGGCCATTAGGCAATGGAGTCAAAGAAGGGGCAGCAAAACTGGAGTTAACTCACTAAAGGGAATGTTCAAGGGGTAAGATAGCAGAGTGAAGTACAAATCCTTAGACTAAATGGTGAAATGAGTCTTAACGGAGGTGAGAGGGCGATCAAGAATCCTTAGACCGAGGCTAAGATGGGGGAATAGCAGTGAATAATGAGTAAAGGGCAATTAAGAATCCTTTACTATAGACCAGAGGAGAAACTACGGAAGCTAAGGAGCAGTTAAGAATTCCCTAGCTAAGATAGTTTAAGAGAAAACATTAAGAATGTATAACAATAAGACAGAGTGCAGTTAAGCAAATTTTGAAATAATATTCAAGTTAAAACATTCAGACTTCTTAAACATTTAAGATTATGAAACAACTTTAAGAGAGATAAAACAACACAAGAAAATTACTCATTTTTACTCCTCTTTACACATGAATCCCTTGAAATATCTGATCTTTATTCATCAATCCAACATGCTGGCCCAGTCAGTGATACAAAAAGCTTTACAGTCTTTGAACAAAATTTTATTGAAAGTATAAGAATCCACCCTACATACTTCGTTTTATGAAGTATTTATACAAAATGTTTTTACAAAATATCCCAAACTAACTTGGGAATTAATCTAGGAAATTCAAAATATCTTCTCACAGGAAGATAGAGACAGCTATTGAACTGTTTTCTTGCTATCCCTTTTATTGTGGTTTAGCTAGAAGTTTATGGTTGCTATGCTCTATGCTGGCCAAAGGCTGCTGCCTTCTATACTGATACTCTTTGACATAGATACTCTTTGACCCTGTAACCTTTGACTCTGATGCCCTTTTACCTCGTTGACTGTGTGTTTGACCTTTAACTGTGTTTTGCTATAGTAAGTCAGTCAATTTTTCCCATTCTTGATCTGTTGGTAACCGGATACTCAGCATTCTCCCGTAAGTTTCACTTGCCTTAGTGTATTTGGAAAATGAAGGCTTATTTACAAATAGGTGTTTTACCTCATGCTAGAGGTAAAATATATTTTCAAAAGCACTATACAGTACCTTTCCTGTTGGTACTCCTGAAACCTATGAAGTAGCCACTTGCTGTCTTGCTACATCCCTGAGTTTGTCGTTGTAATCTCCTTGTTCCATAAGTTTATCATGAATGACTAAGGGATTAGGTAATCCCTTTTCCTTTAGCTTATCAAACTTAGCCATGAACCTGTCAACGACTACTTGCATTTCCTTGCTCTTTTCCTCTAACTTATGCATAAGGTCCCTCTTGGTGAGGACTTTCTTTACCTCCAGAATAGTAGCAGTCCTGTCTTCAATTTCCAGTTCCTATAGTTGGTACTTGTTCTTTGAATTTAAGAACTGGATGAGTCTGGTAGCATCTCTAGGCCTGTTGCCTAATTCTATCTTCACTTTCTCAATAGCCTTTGTTATTAATCTTATGAGATCAATCTGCTCGAATATGACCTGTATGGATGGCCAAATATCATTGACAGAGTCAATGATATTGGCCCACAGTTTTTCCTTGGCTTCTCCAAGTGGCTCCTTTAGTGTCAAGTCTCTTTCCATTAACTTGAGCTTTTCCTTTATCCTTGCAGCCTTCTGTTCCTCCTCTTTCTGCATAATCTTGGCAATATTATAGTCTGTTTCTAAGCTTGCCACCTATTCCTTTAGCTTGTTTATCTCGTTTGTCTGAATAGAAATTTCTTCCATGGCATGAACAAGCTTCGCTGCTTCATTTGTTGCTATACCTGCTGCTGTTGTAGAAGCTTCTGATGTAGATGCTGCAGTGGTGATGGGAAAGGCAGTGACTATAGGAGTTTTTGGAGCCAATGTGGCTGCTAATGTAGATGGTACTGCAGTAGTCACTATAGGGATTACAGTTGCTGGTATGGTCCCTACTTCACCATGCTTCAATTGGATTAAGGCATCCAATTCCTTCTCCATGCTCCTCAATTGATCATAAATCCATTAAGTCCTCATGCTGAGTTTGAGACTGTAACACCTCCTGTGTTTGTGGATGATGCAAGGAGGGTATCTTTAGTTGCTTCTTCAGTGAAGCAATGTCCTTGTTCTTCTGTTTTATTAACTCCTATGTTGCTTTGATATATTTGGGATCATGTCCCATCTCTATGATCAAATCTTCCAAAGACTTGATCCTGTTATCCTTGGCTTGTGATGAAGCATGTTCAAGCTGATATTAAGCTGAGATGTTGTTCAGGGAACTTTTCATTTGATGAATAGCTATGGACTTCCCTGTCAGGTTGGAGTAGATCATTTCTCCAGCTTGCTTGTGAAACTCTATTTGGTCCACAGGGTGAAAATCCCTGGCCAACACCTCTAAATCAAATTTCTTATAGTCAGTGGGTGCCCTTGGTTGCTACAAAGTTGGTTGAATGAAGGACACCTGCATCTTCCCCTCTTTGATGTCAAAGGCTGACATCAATCTACTCTGACCTGGAGCAGAAAGTTTGAAAATATGAGCATATGTCTCAGCTTTAACCCTTTCATTCCTCATTTTTATCTCTTTGAATCTATCTTTTATACTTTTATCCTAGTCTACTGGCCTGCTAAAGGACGAGGCCTCTACACTCATCTGTCTCTGTATAATTTGGGTTCCTGAGGATGATGGGGGATGTGTTTGCTATGAAGGAACAATACCTTTACTCCTTTCTGGCTCAGAATCAGTTATTTCAACTGAGCCATCGATGTCTTCCTGCTCTGACATAGGATTGAGTCTAGGCCTTTTGTTTTGGCCTCTTTCATATTGAACATTGAAGGCTTGTATCCTCGAACTTGATCCTTCCTCCCTGCCCCTTTTGGGATTTTTATCCGCATTCAAAGGAGTTTGCATGATAGGGGGAGTGCTCATTTTCCCTTCCTGAGGTGGTACCTGCAAAAATGAATTTTCATCAAGTTTCTTTTCTAGATCTAATAATATGTTTTCCATAGCAACTTCAATATTGTCCCTATCCTCTAAAGTGTTTTCCAACCATTGCAATTGGTTGGCATACTTTTCTATCTCAAGGATGCGGTGATGGATATAGGGAGCCATCTTGTTTTTCTGCCTTCTTTTGTAGATGAAATCCAAGGGATCATATCTCCATATGAAGCTTTGTTTTAATTTTAATCTCTGAAGGATCAGGTCTGCCTCCTTTCCATCTTCTCTGCTATTACAAATAAAAGGACCCAATTGGTCTTTGATCTTGAGCTGGGCTTTCTTTTTGGCTGAGACAAAGTTTACCTCATCTGAATTTATTATTTGCATGTAGTACTCCAAGGAAAATAACCTCATTGGGAGGTATTTAGGTAGTTTGTATGGGGCAAGATGGCACCCATAAATCCTGATTTCAGTGTGGTTTTGGTACAAGTACCAATCTCCCACCTGATGATTGATGTTTAGATGAAGGACTCTCTTGATCTCAAAACTGATTCTTGGTGGAGGGGTTCCACTGAGCATGGTCATCACAGGATGGACAAAGGAATCTATGAATTCATTGTATGAATAGGGGGAGGAATATTGATGAGTCAATGGGGTCCAAAAGATGACTGATCTTGGTTGGCCCTTGGTGTCCAAATTTTGCAAGGTAAGTAGGAATTTATCTGCTTGGAAGTAGAGGAACATGTGGTATAGTACTGAGGAGTACTTGAAGACTCTCTCAGTGGGTAATCTCATAAGTTGTTCATGCATTTTGTCTGCAATGAACTGGGCATAGTCATAGATTACTGCTGGAGGCTTACCAGGGCTAAAGATAGACATGAAAGCAAGGACTGTTTCATCCACCTGTTCATCAGTGGTACAACCCAGGATAGAAGAAATCATGGTGATGATATGTTTACCCCTTTCAGAAAATATGGCAAAGATGTATGGTGGGATATCAGTGGGCATATGTGCTTCTTCCAAAATGAAAGTTTGAAGAATTTCAGTGAGTCTGGTAAGGCCCAAGGTGGGGTATTTTTCTAGCAAGTCTCCAACAACTAGTGGGGTCAGGTTCTGGCCTAGTTGCAGCTGCAACATCTAGTTGATGGACTCGGCATTGATTTTGAAAAGGATTCCCTCATGAGGAGACATAATAGCCCTGGTGCTGGGAATGTATTGAATTCTGCATTGGTGAATGATCTCAGGAAAACAATGGACTTGTGGGAAAACATACTTGGGTAAGTTAGATTCCCACAATCCAATTTCATCAACATGGTTAAGGTGGGCATCTCTCACAAGGAAATATATTTTAATCATTATGTAGAAATTTTGAATAATTTAACACAAATTCAATGGAGATTATCCTGATCATGTACTAATGCGGAAAAAATACACAATACATAAGCTCCTCTACGTTGATCAAGAATATAGCAGCATCAATAACAATAAAACATCAAGAGCATTCACACATTAACACAGTATGTATCACGGGGAAAGCATCTCGCTAAAAAACCCCACACTATCTGTATATTAATGATTGAGTCATGTAACATTACACAACATAATACTTCTCACAAGTATCTCCACCTCTGTTACACACAATACAGCTCAGATCTGATCTCCAAATCTCTTCCACTGCTTGCCTGCCTCCACTGCTCAATACCTGCTCAAGAACTGATGAGAATAGCTTCCCAAACTCGATTTTCACCTGCAAAATAGTCACTCACTCTTTGTGGATGTCAGCAAAGGCTAAAATGCGGGCCAAATACGTGAGCAAACTCATTGGCATACTCAATCCTTTGATTGTGCAAGATCTGGTGCACAACTATAGTCACAACTGATAGCAATCTGATTCTCTACCACCTGTCCCTGTTGAACTGAACATGCACTGACATGTAACTGAGTTAACTGATGTATTCTTTAGTTGTATTATGAGTTAATAATTAGTTTAACAACTCATCATTAGTCTATCTGCAGTTAGACTAACTACAACCAGTTTAACTAAGTTAAACTGAACACAACTCCATCAACTGTACCTCCAGTCCACTAAACTCAACTCACTTGAGTTCTAACTGAAGTCATGCATGCAACAACTCAAATGACTCATAAGAAAAACGAATTTCCTTCTGATAGCTGCATGTGCCACTTCCGTAGCTCAAACTGAAGTGCTCCAAGAGAATAAGATTAAGTTTATAGTCCAAATATTATTGTGAGATAATAATATTTGACTTTTCTATTTTTGACAGCCAGTCTAAAAATAGACTTGATCACTCACACTGTGATCACTCACACTTTCATCAAAAATAGAAGTCCATCTATTTTCCCAACTTGATCAATCATCCATAAACATAGACATGATCCATATGTCTAAAAATAGACATAGTCTAAAAATAGACTTGCGCCAAAAATAGCCCGCGGGCCCACTTAGTGAAGGCGACTCTTTTCACTAAGCTCCATCATCTTGTTGCAATATCAACACTCCCTCTCGACAAGATATGGATTATCAGCAACCCCTATCCTGCCTCGGTGGTACTCGAATTTTCTCCTGGTGAGAGCCTTCGTCAGAATATCAGCATCCTGATCCTCCGTTGGAATGTACGAAAGTAACATGATCCTGCACACAATCTCTGATATGATGGTACCTGATGTCAATATGTTTAGATCTATCATGAAATACAAGATTAGCCGAGAGTCTAATGCAACTCTGGTTATCACAGTAAATCACAGTAGGATCCAAATGAGAACCGAACAAACCAACCAGGATCTTCCTCATCCATATAGCCTCGCATGCAGCCAAACTTGCTGCCATATACTCGGCCTCCGCTGAACTGAGTGCCACGGATCTCTGCTTCCTGCTGTACCAAGAAACTGTTGTCGATCCGATACTGAAGATCCCTCCTGATGTGCTCTTTCTGTCTGTTGGGCTCCCTGCCCAATCTGCATCCGTGAAGCCACATAGCTTCACCTCATCCTCCTGTCTGTACCACAAACCATATCCCGATGTGCCTCTCAAGTAGCACAATACATGCTTGCCCGCCTTCCAGAAGAGCTTGGTAGGCTTAACCATAGCTTGTGAAAGCTGGTTAACTGCATAGCATATATCAGGTTGTGTATTGACCAAATACATCAGTGACCCCACCAACTGTCGATAAACAGTGGCATCCACTTCTTCTCCCGAAGTGGCATCCTCCTTCCTCCAACCTCCAGGAAGAGGAGTATCAACAGGCTTGCAGCCATGCATGTTGAACTTCTCCAGTATCTCCCGAGCATACTTGCCCTGAGAAACAAACAGTCCACCATTGCGCTGCCATATTTCCAATCCTAGGAAATAGTGAAGGAGGCCCAAATCCTTCATCTCAAACTCTGTAGCAAGATCCTTCTTGCATGACAGTATCAACAGCTCATCACCCGTTAGAATCAAATCATCAACATACAGTACAATGATAAGCAACTTACCCTCCACCACAATCTGGTATAGGTTCGGATCCGCCTCGCTCTTGGAGAATCCAAGTCCTGTGAAATAGCTGTCTATCTGTGTGTACCAAGCACGTGGTGCTTGCTTCAACCCATACAGCGCTCTCTTGAGCCTGCACACATGCGACTCGCTGCTGAAGACTTCAAAGCCTTCGGGTTGCTCAATGTACACCTCCTCCTCAATGACTCCGTTGAGGAACGCAGTCTTCACATCCATCTGATGAATGTGCCATCCCATCTGCGCTGAGAGAGCAAGAATCGTCCGTATGGAAGAATACCTTGCGACAGGTGCAAAGGTCTCCTCATAATCGATCCCCTCAATCTGTGAAAAGCCTTGGGCAACAAATCTTGCCTTGTACTTCTCCACACTCCCGTCATCTACCTGCTTAACTTTGTAGATCCATCTCGAACCTACCACTGATTTCCCTTCCGGTCTAGGAACAATCTCCCATGCACTGTTTCTGACAATAGAATCATACTCTTCCACCATGGTGTCTACCCATGCGGGATCCTCCACAGCTTCCTCGAAAGAGGATGGCTTAGTCACAACACACTTGCTCATAAGAGCCATGTATCCAGTGTACCGATCAGGTGACTGTCTCTGCCTGCGTTGGGCTGTAGGTGGTCCTACAACTTTCTCTGCATCTTGAGCCAGTCGCTCAGCTTCTGTCAAGCGCTTTCGCCCTCTGATGGTTGGCGCTGCATGAGTGGTCTCTTCCACTCCATGAACCTCGTCCTGTGGCTGATCCACGTCCTGAAGCTCATCCTTAGGAACTAATAGCTCCTCATCTGCATGCAAGTGTAGCTCCCTCTCAAGCGAACACTTCATGGCTTTCTCCTCCTGAAATTTTATATCCCGTCGCACAACAGTTTTACCACTATCTGGAAAATACACACGATAGTTGTGGGGCGTATCAGTGTACCCCACAAATATCCCAACCTCTGCAGTCGGCTCCAACTTCTTTCTGGCATCCTTCGTCACATGCATGTAAACGTTAGCACCAAAAATCCTCAAATGAGAAAGATCAGGCTTCTTACCAGAATAAGCCTCCTCGGGTGTACTCATGCCAAGTATCCTATGAGGACAACGGTTCTGCACATAAACTGCTGTATTGCATGCTTCCGCCCACAAGTGAAGGGGTAGGCCCTGATCATGCAACATTGCCCGTGCAGCACCCACAATCGTTCTGTTCTTCTGCTCAGCTACCCCGTTCTGCTGTGGGTTATGGGGAGCTATGAGCTCTCTACGAATCCCTTCTGC
Source organism: Pinus tabuliformis (assembly GCA_031772625.1). Lineage (NCBI taxonomy): Eukaryota > Viridiplantae > Streptophyta > Pinopsida > Pinales > Pinaceae > Pinus > Pinus tabuliformis. The sequence continues at coordinate 1,093,591,392 of CM062811.1, forward strand.
CTTGCAGAAATCCTTGAACTCGTCCGAGATGTATTCACCACCATTATCGCTCCTAAGAGCCTTCACCTTCTTCCCCGACTCCTTCTCGACCAGTGCTTTGAATTCACAGAACTTTGAATATGTCTCGCTCTTCTTCTGCATGAAGAAGATCCAGCACTTACGAGAGAAATCATCAACAAAAATCACATAATACCTGTGTTTTGCTGTTGAAGCAACAAAAATCACATAATACCTGTGTTTTGCTGTGAATTCTCTCAAGGATCGTCGTGGCGCGACTATCCTTCTCGTGAAAGGTGGCTTTCACAAACTTCCCCAAAGTACACCCCTTGCATTGATCTGACTGCGCAAGTGTGCCTTTAGGAAGCCCTGTAGTGATCTGCTGCAGTATCTTCAAGGCTCCATGGTGAAGGTGACCCAATCTCCTATGCCACAACTCGCCATCATCTCGGCTCACCAATCCTTCTGCCTTGCCTGCCATTGCTGCGCATCCATCTACATGCAACTGATAAAGGTTCCTCACTCAAACCCCTATCTTCCGGGTCTCACCGGTTGTCTTGCTGCGCAGGAAGGCCTTTCCCTCGCTGAAAACAACATCATACCCCTTGTCTTCTAACATCGCCACTGAGATGAGATTCTTCTTCAATCCTGGAACATGCATGACTTCCTTCAATACAAAGGGTTTACCAGACTCCCTCTCAAAGGAAATGGTACCGATACCGGTCGCACTGTATCTACCATCATCGCCCATCTCGATGTGCACTCCAAGATCTTTGTCCTCCAGATCAGAGAACAAATCTCTATCTCCCGTCATGTGAAAAGACGCACCACTGTCCAGAAACCACACTGATCCCATCACACTTGAAACCAAGCATGCGATCAATGAAAAATCAAGCTCAAACTGAGAAGCTAAAGCCTCTCCCCCTGCAGATCCAACAGCTTGCTTGTTCTTCTTCTTCTGCGGACAATTTGTGGCATAGTGTCCATGCTGGTGACAGTGAAAACACTTCACCTTGGACATATCCTGCTTCTTGCCTTTCGCACCAGACTGAGAAGCTTTCTTGTTCTTCCCCTTCTTTGCTTTGGCAGCCAAAGCACAATTCTCTTCATCAGATACCTTTGATGAAGATCCATTCTCACCTTTATTGTTACTGAGTTTATCCTTGAGCGCCAGGTCGCTCTTGCTTTGGAATAACATTTGCAATCCGTTGAAAGACATTTCAACAACACTGCTGCAAATTCGATTTTCCACTAGCTCCAACTCAACCGCTTCCGATCTAGAATTCGTGAGAACACAATATTTCTCGTACAGAGATTGACTGTATGGGCTTTTACCAGATATCTCACCTTCCAAAGGAAGGATGAATCCAGAGGCTACCTGGCCCGATTACAGGCTCTGCCTAGAGAAATAGAATGTAAACACTTCCTGAATAGTAGATCTGATGATCAACAGCTCCGATACCATGTAGAAATTTTTCTACAATTATCTAGCTCGCTCTGATACCATGTAGAAATTTTGAATAATTTAACACATATTCAATGGAGATTATCCTGATCATGTACTAATGCGGAAAACATACACAATACATAAGCTCCTCTACGTTGATCAAGAATATAGCAGCATCAATAACAATAAAACATCAAGAGCATTCACACATTAACACAGTATGTATCACGGGGAAAGCATCTCGCTAAAAAACCCCACACTATCTGTATATTAATGATTGAGTCATGTAACATTACACAGCATAATACTTCTCACAAGTATCTCCACCTCTGTTACACACAATACAGCTCAGATCTGATCTCCAAATCTCTTCCACTGCTTGCCTGCCTCCACTGCTCAATACCTGCTCAAGAACTGATGAGAATAGCTTCCCAAACTCGATTTTCACCTGCAAAATAGTCACTCACTCTTTGTGGATGTCAGCAAAGGCTAAAATGTGGGCCAAATACGTGAGCAAACTCATTGGCATACTCAATCCTTTGATTGTGCAAGATCTGGTGCACAACTATAGTCACAACTGATAGCAATCTGATTCTCTACCACCTGTCCCTGTTGAACTGAACATGCACTGACATGCAACTGAGTTAACTGATGTATTCTTTAGTTGTATTATGAGTTAATAATTAGTTTAACAACTCATCATTAGTCTATCTACAGTTAGACTAACTACAACCAGTTTAACTAAGTTAAACTGAACACAACTCCATCAACTGTACCTCCAGTCCACTAAACTCAACTCACTTGAGTTCTAACTGAAGTCATGCATGCAACAACTCAACTGACTCATAAGAAAAACGAATTTCCTTCTGACAGCTGCATGTGCCACTTCCATAGCTCAAACTGAAGTGCTCCAAGAGAATAAGATTAAGTTTATAGTCCAAATATTATTGTGAGATAATAATATTTGACTTTTCTATTTTTGACAACCAGTCTAAAAATAGACTTGATCACTCACACTGTGATCACTCACACTTTCATCAAAAATAGAAGTCCATCTATTTTCCCAACTTGATCAATCATCCATAAACATAGACATGATCCATATGTCTAAAAATAGACATAGTCTAAAAATAGACTTGCGCCAAAAATAGCCTGCGGGCCCACTTAGTGAAGGCGACTCTTTTCACTAAGCTCCATCATCTTGTTGCAATCTCAACACATTAGGCCATTGGTGACCGTGTCTTTTATCTGGAAATCTCTGTTAGCCAGGGGAAGGTAGTCTAGGTTTAGATGAGGTGTGAACATAGGCTTGATGTTCAATGCAGTAGGGGCAACCATAATTCGGTTCTTGTGGATTCGAATAAGGCTTGCTCAAGGTTGAATCTAGGTTTTCAGAGGTAGTTTGGCAGTTTTGGGGTTTGAGTATTTAGCAAGGTGTAGTATGGAGTCTATTGGAGTAATTTCAATTAAGTTTTAAGTTTAACAAAATACTCAATGACTGGTCTAACTTGAAATTGACAGGGCACTTGGTGAATTCAGGTTTAAATACCTGAAACTGAGGCAAATTGACTCTGAGTAGGGTAACTGGTAGCTGCAATTGGTCGAAGGGTGCTTATGGAGGCTGCATGGTTGACTGGGTGGTCTGTGGTGTTCTCTGGAGTGAAATTTGCACGTGGGTTGATGGCTTCGATGTTTTGCAGGTGTCGTGCATGCGTACAAAAGCTTGCAGGTGAAAATTCAGCGAAAAAGACATTTTTGGGGCTTTTTGGCTTTTATATGGAAAAAATGTTTTTTGGCGGGTACGGGTCAATAGTGACTGATTTTTCGCATAGCGGGGAGGCAGTAAGCAGTTAATTTCGCACCGCTTATGGGCGTCAGGTGGTATTTGGGAGGGGCCGCCCGATTCCACTCAGTGACTAACACATCGCCAGGGCAGTCTCATGGAAAACAACTTTTTCGGGCGTGTATCATCCGACGGATGATCCCACTCGAAATGGTTTTTACAGCGTTGGATCTAGGCCTTCAAATCAGATAGTAGTTGGGGCGTGATTGCGCTCGGAGGTTAATGGGGGGCCCGGCGAGCACTTTAAATATGGCAGTATTTGGATTAATGGTGGATTAAGGCGGGATTAGGCCATCGGGGTTGTTATCGAAGGGATTAATCAGGGTTTTGCCTAACTTAATTGCAGATCAATTAGTTAGTGGGTTTTTGTTGGGTTTGATGTATCTTATAGTTTATATTTAAACTAGGGTATAAGGATAAGTTTATATAGGAAATTAATATATATGGGAAAAGGGTTATTAATGGGAATTAATATATAATAGTTAGAAGTTAATATGAAAAACATCGGAAATGAATAGTGCTAAGCATAATGTATTTTCTGTGATTTGTTTGTTTTTCGCATATATGCATTATAACTTAGGCTAAAGTGTTTTTGTGGGTTTTTTATATGAAAGGGGAATTTACATGGGGGTGATTACTTTCCCTAGGCAAATAATGTTTTAACCTTAGGAAAAGGGTTTTTATTAGGGAAATGAATGAGATGAAGGGGGAATGAAGTTTTATGAGGGGAATTTGGTACTTGGTATCCATAAGTCATTGAGCCGAGGGTCTGGTCCCTCCAGAAGTTAGAGAAATGCTCTGAGCCCCTTTGACTTAGAGTTTTTCAGTACTTAGAACTTTATTATGGGAAATTAGTTAAGTAAATAGGTAAAATGAATGGGGGAAGTTAATCAATTGACCTTGAAATCCATCTTCATGCTTGATTGAACATTTAAATTTGAAACCTATGATGAGAGATGATAAATATTCTTTTTGCCCTATCATCATATTTCTGCAACCTTTCTTCTACTTACCCATCTACTTGTCCTACCATTTTTTCTTCACTTTATTAGGGTGCATTTAGACTAGCAAACCCTTATCAAAACATTTTCTTTTCTTTTCACAAAGCAAACTATCCAATTATGTCACTATATCATCCAAGGGCTCAGATTAAACTGATGAGCTCCTTTTATTTTACTCTACCTAATCTAATGATATGCTAAGATTAAATAGTTTGGTCAGATTTTATTCTCTAACTATCAACATGAAATTTAAAGCATGGCATAATCAAGATTAAATAGTTTGATTACCCTAGATCATGGCATGAATCACAAGTTGCACATAATCATTATTTTGCGTAAAGTAAATAGTAGTGGCATTTAGACTTCCACACTTTCATGGTCTCTTTTTATTTTTTGGGGTTCATATTTTTCACTTTTTTGGACCTTTTTCTTTATTCTTTTTGTCCTTTAATTTTTCTTTTAGGACATACCCTCTTTTCATTTTTTATTTTTCAATATGGAAAACATTTGCAGAAAGCAAAGTTATGTACATATTACAAGGCTTAACCTTAGCCATTCAAAATTATGACTCCTATTGGTATAGGAACCTAACAGTGGCTCCACTTGGGGATGGCATTGTCTTGTGAAATGTCAAGAACTTTGAGATCAATAGCCTTGGAATTTTGACTTCAGTTACCTTGTGATTTGTCACCTTTCAACCTGCTTTATTCATACTTATGATAATAAATCCTTAAAATCTTAGGGCCTTCTCTCCGAGCTTCAACTCTAAAGGTTTACCATCCAATCCAAACTAGACTTTTTCAAAATAAAATATACACACATGGGAAATAACAATTAGTAACTAGGTTCTATGTAATGTTTGAGCATTCGACCATTCACTGGTCCTCCTCCTTCTTCAATACCATCTAGTCCTTTAAGGAAGAAAGCATTGTTCCCTCTGTAAGCATAAATGACATAGGGGCCCTTCCATAGGAAATCAAATTTCCCATGCTTACCCTTATCTTCCCTTCTCGAGTCCCACTTGAGTACTTTATCACCTAAGTAGAAATCATCTGCCTTGGTCCTTCTATCAAAAACCTTTTTGATCTTTTCTTGCACAACTTGAGATTTGATGTAGACCTCTTCTCTGGTTTGCTAGAGATGAATAGTTTGGTTAATTATCCTCTGGATATCATTTGGTTCAGATTGTAGTTCTTGGAGCATCTTCATCACTGGTACGCCCAAAGAGGATAGAAAAACAACTTCCATGCCATAAACTAGATGATAGGGAGATGTACCAATTGACTTCTTGGTAGTTAGTCTGTCAACCCATAAGGCTTTGACTAACTTCTTGATTTGTGTTTTCTTATTATCTTCCAGTAACTTCTTAATAATGTTCACTAGGCTTTTGTTTGAATATTATTCTAGTCCATTTCCTTGAGGATAGTAGGTTGTAGAATGACCTAGGGTGATGTGATACTTATTGCATAATTCTATCATTCGTTTGGATTTAAAAGTTGTTGCGTTATCAGTAATGAGCTTGGTTGGGCATCCAAATCTAGATAGAATGTTAGCTTCAAGGAAGTTAATGATAACAGTATCTATGGCTTGCCTTGAAGGTATGGCCTCTATCCATTTTGTGAAATAGTTTGTGGTTGTGAGGATCCACTTATATTGGGTAGAGGAGAGCAGATGAATTTCACCAATGACGTCTAAACCCCATTGTTGAAAAGGTGCTTCAGTAGTGATTGGTTTAAGGGGTAATGGTAGAAGTTTTCTTTTCCCTTCAAAAATTTGACACTTGTGACAAGAGGTCACAAATCTCTTGACATCAGAGAATAAAGTTGGCCAGTAGAAACCTGCCCTTAAGATTTTATCTGCAGTGGTTCTCCAATAGAGGTGTCCACCACAGTCACCTGCATGAAAGTCTTGTAGAACTTTTTCAGCCTCATATTTTATCAAATAGTTAAGGAGAATTCCTTCATGATCTTTCCAAAACAAAGCATTATCAAGTATACAAAATTTCAAGGATTTCATTTTTAAAAACCTACCTTTGGTTCTAGATAATCCAGGAGGAGCTTGTAAGTTTAGTAAAATGTAAATGATATCAGCATACCATGGTGATTCACCAAAGGCTTGACTGATCAGTGGAGTCACCATCTCCTCTCCTTCATCTAGTGTAGCAATAAAGTTTATGTCTAAGGCCTGACAGTTCGACTCAACCATAAGTTTGGCTAAGCCTTGGCCCTTGATTAACTTTGTGGGTTTGATCTCTATATCATACTCTAAGATAGTAGCAATCCATTTTCCCCTTTTCCCATCAGGACCTTCCTGAGTTAGGATGTCTTTGACTACAGAATTGGGAACATAGGCTACTATATGAGAATACAAAATATATACCCTAAAATATTTGATAGCTTTGACTAAAGCCAATGCTTGTTTCTCCATTATGTTGTATTTTAAGGGAGTATATCTTAAGGCTTTGCTAATGAAAGCAATGGACTGTTCCTATCCTTGGTCATTTTTCTGCAGTAAAACTGCAGCTATTGTATGCTCAGAAGAAAAGGAAAACAAAATGAAATCCCTATCAAATTTGGGACTAACTAATACCGGGGTTTTTGTCAAGGCTAGCTTGATGTCTTCAAATGATTTCTTAGCTTTGACAGTCCAACTTAAGGTCGAATAGTTTTTCAACATGTTATTTAGTGCTCTAATTAACTCTGCTAGGTTAGAAATAAATCTTCTAAGGAAGTTAATATTTCCTAAAAAGGCTTGTAGTTATCTGATATTCCTAGGGTGTTGTATCAAGAAGATGGCTTCAATTCTTGCAGGATCTCTTAATTTATTTTTCTATTGAAGGTAATAGGACATGATTAATTCTCCTAAGCTTTTGTTTGAAAGGTTTTTGATTCTCTTTGAGAGGAATTATGCGTTGGATGATGCTGGTGTCATAGGATTTAAGGTCCTCATAGCTCCAAGAAAAGACATCCTGAAATTCTTTCAATAACTCAATGTATTTCACCTTTTCTGTTGAAGGGAGTGACTTTGATAGTTTGATTAGCTTGGGATTGTCTTCAGTGCCTATGTTACACTCTTCAATATCAGATTTTAATGGTTCCATTTTAGGCTTCCTAGGAACATCATTTGAATCGAATAAGTCTTCCAGAGGGGTTAAACCTTTTGGTAAGAAATTATCCTTGAGATTAATTACTTCGCTTTCTTCATTAATTGTTTCATCAATCTCAACCTGTTCTAGGTTGTCTATATCTGACCTTGTGAATTTAGTGGGATTAAAACTATCTACTTCATTACCTTCTAGCTCATTTATTGTTACTTCATCCCTAGATTTAAGATCTATGGATCTATCAGTGTCTATATTACTATGTGCAAATTCTTCTTCTAAAGTTAAGAAGTTGTTTATCTGTCTATCATTTGAAAATACTTGCCAGTTCTACACATTATCTGGGATTGAAGGTCTGTGCTTGACCTTAGCAGTGTACTGATGGTTAGGTTGGAAGGGTAACCTGCAGGTACTAGAAAACATTGCTAAACTGTGGGCTTGCATATTGTGCTTCCTAGAAACTACTGCAAGCTGTGTTTCTAGAAAAGTATTGAGTATTTATACAATGGTTCCTCTATAATAACCTAATCTAGTGTCTTTAGTCTTATATACACCCTTAATCTGATTTACAACTAGCTCTGAGTCTCCTATGACTGAAACTCTTTGAGAACCTAAATTCCTAACTACCTTGAGACCTAGAATGAAAGCCTCATAGTCAGCCATATTATTGGTACATCTGAAATTTAAACTATAGGCATGGCCCTCTGAGTGATTGTTTTCTAAATTATAAATCCATACTCTTGCTCCTGCTCCTAACTTATTTACAGAGCCATCAAATTATAAATACCATAAGATTTCATGTACATAGTTCTCATCATCAGTATCCCATTTATTTTTATTTCTAGCAACTTGATTACTTTCTTCATTGCATAATTATGAAGTCTCTTTAGATTCATTAGCAGTGGAAACTGCAATTTCTTTTGGTTCTACAAAAACACTGTTAGGAGTTTCGTTTGGTGTTTGATTAGTGTTGAACATAATAAAAGAGTCTACATCTGAATGCATGGAGTATATGGGATAGTTTTGAGGTCTATCTTGGCTGCTTACCATGTATTTCATGAAAGTTTCTCTGTACAGTTTCTTGGGTTGTCCAAACATAGAAATTGTGGCATATGACATATCTAGTTGGAGGGATCCTTGAAGCTTGGCTCCCCAAGATCTAGATAACAACATGCCATATTTTGGTGGGATGTCAGCCACTACAATGTCCATAAGGATGCTCTTGGTAGGATATTGGACTAAAGTAACACACAAATCTTTGATTAACCCTAGACATTCTACTTGACTTGAATCAAAGGAGAACAAGTCTTTGTAAGGTCTAGTAATGTCTAGATTCAATTTTTCCATTACTGATTTTGGCATTAGGTTGTGAGAAGCCCCAAAATCTAACATGGCGTTGTGTAGTATTTTGTCATGAATATTAAGGCTAATGTAAAAAGGTGGAACTCCTCCTTCTTGTGGTTTTCCATTAACATCTAGTCCAAATATTAATTCTAGTTTATCATCAAACAAATTAACTGAGTCTTCATTTTCAGTAATGTTCATTGTTTGATTTAGCTGTGATTTGTAAGTTTAGTTTTTAACTAGTTCAGTCAAAGGGACTGAAATTTTCAGCTTGGATATATCTGCTCTGAAATTGAATGATGTGGAAGGGTTGTATACCTTTGAAACAGGGTTTTGAGTGGAATTATCTTCCTTTTGTTTACCTAGGATTTCCTTATAGGGAATTTCAGATCTGGAATTATAGGTGTTTTTCTCTAGTTCTTTAAGTGGAACTGATGTGGATGGTTGCTCAACAGAGGGTTGGTTGGCAGTTATTTCTTCAATGATGGGACTAGGGGGGTTTTGGTTTGGTCTAGGGAGGATTTGAAGTACCTCCAAAATAAGAACTTTATTTGTTATTTTGGGTTGATTTTTCATTGCTTTGTTAGTTTGGTCAAGAGGACCAACATTCTTTTTACTTCTCAAATTATATTGTTTGTGCACTTAAAATATGGCAAAGTCATATCCCTGTTTATAGTCAAATGACTCTCTATACTGGGTTTGAAGATGTTGTAACATATGCAATTCTTCCTCATCTTGGGAGAGAAATACAGGGTTTTGATCATCTAATCCCATTAGATTGATTTGGGTATCTTGTTCTGGATCATCAAGATCAAATGATTCTACATAGTTTTCTTGAAAAGGGGGCCTAATGTTTTGATCAGGTCCATTCTTTCCTGTGTTTTGGTTTTGATTTTGGTTTTTTCTGAAGTTAGCATTCCTAACTAGGGGTGCTTGTTGATTATCCCATGTTTTTCTATCTAGGTTGTCAAGTCTATCCATGATTCTTTCTACAGTTTTGGCCAAAAGATCTACTTTACCATCAGAAGTTGAAGCTTCATCAACAAATCCTACTCTCCTTTCTAACTTTGCTCGGGATTTTTTGGCTAAAAGATTAGCCTCTACTTTTACTGCATTGGTTTGGCTTTGCTCTAGGGTTGCAGGCTCTCTTTCCCTAAGTTGGTATGCCATATCTAGATCAAAACCATCAGGGAACTTCATCATTGCGAGATTAGGAGGAGGCTTAAGGTTGGCCAGGATGGCATTGTAAGTGCTATTAAACCTGGTGCAGTAGTCTTGAACTGATTCTTTAGGACCTCTCCTAATGTTCTCATACTCATAAAGTATCTGCAATGGGTTTTTCTTCCTCTCCCATCTCTCAATGAACATCCTATGAAAGTTTGTCATATCTGCAATACTACTAGCAGCTAAGTCTCTAAACCAGGTTCTAACTTCCCTAGCTAATGTTTGGGAAAAAAGCCTCATTCTTACATCTGCATCATCTATCTCATGTAACTCAAAATAATCGTTCATTCTGTTAGCATGTTGTTGAGTAGTGTATAGGCTTCTAGCATCAAAGAGTTGAATTTTGCTTTGATAGTCCTGAGGTAAGTCATGTACCTGACCAGGTAACACCAAAGGGGCATTTCTATTGGCCATGGCTCTTTCTTGGCTTGGTTCAGGGTTAAGGGAGGATTAGTTTGGGTTGAGGTGGAGATGGATGAGCTAGCAATGCTTACAATTAAAAATGGAAGATTGGCAATTGAAACTGGAGTATTAACAGTGGATGAAGGGGTTTCTATAACGAGAATTGGGATAAAAGGGACAATTGTGTATATAGGGGAGATGGAAGTATCTATAAGTGAACTTGAAGGGGTGATGGGTGAAGTAGGAGTGTCTATAGGTGGAAACAGGATTCTAGGTTGTATAGGGAGCTGTGGAATGAATGGGCCAGTGGAATGAAATGTAGTAGAAATAATAGATGGCGTGGTAGTGATGGAAGGGGTATTAATAAAGTTCGAGGATTGAGCAGAAAGATCAATAGTTAGAGCAGTATTAATGGATGATAGTGGAGTGTTCAAAATATATTCATCAATTGATCTATTAGCTCTTTGAACTTCAAGGTCTGCAATAAAATCAGGATCTAGAATAGTTTCATTAAGCACATTTTCAGATTTTGTTCTAAACAATGAGAGATCAAATTGCACATCAAAAGGTAAATATTCTAAAAACAACCACTCATCAGGACATGAATTAGCTTTAACTAATGGTGTTTTATCAGCTGAACTTTCTTCTTTTTTGGATTTTCTTATAATTCTGTCTGGATCATCCACAATAACAACAGGGTTTGGATCCGGGTTGGCCCTGGTATAATGAGTTTTCCTGGTAGCCAGAATTATAACTTTTTAAATGTTTTTTAGTGTAAATTTTAAAACTTCTGTAAAAACTGACTTTAAGGGGCTCAAGATGATGATTAAGATTTCCTTAAAGCTTTAGGAGACTGAGGTTTGCTCCCTAGTATGGTCGCCACTATGTTATCACTCAAAAATTTTCCTTAGAAGTTTTGGAAGAAGGGAAGGCTTCGAGGTAACCACAAACCAACTTTTAAGCATAGGCTCTAGCCAACCTATGGCTCAGAGAGGGCTCTCTCTATATAATTTAGCTATGTTTTCTTAGATATTAGGCTAGTTCTAGAGTTCAGGGGGGTTTTTGATTTGTATGAAGATTTGGTGGTGGAATCCTTAAAACAGGCAGATAGGTTGATGCCTTTAGGCCATTGGGCAATGGAGTCAAAGAAGGGGCAACAAAGCTGGAGTTAACTCACTAAAGGGAATGTTCAAGGGGCAAGATAACAGAGTGAAGTACAAATCCTTGGACTAAATGGTGAAATGAGTCTTAACGGAGGTGAGAGGGCAATCAAGAATCCTCAAACTGAGGCTAAGATGGGGGAACAACAGTGAATCATGAGTAAAGGGAAATTAAGAATCCTTTACTATAGACTAGAGGAGAAACTACAAAAGCTAAGGAGAGGTTAAGAATTCCCTAGCTAAGATAGTCTAAGAGAAAACAATAAGAATGTATAACAGTAAGACATAGTGTAGTTAAGCAAATTCTGAAATAATATTCAAGTTAAAACATTCAGACTTCTGAAACATTTAAGATTATGAAACAACTTTAAGAGAGATAAAACAACACAAGAAAATTACTCATTTGTACTCTGCTTTACACATGAATCCCTTGAAATATCTGATCTTTATTCATCAATCCAACATGCTGGCCCAGTCAGTGATACAAAAAGCTTTACAGTCTTTGAACAAAATTCTATTGAAAGTATAAGAATCCACCCTACATACTTCAATTTATGAAGTATTTATACAAAATGTTTTTACAAAATATCCCAAACTAACTTGGGAATTAATCTAGGAAATTCAAAATATCTTCTCGCAGGAAGATAGAGACAGCTATTGAACTATTTTCTTGCTTTCCCTTTTATTTTGGTTTAGCTGGAAGTTTATGGTTGCTATGCTTTGTGTTGGCCAAAGGCTGCTGTCTTCTATACTGATACTCTTTGACACAGATACTCTTTGACCCTATAACCTTTGACTCTGATGCCATTTTACCTCGTTGACTGTGTGTTTGACCTTTAACTGTGTTCTGCTATAGTAAGTCAGTCAAATTTTCCCATTCTTGATCTGTTGGTAACTGGATACTCAACATTCTCTGGTAAGTTTCATCTGCCTCAGTGTATTTGGAAAATGAAGGCTTATTTACAAACATATGTTTTACCTCATCTTGGAGGTAAAATAGATTTTCAAAAGCACTGTACAGTACCTTTCCTGTTGGTACTCCTAAAACCTGTGAAGTAGCCACTTGTTGTCTTGCTACATCCCTGAGTTTGTCATTGTAATCTCCTTGTTCCATAAGTTTATCATGAATGACTAAGGGATTAGGTAATCCCTTTTCCTTTAGCTTATCAAACTTAGCCATGAACATGTCAACGACTACTTGCATTTCCTTGCTCTTTTCCTCTAACTTATGCATAAGGTCCCTCTTGGTGAGGACTTTCTTTACCTCCAGAATAGTAGCAGTCCTATCTTCAATTTCCAGTTCCTGTAGTTGGTACTTGTTCTTTGAATTTAAGAACTGGATGAGTTTGGTAGCATCTCTAGGCCTATTGCCTAATTCTATCTTCATTTTCTCAATAGCCTCTCTTATTAATCTTATGAGATCAATCTTCTCAAATATGACCTGTATGGATGGCCAAATATCATTGACAAAGTCAATGATATTGGCCCACAGTTTTTCATTGGCTTCTCCAAGTGGCTCCTTTAGTGTCAAGTCTCTTTCCATTAACTTGAGCTTTTCCTTTATCCTTGCAGGCTTCTGTTCCTCCTCTTTCTGCATAATATTGGCAATCTTATAGTCTGTTTCTAAGCTTGCCACCTGTTCCTTTAGCTTGTTTGTCTGAATAGACATTTCTTCCATGGCATGAACAAGCTTCGCTGCTTCATCTGTTGTTGTACCTGCTGTTGTAGTAGAAGTTGCTGATGCAGATGCTGCAGTGGTGATGGGCAAGGCAGTGACTATAGGAGTTTTTGGAGCCAATGTGGCTGCCAATGTAGATGGTACTGCAGTAGTCACTGTAGGGATTACAATTGCTGGTGTGGTCCCTACTTCACCTTTCTTCAATTGGATTAAGGCATCCAATTCCTTCTCTGTGCTCCTCAACTGATCATTCAACTTGAGGACTAAATCCATTAAGTCCTCATGCTGAGTTTGAGACTGTAACACCTCCTGTGTTTGTGGATGATGCAAGGAGGGTATCTTTAGTTTCTTCTTCAGTGAAGCAATGTCCTTGTTCTTCTGTTTTATTAACTCCTCTGTTGCTTTTTTATCTTTGGGATCATGTCCCATCTCTATGATCAAGTCTTCCAAAGACATGATCCTATTATCCTTGGCTTGTGATGAAGCCTGTTCAAGCTGATACTGAGCTGAGATGTTATTCAGGGAACTTTGCAGTTGATGAACAACTATGGACTTCACTGTCAGGGTGGAGTAGATCATGTCTCTAGCCTGCTTGTGAAACTCTATTTGGTCCACAGGGTGAATATCCCTGGCCAACACCGTAAAATTAACTTTCTTATAGTTAGTGGGTGCCCTTGGTTGCTGCACAGTTGGTTGAGTGAAGGACACCTGCATCTTCCCCTCTTTGATGTCAAAGGTTGACATTAATCTACTCTGACATGGAGTAGAAGGTTTGAAAAGTTGAGCATATGTCTTAGCTTTCAACCTTTCATTCCTCATTTTTATCTCTTTGAATCTATCTTTGATACTTTTATCCCGGTCTGCTGGCCTACGGAAGGATGAGGCCTCTACACTCATCTGTCTCTGTATTATATGGGTTCTTGAGGATGAAGGGGGTTGTGTTTCCTCTAAAGGATTAGTACCTTTACTCCTTTCTGGCTCAGAATCAATTATTTCAACTGAGCCATCGGTGTCTTCCTGTTCTGACATAGGATTGAGTCTAGGACTTTTGCTTTGGCCTCTTTCATATTGAACATTGAAGGCTTGTGTCCCTGAACTTGATCCTTCCTCCTTGCCCCTTTTGGTATTTTTTTCCGCATTCAAAGGAGTCTGCATGATAGGGGGAGTGATAGGAGGTGGTACCTATAGAAATGAATTTTCATCAAGTTTCTTTTCTAGATCTAATAATGTGTTTTCCATAGCAACTTCAGTATTGTCCCTGTCCTCTAAAGTGTTTTCCAACCATTTCAATTGGTTGGCATACTTTTCTATCTCAAGGATGCGGTGATGGATATAGGGAGCCATCTTGTTTTTTTGTCTTCTTTTGTAGATGAAATCCAAGGGATCATATCTCCATATGAAGCTTTGATTTAATTTTAATCTCTGAAGGATCAGATCTGCCTCCTTTCTAGCTTCTCTGCTATTACAAATAAAAGGACCTAATTGGTCTTTGATCTTGAGCTGGGCTTTCTTTTTGGCTGAGACAAAGTTTACCTCATTTGAACTTATTATCTTCTTGTAGTACTCCAGGGCAAATAACCTCATTGGGAGGTATTTAGGTAGTTTGTATGGGGCAAGCTGGCACCCATAAATCCTGATTTCAGTGTGGTTTTGGTACAAGTACCAATCTTCCACCTGATGATTGATGTTTAGATGAAGGACTCTCCTGATCTCAGAACTAATTCTTGGTGTAGGGGTTCCACTAAGCATATTCATCACAGGATGGACAAAGGAATCTATGAATTCATTGTATGAATAGGGGGAGGAATATTGATGAGTCAATGGGGTCCAGAAGATGACTGATCTTGGTTGGCCCTTGGTGTCCAACTTTTGCAAGGTAAGTGGGAATTTATCTGCTTGGAAGTAGAGGAACATGTGGTATAGTACTGAGGAGTACTTGAAGACTCTCTCAGTGGGTAATCTCATAAGTTGTTCATGCATCTTGTCTGCAATGAACTGGGCATAGTCATAGATTACTGTTGGAGGCTTACCAAGGCTAAAGATAGACATGAAAGCAAGGACTGTTTCATCCACCTGTTCATCAGTGGTACAACCCAAGATAGAAGAAATCATGGTGATGATATGTTTACCCCTTTCAGAAAAGATGGCAAAGATGTATGGTGGGATATTAGTGGGCATATGTGCTTCTTCCAAAATGAAAGTTTGAAGAATTTCAGTGAGTCTGGAAAGGACCAAGGTGGGATATTTTTCCAGCAAGTCTCCAACAACTAGTGGGGTCAGGTTCTGGCCTGGTTGCAGCTGCAGCATCTGGTTGATGGACTCGACATTGATTTTGAAAAGGATTCCCTCATGAGGAGACATAATAGCCCTAGTGCTGGGAATGTATTGAATTCTACATTGGTGAATGATCTCAGGAAAACAATGGACTTGTGGGAAAACACATTTGGGTAAGTTAGATTCCCACAATCCAATTTCATCAGCATGGTTAATGTGGGCATCTCTCACAAGGCAATATTTTAATCATTAGGCTATTGGTGACCGTGTCTTTTATCTGGGAATCTCTGTCAGCCAAGGGAAGGTAGTCTAGGTTTAGATGAGGTGTGAACACAGGCTTGATGTTCAATGCAGTAGGGGTAGCCATAATTCGGTTCTTATGGATTCGAAATAATTTCGCACTGCTTATGGGTGTTAGGTGGTATTTGGGAGGGGCTGCCTTATTCCACTAAGCGATTGACACGTCGCCAGGGCGGTCTCGTGGAAAACAACTTTTTTGGGCGTGTATTGTCCGGCGAATGATCCCGCCTGAAATGGTTTCTAGGGCGTTGGATCTGGGCCTTCAGATCAGACGGTGGTCGGGGCATGATTGTGCGTAAAGGTTAATGGGGGGCCTGACGGGCACTTTAAATATGGCGGTATCAGGATTAATGGTGGATTAAGGCAGGATTAGGCCATCGGGGTTGTTAGCGGAGGGCTTAATCAGGGTTTTGCCTAACTTAATCGCAGATCGATTAGTTAGTGGGTTTTTGTCGGGTTTGATGTATCTTATAGTTTATATTTAAACTAGGGTATAAGGATAAGTTTATATAGGAAATTAATATATACGGGAAAAGGGTTATTAATGGGAATTAATATATAATAGTTAGAAGTTAATATGAAAAACATCGGAAATGAATAGCGCTAAGCATAATGTATTTTCTGTGATTTGTTTGTTTTTTGCATATATGCATTATAACTTAGGCTAAAGTGTTTTTGTGGGTTTTTTATATGAAAGGGGAATTTACATGGGGGTGATTACTTTCCCTAGGCAAATAATGTTTTAACCTTAGGAAAAGGGGTTTTATTAGGGAAATGAATGAAATGAAGGGGGGATGAAGTTTTATGAGGGGAATTTGGTACTTGGTATCCATAAGTCATTGAGCTGAGGGTCTGGTCCCTCCAGAAGTCAGAGAAATGCTCTAAGCCCCTTTGACTTAGAGTTTTTTAGTACTTAGAACTTTATTATGGGAAATTAGTTAAGTAAATAGGTAAAATGAATGGGGGAAGTTAATTAATTGACTTTGAAATCCATCTTCATGCTTGATTGACCATATAAATTTGAAACCTATGATGAGAGATGATAAATATGCTTTCTGCCCTATCATCATATTTCTGCAACCTTTCTTCTACTTACCCATCTACTTGTCCTACCATTTTTTCTTCACTTTATTAGGGTGCATTTAGACTAGCACACCCTTATCAAAACATTTTCTTTTCTTTTCACAAAGAAAACTATCTAATTTTGTCACTATATCTAATGATCTACCAAGATTAAACAGTTTGGTCAGATTTTATTCTCTAACTATCAACATGAAATTTAAAGCATGGCATAATCAAGATTAAATAGTTTGATTACCCTGGATTGTGGCATGAATCACAAGGTGCACACAATCATTATTTTCATAAAGTAAATAGTAGTGGCATTTAGACTTGCACACTTTCATGGTCACTTTTTGTTTTTTGGGGTTCATAGTTTTCACTTTTTTGGAACTTTTATTTTATTCTTTTTGTCCTTTAATTTTTCTTTTAGGACATACCCTCTTTTCGTTTTTTATTTTTCAATATGGAAAACATTTGTAGAAAGCAAAGTTATGTACATATTACAAGGCTTAACCTTAGCCATTCAAAATTATGACTCCTATTGGTATAGGAACCTAACAGAACCTTTGCATATCTGTCATGGAGTCTTGCATTCTTCTTCCCCCGAGGTGTTTCTTGAATCGTGAAGATATCTCCATCTCGGGGAAGTTGTTTGATCTCTTGTCCACTCACACGTATGATGGTGAAGTCAAAGTGGCCTGGCCCGAGCACTTACATAACTTTCTTTCCATGATTTATGAGCAAGATGAGTTTAATAATGAATAGGTCGGGTTTCTTCTTGCATTCACACTTCACGAATCTCCATTCCGTTGGGTGCTCAGCCTATTGGCTGACACTGTGCACTCATTTGAGCACTTCTCTAATCTTATCTAAGACATGTTCTATCATTTTGATCCAGACCATCTTGACTAGAAATGATTATAGCAACGGAGGGCCCCGTGACTTGTAGTTTCAAGCTCCGAGGAGCCAAATAAAGTTCGCTTACTTCTGGGACCGGTTCGAGTACTGTCTTAAGAAATCTTCCCGTCCCAAGGGGAAGCTTGATGTAAAGCCTCGCTCAACCTTCTTCGTTGATGGAATATGCAATCCCATGTGGGTGCAGGCACTGTCTCAATGGACTGTCTTCCTCCCTCTCATTCAACAGTTCCACCATCACTCAGTGATGCTGAGGATCATGTTCACACATATGTTCATCCTTCACACCCTCCTAACATCACTCCACTCAATTTTCATGCAGAGTTGGTTGTGAGTCCTTCAAGTTCCCATATGCATTGTTTTCTTTGACCTCCATCTTCGCACCTAGGTGTTCCTCTGGATGATGCTCTATTGTGTTCATCCATTTCAGACTCTTCACTTATTGTGAATGAGGAACAATCCATTGACAGAGTTGGTGTTGCACAACCAAAATGTGCTGTCATTCATGAAGAGTATGAGTGGGAGCTTGAAAATCAACACTCGACAAAGGATGACTCCCTTCCATTTGAGGCCCCTCTATTCTTTCCTAGCTTCTTTGGTGAGCCTGCCATCCATGATTTTGCATGTGTGTCTTCATCCACGGATGCACCCATTGTTGATCACTCGTAGGACTCACGGGATGCTAGTCCATCATTCGACAACAGAGAGGATAAGTTATTCATTGAAGATCCACTTGATCCTTCATGTGTCTTTTCCAGAAACATAGAGGATGAGTTCATTCACTTTTCATCTACCCCTCTGTTTGATTTATCTGATCATGAGGATGTTGAAGAATTCATTGATTTTTCTGATCGTGGCGATCGTGATCCATTTGCTTCCATTTTTTATCACGATCATGAATATATCGCAGTGGATATTTCGAACCCACTAGTTTATGATGATCTACCTAATGATGAAGTTGAGACACCCAAGACTGTCGAGGCACTTCAGCCTGAGCTGATGGTTATTGCAGGCCCTCCCTCTCTTGGTTCAGTCTCACTTCCGATCATGAAACTGTTCAATCACCCAAGGCTCCTCATCACTCATTTGTATGCATTGAAGATCCATCTCACACACAGATCACACTTCCTCCACTCGAACTACACGATCCCATTTCTCATGCATTAGAGGAGTCTTACATTGCAAGCACTCATTTGCGACGCAAGTTATCTTTCATGTCTCAGTCAAGAGTGTACTTTTCCTTCAAAGTTTCATGTAGTGTCACACAACACCATGATAAGTCCATAGACTGTTCGTCATGCACATATGTCCCATGGGCACTTTGAAACATGAAGTGTGGCTGTCTTCACTGTTATATATTTCTTGTATGCTGGTCCACACAACTGGGTTACTCGTGGACCAAGCCTTCACCCACATGGATCTACCAATGGACTGATGGCTGTATTGGGAGTATCACTTCATGTGATCAGTCCCATGCACCGTTAGTGTAGGAGTAGGAGTAGTGTTTTCTTTCAGTTGTTTGCTTGCATGCTTGTTTGCTTTCATGCTTTGATTGCTTGTTTGTTTTCTTTCTTGTTTGTTTACTTGCTTTGATTTCATTTTTTCTTCTGCTCTTGCTTTTCCTTGTTGATTATTTTTGTTCATTTGTTTCCTTCATAGGTTCGTTTTGCATGAAACCATGTGTGACTCATGAAACCAGCTGGGTAAAGTACAAGATGTTTTGTACAGCTATCGCTACTTGGTTATCTGTCATCTTACCTCTGTATGATAAACTTGTTACTCTTAGTCCATGATACGTCGAAGGAAAATACGTATTTTTCTAAGTGAACCTTGGTGTAAGCAAAACGCTTGCATGCTAACTAGTGTCACCTTCTCTAGTCGATTGTTTTTGGGTTAATCATTGTCAGCCCAGTCAAGTAGAGTAAGGTGAGGGGGAAAACCTTAACAGGCACGTCAAAGATAAATTAAAATACTTCTCTATTGGAACAACCTCTTTTACTCTCAATAAGTCGGGATCCCTCTTCTGCCTCTGAAATGAACAAGTGCTATGCATAGTGAAAATGAAAATGAAAAAAAAAAATGAAAAGTCAAAAAATTCAAAATGAAAAATGAATAAGGTGAAAGAAGAGAAAGGCTTCCTATGTAGGGAGGTGATGCAAGTAACTCTGCTGGGGTGCTGACCAGGCTCGTTGGCAGCAGAGCCATGCTTGTCTTCCTATATGACTCCACTGAGGTGCTGTCCAGGCCTGCTGGCAGTGGAGCAACACCAGAGATGAAACTAAGACTCTCAAGACTATATTGCTTATGCACCTATATACCCCTCAACCCCAATCGAAACAACTGTGTTTCCTTGGTTTTGAATGTGTGTCAATTGACCAAGAGTTTGGCAGATGCTACATCTTACATCAAGCTAGTGTGAAGTTAGGATGAGCTAAGAACTGAACAATACTTCTGGAGGTGTTAGACTCGTTTTTCATGAACAAGGCCTATGCAAAGAGTTGGAGTTCTACCAGTGTGTCACCCAGTGTTGTAGAGGCTACAACCACCCTCCAAAATTTTTCCTTAGCCTGTTTTGGAGCCTCCCCTACCAACCTTACACAACTCTTTGTCTTGCTTCATCAAGTACTCAAGCTTCAGTTTTTTCCTCGCACAAAGGCAGCCTGTGAATCACAGTTGATCTATTTCCCTCACAAGCTGCTTACCGAGACTTGGTCCAGTTGTAGGCTGAGCAACTTCCTAGTGAAATTTGTGCATTTCTGGAGGGAAACCAACCTTCCCTCTAGGAATTGTGCAATTCCCTCTAACATCTTGTTGGGCTCCAGGATTGTGCAATCCTGCCAGCCAACCATCCTAGCAGGATTTGAGCAATTTTCCCCATCAACAGACTATTCAACCCAAGATTTGCACAAATCTAGGCAATATTCAGCTGCTCTACCCAGAAATTGCACAATCCCCTTGGGCAGTTAGCCGATCTTACAGTCAGGAATGCACATTTTTCCCAAGTAGTTGAGCACTGGCATGCATGGACAGTCTGGTTGACTAGTTCCACCTAGGACTGAGGAAACTTGACTTGCATGCATGCATGACTTGATCTTCCCAAAATAGTAAGAGGAAACATGAAAAAGGAATCCCATGATTTAGGGAGCTATTTTTAGTAGCCGGGGGTTACATGCAAAGTTTTTTTAGAAGTTTCCCTCCAAGTGTCGCTTTTTCCTAGATTTGTGGCATGTGTGTCCTGAGACCAAAATTATTTATTCGACGCATCAAAGCTCATTCATTCAAATCAATCTTGGAGCTTTGACACCCCACAACGCATTGAGGACTCTTCGACACATCCAGCTCAACTATTCACAGGTAAGTGGCCTCAACTTGTCTTTTTCAGCATTTCTGTTGCTTTTTATGTATTTGTTGGGTCCATATAATATTAGTGATTACCCCATTACTATTGTAGTTATACCCCTTATTTATATTTTTATGCCCCTATTTCCCCCATATTGTTATTTCTGTGCCCCATAGAATCCCTCTATTGTTATTTTTGTGGCTTTATATTATTATTGTTAGGTCGGCTGGATTATATTGTGACTCCTTAGACTCCTATATATAGAAAGGAGGTTTTGTCATTTGTATCATCCAAGAATTATTCATTTATGTAATGTAAAGGAGGTTGCCCCCTCGAAGAGGCTGAATTCTAAGGCGTTGATCTATCTTTTCCTGAGCTGGTTTCATAACATTTGGTATCAGAGCTTTGGATTCTAGGGTTTCGCTGCTCCAAACAGGTCATCGTGGCATTTTCACTATAACCTTTTTTTCTGTGATGTTTCAGAAGTCGCAAAAAAAAACCCATTTGAGAAGAAATCGCGCTGAACCTTGGGTCCAAATTTTAGAGATTTTTGCGCGATATTTGCGGAGATATGATCTGAGGAAGTTGGTCTTTTTGCAGACTCCTGAATTACATTCAAAACAGGTGATCGGGGGAAAATCTTCATAACTTTCTCTCTGGGGATCAGATTGAAATTTCGTAAGAAGGTATAGAAAGAGGATGGACTGTAGTTTCTTTTGTGTGTGTTTCAGATTCAAAGGTTGAAACAGTGACTCGTGGCATGTCGTACAAGTTCGCTCTGCTGAACCAGTCTAAAAGCAAGTCACTGTGGGAGATTTCACATAAATCTTCCTTGGAGAATCCAATTTGGCTCAGACTTGTGGCATTGGAAAGAGGACGCAGAAGGCTAATACAGTTAGCAATTTCAGAACTCAATGATCCGAAATTACAGAGATACATCAGATTCAATATCAGGCTTCTATAAAGTGAAAAACGTTGTGTAGTTTTTTTAAAATTTTTGTGTAAGCTTGGTTTAACGGAATTCAAAGGGCATAGTAAAGCATTATTATCAGTAACTGATGCCCCGAGGAAAGAAAATGCAAACACCTAGTAAGGAACCTGAAAGCTCTAGCATGACTCATGAAGAAGAGGAAGAAATGCTACATGATATATCAAAATTACAAGAACAAGTGCAAGAAATGTCATGCTCACAAAAGCTAACAGAAGCTAAGATAAGTGGAGTGGAATCTAAGGTAAATGGCATGGAATCTAAGATAAAGGGCATGGAAGCTAAGATGGATGATTTTAAGATAGATTTGAAGACAGACATGGAAGAATTGAATAAGTTGCTACAAGAAAGGGTCACTAATGGTGAAAAGGTAGTAAAGGAAACTCATGATGAGAACAAAAGAAATGTTAATCATGATTCCATAGACACTAATGTTGGATCGAAGAATCACCATATTCCAAAAATCGATATGAGGAAGTTTGATGGCAAGGATCCCGCCACATGGATATTACAGATGGAGCAATTCTTCGATCTCAATAATGTGCAAAACGCACAAAAGGTACGTATGGCAACTGTATATTTAGAACCAAATCAAAAACAAAAGATTCTTATGGAATTGCACACTTCTCCCTTAGGAGGGCACTCATGATTTTTAAAAACTTACCACAGGGTTAAGAAGGAATTTTTTTGGGATGGCCTTAAATCAGATATTCAAAAGTTTGTGGCGGAATGTTTGGTTTGCCATCAAAATAAAGTTGAAACAATTAAGACACCAGGTCTATTACAACCTTTATCCATTCCAAGCCAACATTGGGAGGAGGCTTCAATGGATTTTATCACAGGTTTACCCAAGTTTGAGGGAAAGAGTGTCATCATGCTAGTAGTTGACAGACTTACCAAGTATGCACACTTTTGTGCATTATCACATCCATTTAAAGCCAGTACAGTTTCTACTGCATTTATGGAAACAGTTCAAAAGCTACATGGAAACCCAAAGATTATTGTAAGTGACAGAGATCCCATTTTTACTGGAAATTTTTGGACATAATTATTTTCTTGTCTTGGTACTCAGTGAGCTCATATCTCATCTTATCATCCTCAATCTGATGGGCAAACTGAGATAGTAAACAAATGTTTGGAAGGATATCTTCGTTGCTTTGTATCTGATAAACAGACACAATGGGTCAAATGGTTGCCTCTGGCTGAATGGTGGTATAACACTTCCTTCCATACAGCAAAAAAAATGACCCCATTTATGGCACTTTATGGGTATCAACCACCATCCATCACATCATATTTAAGAGAAAATTCTAAGGTTCAGGCAGTGGAACATCACATCGAACATCAACAACAAGTCCTCCAACTCTTAAAGGATAACCTTGTGTTGGCACAAAATAGAATGAAACAACAGGCAGATTAACATCACAGTGAAAGAAGTTTTGATGTAGGTGATTGGGTATTCCTACGGCTACAACCATATAAGCAAATGTCCCTAAAGCAAGCTAAGAAGGATAATAAATTATCACCAAAGTATTATGGTCCGTACAAGGTGTTGCAAAAGATTGGTACTATGGCATACAAATTGGAGCTTCCTGCAGCTTCTCGATTGCACCCAGTTTTCCATGTTTCATGTTTAAAGAAGGTTATAGGTGACAAGCTCCCAATTCAAACAATATTGCCAGAACTTGACGAGGAAGGAAAAATTATATTGGAACCGGAAGCAGTCACAGAAACAAGAACTCGATAGCTACGAAATCGATCAATTTCAGAGTATCTTATCAAGTGGAAGAACTTATCCGCTGAAGATTCCACATGGGAGGATGAGAATTTTATGCAGAAGTATCCAGAACTACTCAAGCGTTGAGGACAACACTTTTTTGAAGGAGAGGGGCATGTTGGGTCCCTATAATATTAGTGATTACCCCATTACTATTGTAGTTATACCCCTTATTTATATTGTTGTGCCCCTATTTCCCCCATATTGTTTTCTCTGTGCCCCATAGAATCCCTCTATTGTTATTTTTGTGGCTTTATATTATTATTGTTAGGTCGGCTGGATTATATTGTGACTCCTTAGACTCCTATATATAGAAAAGAGGTTTTGTCATTTGTATCATCCAAGAATTGTTCATTTATGTAATGTAAAGGAGGTTTCCCCCTCGAAGAGGCTGAATTCTAAGGTGTTGATCTATCTTTTCTATCTTTTGCTGAGCTGGTTTCATAACAGTATTCGCTTGTGTGAGTGTTGTGTACTTTATTTCTTTGAACGTCTATTGTCATTTACATATATTCTAGCTTGTCCTAGCTTTGTTTCAATTTTTGTTGCTATCTCACTGCTATCGCATGCATGAAACTGTTTTGCACGGACGTTCGTCCAACCGGCAAATAATCTCACCCACATGCATGTTGATATGTTTTCTCAAAATTCCATTCCTGTTTTTCGTGCACCGTTTATCACTTCTGCTATCACTTAGTGTCACCATGCATTTCATCGACTTACTTTCTTTCAGTTTCCTGTCGGCGAGTCAGGCCAACGTTGGCCCATCTCTGCCTTCACCAAGGTTGCATTACACAATCTGGATGAGGAAGGATCACCTTCCTCTCCAGATTTGTGTATTCTAGCCCATAACTGGACGCCTGGATTGAATTGCACATTTTTGGAGGTCAGTGGCTGCTTGGCCCAAAAATTTGCGCAAATCTGTGCCTGGGCCAATAGTCTTTCCCAGTTGGAATCGCACATTGCGCAATCCGAGCAGCCAACTGCCCCATTGGATTACGCATTTCATAGATCCAGTAGCCAGTCCAGCCTCCCAGTCAATCCAGACTACCTTTTGCATAGTTCTGGCATCCAGTCACTCAGCCTCCCAGTGAAATTTGTGCAATCTTGCTCATCAGTTCCCTAGGTATGTGCTGTGTCCTTCCCCGGATTTGCTTTGTTTTCACTGACATATTTCTTTCCATGCATGTTGCTTGTTTCCAGATCTTTCAGGTGTTCATATGTCTCAATGGCTTCCAAGAGAACAGGATCCCAGGACACTGATGGTGTTGCAGCTGGAACAACAGTTGAACAGGTGTCCTCTAGCATGCCGATCTATGAAGATACAAAGTTGTATCTAGACAAGGACATCAAACTGAAGTGGCAAGAGGTGAATGAAACATTCGCAGGTACTTTTGGGGAAGAAATTGAAGACTGTCAGGTGTACATGAACATTCATAAGTCCGGCCTGTACCGAATTGCATGCAGATACCCCGCGTTCCCATGTGTGGATATGATTCACTAGATTGTCTCTCACACTGACCCCGAGACGATGACCTTGAGTAGCGTCAGTGGGAAGAAGTTTGCAACCTTCTAGGCACGAGATTATGATGAGATGTATCAGATGGAAGAGCCCATGACTATCATGACCCCTCCATTCAGCTTGCCCAATAGCAGAGGTAGCAGAGCCAAGCATACCTGTGCGCGACAGAGGGAAGAGAAAGATTGTTGACCGCATGGAGGAGGAACAAAGATGCAAGTTTCGAGCAGATCCACTTGTAGAACAATCAATGAATGCTATTCAGGAAAAGAGGCAGCGATGCAACAGGCGTATCACGCGAAGGAAGAGGGAGAAGAACAGAATGGGAGAAGCAGAGAAGGAGTTACACGATCTGAGAGAGCAACTCTGGAAAGAACAAGAGCTGCGCCAACATGAGAAGGAAGCTCAAAAACAACAAATTGAGTAGGGGGTGCATCACGTGTAGACAGACGAAGCAACACCTGTACAAATAGTTGATTCTTCTAAAAAGCTAGCATCAGGTGAACAGGGTGAGTCCTCGCAGGGGCAAGACTTTGCTCATGAGATAGAACATACTCTTGAACAGTTGGATGCAGACATGAAGCAGGCGGAATTGGAATAGGACACTGACCTCATGCCTCACCATAGAGAGGTTGACTCGCCCGCTTCAATGCATCTAGATGGTGAGCAAGTCTTGAATGACTAAGGAGGCACTGAGATCCTTGGTGGTCAGCGGGAAGCAGAGATGCATAATAGCTTCTTTGATGAATCTCAACATAGAGTTGTGCGGCCTGACAGAGTACCAACTCCGGAGGAGCGAACATGCCCTACGCAAGTTGAAGAACAAGTGATCATGACCAATGTGCACAAGGATCCAACTGCTTTGGCCGATGTAACTAGAGTGTATGCGAAGCCAATAGCTCCAGTGTTTGCTACCTCATAGCTGAGAATGAGCGAATGGCGAAGGAACTATAGGTGGCCAAGCAGGGAGGAGACTTGGTGACAATGTCCACTCGGGCTGAATTGAAGATGGCAATAATAGATGAAGTATTTTCCTTGGACATAGTCATACGAGCATTATACTCCAAGTTTGGTATCGTACATGAAGCATTCGTTCATCTTCATGGATGGTAGCATCGATGTGTGAGAAGAGCTCACATATTGAAGAACATACATGCTATCGTTGACAACATGCAGGCATGGACGATGAAGTACAAGGGAGCCCCGCTTCATTTGCCCAAGATGATGAGGGCCAATGTGGTTGAGCTGCAAGCACATATCCAGAGTTAGATCTGGAACTATGAGGACCTATCACAACTCATCCCTGGCATACAAGCTTCCCATGCACGAGTATTCAAGAGCATGGAGGTTGTGGTGCACACACATGCGATTCCATCACTTGGGACTCTCACCCAAGTGAAGACCAAGAAGCAGGTCCAATAGGAGCTTGACTTGTACTTCGACGAGTTGATGCGTGTTGCCACCAGTCTAGACTTTCCTATTAGTGTAGACATCATGCACAAGTATGTTTCTGGTCCGACCACATTGAGGACAATGATGCACATACTTTCAGATGAGTTGGATAGAGGAGCCCAAGCAGTGTACCTGGATGCCATGGGGGCAAGGTTCAGGTTCCAGACAGATGTCACAACGGAATACACAAACACTATGAGAGACTACCAATCTTGGCACCAATATGTTATTGTTGATCAACATGAGGATGTCGAACAGTTGGACTTCTATAGTTGTCTAAGTCTGAGTGGTGTCTAGTTTGGCTTATTCAAACCATTGTTCACATGGGTACATGTGCATTGTAATGTTGAGTCATGTCAAGTGTAAGTCAAGTGTCAAGAGTGAATGTAACATTCATAGAGTAGGTGAAGAGTCATGAGGGTAGTTGAATAGTCACAAATGGGAATTTCAAGGGTCACCCCACCCTTTGCTATAAATAGTCCCTCTAACTCATCGCATAGGCTTTTGGTCAGCCAAGCTTCTACTAAGACTATCTTGAAGAAGACTTGGACAATATTGTAACGCACCTTGGATTCTCCATTGCACGGAGCTAGTACATCTCTTTGGAGGAGCATGTGGATGTGGCTATAACGTTCCACTGTTGGGGCTAGCAGGTTTACATGGTGTATTTTATGATTGTGACTTGCACTTCTTTAATAATAAGAGCCAACACATTTTCATGCATATGTTGTTATTGTAGTTGGAATGTTCTGGTTTCCTTAATGATATATGTTGTTTAACTTACGTACATGTATATGAACTAATTTGTATCCAATTATATGAATCTTGTTGTTAATGTGTTGCATATGTTGTTAATTCTATCACCGTCTGTGTTGACTACTCTGTCAGACATCAGACAAACCTTTCTCATGAACCTTGCTATATCAACCATCACAATCGTCTAAGACTAATCCATGAGTGTTGTTCGTGTTATCTTACCTTGTTGTTCTGACTGCCACATCTGAGTGGAATTCTCCGCTGGAAGTTGTGCATGTCCTTTGTGTGGTGTGTTCCTAGCCGAGTTGGGATTGATCCCTTTCAACCTAGAACCCACCTTCACCTTCCTCTCCCTTTGAAGTGTTGGAACCTCTCGTGCACATTCCTTGACTCTTTGCATCAGTCACACCCTTGCTACTGACAGAGTTATCTTACTTGCCTCTGTGCATAATTGTGGTCAAGGGATTACCTTACGACCCACTGTTGGGAGTCCTACACCAAACGGTCTGAGGTCTCTTACCAGAGATATCCCCTTGACATGTTGGCGAGTCTAGCACCGTCAACAGGAGGCCAAAAGTTTCTTGATGAATAGAGAAAGGAGGCCAAGAGGCTCCTATTGAACAAGATAAATGAGGCTGAGAGGCTCTTACTGAATAAAGAAATGAGGTTGAGAAGGTTTGTGAAATCATACACGATGCATGCAAGCAAATAAGGGAACACAAAAAGAGGAGTTTGAGAGGATCCTGATGAGCAAAGATAAATTACTAAGAGGGTAGGAAAATATATGAGGACTAAGGGAAATCCATGGAGAAGAGAATCTTTGATGATAGCCCAGTTGAGAAACCCATGAGGACTGCTGACAAATAATTACAAAGCAATTGTTGTGCCTTAGAGGGCTGATAAATCCACTAGAGACTGTGCTAGTAGATAACCTTTGAGTGGTGGAGGCACCAAGGGCTAGTGGGTTGATGAGACCTGATGGTAGTTCCATCGGATTGAGTTGAGAACACCACACAGGGGGTTAACTGGGGGAGAAATACCATAGCATGTGCGTTCATATTGGGTGATATATATTCAGGAAAAAATGAAGTAATATATTAAGCATATAATAGGGTGGGGTAAAGGGTTTTTATACATTGTGTATAAAAAATGGAGCTCAAAGTTAATGAAAATTATAAAGGGGTATAAAAATTGTTAATGAAAAAATGGATAACTACAATATCTAATGAAAGTATGGTTTTTATAAATTGGGAAGGTGTATTGGGTTCGTATTGGTAGGGGTTAAATAAAGACATTTTTAGAGGTATTTTCCAATATGTAGTCAAATTAAGGTTATTGTTTAGTATTCCATGAACGCACATGATATGTCAGAGGTTCATTGAGTGAAGCCCCAGTAGAACACAGGTGTAATATCCCACTAAGATGTTGGAAAGTGCATTCTTATTCCTTCAAAGGTAACATAGTCGATAAAACTTCCATGTTATTAACTTTATATATATCTCTCTACATATCTAAGTTGATACTTTCTATGTCTAAATATCTAAATATGTCGGGATATTGTATTAGAAGTCCCTCTGTAAAAAGGAAAGTGTTCCCTTCTTGAGGTGAAATAGTTGAATAGCTTGTGGGTGAAGGTGGTGTAGCCCTAAGATACCTTATTTTAGCATAAGACACCTTATTTTAGCTCATAATATTGGTTTAATTCCCCAAGTAGAAGATAGTTGTATGGAAATGAAGTGGTTCATTGTGTTTATTTGATTTTGATAGCTAGTGGGTGAAGGTGAGGAAGCCTCGAGACACCTTGTTTCAACTAATATTATCAATGTAAAACTCCTCTTAAAGCACTCTACCTCAAGCTTTGGAATCTAGCTTGAGGGTGATAGCTACAAGAAATACTTGGTTGCAGCTTGTCTATGGTTGGGTGGAGAGTTGAAGTCTCAATCTCAGTTGTTGAACACATTTTAATAAGATAAGTATATTCAAGCTTTTATGCGTTGATTTGTATTCATATGTTTAATGTGTTGGGTTTAATTCGTGTGATGATATTGGTTCATTGTGTTGGTTAATGCTTATGACATAATGAGTATTGTTTCCCCAAAGATGGTTCCTAGATGTGAGGGAACCAGTGCCCAGGACATCTTAAGATTGATGGGAATTGTTAAAATCTATGGCCGGAGGGACATGCCATGAGAGCTTGCAACAAAGCTTCTAATTCTAAAACCCTAGCCTCCAAAACAAAATGGCTAGAAAACTCTGAGGGTTGTAGGTTCTTTGTGTTGAAGGAGTGGTTTGAAGAGAAATAAAGAGGAAAAAGTTTATATCCAGGAAATTAAGAATCTGAATATAGCTTCTGCATAAAGAATAATGAAATACTGAGAAAATGTGGATGACTTTCCCGGATGTGGAGAGCTTCATTAAGGGTTTTAGGTTTAAATAACATGAGTACCTGCAAGTAAATTCATGAAAACTTAAACTAAAACAACCATATGCATCTTACACTGTCCAGGAGAGGAAAAAACATAAATGAAAAGATGAACACTAGAGAAAAATAATGGCTGCAATCACACCCAAAGATGGAATCAAAATTCTCTGTATTCTTTGATTTCAGAGACATTTTCTGATTACAAGGGAGTCATGACTCCAACACTGTGACCCCTTTTCCCATACTATTTTCTAATTTTTATTCTCGTCCCTATGACCCCCCTGGCTAACTATCTAATCAGTTATAAAAAATGATTTCTTGAATAGTTGCCAAACTGCCCTTTCTTGAAGTTCTAAAATAATAGAATTACATTAATAACTTTTTAATATTATGTGTATTATACAAATAATGTATATAATATTATTAAACCCCCCTTTTACAACATTTATGCAATATGTGGCTTCAAGCCTTTGATGAGGCTCACATTACATTAAAATGAATTTTAATTGCAAATAAAAGAGAGTGGGACCAAAACTTTAGCATATGCACTATTAGGAATGATAGTGAACATGGAGGGCATGTGGGTCATGTTTGTCATACTCTCGCATTTGTGATTGACCAAAGATGGTTTTGAAAACCCATTTTCTGCCCTTAAGGCCACCCTTTGTAATTTCTGGAAAGCGCTGATGGTGTTATCGAAATTAATTACAGTTGTCGATTCGTTGATAGCTGGTTTTGAGAAGTTTGATTTCAGGAGCTGGTCACTGTTTAACTTTTGAGCATGTAGTGTTGGTGTTATTGCTTTGATTTAAACAAAAAATAATGTGGGTCGTCGATTGGTTTAATTCTAAAAGTTGACTGATGTCTAAATGTGACTCTTATAGCTAAGACGATCATTTGGTTTTGCCTCTGTGAGTGGAAAATTTACAAAAAGTGATGTTGCAATAGGCTGCAAGGCAAGTCCGGCATGAAACTTATGCACCATATCTAGTTCTGAACTGAATTCATGATTAACCTAAAAAAGATGTGAGTCAACTTCCGCTCGAATTGCCCACATGGATTTAGTGATATGCTTTGTTTATCCTATTTGAGAACATTAATAAAATCTCCTTTCATAAACTTATCCCAATTGAAAGTTCTGCCATGCCCTGAAGGAATTCTGGAATTTGTTGGTACTATATGGGTTGCAAAATAGTCTGTTGAAAACCAAACTCTTCCTGTGTTGTCCTGATCTTCCACTTATCCCTGGGCTTGCATCCCCAAACTCCTTAAGTGTCAACATTTCCGATTGTCTTCATCTCTATCTCCAAGAGGAAACACTTGAAATCTCTTTTTCTAAGGCAGAAGGACTCAACAACAAGGATAACCAAACACAGTAGTAACACTGCTACAATACATTTTCCATGCATAACTTTGTACAAGGTACAAATATGAATATACAGGTGGGTAGTGAATTCCAAATCTCACATCTATGACATGTTATTTATATTATGTACTTCCAGATATATATTTATTTTTATCTTCCATGCAGTTTCACACCAAGAACCCTTTCCAACTTTAGAATAATTTGTAGAATCCGCTTGTAGATTCAAACTGTAGATTGTAATATGCTAAAACAATTGAATTGAATCTACTCTAATCATCAGTGGAAACAATAAACGATCAATGAAACCATGAAGAATAAAAGAGAAAGAATTCAATCACACAAAACACAATAATTTTATTGGGAAAGGCACATCTAAAAACCCTTGCTATCTGTCTATTACATTAATCAGAAAATATGAGAAGATTACAATGCTTTGCTCAAGCTCGAGCAACCTCTGCACTATCTATATCTATCTCACTGCTTCCCAGACAATCTCAAGCCAATACTTAGCCATTCTGCTACTTGCAATGCTCCTATTTCCTTGTGAAGTTTCCTAGGGAATTAACCCATATTTAACTGGGAAATTTCACAGATATGAATTACACAATCCTCACAGGCCTTCCTCTCATTGCGTGCACCTTATGTACAATTCATATGATTATACAATTGATAGTACACGATCTGTGAACTCTAATCTCAACCAGGTCTTTCTCTGATCTGACATGCATGAGTTAATTATGAGTGAATCTTCAGTTTACTGGTTGATCAACGCTGGTTACATCCCAGTACTGCAGGTTAGACCCCACTACTATATCTCCCACTAATTCCTCCATCAGTTGGAACTAGTTTAACTGAATTAAATAATTACAACTCAAAATAAACTCAACCAGTGATCCTAAGAAGTAGGAGACACTCTACATGACTCTAGTTAGACTCCCAACTCAAATTAACTGAGTCAACTAAGTCAAATTAACTTATTTAACTATTACAAGTTGTCATGAGATGTGTAATTACAATTTAAGTCCTAATTTAATTCAAGGAAAAAAATAAATTAGGATTTTCTCATTGCATTTTTCAACACTCCCTCTCAACAAGAAAGGGATTATTTGCTACCCCGATATTTCCTCCTTGAAACTCAAATTTGCATCTTGATAATTCCTTTATCAAAATATCTGCATCCTGTTCCTCTATAAGAATGTACTCCACCAACATGGTTCTCCTCTGCACACAATCTCGTAGATGGTGATACTGAATGTCGATATGCTTGGACCAATCATGAGAAACTAGATTCTCAAAGAGTTTAATACAACTATGATTGTCATAGTGTTGTACTATGAAACACCCCCCCCATTTATAAAGAACAATAGCTAGGGTTAGAGTTATAAATGGGGACCATTTTAAATTTTTAGGGTTAGGATAATAATACCTAACTCTAAGAAAATACCTAGCAAAACCTTGCAAAAATAACTAAGGATGAAATCCATATCGCAAATCGCAAATCACACTTTTCCACATGACTATGTTAAAACACCTTCGAAAAATTGCGATATGTGATTAAGTCTCCTGCTGCGATAACATCACCTTGTCATTTCACAATCGCATTTCTCACTTCGCATAAGTTCACAATCACATTTTGCACTTCGCATAAGTTCACAATCACATTTTGCACTTCACATAGTTCACAAGAAACTTAACCATGCCATTAGAACAGCCACAAACGATTTGCAAAATGCGATATTGCGATATCCACAATCGCATTTCGCTTGATGCATCCGGTAGCACTATACTATATCCATTTTAAGACTGCGATGCACGATTAAGAGCGGTAAAATGTGTGGAATAATTACGTTTTAAATACCAAAAGAAAAAAGTTGACAGGTTAATAAATATTTAGTGGCTGGAGGAAGGATAATCATTTTTTGGGTTATGGGTAGTTATAACTGAGTATCTCATTAAAACCTTTCTCACGATCCAAAGTCATTTCAAAGAAGCTTTCAGTATTAATTACTAGATATCGTCTGAGCTGATATATCTTATCTATTTCAGGCAAGCGACAAAGGACATGTCACTAAGAAAGGTGATGCAGAAATAGAGCAAACAGACCATTGTTAAAGTTGAGTTTACAGAAATGGCTCCTATCTTTGTTGATATAGTTTGTGATGCTGC
Organism: Pinus tabuliformis; assembly: GCA_031772625.1. NCBI lineage: Eukaryota > Viridiplantae > Streptophyta > Pinopsida > Pinales > Pinaceae > Pinus > Pinus tabuliformis. The sequence continues at coordinate 1,093,624,925 of CM062811.1, forward strand.
CGAAGGCGCAACAACTTGGGATGTAATTTACAATAGGTTGGAGGACGAGCGTCCCAAAATCATTGTTACAAGAGCAACAACTGACTCAAAAATACCTTCGGAAATTCAATGCAGAGATGCTTCCTGTTCATTCCTTCATAGGATAGGATCAAGAGCTAAAATCCTCCCCTATACAAATATGATCAGGTGGGTGATTGAAAACCTTATCATTGAAGATGGGCAGTTCAAGAATTTAAGGATGGAACTCATGGGGTCGTTCAGAGTAGAGGATTTGAAGAAGAGGTATCACATACCTGATCCGCGTGATATCTACGACAACATATTTGTGGCTAACTTCGCAAAGAAGAACCCAGACCCCTTCAAGCTAATTCAAGGTTGGAGGGTGTTGGACAACAAATTCAAGTATGACAAATCGGGTATGTATGTTATAGCCTCTTTGGAAAACCCCTACAACTATGCAACAACCATGTTATGTAGATTGTATGGGCTACCCAATAATACTAAGTTTTCAATAGAATGGATTCCTCTGATTGATGCTTATGTTAATTCCCATATCATGAATTGGCCTTCCATCCTATTTGACAACCTAGCCACCACCATTACCGAATATCGATAGAAGAAAGCCTCCTTTTCAGATAACCTCCCTCCCTTCTATTTTAGTGCCTACATTATGGATGCTATCTATTTTTGCATGACATTTCCAACCATGGGTTGGAAATGGACCTTACAAGATCCTTACCCAATCCATCTCAGTCATAAAAAAATATGGGAATCACATTACATACCTCAATTCTATAAGATATTCCATGTTGTTGTGTTGCCCCTACATCAAATAATTTTCAATAAGAAAGCCCCTAGGTTTTCCCATGAAGCCGCAACAGACCTGCTTATTGTCGGCAAGTATTGTATTGAAGAGTGGTTCACCTACATTAGGGATTTTGGTAGCATAGATGATCCACACGTCCTTCCTTTATACGTTTTTGATAAGTTATTAGAAATAGAGATTACCTACTAGATTGTGGGAAAGGGCTTGACTAAAGTTCTCAAAGACAACAAGAAGTCATTATGGCCCATTTTCCCTGTCAAATGCAGTTCTTTTGCTTTAGCCAATTTTGTTCATGCTACTAAGGAATCAACACATATGGAAGCCCTCAGGCTTCATACATTGCATAAGAGGCAATTTGATCCAAACAAAGTGGCATATAATGTCACTACTAGAGTAAAGCTCAATCCATACAATCATGACGATAATTATTTTGAGGATTTGTTACAGTCAGCCATATCCTTCGAACAAGCATTCGAATGGGCAAAAGCCAATTTGAAAGATGAAGATTTTCAAATATTTCAGGAATTCAGAGATTAGAGGCTACAGGTGATCCCAATGCATCTATTAAAGCCTGAGGACAAGTCCACTCCAAGTGTCATTGTTGATAGTGGAGGTCCTAGCTCTCAAGTAGACTCGAAGGATGTTGCCACCATTCACCGTTGCGATTTTCACAGGATAGCTCAGGGCTCATTTCGGGGCACCTCCTAAAATTCAAATGATGACCGATATTTGCGATTTAAAGAACAAGCTAGTAGACAACAAGTCATCCTCTTAGTTTTGTTTATTTAGCCTTTGTTTATTTTTAGAGTTAGTTACCTAGTTAGGAGGAAGGTTGTTTGAAACCTCCTCAAATTTTTTATATTCTATTTTTGTACATTTAGTTAGAATAGTATTTATACCTTTCTCATGCATTTAGAGAAGGGTCCAAAATTTTATCAAAAACATTTGCAAAGAATGCACTATTGTAAGTTTGTGAATGCTTTGGTGAAATTATGGAACATGATCATTTATTTTAGATATCAGACTACTTTCCTTTGTTGATCCACTTTTTTATTCTTGTGAGACAATTTGATTTGAAGAAACAAGTTGGTCTATGTCATTTGTCAAATGAGCAAGAATTCACACATATGGTATTATTATCGTGTATAATTGAATCTATTTACGTTTAATTAGTGGCAAAACTTTACTCTCATGAATTATATGTGAGATTTATTGTTTCTGTTAAGTGTTAATCGCACTTTTGTATGATGCCTAGTTGAAGTTGTGATTTTCATATATAACTCATCATATATGCAATATATTTTATAAATTCCTTTGACTAACTATTTAGTCAAAGGAATTGTCTTTTACGTTATCATTTCTGTTTCGTTGTGTTCAATCTCTATTATCACATGTTAAACAGATATCTTTGTAGATCGCATACCACACAGGAATACCCGGGTTTATATTAAAATAAGTTTGTTGAAATGTGGCAACAAGAATATTCCAATTTTAATTTGTCCTTGAATTAAAATTCGAATTTAGTCTCACCATCTGCTTGAAAAATAATTAATTAATTCATCTTGAGTTAATTAGTTGGAGAAATTCAAGCTAGAAGTCTTTGTGAAGTCATGCAACAGTTATCCCTTTGATTGAGGAAGTTATCCCTTAATTAAGGAGATAAGGATGAGTTGTACTTGAGTTGTAATTAGTTAGCTCGGTTAACTGAGTTAAGTCTAGTTAAATTAGTTCCAAACAGTTTGAGGAACTAATGGTGAGTTCAATCAGTTAATGCATGCATGCATGAAACTAGTGTACTCCAGATAACTGAATATTCTCTCATAAATAACTCATGCATGTGAGTTCAGACAAAGACCCAATTGAGATTAAAGGCAGGGACAGTGTACTATTAGTTGCAAGAATTTTACTATAAGAAAATCTCTTGCATGCAGAAGGAATTCATTCCTTGATATTTGCGCAGTTTTATAGTGTGTTGGAGTAGTGTGTGAGATCAGTGTCACACAAGGTTATAGCTGGAGCACCCAGGGAAAACTGTGCAAGGGAATAGGAGGCTTGGAGGACATAGGAGAAGGCATATGAGTTGTCTATTCTGTCTATGAGCAGCAGTGAGGGATTGTACTGAGAGCTAGATAGCTGTGAGAGCTAAAGCTTTGTGTAATCTTGAGATATTTCCACTTGTATGATAATACAGATAGTGGGGTTTTTAGCTGCCAGAGTATTCTTCTGTGTTTCATGTGTATTGATTCTTCTTCTCTGTTATATGTGTTCTGTTTGATCTTGCTCAAATCGATTAAGCTTCTACAAGTTTGATTGTAGAAGTAGATTAAGTATTTTTCTTTAGTCTATTGCATAATCAGCTTAATCTACAATGAGAATTTCTACATGGTATCTGAGCAAAGGTGATCATAGCTGTGAACAATATACTGAGAAGAGAAATTCAAAGTTTGAAGTTCTTGATTGCAGGTACAAAATAAAATTCTTATCACACCTCAAAGTTCACCAATGGCGTTCAATGGCTTGAGACTCAAGTATGCTCTAAATGGCAGCTCGAATTACATAGCATCGAAGGATCGCATGGAAGCGGTATTAGAAGACAATGGTTTGAAGGATTTCATTGATCAAGAAATCCCCAAGCCAATTGTAGATAATGCAGAAGAATTGGCTGAATGGAAGAAGTGTGTGGTGAAGGCGAGGAGGATTCTTTTGGAGGGAGGTCGAGACCATATTGTCTCGAGTCTCCATGGGAAGGAGACTCCGTTTTCAATGTGGAAGACATTAAAGGACCTATATCAGAATAGTAGCGACCAGAGGAAACTGGCACTCAAGGATAAGCTTTGGAAAATCAAGTGTGAGAAGGGTGACACTATTTATACATATCTGAAAAAGCTCACCACCTACAGAGATGAGCTTGGTAGTGTGGGAATAACGACATCCAATGATGATATGGTGAGTCTTACTCTCCTCGGTCTTCCAAAGAGCTGGCATAGCTACCAGGACTCTATGAATGGAAGAGAGAAACTTCTGGATTGGGAATGACTGTGGTCGGATCTGATGTGGGAGGAGATCAAGAGGAGCACAAGAGATGGTTCTTAATCTAAGGATGATGATGAAGAAAATCTAGCCTTAGCAAGTAAGGTAAGGAAAGGGAAAGGGAAGGCTTCCCATTCCAAATCGAATTCTTCCCATGGAGGGAATAATATTGACAAATCTAAAGTGAGATGCTTTAATTGTCATGAGGTGGGCCATTATTGATCTAATAATGAGATCTAAGACAATTAATAAGGTTTTATAGACTCATGTGCATGGATTTGTCTATGTTATTTTATGTAATGGATTGATAAGATTGTGAAATACACAGATAATGAAGCAGTAAATAAAACATAAAAGACAACACATAACACATCAAATTAGTAAGGAGTTCACCCAATACTCCTGGGCTACATCTCCTGGTCCAACCTTCAGTGGTGGCAAACTCTATTATGTCTTCAAGCAGAGTTTTTACAACAGTGAGCTCAATTTGAGCCTCTCACACAACAGATGCAACAACAAGAGCTTTGCTTGAACCTCTCAAGACTCTCTGAGTACATACACTCCCTCAATGCTCTCTGTCTCTCTCTCAACTCTGTCTTGGCACTGCCTTCGATACTGCCTCCTCTGTTTGCTCTCTGTCTGTGGCTTTTAAAGCCAAAACTGCACTGCCTATTCATTTCAGGTTCTCAGCTCTCAGTCTCCCTGGCCTCTGTTCGCTTCAAATCCCTCTTCCAGTGTTATACAATCATTGCACAATGCCTAAAGGGGAGGTGGCCACCTATTCTGTAACGTAAGAGTGCCTCGAGATTCTGGAACTCCTGAAATAGTCACTCTCTATTTAACACAGTGAAATGTATTTAAAACTGAGAAAATCTACCAAAACTCTATGTATCGGACTTCAAAAGTCCTTAAATCCATTTTATTATCCTATCGGGTCTGCCTGTAAGTCACCATCGCATATCGAAATGGCCCGTCCCTTTGTATTTTGGAAATACATTAAAAACCATGAAAATAACGTAAGAAATGGCTTATGGCAGATCTGAAAATATATATATTAGCCTTAAGGAACCCTTTCGGGTTCGGCTTATCACATCAGCCTTCATCCTTGATCCGAATTGGATCCTTAAACATTTCCATGACTGTTTCAAATTATGTCAGGCTTCAAAATCTTATGAATAACGAGCTTATAAGAAATGACCTCTGGACAATGGCGATTTGTGCCCAGCACGGAACAACGAGGACCCTCGGTCAAAGCGCGCTAACCGTTGGCCCATGGAGACCGCGCATGGACGCAAATTGGCAATCGGAAGCCCAGATCCAAAAACAAATGCAGTTACTGATATGCGATTAGCACAAAGCGCTATTGCGCTAATCGCGTATCGCAGGGAAAAACTCTCAGTGAACGAAAGCCCCGAGCACTCAGTCACAAGGAAAACAGGGAAACCATGTGGAAACCATCAGAAGGCGAGTCTCGCGCCCAAAACTGGCAGAACATCGTGTGCACTTCGAGTGGTAAGCAGGTTTGGCCAAGTTCAGCACGATGCCACACACTGGGTGACGTGTGTCCAGTGGATGAGAAAGAAAACTGCTTACATCGCGTGAGTAACAGTCGAGAGACTTACCCGCGTGATATAGACGGAGATCGTAGGATCTGGAGGCTCCAGTTCAATGGTGGAGAATCAACCTGATGGAAGACCAGAATTGATGGGGAAATAGACTGAGGTACATGAGATTTGAGGTCCAGCATGACCGCTGAGCTGGCAGAAGAATCAGTTTCACGGGCAACCTTGGAGTAATGGAAACAACAACTGTTCAAAGAGAACTAACACTCAGTTCGTGAGGAAACAGGTGGCCACCTCTCGGTGAAGCGTTATAGTGATGATGACGCAGAGCCAGGGAATTCCAATGGACAGAGGCAGGAGATCCAGAGAGCCAGGAAGCATAAATGAACAGTTAGAGAGCAGATTTGCTTTAAGACACGAATAGACAAAGAGTAGAGGGAACAGGAATAGAGAAAGAAGTGAATTGCAGAGAACAGAGAAGCCGAGCTGACCTGCAAAGCAAAGGCAGCATCGAGCAGACAGAACATAGAGAGTCCGAGAGTTTGTAAACTCCAAAGAAGGCTTGAGAGGTTCAAGCAACTCCTCTATGTATACCTGTTAGGTAGTGAGTACCAAATTGGACTCATACCACTGAGACCAGCTGAGGTCAAGACTCGGTAAGGGGGAGTCTGTGTACTATAGAGGCTTTGGGAATCCAAGTACCACCCTACTAAGCATCATCTATTAAGAGAGACTCAAATTGAGCTCCTCATTGTAAAAACTATGCTTTAAGACACAATAGAAAAGGCCAACACTGAAGGCTGGACCAGGAGACGTAACCCAGGAGGATTGGGTGAAGTCCTTATTAAATATGTTGTCTTTTTGTATTTGCTTATTGTGCTTCTCTTACTATTTCAAATGCCTGTGTATTTCTCAATATTATTGATCCATTGCTTAAAATAACATAGGCACACCCCAGCACATGGGTCTGTAATACCTTCATTAATTAACTGAGATCATTCACAAGTGATTTTCAGATCAAGTGGTATCAGAGCTTCTAGGTTGTTTAAGGTTAGACAAGCTTGTGCTGGATTTTGTTGTTGAATGCTAACTAGATCAAAGCTTAAATTAGGAGAAGGAGAGTTGGTCGAAATTAACCCGGAAATTGGAAGAGTCTATCCTCAGAAGAAAGTCCCTTGGGGCTAGACCCTCAATTTATAGATAGTTTCCTAGCCATGAGGTCCATGGTAGAGGAAATGTATAAGGACTTTAGGAAACATAAAGATGAAGATTCATCAGGCTCCAAACAAGATAAAGGAGAAGAAGAGTCTCTCCTCCATGACCACTCAAAAGGCAAAGGGAAAGAAGAAAGCTTTCTCACACCTCCTAATAGCCCTGAACATAAAAAGAAGACATCTTTGATTAAATTAGATGTTAAATTTGATTTACCAATATATGATGGAGAGTTGAATGCAAAGAAGCTGGATAATTGGATCAGACAAATTGATGTTTATTGCAGAGTGCAGAGTATCGACTCAGACAAGAGTAAGATTCAGCTGGCCAGCCTACGCCTTGGAGGCACTGCCTCAATATGGTGGGAAGGCAGGACCCAAGTTGACATGAAGAAACATGGTAAGATTCTTTATTTCTGGAGTGAATTTGTTTCTGCAATCAAAAAGCAGTTCTATCAACTAGCTTACATGCAACAAGCCATGATGAGCTGGCAAAGTCTTCACCAACTGAAAGGGCAAGGTGTACAAGGTTACACCCAAGAATTTAGGAAGAGAGCTTTGATTCTAGGAATTTCATTAGACTCACCTAAGACTCTGTTGAAGTACATTGGTGGTCAACACAACTACATGAGCTACACTATCCTCATGTTTAATCCCACTAGTATAGATGAGGTATCTGTTCAAGCTACGTATCTAGAAGCTAGAGGAAAGAATGGGAACCCAGAAGTTGGAGGATCATCCAAGCCCATTGCAAGCAAGAATAAGGAGAAAAGAAAACAGAAATGGAAAGAGAGGAAGGCCAACACTGCACAGAAGAGAAAGTATTCATGCAATCACTGTAAGAAAGACGAGCATGATGATGAGCACTATTGGATTCTGCATCCGGAGCTGAGACCTAAGAAGTTCGAAGGCAAGAAGAAGAAGACTGCTACAACTCTTCAGAAAGATTTGGGGTCGGACTTAGGAGATGAAACAACCATTGCAGCCATAGGTATAAAAACTAAAAATTTTGAAGCATCTACTAGTAATTCTGCACATTCTATTAATGATGAAGAAAATGAGAGAAAAAGGCATGAACTTTTCCATATTCGAGTTATTTCCAAGCATAAAAATATTGATACTTTGTTTGATAGTGGCTAACAAGTAAATTTAATTTCTGAAGCAATTGTAAAGAAGTTGGGATTACTGTCTACACCTCACAAGAAGCCATACCCATTAGGTTGGTTAAGTGATAAGGCACAATTACAAGTGACTAGACAATGCAAACATAAGTTTTCTTTTGGGTCAGCGTTTGTAGGTGAGGTTGAGTTAGATATAGTTCCTCTGGATATATGTGAAATTGTTTTAAGAAGTCCTTACTTGTATGATAGAAAAGATATTTTCTATAGAGCTGAGAACAAGTATCTACTCATTAAAGATGGAATCGAATACTTTGTAAGAGCTCATAAGCTCAAGAATAATTACACTCTCATAAACTTAGGGTAGATGAAATGAATTGTAAATTCATGCAAACAATTTTTACTGATGGTTGTAAAGGAAAAGAAACCTGATAAAACCAATGTATTTGAGGGCTGTGATGCTAAACAACAAGCTGATTTAGAAAAAGTTGTTTCAGAATATGATATCTTGTTTCAAGAACCTAAAGGTCTGCCACCCAAAAAGGAAATAGTGCATGATATTAATTTGCAGCAAGATGCTCCATTGCCTAACATTAGAATGTACAGGTTGTCCACTTTAGAGAATGCAGAAATCAAGAAGCAGGTGCAGGAGTTTCTTGAGAAGGGGTTCATCAGACCTAGCACATCACCATGTGTATCTCCAATCGTTTTGGTGAGCAAGAAAGATGGCTCGTGGAGAATGTGCATTGATTACCAAGCACTGAATACGATAATGATCAAAAACCATTATCCCCTTCCTCGCATAGATGATCTATTAGATCAATTGAAAGAAGCTGTTTATTTTTCCAAGTTAGACTTGCATAGTGGATATCATTAGGTCAGAGTTGCAGAACAAGATGCATGGAAGACTGCTTTCAAAACAAAGCAGGGATTGTATGAGTGGCTGGTTATGCCTTTTGGCTTAACTAATGCTCCTGCTACTTTCATGAGAATAATGAATGATGTACTTATACCTTTCCTTGATGATTTTGTTATTATATATCTAGATGACATTCTTATGTTGGCATTTTGATTCAAGTGTTGTCCTTGATGGCAACTCACTCAGAAGGTTGGTACAGGTGCTCAGAGACTGGTACAGGTGATGACAACTTAACTAGAAGACAGATCTCAGTACAGCAGGACAAGAAAGAGATATACGCAGGTTCAGCAAGGAAAATCAGCGTGTACACGCAGGTTGGCTTCAGCAAAAGCGCGTGTATGTGGAAACGTACCTTTGGTCCATGGCGGTTAGTCCTTGGAAGTTGTGCCTATGGTTTCGGACCATTGTGTCTCGACGGGCGTGTCGATCCCTAGTATTGAAGTTGATGGTATTGTGTTTCTATGGTTTTGGCTCTTGGTATTGAACAAGGCCTAAAGCTATATAAGGAGAAGATCACTAGACAAAGGAGTATGGATTGTGTGTGGCTGACGCAGTGAGAGGATCTGGTATTGTTGGTTATCTGTTCGGGACGCTTGGTAAGGGTCGGATCTGACAGCAAAGGCAGAAGTAATCATTTCTAGATCTGCACGCGGGTTGCCTTTGGAGAAAGCGCGTATACACGCGGTTTTGGTACAGTGAAGTAGCGTATGCATGATAAGGGTTGATATTTCAGGTTGTTGCTGATTCTGGTGGTTATTGCAGAGTTCTAGATTCTGGTTTGGGTTCTGTGTTCTTGATGACAGGGTTTCAGTGATTCGGTATTGGGTTGTTTAATGAATTTTAATGCAAGTATAAGTTGATGATTGTATTGCGGTAATGTTTGCTTTGTACTCTTGGATCCAGTCTGAAAATTGATGAAACGTGGTCCCTGAAGGTTGTAGGGTCAGCACCTACGTACTAGTAAATGGATCAGCTAGTACAAGAGCTGAGGGGGTTGTAGCTCCCTTCCAAAAGTAGTTGGAAAACGAGAGAGAGGGTTGTAGCCCTCTGCAGGTTGTAGCCTGCATACTGGTAAAGGACTGCACCAGTATATTGTAAAAGAAGTTTCTCATTAAAGAAAGAAAGAGACGAATTGCAGCAGGTGGTTTTCACCCACATTGGGTTTCCACCTTATATCATGGTGTTCATGTGTGTGGCTCGTGTGTGATGATTCTGTTCTGTTATACTGCACCTGTTTACTGCTAAATTGCTTAATAATGTTCTGATGCATTTACTGAAGATAAGATTAACTGAATCATAAGATATCTGCATATACGCTAGTTGCTTTAGACACAGTCGCGTGTACACGCTGGTTCACTTAACAGAAGTCGCGTATATGTTTCTGAGTAGGAAATTGAAAAGGTTTTATTAATCTGATAATACTGATTCACCCCCCCTCTCAGTATTATTTCCAACAATTGGTATCAGAGGAGGTCCTTCAGAGGAAGCTTGATCGCTTGAAGGAAAAGATCCATCAAAATGGCTAATCCAGAAAGAGAGGCACACATCAGGCCACCAGTCTTTGACGGGAACAATTTTACTCACTGGAAGATAAGAACCACTGCATATTTACAGTCTCTTGGAGCAGAAGTTTGGGGACTCATAGAAGGAGGATACAAATTCCCATCAGCAACTCCTACAGATCCAGCAGAGAAAAAGCAATATGAGCTCAATGCCAAAGTAGTTAATGTCCTATTGGGTACTTTGACTCAATCAGAATTTATGAAGATCATGCATCTCAAATCAGCTAAGGAAATATGGGACAAAATCGTTACAAGCTACGAAGGAGATGATCTGGTAAAAATAGCGAAGCTTCAAACTCTCAGAATCCGGTATGAAACTCTTAAGATGCGAAGTAATGAAAGCGTAGCTAATTATTTCCTGCGTATGGATGAGATTGTGAATTGTATGAGGGATCTGGGTGAAGAATTTGAGGAAGTTGTCTTAGTTCAAAAGGTTTTGAGATCTCTGTCTACTAAATTTGATTCTAAAGTATCTGCCGTAGAAGAAAAGGAGAATGTGCGAAAACTTACCATGTCACAGCTTCACGGGATCCTAACTGCTTTTGAAATGCGACTAGAGGTACCACCAGAGGCCGCATTCGAAGTGTCAGAGGAAGAAGATGAGGTAAATTTTGTCAAGAATCTTGAACGGGGAACTGGACGGTTCAAAGATAAGTTGCCTTTCAAATGTTTTCTATGTGGAAGAGTTGGTCACTATGCTGCTAGATGTCCTCATAACAAAGGAAGGATATATGAAGAAGATGGTAGAAGCTATTATTCCCATATTAAAAGTTCATTTAATGATAGTGAAGATATTAGAAGTCTCATGGCGCACAAGAAGAAGAATGCTTCATCCAATGATAGCGAGGATATTAAAAGTCTCATGGCACATGAAGAGAAGAATGTAGAAACTGAAGAAGCTGCCAAATTAAAAGAATTATTGGAAACAGAAACCAGGGTAAGGGAGAAATTGCAGGATATAGCAAAAGATCAGAGCTCAACTATTCAGAGACTTGAATCAAAGATCCTCTCTCTAAAAGAAGATCTTAAAGATCAAGAACATGAAGTGATCAAACTAAAGCGACAAGTAGAAGAAGGGAGAAAAGTTGAAGAAGACCTAAGGAAGCAGTATCTGAAAAAGGAAGAACAACATCAAGTTGAGGTAAATATCTTGAAAGGTAAACTAGAAGAAAAGGATAAGCTTTTACGATTTCAAGACAGTTCTAAAGTCTTGGATGATATTCTTAATAGTCAAAGATCTCCTGCTATCAAGACTGGTCTTGGTTTTCATGAATATGTTGAAGGTGAATCTAGTTCACAAGGTGAGACAAGAAACTCTAATGAGAAATCTGAAATGCTCAAGGAACAACCAAGAAAAGAAATTCCTCAAGGAAGATCCTTTACTCCTAACTATGAATGTGATAGACGATTATTTCCTCCGCTGAATAAAGTTGAATGTTATGTATGTCATAATCTTGGACATGTTGCAGCCAGATGCAGAAGTAGAATGGTTCAAGAAAGATCATCTCATCCCAGGTATTTCAGAGGGTATTGCTTTGCCTGTAATGCATATGGACACAAAGCATTTGATTGTGATAGAAGGAACATGAAAAATATAAGGTGCTATACATGCAACAACTATGGGCATAAAGCAAGGGAATGCAGAAGCAGATTTCAAAATTCAAGACAAGGGGACCATACATCATCACAGTTGCAGGAATTGAAGAAAACAGAGACAGAAAGGTGTGGGATAACTCAGACAGCTGACATAACAGACACAGGGGAATCTGAAAGTGATGAAATTCAGTATTCCATCCTGCATACGCTGATAGACTGAAGACAAGTCGCGTATATACGCGAGTTACAGGCTGCAAAGTCGCGTATATGAAGAAAGGGCAGCAGAACAGACCCAGGTTCAGTCATGGTTGGCTCAGGCTCAGGGGGAGCAGAACAGACTCAGGAAAAGGTTGGCTTACACTCAGGGGGAGAATATTCTTCGAATAATGCATTGTTGGCATTATGGTTAGAAGGTGTTGATAAAGTCTATGAAGCTAAATGATACATCTTACTGTTTAGGAATGATATTGCAGGCTGATGGTACAGATCATGATGCTGTTGGTGGCTTTCATAAGTCTTGGTCTAGATATTTCATCACTATGTCATGTATCTCTTTTATGATGTCAAGGTCATGTAACGGCCTGTGTTGGTTTCCCCACTATGCCTGGGATGAATGATGAAATGTTCATGTATTATCATGTATCTTCACATGGTTAGGTGAATGAGTCAATATTGGGATATCCCCACTAGGTTGGGTGATGAATGTATGTTGAGTCTTTTGGTGATAGGAAGGTCTTCTATGATGTATAAGTCTTTGTTCTTCTTGTAGAACATCTTTTACAGATCTTGCCTACAGTCAAGGGGAGCATGAACAGCACAATTCAGCAAGAGCAGGATGGATAGATTGGTACACTTTGGCATACACAAAGGGGGAGCACATTTGGAGATTTCAGCATGTACTCAGGGGGAGTATGGACAGCAGTATGGTCAGCAGAAGGTATACCAAGGAAGAGAATATCTTGGTCCACCCTTTGCCCTTGATGTCAAAGGGGGAGAGTGACTTGGTGTGGTGGTTGCCATCAAGTCCAAAGGGGGAGATTGTTGGCATTTTGATTCAAGTGTTGTCCTTGATGGCAACTCACTCAGAAGGTTGGTACAGGTGCTCAGAGACTGGTACAGGTGATGACAACTTAACTAGAAGACAGATCTCAGTACAGCAGGACAAGAAAGAGATATACGCAGGTTCAGCAAGGAAAATCAGCGTGTACACGCAGGTTGGCTTCAGCAAAAGCGCGTGTATGTGGAAACGTACCTTTGGTCCATGGCGGTTAGTCCTTGGAAGTTGTGCCTATGGTTTCGGACCATTGTGTCTCGACGGGCGTGTCGATCCCTAGTATTGAAGTTGATGGTATTGTGTTTCTATGGTTTTGGCTCTTGGTATTGAACAAGGCCTAAAGCTATATAAGGAGAAGATCACTAGACAAAGGAGTATGGATTGTGTGTGGCTGACGCAGTGAGAGGATCTGGTATTGTTGGTTATCTGTTCGGGACGCTTGGTAAGGGTCGGATCTGACAGCAAAGGCAGAAGTAATCATTTCTAGATCTGCACGCGGGTTGCCTTTGGAGAAAGCGCGTATACACGCGGTTTTGGTACAGTGAAGTAGCGTATGCATGATAAGGGTTGATATTTCAGGTTGTTGCTGATTCTGGTGGTTATTGCAGAGTTCTAGATTCTGGTTTGGGTTCTGTGTTCTTGATGACAGGGTTTCAGTGATTCGGTATTGGGTTGTTTAATGAATTTTGATGCAAGTATAAGTTGATGATTGTATTGCGGTAATGTTTGCTTTGTACTCTTGGATCCAGTCTGAAAATTGATGAAACGTGGTCCCTGAAGGTTGTAGGGTCAGCACCTACGTACTAGTAAATGGATCAGCTAGTACAAGAGCTGAGGGGGTTGTAGCTCCCTTCCAAAAGTAGTTGGAAAACGAGAGAGAGGGTTGTAGCCCTCTGCAGGTTGTAGCCTGCATACTGGTAAAGGACTGCACCAGTATATTGTAAAAGAAGTTTCTCATTAAAGAAAGAAAGAGACGAATTGCAGCAGGTGGTTTTCACCCACATTGGGTTTCCACCTTATATCATGGTGTTCATGTGTGTGGCTCGTGTGTGATGATTCTGTTCTGTTATACTGCACCTGTTTACTGCTAAATTGCTTAATAATGTTCTGATGCATTTACTGAAGATAAGATTAACTGAATCATAAGATATCTGCATATACGCTAGTTGCTTTAGACACAGTCGCGTGTACACGCTGGTTCACTTAACAGAAGTCGCGTATATGTTTCTGAGTAGGAAATTGAAAAGGTTTTATTAATCTGATAATACTGATTCACCCCCCCTCTCAGTATTATTTCCAACATCTTATATTTAGCAAAACGTGGGAAGAACATTTAAAGCATGTTAAGCAGACACTAGATGTTTTGAAAAGAGAAAAACTTTATGTTAAACTCTCAAAATGTGAATTTGGCAAAACATCTTTGAATTATTTGGGACATATAGTAGTGGGTGGTGAATTGAAGATAGATCCCTCTAAGGTGGCAATCATTGTAAACTAGCCTAAACCCAAATATGCTACAGAAGTTAGAAGCTTCTTAGGAGCAACACAATATTGGAGAAAGTTCATTTCTAACTTTTCCTTAATTGCAGCTCCCATACATGCTTTAACAGGATTGAACAAGGTGTTTCAGTGGGGAGGCAAACAGCAGAAAGCCTTCGACACTTTGAAAGAAAAGATTAGTACAGCACCGGTACTAGCACTGCCTGATCTTCAAAGACCATTTGAGATCCAAATGGATGCCAGTGACTATGCCATGGGAGAAGTGTTGATACAACACGGTAAACCCATATGTTATCATTTTGAGACATTTAATTCTGTAGTAGTTAACTATCCCACATATGATAAAGAATTGTATGTATTAGTACAGAGTGTGAAAAAGTGGAAACATTACTTAATGAGCAAAGAGGCAGTTATACATACTGATCATAAACCACTTCAATATCTACACTCCAAAACTAAGTTGCAGCAATCAAGACACTATAGATGGATGGGTTTTCTACAACAGTTTCATTTAGTCATCAAATATAAAAAGGGCATAAACAATAAAGTTGCAAATATGTTATCTAGACCTATTATATCTTGCATCTACTATACTTAAGCATAACTCAATGTTGCATGAGAGCTACATTGAACAATATGCTTAAGATATAGATTTTAAAGATGTATATGCAACTTTAAGTCAAGGAAAACGACTAAAGGAATTGGATTACCATGTTAAGGGCCGACTCTTGTATCATTGTGGGAAGCTATGCATTCCACAAACTGAAAGAGTAAAGATAATTCGAGAAGCACACACTTCTCTGATATCAGGTCACTTTGGGGTAAGTAAAATGGTTGTACAACTGCAAAGATTTTGTTATTGGCCAAAAATGAATGAGACTGTTTCTAGATATGTAAGAGGGTGTACCATGTGTGCTAAAAGCAAGCCCAACAATAGAAAACTAGGCTTGTACACTCCACTGCCAGTTCCTTCTCATCCTTGGGAAAGTGTTTCCATGGACTTTGTTGGAGGACTGCCTAAATCTAGGAAAGGTCATGACTATTTATATGTTGTTGTGGATAGGTTCAACAAAATGTGTATTTTGATACCTTGTAATAAACATATTACAGCTGAACAAATTGCAAAGTTGTTATTTTAGCATGTTTGGGTTCATTTTGGATTACCCACTTCCATTGTATCTGATCGAGACACTCGATTTGTTGGGAAGTTTTGGTCAAGTCTGTGGGAACTGATGGACACAAAACTGAAGAAAAGCACATCTTTTCATCCACAAACAGATGGCTAGACAGAAGTGGTCAACATGACAGTGATCTAGTTGCTCAGAGGCTATTGTAGCAAGCATCCCAAACTTTGGGATGAACATTTGTGTTATGTGCAACATGCTTACAACCGAGCAAAACATTATTCTACACAAAGATCTCCTTTTGAGACCTGTTTTGGTTTCACACCAAGGTCTCCCTTGGATTTTGTCTTTGGTAAAGACATAGCAGTTGATGGACACAGTGATGTGGACAAGGCAACCAAGTTCATTGAACAAATCCAAAAGATTCACTAGGCAGTACAGGAAAAACTGGAAAAGAGACAAGCCAAATACAAGGCAAGGCATGACAAGCATCGGGTGGAGCATAGTTTCCAAGTTGGTGATCAAGTCTAGCTATATATCAACAAGGACAAAATGCAAGGTGAAGGAAAAAAGCTAAAGCCAATAAGGTATGGACCTATCAAGATACTTGAGAAAATTGGTGAGAATGCTTTCCGCCTTGATTTACCATCTTACATGCACATCTACTCAATCGTTAATGCAGACAACTTGAGACTATTTGAACCTTCATTAATTGAAGATCCCACAGAGCAGAGTCAATTGCCTTTTGTTGATGATCTACTACCTGAATATCTCAATGAATTTGAGGAAGACACAGTTCTGGATAGGAAGGTGAGGACGACACGGAAGGGAGATGTTGAGTACCTCAGGATTGGACTCAGGGGTTCGAAGCCAAGCAGTGCAAAATGGATAGAGATTGGACAAGTGAGACAGCTATACCCTCACTTAGTCGATGCTTGAAAATGAAATTTTGGCGGTCCAAAAGCTTTTTCAGTGGGAAGGCCGTGATCCGAATTGGATCCTTAAACATTTCCATGACTGTTTCAAATTATGTCAGGCTTCAAAATATTATGAATAACGAGCTCATTAGAAATGACCTCTGGACAATGGCGATTTGTGCCTAGCATGGAACAACGAGGACCCTCAGTCAAAGCGCGCTGACCGTTGGCCCATGGAGACCGCGCATGGATGCAAATTGGAAATCGGAAGCCCAGATCCAAAAACAGAGGCAGTTTCTGATACACGATTAGCGCAAAGTGCTAATCGCGTATTGCAGGGCAAAACTCTCAGTGAAGGAAAGCCCTGAGCACTCGGTCACGAGGAAAATAGGGAAACCGTGCGGAAACTGTCAGAAGGCGGGTCCCGCGCCCAAAATCGGCAGGATATCGTGTGCACTTCGAGTGGTAAGCGGGTTTGGCCGAGTTCAATGCGATGCCACACACCGGGTGACGCGTTTCCAATGGATGAGAGAGAAAACAACTTACATTGCGTGAGTAACGGTCGAGCAACTTACCCGCGCGATATAGACAGAGACCGTATGATCTGGAGGCTCCAGATCAACGACGAAGAATCAACCCAATGGAAGACCAGATTTGACGGGGAAATAGACCGAGGTACATGAGATTTGAGGTCCGGCATGACCGCTGAGCTAGCAGAAGAATCAGTTTCGCGGGCAACCTTGGAGTAACGGAAACAACGATCGTTCAAAGAGAACTGACACTTAGTTCATGAGGAAACAGGTGGCCACCTCTCGGTGAAGCGTTACAGTGATGATGACGCAGAGCCGGGGAATTCCAGTGGATAGAGGCAGGAGATCCAGAGAGCTGGGAAGCAGAAACAAACAGTCAGAGAGCAGATTGGCTTTAAGCCACGAATAGACAAAGAGCAGAGGGAACAAGCATAGAGAAAGAAGTGAATTGCAGAGAACAGAGAAGCCAAGCTGACCTGCAGAGCAAAGGTAGCATTGAGCAGACAGAACAGAGAGAGTTCGAGAGTCTGTGAACTCTAGAGAAGGCTTGAGAGGTTCAAGCAACTCCTCTGTGTATACCTGTCAGGTATTGAGTACCAAATTGGACTCATACCACTGAGACCAGCTGAGGTCAAGACTCGGTAAGGGGGAGTCTATGTACTCTAGAGGCTTGGGGAATCCAAGTACCACCCTACTGAGCATCATCTGTTAAGAGAGACTCAAATTGAGCTCCTCATTGTAAAAGCTCTACTTTAAGACATAATAGAAAAGGCCACCACTAAAGGTTGGACCAGGAGACGTAGCCCAGGAGGATTGGGTGAACTCCTTATTAAATTTGTTGTGTTTTTGTATTTGCTTATTGTGCTTCTCTTACTGTTTCAAATGCCTGTGTATTTCGCAATCTTATCGATTCGTTGCTTAAAATAACATAGGTACACCCCATCACATGGGTCTGTAATACCTTCATTAATTAACTAAGATCATTCACGAGTGATTTTCAGATCAATCCTTCACATTTCGTTTAATAAACGAAAATCGCGAAAATACATTAAAAATGGCTTTGTTGCGGATCTCAAATGTTATGAAATATTACTGATAAACCCGTCGGGTCCGGTTCATCGGATCGCACATATACATGTGTATCAGTCCTGCTCCATGGTGTTGCCCCGATGAAATATCACGATGCGATTGATCGCAATCACATATCGCGATAACCCTGGCCATTGTAAGTGCTCCTGTAATCCCTGATAGCGATCCTGCGATTCAATATGGGCCGTCGATCTGCGTGCTTGATCAATGGTCCAAACTAACTCCGTCAATCACCATCACCATACATATATGTTAACCACTGATCCTCGCCGATTTTCTGTGCCGATCAGATCTGGACCGTTGATCGGCCATATTTGATAGCTACTGTGCATTCCTTTGTTCCACCTCAAATACTCTATTTTTTCGCTGATTTCACATGTTCTTGCCTCCCGATATTGTTTTTCCACATTTTGAAAGGTTTTCTCATGCGGTTTTTCTTTGGTCTTTGGCATGATTTTTCGAGTTTTCAAGACTTAGAGAGTGTTCTTGGATCCATTTGGATCACGCCTTCCCACTGAAAAAGGCTTTTGGACCACCAAAAGTTGGGTTTCAAGCATCGGTTAAGTGAGGATATAGCTGCCTCACTTGCCTAATCTCTATCCATTTGGCACTGCTGGGTTTTGAACCTTTGAGCCCGATCCTGAGGTACTCCACATCCCCTCTGTGCGTGGTCCTCGCCTTCCTATTCAAAACTATATCTTCGTATAGCTCATTGAGGTATTCAGGTAAAAAATCATCAATGGAAGGTAATTGACTTTTCTCTTCAGGATCTTCAATTAATGAAGGTGCAAACAGTCTTAAATTTTCTGCATTTACCACTGAATAGATGTGCATGTATGTTGGCAGATCAAGGCAGAAAGCGTTCTCACTAATTTTCTCAAGTACCTTAAAAGGCCCATACCTTATTGGCTTCAGCTTCTTTCCTTCACCTTGCATTCTGTCCTTACTGATATACAGCCAGACTTGATCTCCAACTTGGAAGCTGTGCTCCACCCGGTGTTTATCATGCCTTGCCTTGTACTTGGCTTGGATCTTTTCTAGCTGTTCCTGCACTGCCTGGTGAATTTCTTGGATTTGTTCAATGAACCTGGTTGCTTTGTCCACATCACTGTGTCCAATAATTGCTATGTATTTTTCAAAGACAAAATCCAAGGGATACCTTGGTATAAAACCAAAACAGGTCTGTAAAGGAGATCTCTGTGTAGAAGAAAGTTTAGCACGATTGTAAGCATGCTGCACATAACATAAATGTTCATCCAAAAGCTTGGGATGCTTGCTGCAATAACCCCTGAGCAACTGGATCACTCTCCTGTTGATTGCCTCTGTTTGGCCATCTGTTTGTGGATGAAAGGCTGTGTTTTTCTTTAGTCTGGTGTCCATTAATTCCCACAGACTTGACCTAAACTTCTCAAAAAATCAGGAGTCTCAATTAGATACTATGGAATTGGGTAACCCAAAATGCACCCAGACATGTTGAAAGAACAACTTCATTGTTTTTTCATCTATAATCTACTTATTACAAGGTATTAAAATACACATTTTGCTGAACCTGTCCACAATAACATATAAGTAGTCATGTCCCTTTCTAGATTTTGGCAATCCCCCAACAAAGTCCATGGAAACACTTTCCCAAGGACGGGAAGGGACTGGTGGTGGAGTGTACAAGCCAATTTTTCTATTGATGGGCTTACTTTTAGCACACGTGGTACACCCTCTTACATATCTAGAAATTGTTTCATGCATTCTTGGCCAATAGCAGTATCTTTGCAGTTGTGCAACTGTTTTACTTACACCAAAATGACCTGATATCAAAGAAGTATGTGCCTCCCTAATTATGTTTACTCTTTCTGTTTGTGGAATGCATAGCTTAACCAAATGATACAAGAGTTGGTCCTTACCATAGTAATCCAATTCTTCTACCTTTTTGCCATCATTTAAAGCTTCATATACATCTTTAAAGTCTATATCTTGAGCATATTGTTCAATATACCTTTCATGCATTACTGAGTTATGCTTAAGTATAGTAGATGAATTTATGATTGGTCTGGACAACATATCTGCAACTTTATTGTGTATGCCCTTTTTATATCTGATGACTAAATGAAACTGTTGTAGGAAACCCATCCACTTATAGTGTCTTGATTGTTGTAATTTAGTTTGTGAGTGCAAATACTGAAGTGGCTGATGATCAGTATGTATTATTGTTTCTTTGCCCATTAAGTAATGTTTCCACTTCTTCACACTCTGGACTGATGCATACAATTCTTTATATATGTAGGATAATTAACTACTGCAAAATTAAAAGTCTCAGAATGGTAGCATATGGGTTTACCTTCTTGCATTGACACTGCTCTTGTTAGTGTCAGTATCTTCATCCCTCCATCAGTGATCAAAATTCTCTTGTTGCATGCATTATTAGGTGTCTCATTCGATCAGTGCATTCCATTAGGTCATGGATCATCTGATGGTAGTGTTTTTTTATCAATTTTCCCTCATGATCTTTACCTGCCGGCCTATTTTTATAGATTCAGCTCATTTATAGTCATTTTCTGTCTTTACAATTGCAAAAGCCATTTTTAGGGTTTTAAGTCTCGTTAGGTCTAGGGTCTGTCCTCATAATCTTGTGAAAGCTCAATAATGGTCAACAGGCACATGAGGAGGTCAAATAAAGTCTCAGAATAAAAAATTTCAATAATCACATACTCAGTGATTGATTTTTCCTCAAAACCCTGTTTTGAGGAAAAACAAAGTTTTTATGTTTTATGTATAAAATTTCATGTAATTTTATTTTCCTATAGTCCGGAAATGCAACCCTGCTCACCTTGCCAAACTCCTGCACTCCAGCTTCTGCAAGAGAGTAAAAGATTCAAAGCACTAGTCCATCAAAAGTCAAAAAGAGAGCCAAACTGCCAAAACAGAGTTTTAAAAGCCAAAGTGAAAAGAAAACATTAGAAAGTGGGTTTCTTTTAAATAAAAATTAAAGTCATTGGTATATAAAGTGATATTTGTATTGAAGACTTCATTTGTGCCAAAAAGAGAGAGTGAACAAGCAAAAATCGCGTTTGGAGGTGAAGAAAGACAAATCGCAACAAAACTGTGCAAAGCTTCTTGGCGCGGTGCACTTGGTCGGCGCGACGCACAGAGCGCAGAATTTGCAAAGAGAAGTGAACTGGCATGACGCACCTGTTAGTTGGCGCGACGCACCAACCCTCCAAGCCCAAATTTCATCCAATCAATCTTGCCAAGCTCCAAAACTTTGCCCATACCATTCTACAAGTAAGTAAACATTCCTAAGTGCCCTTGCAAGAGATTTGATCATCTTTCATGGTGTTTCAATAGGTGAAAATTCAAACCCTAGTTTACTGCACAGTGCATTGAAAAAATTGCCTAGGGTTTGCAATTTTGTCATTTTGGCTGTTTGTTCCCCTGCATCATTGTCACATTTCCCTCCACTACACTTCCCTCATTTCATTTCCCTTACCCCTCTCTCACCTACAATCATCCTACCCCCTTATCCCCAAAACCCTAAAACCCTAACACAAATTCCCATTATTCCCCAAACCCTAATTTTCATTTCTAAACCCTATCACTCCCTTATAACTCTACAACCAGCATCAAAATCCCTCATTCACTGTCCCCCTCATCAGTCCCATTCATTAAACAACAAACACCTATTATTGATATAAAATCTCTTCATACTCATCATTTCACACCAAACAATGGCAAATATGGAAACAAATTCAGCCTATGAAAGGGATGAGGAAAATGTAAGTGATTCCTCCCAAGAAATTCATGCACCAAGAAAACCACACAAGGGAGGAAAACACATCCAAGAGGAGCCCACTACACTCACAGAGCTATTGGCTTGTCCTCTTCCCATAGCATGTTTCAAACATTAGTCTTGCTACCAGTTTTATGAGATGGTGGAAAGGGTAAAATACCACCATGAGCTTGCTATACTATTTGTTCTCCATCTTAACAATGGCCAGGTCAATTTAGCAGGTATTACCTTCACTTTAACACCTGAAACTATAGCTGAAGCAACAGGTATTCTGAATGTAGGTGAACAGTGGAACAAAGGACAACTTGTAGACAAAGAGCATTATGAGCCTTATATCAAGGCTAGTTATCAGAAGCAAATCGGTAGGGTCTTCCCTTTCAGATACCTACAGGACACATATGCTCCACTCATGAAGCTCATTATCAAATACTTCAGCTGTGAAGGGAGATTTTCTTGCTTGTACACTTATCATGTTAGAATATTGATGCATTTCACTAGAGTGAGGATGATGAACCTCCCCTATTTCATTTGCAGAAATATTGAGAAAATGACCACATTGGTGCAAAGGAAACCTCCTCATCAACAATACAACAACATTTTTCATTTTTCATTGATAAAGATTGTGGTTTTGCATCAGCTGAGTTTGCTGAATGTTTCATGGGATGATTTCATCTCACATGAGGATTTCAAAAGCCCTCAAGTGACCCCATCAGTATTTCATGAGGCAGGAGGGCCTTCAAATCAACAAGAAGTGCATGAGACTCAAACTACCAGTGTGCCAATATTTTTCAGTTATCAAAAGGGCACAAGGAAATTATTTGCAGCATCCAAACGAGTACTATCTTCACCCGTGGTGGAAGTGATCCAGGTGGATATTGGTGGCCACCTGCCAAGTCCACCTGGACCCCCACCATTGTCTTTCTCAGCATTTTCAGTTTCCTTAATTGTAGCACAACTTACTATTTTTAGCAGTTTTTCAGGTCCTGAACTTCCGGAGCCGTTTTGAGGCCCTAAACGACGTTTTTTGGGGAATCCAGGGGCAACATGGGTCCATCGAATGGACCGATGTTGCCCGTTCCAAAAATGATAGTGCTCGGATAGATCATTCTAATGAGCTATTGTACGCGTCAAACAGAGATCATATGCCAAAGTTACGACCCCGGGAAGTTGATGTACCAATTTACCCCAAACGGGGCCCACAATTTGGCGTTTCATCTCCTAGGGTTAGGTTTTGGAATGTTAAGGGTTTTTCCATTGTTTCTCAACAATAAATAGGCCTTCAAGCCTCATTGTAACACTGTTTAGAGGCATGTAGCCATCACATCTCTTCTCAGAGATA